>CM074447.1:18362360-19562360 GCA_037101425.1 Elopichthys bambusa | reverse complement strand
TGTATTACCTGCATTCAGATTTAGCAGATTAAGCTTGAAGCTTGAATCCTGGCTCATTCAAGCTTATAATGGGAGTGATTGGAGAATGAGATTTTGAAGTCCAAAAAAGTGCATCCATTGATCATAAAACGTACTCCACACGGCTCCGGGGAGTTAATAAAGGCCTTCTGAAGCGAATCGATGTGTTTCTGTAAGACAAATATCCTTATTTAAAACTTTATAAAGTAAAATGACGAGCTTCTGGATGCTCGTTATTTTACTGTATAAAGTTTTATGGGGTAATTTTCATTTTATCTATCAGTTTTATAGCATTTATTCTGCATCTCTAGATTTCAACTGACTAAAAATAAGGCAGATGCTAATTATTTAAAAAATAATAAATACAATTATTTCTATTAATAAAATGTATGTATAAAACAAACTGTTTCAGAGGGTATTTACATTATCCTGAAGGGGTTTCTTTTGCAGTAACGACCAGCAAGAACAAAAGGCTAAGTATACAGTAAATATAGACACAATAAAAATCAGTCACTATATAAAAATATTTCACATCAGAATGCTGCGAATGACCAGTCAGAACAAAGTATTGCAGATTTCTTTGTAAATAAATATAAATATAAATAAACACAGAACTGTACAAGTTATAGTCAATCAGACAAATCAGAAAAGTATTGCAGAGTATTCTGTAAATAAATATACATTACAGATACTGTATTGAACAGTACTGTGCAAGCTAGGCACATTAGATGCTTCACGATTTATTCTTAAGATCTTTTGCTCTAGTGTGTCAGTAGGAATAATGTCAATAGGAACAGATTTTCAAAGCAGCCTACAACTTTGAAGCCAGTGCTCTTTATGCCAGTTCACAAATAGATTTGCAATACAAATGCAATTGTCTAGAAATTATAGTGTTTAAAACTGTAAAACAATTTAATTACTATGACCCACGGTTAGCTCTGAATGACTTGTTCCATTTGTTGTCACAGTGCTTTGGTTATACTGCAATCCTGGAGGTTCAGCTGTGGGTTATAGCAGTCTAAAGACACATTGGAGCTAATTAATGTGACACAGAGGACTTGTTTTCCTTTTGCATGTTAACTCTGTCAAAGCACCAGAGCAGCAGGCAATGAAGTAGCTCTATTTGTACATTTGTAAAGTTTGTTTTCCAAAGCTTTTCTGACTTGTTGCTAGATGGTCAAAGGCTTTCTTTGAAAGCTAAATTAGGTTTGCATCAGCTGTAGAATAATCAGGATTGCCAGAGTGGAAAATTGAGTAAAGAGACCTAGTTATAGATGCATGAAATTATATTCAAACACTCAAGCGCTTGACAGACATGAACGCGAGTCTCCTTGTCATTACGTTATAATTAGGCTGCATACTGAGCAGGAATCATACCATCATTTTATCAAATCATATTTGACCAGTCAAGATTAACTCCTATTTTTTCCTTTTTACTATGTGAATGCACAATTTGGGTGTCATAAGGGAAAAATGCAAATGAATTAGAGTAAATCTGCCATCAAAAAATATTGGGCAAGAAATGGAGCAAGCATCTGTCTTCAACCAAGAAAATGTCATGTCCTGTTAATCTAATCTGCATGCCTGCCCACTGATGTGCGTTTAATTGCACACAAGCGCATCCAGCCTGACTTTTGCTAGATTTCACCCCGACATACACAGACACACATGAAGCAGCGTGATTCTCTGAAAAATTGCTTATTGGGCTTCCGCTTTAGATATCTACAGATAGCAGTACAAATACACCTTAAGAGAATGTCGATGAACCAACTCATGCACCGTATATAGACAAACACAGGAAACAAATTCATGTGTCAACAGAACTCCTACAATCTTACTGTAAACAAAAACAAATCTTCCCCCTACAAAAATACAAGATAAAAGCCTATCAGTGTCAGATTGAGCAAAGTATCATGAACCCCATGCTGACACAGGTAGGAAAAAATTAGCATCTCCAAGTCTGCATGCTGCCACCTTATGTCTCTATACGTCAGAGACACACACACACAACCACATTTGGGCAAAAGTGATACCACATTAGCTCAGCTTCAGGTTACACTACAGGGACAAAACATTCATAGAGCTTCTTTAAAAAAAAGCAAGAGGAGTAGAAAGGGGTGGGGGATGACAGTAGAGTTGATGAGCGAACGGTGAAGAAACACGACGTGTTTGATTAACACACTTGTTTTGACAATCATACTAGAAATGAATGACAAGAAAAAAATAGAGTTTTATACAATAGAGTGTGCTCTGATGTGCTAATCAACGCCTCATCATCATTGTTACCACTGTCATCAACATCATTACCATGAATGATGACATTAATTTTGGGGTGAATTATCCATTTAATTTCATTTAATCTCATTTGCTGTCATTATGCTGTTTTATATATCAGAATTATATCAAACTACCTTCATCCTGATCTCTAGATATCAAACTGCAACAATATCAGTTGAGAACAAATTCAGAATAAAATCACTTTAAGATCATCATCATGATTTTCACATATCTCAGCATCCCTGCATGCATATGCATGACTTCTTTTATTACTATAATGTTGAAATAAACAGACTAGGATTAAAGCAATTACAAAGCTGAAATACATTGCAAAAACATTGGAGTTGTTATTGTATATGTATTATCGATAATCCGATAATTGTTTTTGAGTTATGGCTTATAACTGTTAAAGGGTTAGTTCACCCAAAAGCATTCATTTCTGTCGGTTCAGTATTGGCCGATGTTGTTCACCATAGCTCCACAAACATTTCCTCCATTGTAAAATTCCACCTAGCAGGAACAATACCATTGTCTCTCTTTCATTTCGGCATGTCTGAAAGCATGTAGGAAGGCGCTTCTGTGCTACTATTGGCCAGTGTAACGTAACGTAACTTATCGTGGACGACCAAGAAAAAAATTATACATGCTAGTCTTTCTGTCGTGAAGCATAGCAGACGCACCATCGGTTGTCGTCCACTATGACACACCACACGAGCTGAAACAATCGAATCTTGCATGCCGATGCCCATTGTGGCTTACGAATCCCCACGACACCCTACATCAAGCAGATCATGGCAAAATCAGGCTAAAATCGTGTAGTCTGAACCAGGCAATAATTTGTGTTCCGAAGATGAAATAAGGTCTTACAGGTTTGGACTGACATGAGGATGAGTACTTAATGACAGAAATTTCATTTTTGGAAGAACTAACCCTTTAAAATTATATACTATTTAGTATAAATGAATTACAAAATAAAACACTAAAAACCAAAATCCGTAATTTTAAATTAATTTAGCTACAACTAAATTTAGATATCACAACATTATAATGTGTAACAATAAAATGGATGTTAATTTTGAGATTTCAAAGCTCACGAAGACAATGAATATACAGAATAATCTTTAATAAGAACACACAGGAGATACTCAGGAGAAACACCATTGACATTAATGACACAGGGAGTATATACTAGAACAAACAAAGGAGCCTAATCAGTAAATTAACAGGGCACAGGTGAATGGCATGACTAATTAAACAGACTGGGGGAAACTAGGTCACAGGGACAGAACCAAAAACACAAAAAAAACATGCACAATTAAATATCCAATATAGGCAGATATCAACAACAACAAAAAAAAAACAGTAATGGCTGATAACAATATATCATGCATACCTAAAAAACATAATGTGCAAAAAAAATAACTTTATTCTATAACAGCAGGGACTTCCAATGATTTTCCAAATAGAATCTCTAGTGACAGAGAGAAAAAGACCAAGAGGGAGAGAGAAACAGAGCACACATTCAGCCAACGGTGAGATGTACAGTTCCACTGAGTGCACTGCAGACTCAAGGCAGAGCTGTTCCCTCAAATGTCTTGGAGGACAATAAGACTCAAATCACACAGTTCTATCTCCAGAGACAGAACTGTCTCAACAGCTATAACAAAACACCACCTTCTCCTAAAACTTTACAGATTTATTAAGAGTGAATTGTGCTCACTGATTGCAGCACTTACTTGCATGCTCTACCAGTTATTTTAGTGCCTGTTTTACAATCAGTGATGCACTGATCATGATTTTTCATGTTCGATTCAGTTCCCGTTTTTTTTTACCAATTCCGGTTGCCTTTTTTTTTCTTTGTATAAGAGAATTTATTTGTTGTTTATTTGTTCTATAACAAGCCAAACTGGCCTTTTTTTTTTTAAATAAAAAATATCTGTAGCCATTTGAAATTATAGGCAATCACTGCATATTAATCATAATGCAAACAAAGATGCTACACACATGTAGCAGGAGCAGTTGTTTTTTATTTAATTCAGACTGTATAATTTCAAGATTTAAAGCAAAACTGACTTTAGATTTGTAAAATTTTGCTACACAAGACACCTGCACAAAACAAGAACAGCAGACAGACTGAATGAAAATACAAATTCACTCTCTGACAGTAGGTGGCGCTTATGAAACAGCAGCAGTTTTTTTGGATACCGCTGTACGTAAAGCAGCGCTGTGCTTATAAACACTACTTAATACAAAGTTAAGAGAAAGAGAGAGTTTTAATGTCAGTTCCCTTCAGAGATACATTCATATAAACCCCCAGCCCCAATTCAATATTAAATTTTTATAAAACTAAAAACCACCCATAAATCAGAACCAGGCGGTTTTTGCTCAAAACATACGAACGGTTCCGGTCGACCAGTGCATCTCTAAAATAATTATGCAAATCAGGTAACAGAGCAAATGCACATAAAAATCTGTGCTGGACACAATTTGCACAGCAAAATTCCCATTTTTGCACTGAAATACCTTGCGTGAAATTGAATCTGGCCTTCAAACTAGCCACCCAGCTGCCCTGAACATGCAAAATACATCTCAGCACCATTCAGCCCCCTCCTGTGTAAACGCCCTGAGCTCGAAACCTACTTTCAACATACACCAATCACAAACAAACCATTCCATCATTCCAGTAGCCTCAGTCAATCTCAGTCTGTTCCTGGCTTATTGTACAGCCTCACAGTCTCCTGCAGTGCAGATGTGTGCTCCGTCAGTTTAAGCCCAAGATAAGGGAGGATTTACTGGCAGATAGAGAGTGATTGACGCAGCTCATGCAAGGTCAGCTCACCAAAATGAGGGCTCACAGAGGAAATGTGGGTATTCTGTCTACCACAAAAGGCCTGTGTGTTAGTGTGTGTCTGTGTCTGTGAGTGTGTCTATGAAATCCGGTTGATTGTGTGGGTGAGATGTTCCAGCAATCTCTACATAAGCAATTATGTATACTTTTAACTATGATGCTCTCCACTGGATATAAGAACTTTCTTTTCACATATTACTCAACACAGAAATCAGTATATGCAATTAAAAAAAGTGGGACACAAAGTAACTGCTTTACTCATAACGTTCAGAATGTGACATGTTACACCATAATATGTGGGTAATTTTTGAAAACTCTGCATCTTCCACATAGGCCTTTTCTCTGTATCTTCCACATGTGGCAAGCATGTGGAGCAACTTAATGTAACCAAACTATCCCATCTAATCAATTATAACAAACAAAGCTGTTTACATCTGTTTAGTTTCAGAATTTCAATTTCAGAATTGGATCTTTTTTAAATGTATAAATTGCATCTATCTATTAATCTGTCTATCTGTAAGACATACAAACCTGCAAACTTCAGGGTTTTTAGACTTTTAAAAAAATTGTAAAACAAAATTTTGCATTAACAAACATTTTACTATTAAAAATTACATTTCTTTTAGGGATGCACCGATATGAAAATATCGGCCGATACTGATAACCAATAATTTGTTATATTTGAAAGCCGATAACTGATAAATTATAACTGCATAACTGGCCAATAAATCTAGATTTTATATATATTTTTTGAGAGCCTGATTACAAAGAGAAAAGTTTCACCATTAAAAGCCATGTCCCAAGCACACAATTATAATGTTCTCATTATAATTTTATGTAGCCTATATGCCAGATTTACACTTTACATGTTGAACTTAACTGTATTTTCCTCTTTGAAGTGATTTCAAGCAAGAGGCGCTCTAGCGACTAATTGTATACAGTCTTTAGCCTCCTTGTTAGAGCGCCCGACTCCCATGCCAGCGGACCAGGGTTCGAGTCCCGCTTTCGCTTGTCAGCCATTCGCCTGTCTGGCTGTTTCATGAGAAAGAGATTAAATGTAGTTGGAATAAACACGTTAAGAATCCATAGCAGTGGAGGACTATTATTCTGCTGTGCGGAACTGCGGAAGAACTGATGATGGCACAGTTTAATGTTTGGTTGACCAATCAACGGAAAGAGGTGTTTCATTCCCGCCCACATGTAGAGATCAAATATTCAAGTTGTTTAGATCATTTTCTACCCCTGAATGAAAAACAGTTTTGTTTGAAAAAAAATGAAAAATGAAAAAGGTGTTGTTTTTTAATTTTTCTGATTTTAATATTAAATCAAAAAACAAATGAACGGAAGATACCCTGATTATCGTGCATCCCTAATTACATTTCATTTAAATTACATTATAATTACAAATGAAAAATTGGAATCCTGCATCCAGTTTGCTCAATTCAATTCAGTCCACATTCAGGAACTGAAATGGAATTTAAAAGGCATTCGTTATTCAGTTTTCAATAGCACACAACCCTGGATTACACTGCATGCAAACTATGTCAAGAAGACAACCACAAACACCAAAAAAACTTGCCAGTTCAACTTGCCGAGAGCATCAGCCAGCTGACAGAGAAATAAAGAATACAAAAAACATGTTACTATCCTTAAAAAATAATTATGTAATCAGCTACTTTTTATGAGTAAAGCACTTATACTTTTTAAGGTAACATTCCCGAACTAATAAGTTCACCGTACTGAGCAGGATGAGAAAGAAGTTTGCAAAAAGTGAAAGAAGAAAGAGAAGAAACAGGTAAACTCATAAAGCCACACAGTCTTTTGTTTACAAAGCCAGTCTCATGAGGTTCCCCATATTGGGCTTGGTAAAGTATTTTTGAAAGGCACCAAATGCTATTGGCTTAGTCACAAAGGTCTCTTCTCCCAAAGAGCGTCCTTTGAAAATTCACAGGTTACATGTAGCCAAGCAGGCAGCTCTAAAATGACTGATATTCCTTATAGTTGCTTGGCTTTCAAAGATGAAAAAAAAAAAAAAAAAAAAAAACTCTGATCACCACCCTGGAGATTTGATTGGAGCCTCAATGGCAAACTGGTCTGTAGAAACAAGCTCAGTCTAGAAAGCCTCAGGACTGTGGGTACACAGACTAAAGAGGGGGGGGAGTGTGATCTCTTCTCACCCTCTCTCGAATGTAGAGACGGCTACAATTTACACTTGAAATTAATTACCCAGCTGTGAGGACGTGATTGACGTGTCGGCAGGTTCCTGGTGTCCGAGGCAGCGTGGAGAGGAGGCGTTCTCCAGAAGCCAGGAGCAGCTAGTGGAGTGGAACGGAGAGGAGGAGAAGACCTGGCAATTTGCTTATCCAGGGACCTACAGGAAGAAGAGGATCATATCGTCACCTTACTGCCAGAGAGAAGATGCGATAAGAGACTAAAGCGAACAGAAAATCAAACAGCTGCTCATTGCTTCCCCATGAAACTCTTGGATCTGGGCCGCATGCCAAGGCAATGTCCCACAAATGAAACTCAGCCAGGGATACCAAGCTTTCCCACTTCAGAGCTTGACATTATGCTGCTGACCAGGCCTCCCAGTTGTGCTAATCTGGCTAATGGCTAAGCAGTGGAGACTCTTATCAGGGAACAACATGCTTTGTCCACACAGTCCAAACCACCATCCAAGCTCACACATGGCCGATGGCGGGAAAGCTAGGCAGACGGTGAGCGAATGCCAATGAGCATTGCCGGCCAAGCTGAGATTTCATTACTTCCTGGACGTGCTCTCGAGCCACAAACAGCTGTAGGTTGTGCCCGAGGTCTGCCACCTGTGCCGAGTTCCTCTTTAATCCCTAAAGTCTCTTTGCCGCCTAAACTTTAAGGGTGTCAATGGGCACAAATCCCATTTCGGTAGTGGATAAGGCACATAGTTCCAGCTACAAAAGGGCTACGTAAAGCTGCGTCACTCACCAACAAAACAGTCTGCACAAAGTACATAGGTGAGCAGAAATTCTGAAGTTCAAAACAAAGCCATAAAAGTTTAATTTGCAGCTGGTAGGTAGTAACTAGCCAAGGCAATGAGACCAGCTATTTCAGAGCTGTAGCTTTCATTCATAATTTACATTATAGTTTCAGCTGAGAGTAAAAGTCGCTCTCTGTTTCCCAATGTCCCTGTCTCTTGTCATGCATACAAGGCTGTAGTGTCACTTAGCTGTGTGTGAGTGAACTGATATGTGCAAGGGCTCTAGAAACACAGGCCAAATGAGAGCAGGAACCAGAGTTCCTGAGGGCTTTCCCTCTTCTCACTGACAAGCAACAAGGCATTAATTTTAACATCTAAAAGGGGGAAAAAATCTATGTTTTTTTGTATGTTATATAATGCTGTTAGATTTCTTGTACATTCTCCATTGTACGATTGAATGTGGCCTCTTTAGTGTGATTTGTAATGTGGTATATCTGAGGCTGTTGCCCTTAAAGAGATAGTTCACCCAAAAATAAAAATATTTTAAATAATGGCTCAGGCAACAGAAGTTTTAAAATGTTTCAAAACAATCTCATTATAACTGAAAGGGGAGGTTTCTGCCAATCTCATGTTAATCTTAAATACATATAGAGTAGTATAGCATCCTTCATATCTCCAAAAAGTCTTTAGTTTTATCATATTTATAAAAGATAGATACGCTGTACCGAGCTCCTGGAGGCGTACCTGCCGTCAGTGCCGTGGGCAGAGCTAAAGAGTCACGAGCGTGCGCAGCTTTTGCGTAGAGATCGTCTGCAAGCTGCGACATCATTATAAATAAAAAGGGAACAAAAACGTTCATGTTGTGAATTGTATGCATTTGCGTGCCGATTGCCAACAAAACACAGACGTCTGATGCAGCTTTACTCACCACCCGCGATCTGCAAATCCATCGCCGAACTGGGACTTGTTTACAAAGCATTCATCAACAAAATGTAACATACTGTAATTTCTTTCTTACTTTGCAATCTAACGGTTATTTTTTTAAAACTATACTGCCTCGATGATGTATGCAGCCTTCAAAGGGTGCAGCCCCTTAATTGGGACACAGCCATTGTTGAAAAATCTCTCGGCTTCTGTATCCCGAACGAAGCGCGTTGATGGCCGTGCTCTTGCTCTGGGTGATCTGTGTGTCCACACTTATCAGGGAGAAGTGCCTATACAAGGAATTCCACCCTTTATTACATGATAATAAGGCCTACTCAAAAAAAATTCAGCAAAACATGTCCACAACCAGAAGTAGTATATTTGGCACAGAAATACGTCCAACTCGTGTTTTGAAACTTTGGCCATGTTTAGCATGAGAATGCAACTCAGTGTAAATAAGTCAGAATGCATGAAATAGCGTGAGTCCTAAAGTAACTACCATTCAAGAATTTAGCACTATTTAAGAGACAGTTGACCTGAAACCATCACAGGACCCCACTGATGTCAAAAACAACATTGTGTCCCCATTCTTTCAAATATTTTCTTTTGGTTTCACAGAAAGCCATAAATAAAGAAAGAAAATTATATGGGTTTGGAAGAGATGAGTGTGAGTAAATGATGACAGAATTTTTTTTTATTATTATTATTTTGGGGTGAACTATGGGTTTGGGACAACATAAGATTGAGTAAATGATGATAGAATGTTTATTTTTGGGTGAACTAATCCTTTAAAGACTCCAGAGTGTCCAGTTCACCTCTGCTCCATCCCTAAGCATTCAACCAGCTTAATTGAGAGCATTTTAAAACCTATCAGTGCATTCTCACTAACAAGAAGTCTCAGGTGGCCTTGAAGTAAAACTTGGAAAAAGGGAAAGAGATGGAGACAGTATGACAAAGGGCGAGTAACTACAGTAAAAAACACTCAGGCTGTGTACCGGCTTGCACCAAACTGTGCCGCAAAGGACCAACAGCATTTAGTCATAAACTACACAAACAGAGCGCTTGTCACTTTAAGTAGGGCACCATGCTGAAGTGCATTTACCACAGAAACTAATCCATCATTCACCATGTTAACTCCTCAGTCATTCCCTTTGCGCCCTGATAATGAACCATTTTGTTGCTAGGAATTGGGAGTGTTCATTCAGATAAACTTCAACATGGCTTCAGGAGCATGAAATGCTTGTAGATGGAGGGTCAAATCGAATCAAATAAGTTCATTTACAGTGTAGATTGTCACAAACGTTGTTTAAATGGAGACAGTCTTATACTCAACTCTTTGAATGCTAAGGGGAAACCTTGGAAAGTGCAAGGATAAAAGAGCAAACTTCCTCAGGTCAGCCTAGTTGAATAAGTAATCAAAAGGCTGTCACTTATATGTGATGCACCAGTTTGACCTGAATGGCTTTAATGGATGTCACTCTATTTGCAGATAATAGGGTATATAAACCTAGCAGAGGGTAATGTAATTAAAGAACCACCCAGTAAAAACACATAATGTGCTTGCCCATCAGCCAGCCACAGAGAGAAACACAGATAGGCTACAGTGTGCATTTATGTCAGTGAAAGAGACACAGTAACGGAAAAATAAAAAAACAGAGGCAGTTTGAGAGGAAGAAAGTGGTAGGTTGGTAGAAAAGACAGTGCATCTCGAGAAGTGCCTCCTGCCACTCTCACTTACACAAAGCCACGTCAGCGTCCCCAAGGTTACCATCTGCCTCTCAGCAGAGTGAGGCAGCTCTCCACGATCCACACTTAATCACCGCGCAACCTCTTATACACTCATTTCCTGTCTTTGTCAGAGGGGGATGCTCCTAACAGAGGGGATTTTTCAAAGTGCTGATACACACAGTGGCTGTCTAACTCAACAAACATGAGCCTTCCCGTTCCCGTCTCGTTCTGAGGAGCTTTGTTTCAGCTAGCCACTGGCACACTGGCATCAATTCATCAAAAGCTTAAGCAGCTAATGAACTGAAACATGGTGGAAATGAGAGCATTCAAGGCAAAAAAAGAATGGATTCGAATAATATAGGGAAGAGGTCCTGTATACCGTTTCTGATTTTGAGGTAAGGGTAGCACTAATATGCCATATTGCAGCATTTTACATTATTGGGAACGAATGACATCTCGCGAGAAGTCCAAGCTATTTATGCTGTGAAAAGTGTTTTTACTGAATCAGTCTTAAGCCTAAGGTCTATTTTCTTTGTTATCAGAAAATAATGGTGGAGAATTCCCTCTCGGTATGGCTGCTGCTTCCTCATTCCAAGTTTATTTTCAGGAGGCAAGTTATTTCTTTGTTATCAGTTTCCAGAGAGAATAAAATATGTGCATATTTACCACTGTGAGACCTCTGCAGTCAAGCTAGCCGCCTCAGTACTGGTGCACAAGAGCATACAGCCCACATTTACTTTGTGTTTACACCAGTGGTCAAAGATTTGAACGAAACAAACATACACCCACCCACATCTTTAAATATATATTCTCACATATGTTTTAATGCAAAACTTTTCACACAAAGCTATAAAAAGACCCTCATTAACCATCTCATGTCAAGTCAGGTCAAGTCATCTTCATTTATATAGCTCTTTTTACAATACAGATTGATTCAAAGCAGCTTCACGGTGATAATAGGAAAATTAATAGACAGAGATGGTTTTGGCTTTACAGCAGCTCTAGGAAAAAGTTATCGAGCTAAAGTAAGTTTTTTGATTGAATCACTTCCGTCATAAGTTAAAGAGAATGAATGATATTTTATTGGCTCAGCCACACTCAAACACACCTCCACACTTACTGTATACATCCTCCTTATAATCTCCTCCACTGCATACATACAATGCCAGTGTATTATTCATGTTTTGCACGCAGAAATGGAGCCTCACCAGAGGGGGGTTAAGTAAATAGATGAGCCTGAGGTGTGACCTCCCTTGACTTATGTACACTTCTCTCGCAATATGGAACCATCTTGGCAGGATACAGATTTACATTGAGCTCCAGCGTATCCAGGCCGCTACGCTACACTGCACGCACAAAGAGAAAAACATGAAAAGCTCAGCAGAGCCGGGTAATGAAAGATTATATGAAAGATTAGTGGACTAGCTTTACCATCTCAGATTTGCTCAACCTTTACAAGCTCTGATGTCTCCATAACTATATTGGAGAGGATAATGGTATGATAGGCATCATCTCCATCATCAACACCAAGTGAAGCATGGCAGAGAACAATAATCAGTCCAGTCACGTTAATATCCTCCATTCGGAAGCTATGAAACCCAATCGTGAATGTTTATGGGCTTTAAAGAATAATTATGATGCCACTTCATGTTATTAACTTTTGATGTCACATTGTGGAATCGGCTTCCCACAAACATGGGTGTTTAATATGATATGATTTTAACATCAGTGTCTTGGAGATACCAATGACACAAACAACATTTTATTTAATTAGCACCTCAATTAGCACAAAATTAAAGTGTCTTAAAACAGTATGCACTACAGATCCTTTTGCAATTTCATATGCATCAAACCTTATTTGAATATTCAAGGAATGGTACACGGTTACTTTATTTACATATTTCTTTCCCACACAGATTATACATTCCGAGTTAAAAATGTTATGGAATAACTGCTTCCAAGTTCCCCCATTAAGAAGAGGCACATCTCAGAGCTGTACATTACCTCATGTGTCTCTGCAGAAAGAGCCCATCAACTGCGTTCCAGCAGGAAAAAACAGCTTTTATCGGCCTCAGCCCCTCTGTGGATTTGTGCCGTGATGAACTTGATGGAACAGCGAGGCTGATGGCTGCTACTTTCCACATCCAAACCCAATAGATACAGGGAGAGTGATGCACTTCAATGTGTATTCAGCCCCATTATCAGGCCTGTAATCACACTTATTTTTTCCCTAATGGAGTTTTGGTCGACTCTGTGAGATTGTTCTTTCTTTCAGGTCGATGGGAATACATCATGCTCATATTCTGGGTGATATTGATCTAGGACTAGTCAATAATGCCTTTTGGGAGATAAACAACAAACCATACCAACACATGCAGGAAACTGATATGTTTTTTAAAAGGGGAGACTCTATAAGGGAGGCCACATCCAAACTCTTTGATAAATAATTAAACGCAAGCATAATCTAAACAGTAATATATGGATAAACTATAAAAAGGGCATCTTAAGTGTGTTATTGTCAGAAGACATCAATATTAATCGGAAGGCTCTCTGATAAAAAATTTAGTTGATGCATTTTTATTGCATCATATGTTACATCTTGTATAGCAAACAGTATCTTATACTATATGAAGAAATGATCTCAGTACTCCTCAAATCAAAAACTGTGTGGAAATCAAAGCTTGAGGAGCTATATAACTACTTTAAAGAAGCCATAAATCATCAATGTTTAGACAGCTTTGTTTTGTTTTTTGCTAGGAAGGAAGTTAAGGGGTACAGTTGGTCTGTGCTCATCCATCTGGAGGCTTTGGACCATATGACAGCACACATGGACCAACTTCTCTCGTGATGAGCTGATGTCTTAAATCAGCAAAACTGAATTCATACTCAAATAACTCTATACCAGCAAGTTCGAGGAAAGATAAAAGAATGGTATTTCAAAAATATTTTTCAAGACATGTAATGCTATAAAGTGATTGGAGAGGAACAAATGGTCTATACTTGCTTCATTCTGATTGGCCATTTGTTGCATTCTGAGTTAAAATCAAGACTCTTTCGCTTCGCAGAACACCCTGTTGGGGTTTATATTGCAATGATGACTGGATGACTGTGCATTATCTCTTATTCAATACTGTTGAAATATAATTTTCAAGAAAGAGCTTCATCTTTGCCAGAAAATCTCTTGCCTGAACTTTCAAGAAATCATATTTTTCCCACCTCAGGCAAAATAATATCAGAGCTGTAAACGCTGTATAAATTCGGGACCACCATAGTGGGATGTGCTTATCGATTCTTACACTCAAGTCCAATAATAAATATTTACAGTAGTTAGAGCTAAATATGTTGTTACTAACCATAAATAACTATTTAACCCCGTCACAGTAAATTTGGAATTTAAATGCTTAAAATTGGAATAGATAATTAAACGGAAATGGACAAGTATAAGTAAATTCTGGAAGCATTACTCCATTTTGGTGTGCCTTAAAAAGAACCACATTTTAAAAATATAAAATACATAAAACATAAAAATATTTGTAATCCATGGCCTTTCTTTTACAAAACATATTTTGTTTCAGGGGTGAAGGTACTAGTAATGCTTTTAACTAGCAAATATCACAGCACTACACCACATTATTTACAGCCAATATTCTTGTTTTGAGCCAAAAACAATATTTTATCTGTTAAAAAAATCTCATCTTGACTAGGGTCATTTAATTGTAAACCTGAAATAATAAATACTGAGAAACACCTGTTTGTACCCAATTTTATGATGTCAGTTCCTTAAATTTGTTTCAAAATCCTTTTAAATATATAAGCAATATCGCACGGGTAGCCGTGCGATATCGCTCTGTATCGGCCATATCTATAAAAGCGTGTCTTTAAAAACTCTCTTTTGTGAGGAACTACTTCCTTCCACCACAGATTCAAATCTCAAATTTACAGTTTAACAGTTGAGCCCAAGCCTCCGTTACTAATTCTAAAATGTCACTTTAGAGCTAGTAACGAAGGAACGTTAAGTCTTATGTAGAGTATTATGAGAGAGAGAGATCGACTTTAAACGAACGTATTACCTGCATCTGATATTCTTCAGGTAAATCTTTACAGTCACAAAATCAGTTTAAATGTCCACTTTGTCTTTGTCCTTTTAATATTTCAATGGATTTCAATGGAAATACAGAATCTGTGTTTACATTTCAAATTTGTAATTGGTTTGAATTATTAATGTGTGTAATTATTGTTTTTCAGCACAGTTGCACTATTTAAACATTATCAGAATAATGCAGAATATCATTGTAAGTTTGGAAGCCACTATGAGTCAGGCTGTTAGCTGAGTTAGAAGAAAAGCCCATTACAAATTTACAAACCAAACACCATATTTATTAAAACATTTGATTTGATTATTTGTTCTTGAGCAGTTTCCCTGGTGAGCTTGTGATAATTCCTCCACAGTGAACATAAATTAAAACTAGCTATGGTAGAAAGAATTAGAATACAAATTTCATATTTCAGAATCACAATAGTCATGGCTACATCCGATCATTCAGCAGAATAAAGATACTTCAGGAGAACCTTAAAAACGTTTGAAGCTTAGAACTCTACTGCTCTTGCTCTACACACTTGTAAAACAAGCTCATTTCATTTTGTACTACAATATAGCTTCATTCATTACTAATGAGTGTTTTTCCCGCTCATTTTGAGTTATATTTTACTTCTCTATTTGTATATTTTATTGCAACATGCATTGCAAGGGTATGCTTCTCTTGCACTATTAAAATCTTCTGTTTGCTGTTCTATAAGGACAAATGTGTTAACTGATTTCATTTACATTTCATTTCATTTCACACATCAGTTTATCAGTTTATTGCAATTTTTTTCTAGTGTTTACAAGCTGTTTAATTTAGGGATACTTATACTTACATACTCATAATTAACTGGTTAACCGACAGTAAGAATTCTGACCAGTTTAAACAGGTTTAAAAAGTAATTTTTCAAGATATTTTGAAAACATTTGCTGCATGGTTAAAAAAACACACTACACATAAAATTGAGTTTTTGAGAGAGAAAAAACATAAGTTGCTTCCCCCATTTCACAACAAATCCAAACGGTATTCAGAACAGAACAAGAATGAAAAATAAAAGTAGCAATTATAGACGTAAAGCCAAGACAAATTTATTTAAAGTGAAACTGAAACAGGAACCGGCACTGGGCTCATGTAGCCTACCTCCCTCATTTGGCATAAATTCAAATGTTTCCATATTCGTTATGTATGCAGTATTTGGATGCTAAACTATTATTTATTAGCCTATGTGAACTAGGCTTTGTACTTCACTAGCCTTCTAATATCAACGTAAAATATCATCCTTCACATGCGCAAAAATGTGGCTGGCGTAGGGCGGTGGTTACACTGAACGGCCAAGACTGTACTATTTAAATTAAGCAGTGTAACTTTTTATATGTTTGGTTTACTGTATTTTATTTAGATAATGAACAGGCAGTGATATCAAGTTACTCACAATAACTTTCTGTTACTCACAATAAAAACAAAACATTGTGGTTTTGTTGTAAAAAAAGTAAGTTACCTGGTTACATTAACATTTTGAGTTAATTGAAATTAAATGTTTGAGTTAATACAATGAAGGCAATTGGTTTAATCAACAGAAACTCAAAATATTATGTTACCTGAACCACATTAATTATCTAAGTAGATAAATCACGAAAATAATTTTTACAGTGCAGAAGAGCAAGTTTCACATTGAATGACTTCACAATAGGAAGAATCACCGACAACTCTGTCTGGTCCACAAACTACGTTTCACAACTAAACACGCAAGAAATGATAAGGAAATAACGCAAGATCACGCATACGTGAGACCAGAGTTCTTGCATGAGACTGGAATTGTTATTAAAAAAGTTAGCCCGCAAGAAGCTTGCGATCCAAACTGTCTATGCGCTGATTTGAAGCGAAAAGGTGAAAAAGAAGAAAAAATTTGCCCCGTATCTTACTCTCTCATTGGCTGTAGGTCATCGGTGATGTAATTTTCAGTCAGAACACATTTCACACAGCAGGATTTTGAACCGCAGACAGGTCCAGATATTTAGCATGCCAAATATTTCACGGGCGTCTGCAACGCATCGTCGATTCTCTTATATCACGTCTTTTATAATTCATACTGCATGATTGTCACTTGCGTGAACAAGCACAGATTTGCCTCCCGATTTCGGGCATTTGTCTGCGATTTTATACTTGTTGTTGTCAACTCTTGTTGTATGAATGAATTTCCATACAGCATACAGGTTTGGAACAACAATATCAGAACTTTGCTGGGTGAATAATTCCTTGATTAATGAAATTTACTTTAAACAATAGAATTCAAAGGACAAGAAAACCAATTCAATCTAGGTATTGATTTTAAGGCGCATCCTTACAAAGTAATAGGGGAGGAAGAGAGTCTCTCTGTAGTTGTTGTCATGGACCCGAAATACAGAATCATTTACTCAGATTCCTGCAAGAGCGAGTTAAAAATAAATAAGATGCCATGACACCTCAAAAGAGAGCAAAGGAAGAAAAAACCCTTACATATCATCTTCAATAAAACTGCACAAAAGAATGAAGATGATGTGATCAAACATCAGGCAAAAGCCAGAGAAGGAATCATCTCATTCATGTCTCTGATTTCAGTAGTGGTTAGGGATCTAAAGCATGTGATCAGAGATAGGAGAAATAGTGCACTCCACACACTTTTCTTTTTCCCAAAGTTCTGGAGACTTAGACACTTTTGCACTTTCTCAAGTGCTCAGTCATCAGTCTCCCAAAGAGCACAAGGTTGGCAGGGTTTTGCTACCGGTCACCTGCTGAACCTTGGCTCCATGTCCACTCAACATTTAAAGCCTTTCAGCTTGACAAACTCTGAACCCACTCCTACAAATACCTTGCATATCAATCCCAAACTCTACCAAGCCATATAGCTGCAGTCAATAACACTGACGAACGCAGGGTTCCAAAAAGGTTTTTGTTGTTATTGTTTTTTGTCATACCCACTGAAGGTAAGTGAATTGAGAAAATGTAATAAACTAGCCATAAAAATGTATATATTTTGAAAATACACTATATATTATATAGATATGTTCACAAATACACTAAATGTTAAAAAAAAAAAAATGGAGGTAAGATTTTTTGTATTATTAAAGCTGCAGTCCGTAACTTTTTTTGACGTTATCTGAGCTAAGTGATCGTTAGATTTAATCACCATTGGCAGCGTGATTTATTGTAAGCTAATGCTTTTTTCTCAGTTGGTCAGAACAAAAGTGGCAGACATCAATTACTTGTTCAGATGACGTTTTCCTGTGAAAATTCTTATTTTGATTATACTTCCAAGACGCAGAATCTGTGATTCCGAAGTATAGTATCCACACCAAAATAACTGCAATTGTAGGTTTTAACAGAGATGGCGACAAAGAGGAAAAAACTTATGGACTATATATATATATATATATATATATATATATATATATATATATATACACACATACACACACACACACACACACATACATACACTTTTTTTATATTTAAAAGAACTAAAAATGCAGCAGAGGTGGAGCGAAACAAATTATAATTTTTACAGTTACAAACCTTTTTATAACCCTGGGTCAACACTCTTCATTAATTCACAGCTTCTGATTAAACATAGAAATGGAAAAAAATGAATCTCTCTCTATAGGTACAGTCCTTGGCGCAGCACTTTACGTAACACTTTACGTAAAATTTTCACTTCAAAGACTTCTTTTAAAAACGAATTGTCAAATAGACAAATAACAAGAAAACCCTTTCCCAAAACTGAAACTGAAAGATTTAAAATCAAAAGGCTTTTTTCATTGAAATAGCAGAGTACATTGCTTGTGAGTCAAAGCTGGTGGAAATTCACACCCGTTAGCCACACATACCTAAGAAGAATCCACCATTTCCACCACCAACCTCACAACCCGTGCAACAAATTTCATACAGGCGCTTTGCCTTGTGCCGATAAAACACTTTGAAATCCCAAACCACAAACAATGCCTGGAGAAGTGGAAGAATGCCACTTGCCTTTGAGCCAGTTCCCCTCTCTCTTTCTCTCTCTCTCTCTCTCTCTCTCTCTCCTCTACTCCAGTAAAACAACACAAGAAAATAACTGAGGCTGTCTCAGTCTAGCGGGTGACTCATTCCCCACTGAACAGTTCAAATCACTTGGTTCAAATGACCCCATTATGAGCACTGTATTTAGAGACTCAAATTAATATGACAGCATGCCAAGAGAAAACAGTAATTGACTCTGTTTGAACATGTAAGGTGCATAATCATCTTCAGTAAACAAAAAAACAGAGGGACTGTAATGTGCAGCCCAAAATTGTTCCAACTGCAGCCCTTCGTTCAAACCAGCATCCCACCGCCTCAGGCCTTCATCTGTCTCTCCTGCTCTGAGCCTTTATTGACAAATAAAGTGACACGGCTCAGAGTGTTTCTCCATTTAAAAGTTAATGTGAGGGAAAATTAAATGGATTACCACGTCAAGGTTTGTGTAAATCACGCTCTGCTTCCACCTCATTGAAGTTCTTCATCTCTGTAAGGGGAGGAGACCAGCCTCAAATGAAGACTTTCGAATGGATGCAATACTCTGTCAACATGAAAAGAGAAGCAAAGCGCAAACTGCAATCGCACGGCGGCATACCTCCAACCCTGGAGTCCAAAGCAAGTGGGCATTCAATTATGAAGTTGATCTGTCTCCAGAGCAGCTGCATGATGCACTACTATGCACCATCTTTCCACTCGATGGCTCATTTGGAGACATGGAGACTGATTGACTTGAGAACAAGACTGATTCTCTTCTGCACATCTTGCCATTTGTTTGTCTAATCCATTTAACACAGTCATGGGTTATATAATCTGTTATTAAATCACAATTACAGACCTTTACATTTATGCATGGAACCTACATACAATGAGCAAAATCTGTACACCACTGCCATTGTGGCTACTGCTGTTTTGCACGTTTATTTACTGTTACCACTTCTTCTCCCTAATATTGCCTTATATCTGCCATTTGCCATATAATAAGAATAAAATATATGCTACAGTTCAACATAGTGCATAGGCATTTAAAATGTTTAATATAACAAACATTAATTATTTAAAAATACAATACAATACATAATATATTACCGTTCAAAAGTTTGGGGTCAGTAAGATTTTAGTTTTTTTGAAAAATTCACAGTGTCCAAAAAAAAAATATTTGTTTTCAACGTTGACTACGTTTACATGTGCACCAATAATGCGATTATTTCTCATAATCAGAGTAAGGTCTTAATCGCAGTAAGATGTTTACATCACATGAGCACAACTCTTCACTCGAGTTTACATGAAATTTTCATTACTAACTCTGATTATTTGCTAATAAGTAACACTCAGACGGTCATACAGTATGCATGTTACTGGCCATTGTTTTAATCTACTCACATTAAATTAAAAATAGATTTTTATGGACGTACTGGATATTATTTGGTGCCGTTTTCCTACGTTGCCGTAGTGTTCTTCGTGCCGTCTGGATGAAAATACAGAGCAGAGACTGCACAGTTGTGTTGACAAGTTTAGCGATTTGGTGAAAACTTCAGAATCATGTCACGGAGTTCATTCATTAAGTTGTGTGAACAACACATGGCATCTTTGTACATCCCGAGTGTATGCGCACTTTGGTCAGAGCGGGAATAATGCGATTAAGGTGTGCCTGTATATTGAGATTAAAATCGGCGTACACCACCTAGTTTAATGTGATTATACTTACTACGATTATGAGCTTAATCACATTACTTTAAAAAAAAAAAAAAATTTGATCAAATAAATGCAGCCTTGATGAGCATAAGAGACTTCTTTTTAAAATATTACAAAAATCTCTTGAACGATAGTGTATAAATGTGGTAAATTAAAAATTGTAATATAAAAATGATTTAGCTCGCTCCAAAAAAAAAAGGGCAGTGGTCATGGTCATCGGAGGCCACAAGCTGCTCAATCGTGCTGAAACCACCCGTCCGGCACATTACCCTGTCTCCCACTCACAGACTCAGCTGTAGTTCTGTCTCATTCAGTCCAACACCCAGAGCCACCCTTGTGCAGAAATCTGACATTCAGACACTCATTTCCATTGGCTGTTTAACGTAAAAGAGCTTTCAAGGTCAAGCTAACTCTTCCACTTACGCAGCAGATTTACCGGTTCACTACACTGGGGATTTTAGTGAATAACAATTCAAAGCTTTTAGGTGTGCTTAGACAAAAGCTGTCGATTAGCAGATGTATCATATTAAGCATAAGGCCAGCTGGCCAATCCTTTTCTATTTTTGTCAATTGTGAGTACCCTAGACAGCAATTTCACTCAGTAATTTCACTTTAGATATTTTTTTTTTTTTTTTTTTTATATATATAGATGAGTGACTTAGTGACAATGATGACAGGCCATTAGCTACTAGAGTGCTGCCCTAATAGTTTTTGATGGAGTGGACAAGGCTCATGAATTTTCTGATTGAGTCGAGGGTGTGCAGGTCAAGTGTGAGTGCCGCCCATGTGAGGCGGTCTGTGCATCACTCTGCTTTATATAGAGACAGACTGTTAGTCTGCAGAGCAAAGAGGAATGCAAGAGCACATCATACAGTCAGGCATCCGTTCAAATAGCCTGTTTTCACAGCAAGAGGGCATTGAGTGCACTGCCTACAGAGTAAAAGACACCATGGTGTGAGGACACAGCAAGGGAACATGGGAAGCCTGAATAATCACAAGGACAGCTTGTCCTTTATAGAGCAATCATCAGATATTCAAAGAACAGGGTTTGAACACTTATTTTCTGACATGCTGAGCACATCAAAATGTGAATAAAGCTTTTTTTATGCCAATTGAAGGCAATTACAGAAAGACAGTGCTTAGTTCTTTCCCACAAAAAAAAAAAAATGGATGAAATATATAAACTGAACTATATAAGTTTTGATATTAATTTTCTTATGGAAAATGCAATTATTACAACACCGTTATCATAATCTAGATCATATTAAAATGTTATGTGTTTATGACTTTACTATTGTCTAGCAATAACGATTACAGAACCACTAATAGTAAAAGGACAAAACTTGGTTTAAAAAAACTATTACCTTCTTTCAAAATGTGGATGTCACAGATATCTACATTACTTCCACTCGAGAAACTCACTTACGATACACATCAAAAGTCTAAGGACTTTTGGCGGATATGGACACCTCTTTGGCATTATGTTAATAATCTTCCCTGATTCCTTATTCCATTGTGTATATTTACTTTTCTTGCCTGACACAGTTGTATTTTTTCATGCATTTCTTCTTTCCATTTTTTTCTTTCTCCTATTGTGGGTTTGAGGCTGTATTTGTATGTTTCTGGACATTGGAGTAACCGATGAATAAAAAAATATATATAAAAAAAGTATAATGGACACACAACAGCATGCAAAAATGTAGGACCGGGTTTACACTACACTTTTCGTCATTTAAATCAAAGTTTTAGGGGAAATATGTCGAACTGACCATCAGTTCAATAGATTGTCTTGTTGGATACAGTTATTTAAAAAAAACATGAGACACCTGTCAGCAAAGTTTAGACAGACAGATGATCTGGAATAAGGTTCAGTTTAGAATGCAGAATTTAAAAATAAATCCAACAGGTAATACAGATGAAGATGCTAGCGTAAACGAGACCAGACAAACACTGAGTGAAAGTGAGGAACTTAAATACACATGGTGATTAACAAAAAGACAAACAGCTGTGATGATGATTAGTGTCCATGGCAACTGATAAGTGGCGGGAAACTAAAACAAAGGAGAACGTGTTATAATGAAAACCAACTCCATCGTTTTCAAGTCCGAAAACAAGTCCATGAAAATGAAACTAAGAATAAACAACTGAATGCCCACCCCCCCTGGAAGGCACAACCTCGTGGCGTGGAGAGGAGGAGGAGGCAGCTTAGGAGCCGGACGAGGAGGCGGTGAAGAGATGGTGATGGGAGGACGACAAAACCCCGGTGGCGATGATGGTAGAGGTACACTGACACAGACCCAGAGCATGGTAGGGACGACAGCCCATGGCGAAGTCGAGGGAGGGAGGAGCCAAGGTGTAGCTGTGGCTGACGACATCCTGGTGACGACCGACGGAGGCGGAGCCAATGGATCCCAGGTCACAGATGGAGAGCCGATGGTACAGACCACTGGCACTGGAGACCAAGGTGAAGTTGCAGCAATGAGCGCATTACTTAAACGCAGCTTCTGTCTGTCTGCTTGCTTGGCTGCTTCAACTGCACGCTGCTTGCAACCCACCTCCTCCCCCAGCTTCTCCTTAAACTTGTGTTTAACTTAATCAGTGTCATTCTGTTGTCATTGATGCAGGCTCTGTTCTCAATAGGGGGATTCTGTGCTGCTCTCCCAGTTAAAAAAAATGTGAGGTTGTCCCCAGAAGCTGCTGCTGTTCCCGGTCGATTTCATGGAGCTCATGAAAAGGACAGGGACAGAGCCATACCACCAAATGTAACTTCAGCAAAATATGCCAATAAAAAAAAATTTAAAAAAAGACTAAAAAGTTTGTCTATGGTAATTTTTTTACTTAGACAGACAGATGATGAACAGGAATAAGGTTCAATTGCAGAGTTCAATAACAAAACCAACAGGTAATACAGATGATTAAAGACAGTAATGTAAACGAGACAAACGCTGAGTGAAAGTGAGGAACTTAAATACACATGGTGATTAATTAAAAGATGAACAGCTGTGATGATGATTAGTGTCCATGGCAACTGATGAGTGACGGAAAACTCAAACAAAGGAACGTGGTAATGAAAACAAACTAAAAGTCCATGAAAACAAAACTAAGAATAAACAACTGAATAAGTGTGACAACACCAAAGTGTGTTGGAAAATGCCTGCTCATATTACTAACTAGCATGAATCTCAAATGGTAATGTTCATAAAAGATCTCACATGAGTGGGTCAAACAATGTCAGCATGAACAAGTAATCATTTCTACAATAGTTGTGAATAACACCTATAACCAGAATGATAGTAACTAAAGTAATTTTTAAAGATGGCGACTTCATAACACCACAAATAGTTATTTCTATTTAATATTTAACTATTTAATAGTTTATAATGAGTCCATTCAAGGCATGAGTTCATCTATCAAATCTTAAATAACCAAAAGCAGCTTTGAATTCTGCTTATTTTTAACTGCGCATAGAGTGTATTTGGGTCACAAACAGACCACTTAGCTCATGGGAGCAGCTTTTGGTGAAAGGTAGTGAATGGATCTAAAATCTTCAGATGAGATAAAGCTCATATCTCCCAGAACTCCACATAAAACAATGCAATGCATGCAAGATATGCATGAAAAATGTAAGACTGTCAGTTCGGTTATCACTCCTGTTCATAAATGAACTGTGTGTGAATGTAATCATATTTAAAAGTCTAAAACAAAACCACCAACTGTATTCTGCCCCTGTTCTAGCTTGTGATATAGGCCTCCCATTCAGTGCCAAACACAAATGTAGGCCCAGAGAATGTCAGCTAATTTTAAAAAAGCAATTTCATTTTTAATGTGCCATTAGGAGCAATGCATTCTGACTGTGTTATACTGCTGGGTTTTTCTTTCTCTTCTAAATTCTCTTCTCTGGAGCTGGAGAATAAGAGCCACAAAGGTAATTACAGAACAATTCTGGCAGCTGGAACATCTCATCTTACTTCCACCCTTACATATTACAGAGTAATTAATTAATCCTAGCAATCATCGTTTCCTAATCAGCGGTAAAAGGATTTCAGTCTTAATGTCACTTATTGAGGACAGATGGTGATAACTTTGCCCTTCTCAATCATAAATCCAGTTTAAGTTTGCTAAGTAATGGCATCCATATTTGATGAAAGCCTATATCTCAAATCAAAGACCAATAAAGCCTGTAAATCTTCTACAGTACATCACAGAAAGCGAATGAAGGGTTCTTTCTCCAGTCACCGCCAGACACACTGTCAACCCGTCATTTTTGACGTGTTTGATAACTCAAACTTGTTTTAAATTCAGGCAAGAGCAAGACATTGGTAGTATTTCTGTAAACAAAGAAAAGAGAAAGGGGAAAACGTACTAACAGCATTTCCAAGCTACACACAGATATGGTAATCTTAAAGGCGCATTGTGGTGTTGCAGGGCCTATGCAGAACCTTCTGCCCTTCTTATTAAAACCACCCCACCAACATTTCCTCCCTGCATTCATTTCAATGCACTGATGAGAAATGAAGGCAGAGCAGTAACAAATTGCTTTGGTGTTACAGAGAGAACACCCCCTGGAAAGAGTAGAGCACGAGGCGCCTCCACTAATTAAAATACTCCCTTGTATTTAAAATGATGAGATGTAATTAAAACCATTTAGTTCCATTTTAAAATGTTCTAATTTTTGCCTCGAAATGCCAAAAAAGTGCTGCAGAAAAACTACAAGAGAAAGGAGCTGCTTTAAAAAACTTCAAAAAGGGAGAGATGCTGGGTTCAATTCAAGTTAAACTCAGTCAACAACAACAAAAAAATAGTAATAACTGTGAAAAAAGGCACTTAAGAAATGTGAAACTTATCATTAGCAAGCAATTTTATCACACTAATATCAAGTTAACACACATTGTTAATGTCTTGTGGCCATACTATTGCAATCATAACTATTAGTGAAAACTATTATTTTTTTTTTTCAGCAATAAACATACAAATACTGTGAAGGGATGACCATTCACAGCAGTGTGCAGGATTATTCCTCAGTATCACGTCATACAGAAGCACACTAATAATGCACACACACACTTCCATCTATCATTCCCCTTCTCTCTCCATATGCATCCAATTTATGTCCCTTTAGTTCATTTCAAGCAATATGCACTTATCACCCACATGCAGAGGGATTTTCTTACTCTCCAACCTCATTCCTCCATCAAAAAGCAACACCTGCTGTAAAACCTTCTTGGCCACAGTAGACCTCAAAAGGTGTGATGCACATTTTTAGATTAAATATGTTTTCTTTCATTGCCGTTTACTATCTTACTATCTTTTATCTGCAATGAATGGAAGTCTTCTTACTTTGTCTGATTTCTTTAGGCTGGGTGAAGGGATGACAGTGAGATGGGCTTGTCTCCCCCCCCCCCCCCCCCCCATTTCTTTTGACATAATGAGCTCTACCTTTCCGAAGGCAAAATTAAAATAAAAAGGGCTTATTTATTCATTGCACTAAGGTTGAGTGATGACTTCTCAAAACATACTTTTTTTCCTTTTGCTTTGTGCTCTCAGTATTGATCGGAATTGCATTATGGAGGTCATGGCCACTATTACAGTTATTATAGCTTTATAAACTTTCAAAAAGATAATATGAGAATTGCCTTTTCAAGCTTTTTGACCTCCTGTTCTTAAAATACAAACTTCTCATGCTGATTTTTTTTTTTTTTCCACCAAAAGAGAAAGTACCTTAATATCTCTAAATACTGTAATTTTTAATTAAACTCTAGCATGTTGCTGGAAAAAAAATAATAATAATAATAATAATTTTAAAAGAACTTTTTTATTAAATGGGTCAGTCAGACTCTGAAACCTAGTCCAGATGTTCCACCTTCAAAGCCATTAAAAATATACGACGCATGCTCACGTGTGACTGCGCATCAATAGAATTCTATAGTACAGCAAATTAAATTAAATTAAATTACTGTAATGTAAAACCTCTAACGTCCTATTGCTTTATTAAAAAACACCACTACCTTTACTGGACTGTGACCACACTAGATTACCCAGAGTAAAACAAAACATTTCAGGATATGAGGCCAATTAAAATGTGCAATGTTTATCAAGGACTTGCATCAAAGGGCACAGTTTTTGTCTTAATTTGACAGTAAAACGGATGAATATGATGCCATTATGAACATATGCTGTTTAATGGACTGGTAAATGCTGGCAAGCACAGAGTATCTTAATAAACCCATTTGTCAAAGGACGCCAATAAGGATCCTTTGTTTAGATCGATAGTTTCCAATGGCCATGTCTGTGTGCTGTGTTAAATGTTTCAGGTTCAAATCAAGTAAAGTTCAATCGACAGCATTCAATGCACAATAACAATTACCATGGGAAAATATGTGACTTGTGAAATCCGTGCACTCAAAAATGAATTCATTAAGGCAATGTATTTATTTACCCATACTCAATTTAATTGAATTATTTAATTTAATTTAATTCATTTTAATTTATTTCATTTTTTAATTTAATTTATTTCATTTTAATTAAATCAGTTTATTTGTATCAACACAGTTTATTTGGATTAGGTCAAATTAATTTACTGTAATATGTTTAACCTAACTTTATTATATTTGTCAAACTACATTTTCTTACATGGTCCCACTTAATTTAATAAGGTTTGTCTTTCAAACAGTGCTCAATGTCATCAGGTAGAAACAGCTGATCACAGTGCTAGCATTAGCAACGTTTTTGCTTTCTGATCAAGAATGTGTTCAATGAGACTGTCCAAATGCTCTACTCTTCAGCACAGCTGTAACCTTTTAAAAACACCAAAATATCAGAGAGAGACATTAATATGTCTCCCCCTTTTCTCATCTTGATTAAAATGCATAAAATAACACTATTTCTGCATTTACTCTCATTATGCAGTCCCAAAGCAAAGCATGCTGGGAACTGGAAATCCCAGTTTCAGCAATGCTAATTTAACACAAATCATTCACGTAGCCCCAACTCGAAAAGTTAGTTGATTGAGCAATTTATTCTCATTACTATAACTTTTTTTGGTTACACTTTATTTTAAGGTGTCCTTGTTACACTGTAATTATACATTTAAGTAACTACATGTACTTACTATAGGGTTAGGATTAGGGTTTGGTTTGGTTTAGGGTTAGTTACATATAATTATGAATAATTTATAGTTATTACTATAGTACATTTATGTAACAATGACAAATATATTGTTAGCTTTTGGCACATGGTGTAATTAAGCTGTTTTAACTATTTTAAGTTAAGTTTAAATTGATTTTTGTTTAATTAAAGTAAAATTACTTTATTTTCTTTACACTTACAAGTGTAAATACTTCATGTTTTGAGTGTGAGGCACTTTCAATGGAAGAAAACAGGCTGAAATGTGAATCTCATACTTTTAATAAAGCACTTACATTTATTCTTCTGTAAAAAAAAAAAAAAAAAAAAAACCCTAACCCTAACCCTAACTTGATCTGTTAAGTTTTTCTATCAATTTACATAAATAAATAAGAAATATTTGGGCGAAACAAAATGATAAGTATCAATACCATGAACTAACAATGAATATTTTCTACAGCATTTCTTGATCTAGGTTAAATTCCAAACAATGTTAATTGTTACTTTATAAAACACTTAATATCAATTAATACAGCTTGAATTTATTAGTAGAAATTATCATTTTCCAAAAGGGACCCACTTTATATTAAGTGTCTTTAATGACTAGGCTACATACTAACATTTAAATTAATAATTTAAAACAATGCACTTATTGTGTACATATATGTTTTCAGTACATTGTACTTATATTTTTTAAATCTTCATGTTAATACGTATGTAAATCATTTCTGTAGTTGCACCCATAATTATACACTTAAAAAAAGATGCTGGGTTGTTTCAACCCATGTTTGGGTCAAATATGGACAAACCCAACCATTGAGTTTAACATTTAATTAAAACATTTAAGCCAATAGTTGGGTTTGTCCATATTTGACCCAAACATGGGTTAAAACAACCCAGCATTTTTTATTGTCTACCCCTACCAATAGCAGCAAAAGTGTTTTGCAATACAGATTTTTTTAAAGTAGGCTACAAAAGACACCTAAAGTAGGACCGCCAAAATTAATAAATGCTTAAAGTATTTTTTACTGTTATTTCAGGTTAGTCATTGTACTGACATACAGAACCTTATTGTAAAAGTGTTACCAATGAGTGTATGTAAAATGTACATCAAATGCAAGGGATCTGTCTGCATTTGTGCAGGTGACATGCTAGTAGCTGACAGCAATCCTTCTTAAGTCTGTCCTCCTTTTTCCTGCTTGGTTGTCAAAGCATTCCCAAATAAAACTCAAATTCTCCCAGTCACGCATCACTGAAAAAACTAAAGCAATTCAGGTACATCTGACACATAAAGACCTCCCTAAGTAAAGAGGGAAAGCAGCCTGTGAGCACGCACAGATCTCTCTCAGTAATGAAACAGGATTCACACCCTCAAGCTTCATAAAGGAACAAGCGATGACAACATGCCTTGATGACAACAAAGCATGATTCGTCAACAAGAGAGTATCACAAGAGCTTAGCACAACTCTTCACAAAACACATCTCCCCCAAAGGAGTCATGGAGCTTCAGCCTTGCCTGGCGCCACACACAGCACACGCCTCCTGCTGCGGAGAAATCGCATAAGCTAAACTCAGAGCACACGCACCCACAAATCTATGTCTGTGGAGAAAGACAAACCCAAACACACAGAAATCTGCTCCTGTTCTGTGAGCAAGACTTAGACTCTACAGTCAGACTTCATCCTAGTCTATCAGCCTCGGCTCACCCACAGACCACCCACAGTGTGTTAACTGTCTGGATGAATAGAGCACCGAAAAAAATGCAGAGAGCTGGCTAAAATCTGCAGTTCTCACCAGGATTACTGTCAAATAAAAATAAAGAAAATAAGACCAAATAATCAAATTACAAGCAACAGCAAAATTAAATACAACAGAGCAAAAATACAAATAAAATAAGATACTGTATGAGGTTTGAGTATTTCACACCCCTCTCCCGCTGCCTCCCGTTTTGTTATTTCTCCCAGGAAACTCCTGTAATGGGATGTCTCAATACCACAATTTTGGCTTCGGTACGGTACCACAATGTAATACCAAACTATTATCGTGACATTGCGCGTGCACTATACTGAAATATAAAGCAAGCTTGCGCTGCGATAAAACACTCTTGTGCGCGTTTCGGGGCAGCTGACAGAAATCACTTACCCACGTCTTTTTAAACCTTGCCAATTTTAACATCCAAGCAATTTTATATAATTCAGTAGTACTTGGGAGCTCTTTGAGAGACGGTTTCTTTGCGCTTACAACTACACACACACAAGCCGCCTGTAAAGAGCTCGCACATTCCAAATTGAGTTGTTTTACCTTAAACGGTCAAATACACACAAAATTATGTCAAAATGTCCGTCACAAACACAGTCGGTTACGTGAATGTAAATAGTGTAACAGTATGGTCATGGCATGTATCAGTATATCTGATCTGTGAAGCCTAAAATACATGCTGTTGTGTGTCACTAAATAACTTTTGTAACTTTAATTGTAAGGATTTACATGTTTAATGTATTAACAGTGAAGACTATCTAGGGTTATTTTACATTTGATTACTTTATTCAATTTCTTTAGCATTTCTGTACCTGAATTCTACTGTTAGACCTAAACTTAAGTGCAAATATTATGAGATCTAAACATCATTGTTTCAAAAGCACGCTGGAGCTTTTGTGTTATCTAAACAATATGATCTTATGTATGTGCATTGATCAGTGTTAAAAGAAAATAAATGTCTAAATTAGATCGTCTGAATGATGCACTCACCTGTCGATCTCTTATACAAGTCAGAATGGGCAAGTGCAGCCAATAGTGATGCTTGGCAAGGTTTGATGGTTTTTCATCAGTTTTATAAGCAAAGTAATTCCAAATTTCACTTCTACTGTTCTCATTATTAATTAGTTTTGGGCATGTTGAATGAGATTCAACTGCCTTATCCATTTTGTTCCTCTATGTTGTCACGTTTGCCGGTTTTGCGTGATTTTGGGCAGCATTGGGCACTTCGGAACAGCAGCATATACCAAAATTTGCAAAATCAAGATATTGTATCGTACATCCCTAGTAATTTGTATGGCCCAAACCTCCCTTTAAATGCAAATGAACTGCTGCTTCCTGCCCCGCTTTCCAGAAAAGGGCTGTGCCTGTGCCAGCTCATGGCATGGATACTCTGGCAACAACAAAACAAGAGAAACAGTATGGAGCCATTTCCTCAGAACACGTTTTTGCATTCCACTGCGCTGCTTTTTCATTATTTTCAATGTAAACGTGAGCTAGACAGACCTTGCTCTTTTTTTTCCTCCCATTCTGGGCTATTCAACATGCGTCTTTGTGTCTACAAACGCAAGACTGGGTAGTGGAAAACACATAGGCCTAGTGTCGAGACATGTTTCTAAAAAGTTAAACTTCTTTTAAATTGAGCGCTGGATTTTTAGAATGCCGTTTCCTGCGCGAGATGCTGTAAAAGATGCAAGATGCGAGCGCAAATGGTCAAACATGTCCATCTAGTGCATTTACGTAGAAAGGCATCAACAGAATATTTAGGTTGTTTATTACATAGCCGAGACATTTTTGTGTTTCTACTAGCTGCCTTAGCGAGAAGATAAACATTGTGCAGATTGTGCGCAGTTCACTCAGGGGAGGATTTAAACTAATAGAGCAGATTCCGTCAGCAGTCGTAGGCGGTGGATTGTTACATTGTGACGTTACATTGGGTAGAAAATGTGAACGACTCATTTTGAGACATGTTTATGATTCATGAGGAATATAAAAAAAACTGCCATTTATGTTCAAATATAAAAGTGAATTTTGCATAATAGGTCCCCTTTTAAAGTACTAAGGTACAGTCTTTAGGGGTAAATAAGGTACAAAAGTGTACCTAGTGACAAGCTATACATTTTTTCTTACAGTAGATAACAATTAGCTGATTCTATGTGAAAAAAAAGGCGAGTGAGTTCATGGAGGCCAGCAGGAAGCAGTTAGAGAGAGCAAGTTGTGGTGTGATGTCAGGTTTAATTAGTCAACAGGGCCTGAGGTCTCATTACTCACCGAGCAGAGGATAGGAGACTCCGAGGGAGAGCTGTTTACCACACATCCTCCTCTCTGGTTCCTGAGCATCACCACAGGGTCTTGATAAAGGGCACGCAAAACCACCAACTACCCCCTTTAGAAATATGTGAACCATTTCAAAACTACAATTATGTTGGATATGAGCAAGTCAAACACAGATCAGCAATGTTTGGAATCATGCTTCTAATTGGGTTAAAAAAAAAAGAGAGAGCAAAAATGGGTTTCACTTGCTTTTTTTCATCCTATCACCTTTCAAATATTCCAAAGCCTGAGCTCATATTAGTCAGATATCGAGCTAACCGTGGTTTGAGAACTAACGCATTTGCTTGACAGCGTTCAATCGATACCGCTTGCCTTGATATCTGTGATCACTGACGTTGCAATTACTGAGCCACTTCAGTGATCCAGATGTGGATCTTTTGACATAAATCATTCAGGATTTCACTGGTGTGAGACCACAGTCTGTTTTAGATCGATTAACAGGATAAATGGTATCAGCAGTATAAGGTTTCCCAAATACACATAAAAGTCTAACCTTTAATGACTGTGATGTGAAGCATACTGTGAATGCATTTACACTAATGGTCCAAAGTTTAAAATAATTAAAGTTATTTTTATGTTTTTGAAAGAAGTGTGTGTAAACTGTGATATACCACTATTCAAAGGTTTGGGGTAAGTATGATTTTAATACTTTTCTTCAGCAAGGATGCACTAAATTGATCAAAAGTGACAGTAAGGACATTTATAATTTTACAATAATTTCTATTTTAAATAAATGCTGTTATTTTGTCATTTATATTTATCAAAGAATACTAAAAAATGTATCATGGTTTCCAAAAAAAATAAAAAATTAAGCAACAAAAACTGTTTTCAGCATTGATAATAAGAAACATTAATAATAATTGAGCACCAAATCAGCAAATTAGAATAATTTCAAAAGGATCATGTGACACTGAAGTAATGGCTGCTGACAATTCAGCTTTGCCATGACAGGGATAAATTACATTTAAAAAAATATTAAAATAGAAATGAGTTTTTACTCTTTTCACAATAGATAGGATAAGATACCTAACTCACGCCATCTCCACGTCACCTTTACCACATTTCGAATCCCTCAGCTCTCGCCATCTCTTCGCTCTGGGTGATCCCCAGAGCGTGCTCCATGTCAACCTTTCTCAACTAATCTACGCCATTCCTATACCATACACGCGTCAAAGTAGCTGGAGCAACTTTTCTCGGTTTACGGATATGACGTACATATACAATTTCCTGCAAAAACCACCCCGCCCAGCCTAAAATAAACACTTATAATAGGCTTACCAAAGTGAATCAGGTTGAGACAAAAACATGTTTTTGGAAGAAGGATTCATGATGTATTGACTCATTTAAATTTTGTTAATTTTGAAAAAAAATAAAAAAATACACAGCGTACTTGAACTGCATATACCCCATTTTTGCACCCCTGTTCACAATATGACTGTGTTTACTGTATTTTTTATTAAATAAATGCAGCCTTGGCGAACATAATAGACTTCTTACAAAAACATTACAAAATCTTAATAATTCCAATCTTTTGACCAGTAGTGTATGTGAAACAGTGTTGGGTAAGTTACTTCAAAAAAGTAATTAATTACTTATTACTAATTACATCATCAATGTTGTATTTAAAATACTTTTCTAATTACCCTGTCTGAAAACTAATTTAATTACTCAATAAGTAATTCAACTCATTACTTAAAATCCCTAAACCTTGACCGGATAGACAAAAGAAAGGAAACTCTTTTAATAATTTAAATACGAGTGAAACATGGAATATTTTAGCCTTTTATAGCTTTTTAAAACATTTTAGCTTTATTAAAACATACTAAAAAAAAAAAAAAAAAAATTGTTGTTGTTTGATTATCATTTATAATACAGACAGTAGCATGTTTTAAAGGCTGCTGTCACTAATGGACAGAGACAATATGCTGTTACACATGCTGTTCACATTCTCACATAACCAATGCGAATATACGCCAAGACGGGCATTTTGACATAACTGTGTGTGTATTTGAACGTTTATGTGTAATAAACCGCGGAAATTTGACACTCGCAAGAGGCAGCTATGTGAAGACCGTCTCTCAGAGAGCGCGCAAGTAGTTTTTTCTCCCTAGGACATAGCTTACATTTTACCGTAATGTTCTTGCCTACATCTGTCAAAAAAGTGAATTAATTGGAATATTTCCATTCTGCAAAACAGCCACTCGCTTCTGCCGACAGCGACTACGCAGCCAACTGGTGCGAAGTTGCGAACTCACGCGCAACTGCACTACATCTAACGATTTTAAAGAGGCAGCGTTCACTTTTACCTTTAGATGACAAATTTAGATTTTAAATTCAATATTGATTTATACAGAACTGTTGAACTAATTTACAGTATGTAACGCAAGTACAACTGTAATTAAATTACCTAAAAATGAACAGTAATCCCTTATTTTACTTTTTCAGTGGATAAGTAATTTAATTACAGTAACGCGTTACTTGCAACTATTTGTAAATCATGAGAAAATTGCAATTTTACCCTCGGTTTATTTTGTAGAAACCATGGAAACACAGAAGACGCTTTATTATTTACATGTTTTAATAGACAAGGGAACAACTGTTTTGATATATTTATAGATAGAAAACTAATTATTGTTATATAGCTCAACACGTTTAGTCTTGTTGTTTAAATCTAATTTTCTTGATTTCCATGCAAACACTATTTTGTGAAGTAGCTAACATAGCATTTTAGTAGCTTTATTTTTAGTAACAGTAATACAGCATTTTCTCCATCATACAGTATGTTTTAAAATTAATTGTATGCTATTTATCAACACAACCCATCCAGCATTTAATATGATATTCTAATATCGATCTAGCTTACTGCAGTGTGCAACAGTGTCTCACAGCAGCTGCCGAGCAAACGCACAGAGTAACATTTTCAACACACTCAAATGTATCTAATATAATAAACAGAGCTGCGTCACCTCATGCTCATGACCAGAAAAGCGGAAGCGTCGCCGGCGACTGTGGCATAATAAAAGTTCCGCTGCTCACGGCGTGTATTGCGCAATCGCTCCAGCGGCCTCGTTCAGCTCCCACAACACTCGGTCCTGCTCTTCTTCATACTACAGTAACATTAATAATCGCATCCATGAACATGATTTCTTCCCGAGTCCTATCCCAATTCTTTTCCACCAGCCGTTGAAGTAAACAGACCACATGTCTCGAGATTCCGCGCTCAAACTTGGCGTCATCAAGCTACGCCTTTGTTTTGAATAGGCCTCTAGCGACCTCTAGCGGACAGCAAATATGACATATTGCACCTTTAACAGAGCAGGAATCCATTTCATCCAATTCAATGACATTTTGTCAGACAATAGTAAGATAAAATGATAAACCGTGTCTGGAAGCTATGGTTTGTGTTTAATTCATTACGCTTAGCTTGGGGCATATTGGTTATTTCAAAGTCTTTGTGTTGGTTTGATTATTAGAATGCACCTGTTCATTAGTCACATTTAGTTCCATGTTAATCAGCACTCTCAATGATAATAAAGGCTGTCCATGCATGCTAATTGAAATGCAAAATGATCAATTGAACTGATCTGTGACAATATCGCCGCATGCATCAAAGCAGAATAAAAGAAGGTAAAAGAGGCATTTGAGGTTAATGACAATTATTTGGTTAGCAGCCTTTACTTATTTAACTGAACGTGTTTAACTGAACCCTCCTCAATGAATGTTGCTAAATTAGATGATATAGGTCAACGAAAACTTCCTTCGTTTTAAACCCAAAGATTGCCTCAAAGCAGATTCCACAAAAAGCCTGAAGCCCGTCCTCTGAGTCTAAGAACACTCCATTATTAATATGGTTCAGAGCCTCCTGTGAGATGGTCTTTGGAGGATGTTCCTCCAAAACTCTCTTCCTCTTTCAATGCTGTCAGCACTGAAGGCTCAATCCCTCTGGCGCACACCTGGCAAGTTAAAAAGACTTGCGCTAAATCACACATATGTGTCCTCTAAAGTCAAACAGCAATAGTGCAGGCACATACACACACTAAGAAAGTTGTGTTGGCTTATTTAAATGTACAACTGGTCTACATTTGAGTGTAACATGAAACAAACTCTGTCAAGTCTCTATATAGAGTATTAATGCAAAAAAGGCATTTAATATGCCTCTGACAGCCTGTATTTGGGAGATAATTTTTGATGTTGAGGCTCCATCAAAAACTGTTATGGGAGCAGAGGGAATGCGGTATAGGAACAAGCCAGGCTTTCGAACATCAAAAAATACCTGCTGTGAACAAACGTTGACGTATTATTGAAGATAGTGCTTTTACACCAACGTTTTTGCCATCCATTACAGCCTTAGCATCAGATGCCCCGGTGTCAATCCTCCAATAAAACCAACTCCAATGGGGAAACATGTCATTTATGGGAGTCATTTGCATTTAAATCAGATCAAGATTTGAGGATGTCAAGCTGGAAGGCCATGAAACAGAAAATGAAGCTTCAATAAACTGGGAAAACTGTTACACACAAAATCAGATGATTATCAGATCGGCTTGAAGTGGCAAGACTATAATAACAGATGAGAAACTGTAATGGATATTGAACTTACTAAAATGAATGATTGGGGCTTGATTATCTTGGAGAGCCTCTCTCTATCCAGGTTTAGTATGCCTACAGTTGGAATGAGAACAATGACGTGGACTTTCAATAGTGTGATAGTGAATTGTGTAGATGATGTTTGCCAAGGCTTAGTTAATGAATTCTCTACTCATAAATATTCATTTAGTGCACATACCAACTGCTTCAGAATCTAATTAGTAACATCAAGGATTGATTTAATAGATAGAACTGATAACTATTCCAGTCCTAATGAAGAATAGGCGGCTGACTCTTTCAAGATTTTGACAGCTGTTCAGATTTTGACATTTTGAAGCCAGCACAACAAACTATGACTAAGTTTAAGTCAGAACATTGAGTTTAATCCAATCTGGGCTACTGGATATCGAAAAGTCAATGCAAGACAATAATTTCAAGAACTGTCATAGTGAACAAATTTGCCAGCTGAGCCAGTTTTAACAAGATTACAGTGAATGGATTATACAACTATGCGGCATTCTTAAATCTGACACCTCTGTCACAGATGTGAAGCCTAAGCGGTGATCGTCTTCATAAAAATGGCATTTATGTCACTGCTATATATTAAATGGGCTATAAAAAGAAATACGCAATGTGGGCGAACATTAAGGGAGATCAAATGTGGATAGACACTTTTTGCCTGTAGCAACTAAGCAGTAAGACCTGGTTAGCACAAGTAACTTAATACTGTTTAACTGAATCACGTCATGGACAACGGCATCCTAACACTACATTAGAGACACTTTGCTTGCTGCCCTAAAACTGATGTTTTACCCTTTCATAGAGGACATTATAAATCAGTGTTTGTCCTATGGAAGGAAAATACATCTCATATAGCTACACAAGATTATGCCCTGCATAGTTTTGTGCCAGGTTAACATTCATTTGCTTTCCTGTGACTCATCACATTTCTCATCGAAACAGATCAGGAGGGAGAGAGAGAGCACTCAAAGGAGATCAGTTCTATAAATAAAGAGGATAAGGCATGATTAGCATATACTTCCTGCCCCCTTACTTATGCCAGTGTCTCAGCAGACAGGAGGCAGCAGATTGTTTCAAATCTCCGGCCTCTCTGGAGCGCCGCAGGCTGTGGCAAACGCAGCCTTCCCCTTCATGCCATTAGCGCTGTGACCTGCAGAGTGTTAGATCAGGTATTGGGTGCGAAAATAGTGGGGAAAAGGAAGGCTTTATCACGTGTCTTTGAGGTGCCTGGTTTTAAACTGTCCTCGATCGTCCGTGGACGTTCAAAAAGGTCAAAGCCAATCCGACAAAAAAGGTCATGCTTTGACATAATCACACAGCCGAATCATTTGGATCTGGTCTGCTAAACAGCTTGCAGGATGTTTAGAATCGAAAAGTTTAGGTCAGATGAGGGAGAAGGTCAAATCAGCATGCCCTGTTAGATACAAAAAGTTTAACAAGAACGCTAGCAAAATAACAATCTCGTAATTACGCATACAGTTAGATTAACCACAAGAATACATTTGGACCTTTGTGAGATCACTGTTTCCATAGGAACGTCATGTTTAAAAGCCATCAGGACTCTCAAAATGAAGCAACAGACATGATCAACGATCAGAAAATTATGCAAGAGAACATAAATCTGGAAAGAAACTGATGATTATTGTTTGCAGATAAAACAAAGCATCCCTTAATCTGATTCATTTCAGATATAAGAATAAACTGAATGAATTTTCTGAATAAATATTCAAATAAAAAATACATATTGATGAAATAAAATTATAAATGCATTATTATTATTTATTATTTTTCAAAAATAAGACAATGGTACAAATTCAGTTCTTCTCCAGATATTATTTTGTAGTGATATACTGTACTGTCAAAAACGTCAATATGAGGCCAACTTAAATTTCCTTTGCAGCAATAATTCATTCCCCTTTTGTGTCTTTAGTGCTGCAGTACAGTGATGAAATTTTATTAATAAAAAATATGGAGGAGCAATTTGAACAGTGTTTTAAGTATCACAGCTCTCTTGAGAGATGGCAAGTAAATGGACTGCATTAATAACCCAACAATAACAAAGACAAAAACAGATGCTGTAGGCAAAGCGAAAATATTCTGCCCTCACATTCTTGTAATGGTAATACATGGTAATTCTTTTAATAAAGATCAAATGCTGTAAAGAGTCACAGCTTAATTAAAACAGTACAACTAAATATAACCATGCATTAATTCTCAAAGCAATGCTTGCCTTCGAATGCCAACTGATGCAGAAGAAACTGCCAGGTTTAAAGGGTTTTTTTTACCCAAAAATTAAATTTCTGTCATTAGGTACTCACTCTCATGTCATCCCAAACCCGTAAGACCGTCGTGCTGCTCATGTGTACAGCGTCGGCCATACTGAGCCGGCGTTTGGGTGTAAACACGGAAGCCTGCACTGCGTTTACTACGTCAACTGCATATGACAACAATTAAACCAATTGTTAAATAACATTGTTACTTTTGTTTTGTTTTTGCATACAAAAAGTATTCTTTAATACCTTTCTGGACATCAAAAGGAGCAATGACGTGTTGTTCAGAAACATAACATAATTTCATAAAAAATATTTTAATTTCTGTTTCGAATATGAAAGGGTTTGGGACGACATGAGGGTGAGTACTTAATGACAGAAATGTCATTTTTGGGTGAACTAACACTTTAAGACACTGACAGGCAAGTTGCCCCTGAACAACAAGTTTCATACATGCTAATAAGAAAAGAAATAATAACATGCCTGTAGAGGTCTATCTGTTCTCCAAATCAAACAATGAACAACATCTTGATAGGAAATTATCTGAAACCATTCCCCTTTAATGAATGCCACCTCTCCCTTCCCATTCCAGCCGAGAAACTATACAATGTAATGCTGGAAGAGGTGTTAGTGAGGCCAGCAGGGGGTGCTCACCCTGTGGTCTCTGTGTGGGTCCTAACACCCCAGTATAGTGATGGGGACACTATACTGTCAAAAAGCACCGTCCTCCGGATGAGATATTAAACCGAGGTCCTGACTCTCTGTGGTCGTTAAAAATCCCAGGATGTCTTTCGAAAAGAGTAGAGGTGTAACCCCGACATCCTGGCCAAATCTGTCCATTGGCCTCTGTCCATCATGGCCTCCTAATCATCCCCATACACTGATTGGCTTCATCACTCTGTTTCCTCTCCACCAATAAGCTGGTGTGTGGTGGGCGTTCTGGCGCAATATGGCTGCCGTTGCATCATCCAGGTGGATGCTACACATTGGTGGTGGTTGAGGAGATTCCCCCTTCAATATGTAAAGCGCTTTGAGTGCCCAGAAAAGCGCTATATAAATGTAAGGAATTATTATATGCCACTAATGAAAAACATTTTCCAATGCAGACTCCAAATAAAATCAGACAGAATTAATTACAGTGAGGCGGACTGACCTTTTCAGCTTGATAAATCATAAAGCGGCGTTAGGCCTGTAGACACAGAATTCCTGGCTTTGATAAACAATATCTTCCTTCCTGTATTGACCCAAAAAAGCACAGCACCGATATTTACCAAACTGAGTTCTAACTGAAAGCGCCTATCTATCCCAGGTCTCTAATGTATTTTCTTTTGGCACCCATCATATATTTCATCATTTAAGCTATCAGTTTCTCCAGTTGCATTCCATCATTCCAACATGATCCAAAAACAAACTTTTTGGGGGGAAAACGCATCCCACAGCTTTAAAAAATAGTCTTTTCTAAAGCAGCTGCATGTTCTTTATACCTCTTCATTATGAATTCCCCTTTTGATTGGTAGGCTACGTTTCAATCACAAACCTATTCACAGAACGCATGATTGACTGGAGTGGGAAAGACATTGGGCTCTTGACAGTTGTCAAAGAATGCTTTTGCCAATCCAGAAGGAAAATGAAGCTCAAATCTTTCATAACCATTCTTTGATATGATAGTTAAAATTGATCTTTAAATGCCAGCTACACAGAGATGTTTGTTATTGCTTGCCTGACATTAATAATAAGGTTTTATGACCTCTTAAGAAGGCAGGGATTTTTTCACACCTCTGATATACACATCTAGAATGTCTATGTTTTCTTGTTACCACAAACACACAATTACATTCTGGAGAGTGACAAGCATGTACCAAAAGCAATTACAGAATCTAGAGTTTAAAAAAAAAAGCTCCAATACATCAGTTTTAACAGACCTGTGCACAGGACCAAAAAAGCTCAAAGCTCCTTGACCTCATTACAAAGCAAATACATGGCAAATTCACAACTGCTGATGACTATAATTGGCACGCATTAGCTTACACAATGCTTGGATTGACCATTTCAAAACATTCACACCTATTTATATGGGTACAGGAACCGCCGTTAAGCCCACTGTGTTTAAATGGTAGCTACTGTGTTTTCAGGGAAAAAAACATGCATAGACGGTCAAACATGGAAATTTGCTAAATGCATTGGGCCATTAAGACAAATTAAAAGGAATGCACTGCAGTAGTCCACTCTAATGCACTAATGTTATTGATTGCAAGTCATGGTTCCAGTTGAGTCTGTAACAATATTTCGCAGTAGAGTAAGAGAGGAGAGTGCTGCAATCTCTGAAAAAACAGCTCTAAAAGCCCTTCCAAATGTTGGTCTAATGCGGTTTTCTCAACCACTGATGCATAATTGGATGTTTGTGGTGATATACTCATACGTTTTTATGGTGCATTCTGGGACGTTTTCAGGGCACTAGAACAATTTCGACAATGGAACATGGAAGTGTACTTAGTAGTACTAAACTAGAGAGAAAATATAGTCAGATTGTACAACTGCAGCCCAAAGGTCTACTTATGACATTTTAAAATCTAATGTAACTGAACAATTAAGCGTTTTTAACAGTCAAAACACAATAGCTGACAAAAACTTGTATACACAGTTATTACAAATATGTTCCATATTCCATCTGTCCTTTGTCAATGTTAAAGAAATTGAGAAACTATAAATATTTATTCAAGGTGGTTACACGGCATTCTCCTCTAATCTCCCACAGCGCGCCAGCATGTCTGACAAAACAGGAGAGCAAAGGTACATTCATCAATGCACCTGTGGATGACAGGGATGAAGAAATACTGCCATTTCTCACTCAGCCACAGAAGCGTCAGGCTTATAGACTTTGCTGGATGCCTGATATCTTTTCAGAGCACACATCTGTAATACTGAGACAGTGGCGTCTCACTCCATAAACAAGTGGGTAGATAAAAGAGAAAAAGTGACCAGGGTTCAAGTGCAGTGACCGGATCGAACACTTACTCACCCTTTATTCAACTTTGTCTGAGTTCACTAAAGTTCTCTGCTACATTTTAAGGAAAAACAAGACTTTGTTCTCAAGGGGTATCAGAATATCAGATTTTTCTGGTAGTAGTACATTAAGTCTTAAGTCTTTTTAAACCAGTACAGCAACATTTCTTTTGTGGAACACCAAAAAAAGACATTTAGCTGAATGTCCAACCCGTCCTTTCATACAATGAAAGTGGATAGGGAGCAGGGGTTGTGAAGCTTCAAAAAGTAAAATTAAAATTAAAACAAATTAAAGTGATCCACGTGACTTTCAATTATTCGGAAACCATACAAGAACTTTGTGTGAAAACCTCACCTCGAAAAATCCTGTTTCACTTCTTATGTTATAGAAATGAGCAGCTTTGACATTGTGCCATAAAAAACTCCATTTGGGTTCCTCGTAAAAAAAAATTGTCATTCGATTTTTTTTAAAGAAATAATATAAATTAATATAAATATTTTGCTAATAAAAAATAATTAGCAAAAAATTGTATTGTTATTATAATTTATATTATTTAAAGGGGTACTTCACTGCTGGCTTTCCATTAAAAAAAACTTTTAGTCATAATGGTGTTGACATGTATTGTTTCCGGGTGCAAGAATTCATAGAATAAACATTTAGCGGGATTGAGTTACTTTGGTTTCCAGTGATCCAGAATGTTCTAGGCAGTGGCTAAATCTGCAAAGAATTGTAAATATGAAGAGAACACCGAGAACACTGCACCTGACTCCATGTTTGTAGTCAGGTGCAGTAGGTGATCAGGACAATGCTAACGTTAGCCTGCTAGCATTGAAAGCATATGATCCCACCCTCCCTGCAAATCGCTGTCCAAAGCCACGCCTCCTCCAAAACAAATGAACGCACACACAGTATTTTCACCATAATGTAATTTAATGAGCAGACAACCTACAATACAGTTTTCAGTGATAACCCTACTCTTAAAAAATCAGCATATCAGAATGATTTCTGAAGGATCAGAGGAGAACTGGTCCCCCGACTGAGCCTGGTTTCTCCCAAGTTTTTGTTTTTTTTCTTTCCCTTTTTGTCACCTGATGGAGTTTGGATTCCTTGCCGCTGTCGCCTCTGGCTTGCTTAGTTGGGGACACTTGATATTCATCAATGTTTTGAACTGCCTGCATTGACACCACTGTATGCAAACTGAACTGAGCTGAACGATGACATCACTGTTTTCTCCAGAGCTGCTGTATAGATAAATTAACTAAATTAATATTTTTACAACGGAATGAATCAATACCGAACTTACTTAAAGGTGCAGTGTGTAAATTTTACCGGCATCTAGTGGTGAGGTTGCTCAGTCCACCGCTTACCCCTCACTTTTGAAGCACATAGAGAACCTACAGTGGCCGCCACAGGACAAAGATGCCATCACCTGAGACAGGAGAGAGTAGCCAGGCAATGAGGTTTCTTCTTACTTCTAACAAAGAACAGTCTCGCTTCTAATAAACCAGACGGCTAACACTACTACTACTCCTTCCTCTTTGTGTGTATTCAACGTAGTGATGATGTAAGCTGCCTCTAAAAACACTAATGAAGAAGAACAACAACAACATAGTGACGAAATGCACTCTGTAGAGCAATTTGTCCGTTTAGGGCTACTGTAGAAACATGCCAGCGCAAAATGGCGACTTAACATGTAAGGGGACCTGCGGTGTATGTAGATAGAAATGGCTCATTCTAAGGTTATAAAAACATATCGGTTCATTATTTACCTTTACCAAAAGGTTACCCAAACCTTTAAACGGTAAGCTATAAATATATTTTTATAGTACTTGCACAAATTCAATAAAAGGAATTTAAAAAAAAAATTGTTAATTAGCAGAGTCTTTTATCCAAAGTGAATTGCAGAAATGGGAATAACACTCATGACTTGCACTATACGGGGATCGATTCAGTACACTTCACCAGCCCAGAGCTCCACACCACCCCCACAAAAGGTGGTTTATTTTTTGTTTTGCATCACTTTCTCTCTCCCCATCCTACAAACACACATACACAGACACACACACACACTTTATATATCACCACCTAAAATAACAGAGAACAGGCTTTCACAGGCATCACCTTTGCAATTTAGCATTCTGCAACTTGTGGAGATGTACTTTGTGTTCCCTTATCAATCCATATTAAGGCCGCCTTCTGAGTTTCAGTCTAAGCTAGTTTTCAGGAGCCCTGTACATGAGGCCATGCGGTACAAGGCAGTAAATAAAACACATAAATGTGCCACTGCAGACAACCAGCAGACACCAGCCCTTTCAATGTTAATAGGAGAGCATTGGTTACCCGAGTTTAAATAATGGCCTCCTGCTTCTTTCGCTGGGGTCAGGTGCCCTAGGTGGCTGGATTTATGGAGTTAGCAAATTGCTTTTCTATCCTCATTCTTTGCGCCTCTTTCTGTCTGGTCATCCTTTCTTTCAACACAGCATGTGGATGATGGAAAGGAACAGGGGGGTGATTGGCCTGTTTTTCACTATAGAGAATGTGTCTCAAGGCCAGGGGAAAGCACAGAAAGGTGCTCATCAAAGGTGCAACTCTGCCGACACATACCATAACCAAGACGTTTCTCACAGCACTAACATCTTTATTCCAGCATAGTTGGAGATGAGGCCGTCGGTGATGTTGCAGACAGTCAAGAGTGATTGTGATGACCGAGGATGTGACTTCACGACTTAGAGCCGTTTTTGCCATTTCCCTTGACTACTGGTTCAAATATCCTATCACAACTAAGGCAAACAGAGGCCATGGGATTGCAGGCAAAAACATCAAAAGCCAGACGGAGGGAAAACAAGAATACCAGTTTATATAACCAACATAATATGGTCTGTACCTGTAGAACTCTCAAGACTAGAAGAAGCTAGACAGATGAGTTTGTATTGATATTCATCTAATATTCTAGTTAGGGGTTTGTTCTAGTCCCATAACTTCTTTTCTGCCTTGGAAGCTCTGGCATTCCCTTCAGGAAATGCTAATCTAGTTTATTTAAAACATATTGAATTATGATACACAGTATCTACAGAACCTCCAAACCAAACTCTGAGTAGCTTTGCATAATTTGCCGAATTTGTTCCTCTTGACATTTTTAGATCACTCCTCTAAGTGAGGCAAAACAAAAAAAAAAAGGTAAACTTCCCCTGATACTTCTTTGTGTACAAGACGCCATCTGAGCAAATAAATAATGTAGTCCAAAAGTACATGCTGATGATGTGCAGAGGGAAAACAAATCACTAAGAAAATGAGTTACAATTCAGAGGTGTAGAGGCACACACTGTACCAATAAATGTTCTTGTCAAAACACATTTCAAAATGCATAAAAAAACAGTGTCATCAGACAACACTTCCTGTTTGTCACATTCACAATGACGACTGCAAGCGAGGGAATGGACATGGATGATCTGAGGGAAGAGAGACGGTTGTGACAAAGGAATACATTTTAAATGATTGTAAATGCATTTTTAGATTACACAAAATGACTGAACATTCATGGTAGCCTACCCACAGACAAAATAATTTCCATTTTAAACAGTTCATGATTATCGCACTCGTATTTTCTGAATCTTTTGTAGAGATTGCCTAGGAGGATTTTCAATTGTAAGTCAGGTACCACTCCTTGGAATTATAGAGATTCAAAGAAATCATATTTATTTATGTACGAAAGTCTCCATGCAGAGCATAACCAGAGAAATTTGCATTCATTATAGCAATTTCAATTACTTTTCTATGACTGAACATTAACAAAAACCTTGATATTTTCAGGTTTGCCATGTCTGTTGGAACCCTGAACATTAAAATAAAATTGTGACAGCAATGGAAGAGGATGAACATGCTGATCTGGAAAGGATCTAAGAGGGGTTAGAAAAATGCAGGGGGGGGTTGTGACAGTGGCATAAACTTTGAATGACTCGTGAAAAAACTGGATGAGCTGATAACTCAGGCTGATGACTCTTGATCATTTCAGCAGGATCTACTGTAGGCCTATCTAACATTAAGATCGGGCTAGACACATTTCTTTTCCTCTTTTCGTAGCTGTTCAGCATGAATAAGCTCCAAAGGCTGTAGGCATTTCAAAGAACATCAAAGCACGAGTAACAATAGCGCTTTTAAAGAAGCTTCAACCTCGTATTACACTACTGTGACACAACATTGGAAATTTATGAACGTGCTTCGGAGACAAATGTCAAAACCCACACACATTTCGTTTTCATAAGTTAGACGCTATGTGCTATGTCTGCCTGGAAAGAAGAGGGAAATTTGACTGAATTCGAATAAAAGAAAAGGCAAATACAGCCAGAAACATTTCCAGTGGCCGTGAGCAACAGATAATGTATCAAAGTCTCTACGTTTGTGAACGGTGTTCTTAGAATCGATTCAAGAAGGAATGATTCCTATGAACAGGTTCTTTTTAATTAAACATACCGCCAGACCAGTGTTGTCTGATTATCAAACCAATGAATCTGAGCCAGTACCTGAATGAATCATGAGCCGTTTTTCTAGGCTACTGGATAAAAACATACAGCTCTAAAATACTATCACGTTTCCAGCACTACTGCAAACATAGAATCTGAAGCTGAAACACAACGAACAGTGTAGCTCGAAAGAATGATCCTCATGAGTCGGTTCTTCTAGTGAATCAAAACTAAATAGCGTGCTGTCCGACATGTTCGTTTTAGTGAATTAAGAACATTTATGAATCAGTCGTAGCGGTTAGTGAATTTATCTCATTTACAGAAACAAATTACTTAAGTCACAGCCTAATATTTAACTCGAAATAAGACTACTGTGTTATGTTGGGGGTGGGGGGAAATAACGATGTAGCCTGTTACACAATTTTTACTTAGTTACTGGCAATTATTGGATTGCATTCTGCCTCCTATAAAAAGTCTACGAAAACAGCTTTAAAGGGTTTTTTCCTGATTAGTTGTACGTGTTCAGTTGAAATCTGAAATGATCTCATATGCCAACTGACTGCTGAGGGCAGTGAATGCAATAGGAATTGCATTTCTTACTCAAAAGTACTAAAAGAACGACTACTGAAACAGGAATAGATAAGAATCGGAACCAGAGCGTATAACATTAACAGGTTACATAGCATTTACTTAAATCAGCTCATAAAGTCACTGGCATATGATTGCCAAATCATTTAAGCGTCACTTGTTATTTTAGAGCATCGTTAAATATAAACCAAAAGATCTGATACACTGGCTTGGCCTGTCAATCGGGAAAAAACAAGAACGATGAAAGATTGACAGTTAACATCAGGCCTTTGCACCGATAGAGGAGTTGGCATTAATAATGCACATCACTAGATTAATTTATCGCGCGTCTCTAAATTTAAACTAAAAAACGCTTTGCGGTTCTAACCACCAACACACTTGTCAAGTACAGGAAATAGTCTTACCTTTTCTTTTGAAAGGTGCGAAACAGCGAAAGTGAAGTACTTCAGATTTCCATTTTACACGGACGCTCAGATAAAAAGAGGAAAGCTGCGGAATGAGAGTGTGGAGAAGTGATGAACGGGCAGTCGGCGATGAGCAAATAATCTCATACATGAACAAGGACATCAGCCGAGCAAGGCAGACCGCGTAGTTTCTCGCTCGTGGAATTCATCGTTTTAAGTTCTGCACCTGCCTCAATTCATGATAACGCATCAACTGTAATCCCGGAGGTGTACGCATATTCTTCATTCACTCCTGATGAAGTTTGCTGGACGGCATCGTGACGAGCTATCGCTGAAAATAGCACGGTCGAGAGGGGACACATCGTCGCGAGGCATCTCCAGAGCCCGTCATAAACACGAAGATGTGCCACGCAGAGTTGAAGGCGCTCACATTTATGAGATGGGCTGTAAAACGTAAAGCCGTAGAGCTTTGCTCACACTGCCTTCATGCTGAGATTTCCAAGGATGCACTTGGACCAAGTTACCTACGGAATGCTTAGTGTTTCTGTGGAAAACAATGGTCTTTATTGAGTTTTAAAGGAGCAGTCTTTAAAGGGTTTGATTTAGTGAGAAGCATAATGTACAACCTTTGCATTCAAACCACTTTAAGTTTGATGTTTTTAAACAAACCAACCTATTAAAAATGATTGATTATACATCCATTAAATTCAGTCAAAATTATCTTCAAATGAACAGTACAATGAGGTTTTAAAAAACACATTTGGTGTGTGAATTACTCTGAAAATAACTAAACTTTGAGTCAAATATCATACAAAATTGCATTCATTGCAAACAAAGTTAACAGGTCCCCAAACAAGTCCAGTTCAAACTCCAGTGGATCCTGGCAAATGCCTGCAACACACAACTTTACCTCGTGCTACATCTGAGAGCAAAGATTTATTTAATTGTGAGACCGATCAAAGATACATAGCCACATATGGTTTATAGGAATAAGACTATTCATCAGTCTTTGACATATAAATAATGGAAATTGTATTTTAGATGGCAGTTAAAGCAGTCATAATCATGTTTTTTCTTCAAATATTTAAGGTTTATCACAATGTTTTAGTTTGTTTTGTGTGCACAAAAGATAAAATGCAAAAAAAAAAAAAAAAAAAAAAACTAAAAACATACAACACTAGAAAAGAATGGAAACTAACAAAAATGGCTCGAAATGTACATTTAGTATTTACAGTTATGCAAGTGGCCCCCTTACCGAGAAGGATTATAAAAATATATACACGTTTTATGAATCCCCTGACACCTGGACTTTCTGCCAGCATCACGTCTGACTCGTGGCCTGTCTGTCATCTTGACAGCTCAATGAGGAGCTGTGCCAGTGTTGGTCTGAATAAAGTTTTTGAGGCCATCAAAACCTTGATTAAAGAGAAACTCCATATACCAGTTCCAGTACTTGCCAGTCTGCAAACATGAAAAGAACAGTTACGGTGTGGACTATTGCAACAGTATAAGACTGAGTTAAATCATGCTCTCATGTGGATGAGAAAAAAATCTATGACCGATAAACATGAGAAAAGCTTTTAATAAAAAGGTAATTATATAACATAAGTACCTTTATGGAACCAAGATCCACATCCTTCCTCTCCGGCCAACACTGATAAAGAGAACACATAAATATTCATCATTCTCCCTCTGCTTTAAATCTCTATAGTACACTGCTGAATGTTGCAGTCGGACCAAAAAAGGTACTTGTATTATTAAAGATGATGAAAACTCCAGTCTCACACAGCTTCCATGAATAATAAAATGTGATTCTGTATTAATGGATCCTCTATAAAAGATACATTAATACCACATTTATCTCTTTGTCTAATCCTAAAGTTATTAGTGAAAAGTGGAGGCTGCACTGCCCCCAGTAGTGATACAAGGCTTTACACTTGATGTAATATAATCATCTAATCAAGCTTGCGCAGCTGAGTCCCATTCCATCACTCCAAATAAGACGACAGTCAAGCATTACTGTACTAATACGAGCTCTTGTGCTTTTAAACGTCACTAGTATGAGAATGTCTCACTCACCCTCTGATGAAATTCAATGGCGTAGCTGAAAAGTGCCGGGTGGTGGATAAGGTCGAAGCGGCACCAGGGTTCTGCTACTTTGCTCAGAGCAATTAGTTCCTTGTCGATCTCAAGGTCTGAACCAGGGATGCACCACCACGAGTTCCACATGGAGTTCACCATGGCTTGAAGGTTTCGATTAAACTCCTTGTATGTGTTTCTGCTAATGTGGGGGGTTTTCTGTAATGTAAGAAAACAAACATGAAACCAAATACCCAAGTCAAGACCTGTCAGACACAAGTGTTTGTGTGTAAAATAACATCTGGTGCCACTAAAGGGATCTCATGAATTGCACAGTGAGAAAAGAACCACATGCAAGTGAATAGAAACCCTCGCACATATTTTAAATGACGTAAAATTGCAATGCTGTGATCAAATTATTTGGCCATTTCATTCACTGCAATGCCATGCTCATATTCTGAGGCTTCTTTGTCTCACTGGGATTCAATCATTAAGACTCCATTCTCCTTTCATTCTCAGCAGGTAAGGTGAGGATTACAGCAATAGCCTCCAGGAGCTTCATTGTAAATTCTTAAAAGCACAGCTTGAAGGTCTTTCTAATTTGCCCATTATGAGTAAATTATTCAGACACAAAACCTCCTGCATACACACAGTTTGCTTTTCATGACTTTGCTATGTTCATTTTATGACACAGTATCTCCTCATTACCTCTCTCTGCTGCTCTTGTTTCTTAGCCAAGGTCAGATTCTTCCGGTATCTGAGAAAATGATAAAAAAAAAAAAAAAACAGAATTATCATATACTAGAATTAATTTTGTTCTATAAAAACAGGAGCAGTTTCAGAAGTTTGGGGTCAGTACTCTAGCAAAGATGCATTTAAAGGGTTAGTTCACCCAAAAATAACACTTCTGTCTTTAATTACTCACCCTCATGTTCGTTCCACACCTGTAAGACTTTCGTTCATCTTTGGAACACAAATTAAGATATTTGAGGAAATCCAAGGTTTTTTTTAATCCCCCATAGAAAGCAATGTATTTGCGGTCATTCAAGGTCCACAAAGGTATTAAAGACATCATTAAAATTGCCAACGTGACTACTGAAGGGCTGGATTCTGGAATCCACTACCACATCAATACATATCTTTTGAGTTATTAATCAACATTTATCTTTCTAAATGTTAAATTATTTGAATGACTTCAAGGTATGTTAAAGCATTTATTTTCCCTTTCATCTTCAAACACTACAGAATAATGATGAATATTGTCTGTACCTCTTGAAGCTGTGAAACCTGTGTATCTTTGTATGTGCGCTAGTGTTCTGTGTGCAGGTCTTGTATTTGTGCTGGTGGACAACTGGCACTCTGCTTGAGACCTGCAGACGCCTTGTCATGATCTAGAAGGACATCCAGTGCCTAAATCCAGGGTCCTAGCATCAGCATCGTGATGGATGGAGATATGCTTCTGACTATCTGTTCATGTGTGGGAGATTACTTATTGTCTATTTTTCTTAGCCAATCAGAATTGTTTAACCTGAAGTAATGACGTAGTTGGTACTCTGTTCGAGTATAATTGCTGTGTAAATGGAAATGTACGCAGAACTGTGTGAGACTTGAAGCTGGCTTCTGCTCCTTTAACTTTGACTACAGGTCTTCATTCATCATATCTGGTTTTCTGGGTCTTTAACTGTAAAATTTCCCTACACTGTAATGGTTCAACCTTAATGTTATGAAGTGATGAGAATACTTTGTGTGCAAAAACAAAAAAACAACTTTATTCAACAATTTCTCCTCTACCCTGTCAGACTCGTATGCAGTTGACACAGTGAACGCAGTTCAGTGCTTCTGTGTTTACGTTCAAATACCGGCTCAGTATTGGCCGGCTCCTGCGTGCTGCGTCCAGCGTTCTGACATAGAACCTGGAAGCGCTGCAATGAAAATAGCGTGGGAAAATGACAGGGGAGAGACGAATTTGTTGAATAAACTCATTATTTTTGTTTTGTTTTTGCACACAAGATATATCCTCGTCGGTTCATAACATTAAGGTTGAACCACTGCAGTCACAGTGACCATTTTCACAATGTTTTTACTACTTTTCTGGACCTTGAATGATGGTAATTTTGTTGCTTTCTATTGAGGATAAAAAAAAAAACTCTTGAATTTCGTTCCAAAGATGAACGAAGGTCTTACGGGTGTGGAACGATATGAGGGTGAGTAATTAATGACAGAAGTTTCATTTTTGGGTGAACTAACCCTTTAAATTGATCAAAATTGATGGTTAAGACAATTACATTATTAAAAAAAAAAAAATGCTGTTCTTCTTTCAATTCATCAAAGAAAAAAAAAAGATCACAGCTTTTCAACAATGATAATAAGAAACGTTTCTTGAGCACCAAATCAGCATATTAGAATGATTTCAGAAGGAACATGTGATACTAAAGACTAAAGTAATGATTCTGAAAATTCAGCTGCTGTATGGCTTCGGATGACTTAGAATAGAGTCATATGGCCAACTTTTATGGTTATTTTTTGTCCTTTTTGGAGCTTAGCAGTATAAATCCCCATCTGGTAGCTCATCTCAATTTCTGTTTCTTGGTAACCACAAAGTCATACATATGGCATCATGGTGAGTAAATGACAGACTTTTGATTTTTGGATGAACTATCCCTTTAAGTCTTCACAGCAGCACTGAAAGGTTCGTGTGCCGAAGCAGATGAAAGGATCTTCATACTTCATTTCATCTATTGCTTACAGGCATCATGCCATGGCAATGTAATGCATTTAAAGGTTCAGGCTGTTGCCCTCAGTTCAGCCAGCAGCACACAGGTGTCCCACTGCCATGGAAACTGCACATTCAATGAAGAGTAACTTACCCTCACATGGCTCACTCACCCAAAAGTACAACAAACTATTCCAGAAGATGCCCTTAATCTAGCATAGTCAGGCTAAAATTTCAAGCAGAACATCTCCAGAAATGACCAGAGTGATAAAATGACAGATAAAGCTTATAGCTCACAATATAGTACCTGTACATGATGTAGCCGAGCCGATCCACACTGACAGAGTCTGTGGCAAATAGAGCTGGGTAGAACACCCCAGCTGGAGGCATGATGATCAGAGGCAAGCTGTACTTCACAAACATGTCACACACCTAGACATGACGAAAGAGAAATGTCTGCATTAGCACAAAATCATCAACATCAGTGTTTGTGGTACTAAATCTACTCAACGAAAACAGCACATAAATCTTAGTGAAACTCAGGCAGGAACTTCAGTGGATGTCTCTTTGCCAAGAACATCATGTTAATTAAGTTAATCATAGCTGAGCGTACCATCTCATAGAAGGCAAGGGACTGGTTGAGCAGAAGAATGTGGCAGTTCTCCAGACGGAGTCCCTCAGATGCCAGCAGTCCCACAAAGTGCACCAGCTCCATAACCGAGTCCATAAAGCCAGACAAGGTCATAGTCCTAGAAAGGGGATTATAATTCTTTTCACTCATTTTTTTTTTTGAAAGCATACACAAAATAACATGTGAAAAACAAGTTCTCCTCGCAGAATGAACTATATTTCTCCAAGAGAACAATAAATCAGCTTTAAATCAAAACAAGTATACAACAGATGTGTCTTTGTGCTATTCTTGGCACCCACACAATTCGCACAGCACAGAGACACAAGGCGAAAAAAGGGAATAATGTGTGTATCGCATTGATGCATGGCACACTGGTGCAGTCGAACAAGGTTTTGCCCTTGATCATAATTTCTCCTTCAGCTGTGCACTTCAGTAATGTAATAAAAAAATAACCAAATCAGCAGCGAGAGAAAAGCAATACACGACAGGAGAGGGAAAAAAAATCCACTGCACTTCATTACACACCATTCCACAGAACACTTTCGGGGTAAACGAGGTTCAGACGGAGCCCGACCACAGGAGCAGTTCATTGATCTCTTTTAAATATAAAATATAAAGAAAGCTGTAGTGGTAAACCTCAGGCAAGGCTTTTAAGAGTACAATCGCTGGAGTGTGGTCCCATTTCTTCACTAGGGAAAGTGCAAGTCATATTTAAGGCAACAGCATTTGCAACTTAACTTCTATAAACAACCTATTTCCAAGAAAATTCAGCTGGAAATAAGGCAAGGGACTGAACCATAAGAATAGATTTTTTTTCCAATAATATTATTGCTTAATACCATTTTCCACACCTACATGGCCTTTGTTACATCAGCAAAAGGAAAAGTTGTTCAGATGTAGGAGAAAATTTTATTTGTTTTTTGAAAATATGTTGATGATAACTGATAAACTGTGCAAAATAAGAGCAGAGATGATTATTATTAAACAACTAAATACTGTCAATTTTTATTTAGTATTTTTAAATGCTTTTTTTTTTTTTGATACTTACATGGTGCTGTTGCTGTTAAGACTGATGTCCAAACCGCCATCCGATGCGCTGACGGAATGCCATGTCAGCCACTTCACCAGCATGCTATTCAGACACTCGATGACACTACACTGTGAGAAGGACAATGAGAAAAGGCACATTCAGATAAGGGTGAAAAAAAAAAAAAAAATCAAAACCTGCTTTCAACTGCTGCAAGCTTAATCACAACACCACTCAAACAACATCACAGGAAGGGTAAAGATGCCAAGGCTTAAGTGTGGAAAGAGTAATTCACTTATGTCTGAACTGTTTGTGCATTCATCGACATAATCTGGCTCATGCTGTAATACTCATGCTTGACACAAACAAATAGAAAGAAAGCAAATAAGAGTACATTTAAAAAATAATATACAAACCTTGAAAAATACAGTGGAGGTAAAATAAAGTTGTTTCAGTGGCTCGAAGAGAAGTTTATGCATGTCTACAGACAAAGAAAAAAAAACATTGTTCAAGTTATAGTTTTATACAGGATTAATATAATAAATAATAAAATGCAAAAAAACAAAAAAGTGAAATATGACATCTTATCAATTAAAGACGTAAAAATATCATTAGCATTAGGGAGTAATTACAAATTATATTGCTACCTACTTTTGTTTTCAACAATTTCCACTAAACTAACAAATGCAAAGAGTTTCTTGAAGTACTCTGACTATAATTGGGACACTCACAAAAGCTGGGCATCAATGGAATGTCACTGAGAAGATCCAGGATCTGCGGCCGGAGCAGAGAGCCATCCCACACTCTCAGGAATTTATAAAGAAAACTCTCCGTGCTGGAGAATCCCTCCTGAGGACAACAACGTACAGACACAAACTCCGTCAACATGGAACTGGAGGATTTAACAAATAGGTTGATCATTCAGGAACGCAGAAAAGGAATAAAGCAAGGCAGAGGAATGATTGATAGATGTCCTGGGGTTAATTGCCACATGTTTCTCATATTACACATCCAAACTTGATGGTTAATTTCCTATTTGGTAATATTTGTCTTGTGTTGCTCGGTCATACCTGCAGGAACTGCTGTGAGAAGAGGACGGTGCTCAGAAAGTGACAGGCTTCAGAAGTGTTGTCAGAACTCCCATCCATAGGACATAGTAAAAACTCTGCCCAAAAACACAAGAATTAATCATATTATGGTACTAAATTCAACTCATAAAACAGAAGTTGCATTTTGAAAGGGGAATATACTGGCTGGGAGAACCTAGAGCACTTTACATATGCTGGAAAAGTTTTGGCATTACGGCATGGAAAATTTACCCTCTTGTAATGAGTGTCCAAGCCAAAAGTTAAGGCGCAGGAAAGCAGATTCATCCTGTACACAGTCCAGGTAGTGCAGAGCCAGCGCTGATCCCAGCAGCGAACCCATCTGGGCAGGCAGCTGAAAACGAGTTATGACTTCAGAATTAAGCAGCAAAATGCTATGCAACATGCATCCGCACAACATAGAGACAGTATATCATATACAAGAGCTGTCAAAACAGCTGGAGGCAAATAAACCAATTCAGTCATATTTCTGTCTCCTTTGAGACCTGCACTGAAACCAACAGTTTAATACAATAGTTCGGATAAAACATGCTGCCATTCTACATTCTCACTATTTCCAAAAACTGTAATTTGTGTCACTCTACCAACAGCTGCCTCTCAATATGGGACTTCAGCAAATAAATAAATAAATAAAACTAAATGACAGATTGACAACGGACATGGCTGATTCTTTCTGTAATTAACAAGCAAATGTATCATTCATCTGAGAAACGACTGGTTCTGATGATGGGGCTGCCACAGTGAGAAAGAATCAATGATCCTTCCCCATAGCCACAACTGTTTTCTTTCTTCCTTCTACACTCCACTGCATTCTTTCTTGATCCTTCCTGTTTGCAGACTGCAAAATCACTTACGTGGTGCAGGAACACTCTGAAAATGAAACACTCTGAATTTCATTCAGAATTAAGCATAAATGTCAGGATACCTTTAAAAGAGATTTAATAAGCCTTATCAGGTGAGCGGATCCATCAGGTAGACGGTTTGCGAGATGCCTTTAAAAATTGTAAACATTTGATGACTTGTCAATTGAGTGTGTAATTTGTCCTTTATTACTTACAGAGATGCCAGTGTTTACAGAGTTGTTTAATGTTCATCTGCAAAGCTGACTGCTGTAAAAGATTGTGCAGTAAGATCAAACCACTATAATCAGGTGGCAGATTTAATGACATGCCGATTGACCAGTCTTGTGAAGGCTTAGCTCCACCAAGTGGCCAAACCACAGTAGTGCAGATCTTTGTTTACAAATCACATCAGGGGCCATATTCACAAAACACCTTAAAGGGTTAGTTCAGGATGAGTCGGCGTTCTAAAGTAACCACGGAAACGCTGCACTGCGTTCACTATGTGATCAGCGAGACTGATCAGGGCAGAGAGGAAATTGCTGAATAAAGTCGTTATTACATTAACACTGTAGTCACGTTCACTATTTTAACAATGTCTTTACTACCTTTCTTGACCTTGAATGTGGCAATTATGTTGCTTTCTATAGGGGATAAAAAAAACAAAAAAAAAACAACAACTCCAATTTTATCAAAAATATCTTAATTTGAGTTCTGAAGATGAACAAAGGTCATACGGGTTTGGAACAACATAAGGGTGAATATTTAATGACAAATACATTTTTGGGTGAACTAACCCTAGGAACTTTTACTGCCATTTAGGAGAACACTTAGTGGTAAGATAAAAATGTTTTGTGAATACGGCCCCAGTTCTACAGACGACGTATGTTGTGAAAGAAAGAAAAAGCAATATGCATTACCTCTATATTGTGAATGTTCTCCAGTAGCTCTTTGAAGGATTTAAGCTCCTGCAGACGGAACACCTTCTTGCTGGAGCTGCTGTCGAACGCTAAGCTCAAGGGAGGTATCGCTAGATGATGTAGTTTCTATGAACATTAAATAGTGAGAAACATTCATTTTATAGACTCTGATTTACTTATTGTCCCCCATTCATATTTTAGAGCATAACTTAAAGGAACACTCCACTTTTTTTGAAAATAAGCTAATTTTCCAACTCCCCTAGAGTTACCATTTTCGAAACCATTCAGATCTCCAGATCTGGCGGTACCACTTTTAGCATAATTTAGCATAGTTCATTGAATCTGATTAGACCGTTAGCATGTCGCTCAAAAATGACCAAAGAGATTAGATATTTTTCCTATTTAAAACTTGACTCTTCTGTAGTTACATCGTGTACTAAGACCGACGGAAAATGAAAAGTTGCGATTTTCTAGGCCGATATGGCTAGGAACTATACTCTCATTCTGGCGTAAAAATTAAGGAACTTTGCTGCCGTACCATGGGTGCAGCAGGCGCAATGATATTACGCAGCGCCTGTAACCCCCTGCTTGCACAGGGAGCGTGCCTTGCAACCATGGAGACATTTGTGAGAGACGCTGCATAATATCATGGATTCGAAAATGGTAAAACTCACCTGTTAAACTCTAGAGGAGTTGGAAAATGAGCATTTTTTTTTTTTTTTTTTAAAGTCGAGTGTTCCTTTAAGGCTGGAATACACTACACAAACTTTTTTTTTTTTTGTATTTTGAGCCGATTTTAGAATACATATTTTGTTTTCAATTGTCAGGCATCTCTTAGCAACAAAGTGCATGTTTCTGTGCGAGTTTGATGTGTTTGGAAATATTTGAAAGTGTGGTAGCCTTAGTCATTTAGTGCATGATGCCCAGCTTTCCCCTGTAACCAGAGTAAAAATAGACAAGTGTATGATGCCTAGTGTTTTCAAATCTGTTCACGTTGTGACATGTATTTCAGCCTTTAGTTGAAAGGTCAGTGCTCTGTGAAGCTCTTTACAGTATTACACTGATGACACCATACCCTCTTTCTGGAAGATGGCTTCTCTTTCACATCTAGGCTTAGGCCCTGGTCAACTAAAATTGCACTCTTGTTTTTTCTCTGCACAGCACTCAGAGCCACTTTCCAGGTGGAGTTGTAATTCTTGAATCCAGTCTGAAAAAAAAAATTGCAGTCTAAGTGCCTGAAACACCTGGTGGAAGACAAAGTTCTGCTGGAGAAAACCGTAATGAATACACTAACCCTTGCTCTTGATGGAAGAGAGAGTGTCACTAAGTCTGGGCGGAACACTTTGTAGAGTGCCAGAAGTTGTGTGAGAAATGGTTGCCTGCCCTTATAGAGAAGAAAAGGGAGAAAAACAAAGCACTTGTCAGATGGGGGGGGGAGAAAAAAAAAAAAAAAACACATTCTTTACTACTACAGTTAGTCTACATTTATATTGAGACATTTATTTTAACAGACCGGGTCTTTACCATTTTGGCTTGAATATCCAAAAGTTTCCTGACTCTGTATGGGTGAACTGTGAAGGTGGGGGGGGGGAATCAGAATTACAAGCAAATAACATCATGTACTATTGTAGCATTCACACTCACAGACATATAAAAGACAAACAATTTAAGTCAATTTTAGTCAACAACTCACCATGTTCCCGCATAGTTAAAAGGTACAACAAGTGGCAAATAAAAGGGCACTGGAAGAAAAAAAAAATAGCATATTAAATTAACATGAAAAACATTTTTTTATGAAATTATAAAACATATGCCAGTGGACTTGACAACATGGAAGTATTCTAAATTAAAATAAGCAATTGAAAAGCATAACTAACCAGATTTTCTTCCACCACAAAACTGAAAATGAAGCCGTAAATGGATCTTAAGTTGTCTTTGCAGTCAATCAGGTCAAAAACAGTAAGTACCCAGCGGACAAAGAGAACCTTAAAAGAAAACATGTTACTAAGAGAGTGAACTAAAGGTTTCAAGTCACAATATAATTAAAGTAGAGACAGATTTTTTCTTCAATATTGTGACATACATCAAAGTGTAAAAAATGTAAAGAAAAAAAATGTAGGCCGGGGACTTGGTTCTATGCATCGGTTGTTGATTCAATTTTGAGATGTGGCCACTGCACTCAAAAACGGAGGCAGATGAATGTGACAGCCATTTTACCAATGACTAGGTCCAACTATCAGCCCTTACCTGTGCATTCATTGGCATTTTCCCAACACACAGCCATGACACCCCCTTCACAATGGCCTCCTGTGGCACCACTGTGGCAGGTATTAGAAACTTCAGCACCCGGGTACAGTTCGCAGTTCCTGTAAGATAAACTTAAGTTAATCATCTGTGAACTACTAAAAGCACTCAGCAGAATGAGGATGAGCAACCACTGACAAATGTGACTGTGTTCTCATTATTAGAACTTTTCTCATGATGAATTCCTCCTCATATTTTTAAGTAAACAAATACAGGTAACGTTAGCTAAATAAATCCATGTATGTCTTGATTATATTAACTTACCTGCATTGAGGCTTAAAGCCATGTTCAAAAGCACTGTGATGACCTCCGGAGGAAGACCCCTACTGAGAGCTACGGTCTCCACCACCACCAAATTCCTCTCCAGCTCATCATTCCCTCTGACTACTGTGCCAGCTTCCACTGTAACATACAAAAATACATGTAATTAGAGATCATGACACTTAGATGTGATACAGCATCTGGTGACGAGGTCGTCAGTACAGATAAACAAAAGACCTAACAGTCTGAATGAGTCATTGGCATAATTACTAAAGAACGAAATAAACAAATAAATAAAAATTCTTACTGCTAAACTGTAACCCTCTAAATAGGTTTTTGTAATCCGTTTCTGTTTTGTTTTCTGCTGCACTCACCCTGAGACAGATACTTCACCGCGAGACCAAAGGGATCCGCCTCAGCTTTTCTTTTTTCTTTTTCTGCCAAACGCAAACTTCTGTTGCTCGCAGAGGAGACGGATGAGTCTATTTCTCCGGACGGTTCGGAGACTAACCCCGTAAGGTTAGATAAGTCGGCCATTTTTCGCTACATAATATTATTTGTTATTTCTCTCCTGTTTGTTTGCGGTAACCCATTCAAACCAAACGCCAAATCTGCCGCGACCGTTTGGACATGCGCATTGGATCACTTCCTGTACAACCACGAGCACTTCCTCAATGAACTAAAGTGGAGCGTCTATGCTGCTCTAGAATATAAGTTTGTTGTTCATTTATTTTTAAATTTGTAATTTACTTTAATAATTTTAAACCATTTTTGCCGTTTTAAATGAAAACTAGATTCACTCGCAAATAAATACCCCGAGAAGATGATAAATATTTGGAAATATTTGGGGTTTTTTTGACATACCTTCATTTTAGAAACTTTACTTCCCGTTGCACGTCTATATAGCTATTAGTTTCTGTATTATGTTTCATTTTTATATTTATTTACATATAGGCTTTTTATACGAATATTTTAAAATATCAAAGGTCAACCATGGCTCGAGATAAGAATTACCAAGGGGTAGCTTTTTGGCTCAGAAAGGCTTTAGCATCTCAGGATTGTTATATATATATATATATATATATATATATATATATATATATATATTCCAGAACTGTCAACTCTCACGCTTTCGCCGTGTCACACGCGGTTTTGCCTGTTTTCACACGCACTCACGCCACACATCCAATCACTCAAGCAAAAAAAACTTTAAACTCCCTGACGGTAGATGGCGCTGATAGCGTCTATGGCTAGCTGCACCCCGAAGTTAGCGACAGAAGAAGGGTTACCCCGAAAGACAACGAGAGAAACTACCACCTCGAGAAGTCTGGTGATGAGAATCTGAGCTGAGACTAGGTATGTAACAATGAAATGTCGTCCAATTGAGTACTCACTATCTTAAACTTTAAATCTTGAAATAAGTTATTTGTTTGTGCGTGTGAACATGATTTAGTGTGGTGAATGTAAACTCTTAAGCTGTCTTAAGCAGGAGGAGAGCACCTTTTTAACTTCGTGGTATAGTATTGCATGCTCAAAACATCAGCTTATAGCATTGTTTATTTACTCATATGGCATTTATCTTTTTATTAACAGGCCAAAAAAAAAAAGACTCCCTGTGAATGAAGACACAAATAATGTGCTTAAAATGTATTTATTCACGACCTAGGGAGCTGATTGAGACGCAGGGTAGGTTTCGAACAGACTGTGGAAAATCAGTCAGTCGCACACATTACATTATATTGTGATCCTTAGCAACGCGTTATGGCAACGCCTCACACTGACGATTATGTAAAAAAAATAATAGGAAAAATAAAATTTTCCGACTTTTGAGCGATTCGTTACTATTGTACTACATTATTTGTTGCACTTCATTTGTTTCTGATGGACCATGTGGTGGGAGACTTTGATTGAAGAATAATGTCCCTTAATGTCCCTACCTAACTAATCTTTTGTCGTTTTTGGCTGAACATAAATCATCAAGTGCTCTTAAGAATACAGTTATTCACAACGTAGGCTAGGTTTCAGTTAAGAATTAGTTTAATACCATTCTAATCAAAATATCAATAAACCTACCTAGGTCAAATCGTAAACACTGGTCTATGAATAAGGCTTTATTGTGGTACATAGGTAGTCATTTAGGCACAACAATAGTTTTCTGGTTGAATGTTCAGCTCAAGTCTAGAAGGCCCTACAAGTCATGATGCCGAACATGAATCAGAATAAGTTCAGGTATTGCACATCTTTAGCAGACCACCCAAAAATCCACTAGAATGCAGGAAATTACATCTACTTAATCCAAAATTTCCTGGGGGTGTATCTTCAGCTATGTCTGCTTCACAGAATGTAACCAATATTGTCCATCTCCAGTAGGCTGCCCCTATCAACGGCTTTGGGCCTCCACACAAACCACCAGAATGCAGGGTACAACATTAAATTAATTCCAATTCTCTGATATCTCCGCCACCAACTTTTGTGGCTGCGTGCGTGGCATAATTTTGATCACCCCTGACAAAATCTCACTCCAAGGTTTTTTTGAAAAGTTGGCAGGTATGCATACATATAGGCTAACTTTGATACAATAACTGGAGCTAATCCAGCTAAAGAGCTAAACCAAATGAACACCAATTTGGCCAGACTGAGACACCACTATATTATTATTATTATTGTTGTTGTTGTTGACAAGGTATCACAAAAACATGTTAATGAATACAATGTACTAGTACTACTCAGAGCACTGCTGATCCACTCCTCTATTTCATATGTAGTTTCATGGTGGTTGGTAAACCAACGTAGAAAGTAAAACTCTGCCACCTACTGGACTGGGGTGTGTAGCGTCAAGGTGGTTAAAATGTGACAAATATAAACAGCAGAAAATTGTTCAGACAACAAGATGAGTTAACTATATTTGATAAACACATATGTTGTTATCAAAAGGTAAGATCTGTAAAAAGGGTACAATAATATACGTTTCATGCTATGAATGACAATACAGTTGTACTTAATTTCTTTTGTTGGATTAAATATTACTTTTGTGAGGATATTTATTTTTGTTTGTAAAACTGGTTTCCACTGCACTAAGCTTAAATGTACTCAATAATATATATTCATATTCATGTTACTATTATATAGAACAGTGTGATAATTGTATTCAAAATAATTTAGTGAAAGTGAGCAAGACATGAAAATCTCAAGCGTTTTTAATACTGTCAATCTCAATAGTAAACTGCATAGAGGTTTTATTGTCAGCATCTGCATGCACAAACATTTTCCCTCACAGTCAAGAGTGTAAGATGACCCATTCTGTGTAAACTAAGAAAGCACAATTCAGTTCTTGGACTAGCTGGGCATTCTGGAAAAGGTTTAGACACAGGTCAAATCCAAGTTCTCTGGTATTGTTACTCAATACAAACAGCATATTAGCAGTATACATCCAAACATATGAGACAAGTTTTTTTCAGTTCTTCTCCCTCCAGCACTGTACATTTTGAATGTATCACTTATTTAACACACCTGATTCAACTAATTTTCTTAGTAGTGATGCATAACATGTATTTGAATATGTAAAATTAGTAAAACGCTTCAAATGTGCAGCGCTGTGCATAACAGAATAGAGGAACACATTGATTTAAAGAAAATACAAAAGATGGGGAAAATCTGCAAGACACAAAAGCAATTTTATCCATTTTAGTACTGAAAATAGTAAAAATGTTCAGAAGATTCAGAAGAAACAGAAGATTCCAAGGATAAGACTTTTATTGGACTGTGTATTGTAAGAGTCAAACTAGAAAATCAAAGTTGATAAAGGAAACAACGAGACACAACTTCTGAAAAATCCTTACAAGTAAAATAAACAATGCTAAACAGCTACAGTAAGACAAATAATATGCAGAACTTGCATGTTAAACAAACTGGCTTTATATTTTCATTTTTGAAGATTTTGAAGCTACAGAAAAGGCCTACCATCTGACTTATTGGGAAAAGTGTAACCTTCTAACAAATGATGTACAGCATTTCTTAATTAGAAATCTTAATGTAAACAACTGGTTTTGTACAGTACTTATGTACAGTAATTCAAAAAGTAAATAAAACATCACAAAAAAAAAGTTGACATTTGAAGTTAACTGTATCACAGTATAATCTTAAAAGTGGTATTTAGGATATTGAATGCAGGGCAGAAAAAAAAAAAAAGGATATTAATAAATACACTCAGCAGGGAACAACAGTTTAATCTTTTGCTGCAAAACCACAGCCAAAACAGTTGCCACAATGGTGATTGTCCAAGGTGAAGATTTAGATTAGATTCAAATAAGACTAAGATTTTACAGGTGAGACATGAGGTAAAGGTAACATAAGAACTGATTTTCAGGCTGCTGATATGTAACTGTGGGACATAAATCACCTTTTGGGACTACTGTCTTTTTTCCGAGCACCTTCTCTGCTATAAGAGAAACACAGATCTGCTGCCCGGCGCTCTTGTGAAATTGCAGAGCTAAGAAACTTTGACTTTGTTCTTTTCCTGGGCATTGATCTGCTCTTCTCGTCTCTCCTCCCTCTCAGGCCGATCCTCACCCTGACGAGCAATGAGCAGTCGACACGTCAGCAAAATACCAAATACCAGGGCATGAGCATAGCGTTTTAGAGGATCTCCAACCAGCTGGTGGAAGAAGAGCACCGCTAGCATGACCAGTAGCAGAATAAAGTTGGCCACGTCTTTTGGTCTCCCTGGCACAAGGGTCAGAACAATTCCACATCCCACCTCAAGAGTACCAATAATCTTGCGTAGAAGTACAGAAGAAATGCCCATTTTTTTCAACGCTGGAAGGGCCTTGGCATAACTCTTGTATGCTCTTTTCTGGAAAAGGAATATAAACATGGAATTTAGAAGCAGTTAAAATGCAATCCTGTCAAGTATCTAAGATAAATACATAAGATTAATCGCGATTAACCACATCCAACACACAAGTTTGTGTTTACATAATATATGTGTGTGTACTGTGAATAATTATGTATATACATACATAACACACATGTATACATTTAAGAAATATTTGCATGTGTATGGGTCATTGACAAATAAGGTCTTTAAAAGTGTAAAAAAAACATAATAGAGATATAATTAATTTTGAAGTTTTATTAAGTGTTAACAATGAGATTGTGGTTTTTATAATCAATTAACACTGCATTTGACATTTTTTTTTATAAGACGGACAAAATTTGTCACCAAAAAAGTCATTCAGTTTAACCAAAATTTCAGTTTTACCGAATGACACTTTTGGTTATACTGAATGACTATATTTTCAAACAATGTTAACAGGCTAATATCTAGCTAGGTAGCTAGTTAGCTTACTAGCTAGCTAACAAAAGGACAATCAAACATGTTATATTTTGTACAAGTTTTTAAAATTTTCCATGTTTTATAGTGGTTGTACCGAATGACCTGATGTTTCGGGACATGCATATGAGCAAGTGAAAACATTAATTTTTCAAATAGTTAAGAGAGAGTTCGTTACAGTTAGTTTCATGACCATGTGGTCCTTTTTCAGGCGTCTGAATGTCACATCCTGTCACATGATACTGACCGCACGACTTGATCCAAAATGGTCACTTTATGCATGATTTCCCCCCCCCCCCCCCAAACCAGTTCAGCGGAAATCCCACCCTGAAGGAGATTCTAAAGATTTCAATGGCCATGTCAATCACAGTAATGACTGCCTACACCCAACACTGATCCCTAAACCTACCCGTCACTGTAACCTCAGCCAATGAAATTGGTTGCAGGGTGGGAATTAATTTTTCCGGACATTCTTTCTCATAACAAAGCTTCTACAAATAATTTTAATATCGTTTTGCACTGTGTTGATATATGATGTTATAAAATCAAGCCAGAATAAAAAAATATATACATTTATTACATTTTAAGATATTTTAATCACAAATAAACTTGTCGACACTTCAAAATCTTTAAAATACCTTTATATGTAGCAAAATATAATTAAAACCTTTTGGATTCAATAAAAGAGATCAAGTTGTACTACCTTACATACTTTGGATATTATTAAGGCCTTTAGACAAAAAAAATGACCTGTCATGTCATTGACCCATATACTGTATATATATATTATATATATATAAAAAAATTCTTAAATATATACGTGCATGTGTGTGTATTTATATATATATACATAATAAGTATACACAGTACACACACACATATATTATTTAAACAAACTTTTATTTTGGATGCAATTCATCACGATTAATCACTTGACAGCACTATTTTGGCTTATAAATCTGTCAAAACATGTTTTAATTTAAATCTAGTGTTTTGCGTATTTTTGTGACGGGTAGGTTTAGTGGTAGGGGTTGGGTTAGGTGACAAAAAATATCAGTAACCTGATATAAAATCAGTGGAAGTCTATGCAATGTCTTAACTAATATAGTGAAACAAACGTGTGTGTTGAATGGATGCAAACGTTTAATATTTCTTATTATTTTAATGCTCAATATTGACCCAACTGTACTACACTGAACTGTTATGATGAACTAATTTATTTAAAACAAAATTATATATATTTAAATGTGTCTATGACATCAGCACAGCAGCTGCTGCACCTGCAGATGGAAGATGGAATTTGCTGGAAAGCGCCGCCATTGCATTATCATTATACGCTTCAAAAGAATTGTTTTAGAACGATATCACAAAACAATCATCACACGTTATATGAGAGCGTTTGCTCCATTTATCGTACAGATGATGCGCATTGTGATGTCATAATTTACCTATTTATGCGGTAATGAAACAATGTTGCGGCTGTGAACATAATTCACTGTTCAATAATGTTCAATTGTTTTACACAATCCGACTCATTATTATGATTCTAATTATGTCTTTCGTATTTTTCAGAATATATGTAGAATTAACTGCAGTTTGATGTCTATTCAACTCGATAGCCAATACGAAGAATGAGAATTATAGGCTATTACACAAGCAGGCACCAACAGCACCAGCGGATATTTTATAGAACACGCATAAACAGACAATTAAATTCGCACCCTCTCCTAAAACAAAGCCGTTTGCGTCCAGCTGAAGCTTCATTTGCTCATTATTATGGGTGCTGCTAAACGACGATCACTTACCATTTCACTATATGCATCTTTGCTTAATCTTGGTGTGAGTTTAATTGTACCCATGAACACAAAAAATAGACCCAGTGCAAAGGAAAGGGCGACAATGGTTACTGTTCTCGGCGAGGCCATCTTCAGTAAAGTCTCCCCTCGACTGGCATCCGTCGTCCCGCTCCAGCTTTCTTCACTGTCCTGCTGAAGATGCTGAAGGGGGGAAGGGCTTGAACACAGTCAAATATGGCTGCATGTCATTCCGCTGCAGTATTAAGCACCATTAGATGGCGCTGTTGTTGATCAATGTCACTGACATGAAGCCAATAGTTTCCAACTGCAGTGCAAGCTGTGCTTCTCAACATCAGCAAACCCTTCCAAGGAGAAACCAATTATGTTCGGTTTGTAGATCCAAAAATCGTCAACAAAAACTTTCAGTTAGTTTAGATAGCTTTTTTATGAATGGTGCCTGATTAGAAATAATAGAAAATCTCTTCATTGTGCATTTAGACTTTCTTAAAATGCATATGACATTATTTTACCTAAGCTAAAAATATTTCCAGTTGGGTTTTTTTGTTTTTTTTTTCAGTTAGCTTTCAGATAACAAGCGAACAGCTAGCCTAGCCTACTTGTTTAACATCGTGCTAACTGGTGAAAAAAAAGCTTTTAAAGGGATAGTAACTTTCCACTCACCCGCAAGTTGTTCCAAACCTGTATGAATTTCTTTCTTTTGCTGAACACAAAAGAAGATATTTTGAAGAATGTCAGTAACCAAACAGTTGATGGGTCCCGTTGGAAGTCATAAATAAATACAGGTTTGGAACAACTTGACTTGAGGGTAGACTTTTTTGTAGGCCAGTCAATTTTGATCACACTATGAGTATAACAAGGTAGAAAAAAAAGTAAGTTGTTATACCCTATGTGAGCAAAGACAGTAAGTTTTAGACCAATGTGATAACACTGACTAGAATGTTTGGAAAAAAGAAAATCTTCTCCCCATCAAAATGTCCAGAACACAATGTGAGGGTTAATCAAAACTGGCTAGAATAAGATACTACAATAACACAATGTTTTGTTCAGGATTTTATTTTTCATTTTTATTTGGTGGAAAAACTTCAGGGACGATTATTCTGAGAAATAAATGTATCCCATCATGCAATTTTTCTCTCCTTATAAAACCATCGCACATCTATAAAAAGTACAAATTGGCTAAAATGAAATGGATTCATATTTTTTAAAAAGATACATGTGCAAATAAATAAAATTTCACAAAAAAAGGGTAGGCAACTTCTTATTCAAACCTGTAAAGAACACATCTCACGTTCGTAGATAAATAAGTTATAGATAAGTCATTGCAATGTACACCATGGTAAACCATCAGATACTGTCTTAGCTTAGGTCACAATGAAAAAATCTTAATAATACAAAAGTCTTTTAGGACACTATCATCTTCATAGGACAGCTAATCTTTCTTCAAAACAGAACTTCCTGAATAGTTAATTCTCAGTCATTTCTCAATAATCTCTTAATACAATACAAATTATACATATTCTTATGAAAATTTACCTCAAAAAGTCTTTACAAAAGTATTAATGATGACCTTCTAGCCAATACAAAACAGTAACTAGTTTGCAGATGGGCTCAGCTCATCATCCAGTGGGTAAACAACATCAATATGTGGTTCAGCATGTTCATAAGCCATCCATTTCTTCAGTCTGTGTGATAACGTCCATGATCTTTTTTCTTCACTATCTCGAAACAATGTCCTGTTCCTGTCGGGCTTTGAGAGCCAAAATTGCTTTTCGGTAAAGGTCTATTAGGAAACAGGCAAATTAAATGCTTTAAATTAGTCTCCTACATTTCTACAGATCAGGGCTGTCTGTTTTGAGCAAATTCTTTTGTTTGTTTTATTGTTTTAAAATCAGTGTAGAACAATTATTTACAATAAGTATAACGTTCATATATGCATGTTTTAAAATTCCTCCCACAAAGCCAAAATTCATCCCAAGAACAGCCCTGATCAAAATGAATAGTGGTTTAAAGGTCACTGATGCTCACCGAAAGTAGTTGAAAGATCAACAGGCTGTGCATAAGCAGTGGGAACTTCCTCTGTGTTTATCTTGTTCTTTCGTTTTACTTTAACAGTCTTCTTTTTTCTCTTTCTTTCCTCTTTTCCTGTGAATAAGTATAAAAGTAAAAAGCATGAGAGGGAATATGATGCTAAAGTTCACAAGGACATACACTCTTAAAAATAATGGTTCTGGGTGGGGGAACCATTTTGTTTCCCCAAAGAACCTTTCAGAACAGTTCTTAAAAGAACCAGTTTCTTAGTGTGAAGAACATTTTAATAAGCTAAAGAACCCATTTCCACTATAAAGAAACTTTTGTCAAATGGAAAGGTTCCATGGGTGTTAAATGTTCTTCATGGAACCATCAATGCCAATAAACAACCTTTATTTTTAAGAGTGTAGAAGCTTCCGTATTCAGTTGCTGACACCAAGTACCTCTAGAGGGTTTGGAGACTTCACTGTTGGGGGATTCTGGTATACCCAAGTTCTCTTCTTTTACTTTGGCTTTGCGTTTCAGCTTTCCACGTTTCGGTGGCAGCAGTGCACTGCTTGCTTTTTCTTTCTGGCTGCTGTGTTCCTGTTCTCCTTCATTTCCTTCTGTCTCCTCCACCTCTTCTTCATTTACTCCTCTGCTTGGACTCAACTTCTTAATTTTAACCTTCACTTTCTTCTTTTTGCTTAATTTCTTTTTTAAAGAGTTCTCCTAAAATGTCAAAGGGTAAATCAATAAGTGAAGTGAGTAATATAACAGTATAGATTTGTTAAAATTTCCATAATAAAGATTTATAACCTTATTTAGAATGTTTTTGATTGGTTGCAGAGTCCCATTTTTCCTTAAAGTTTCACTGTGATGTTCTTGACGGATATCTGTTTTGCTTGTCCGTGTTCTGCAAGACAAGATTAGTTGTGTACATCTTATTACATGTATATCTTATCTAATTATATGTACACAAATGAGCATATATACACTACCTTTAAAAAGTTTAGGGTCAGTAAGATTTTTAACATTGTTTTCAACATTGATAATAATAAGCAATGTTTCTTGATCACCAAATCAGCATATTAGACTGATTTCTGAAGGAAGACTGAAGTAGGGATGCATCGATACCAAGCTCATGTACTTGTACTCGTAAAAATACCCCCGATACCAAAGACCCGATACCTCACGTGACGTAACTGACAGAATTTTCCGTGCACAGAGACACCGGCGGCAGCAGCAGAAACAATGTCTGCCTCAGGGACTGTGGAAATACTTCAAAATTAATTATGACAACCGACACATTGCGAATTGCATGCAAATTGCGCTGAATGACAAAGACCAGAAGCGTTCTCTCTCTCGCGCGTGCACGCAAAAACAGTACTCTCAGACAGCGCGCAATCAGTTCTCCTTGCGCCTGAATGGTCAAATGCACAAATAGTTGTCAAAATGTCCATCGAGTGGAGTATCTCACGTAAATACAGTTGGTTATGGCTTAAGTGGACGTAAACAGGTGGGTGAAAACAGGATATGTGACAGTATATTACATCCATGGATTCGGTCTTAAAATGACAGTAGGCCTATTGAATATTTGTCTGTCATTAAGGTTAATAAAACAACAAAAGATGTTAAATGAACATACATACATACATATATATATGTATATATATATATATCTTGAAATCAAATTTCTCATATCATGGTCATAGCCTATTGCCCACTCGTCCCGTATTCCACCATGAGAAATCAGGTCACTAGGTTGTGTTTACATAGTTTCACAGTGTTATGTTATAAACATTTGTTCTGTAATATTTGTTTAGCACTTTTTGAAAGGCAGGTTAAAAAAGACGATTTTTGTTTTTTGTTTTCTTTATTATAACTTTGGTAATTATGCCCTTTAAAGGTTATTGGAAATTTGTGCTTTAAGTTTTTGACAAAACTGCCACATCACCAAAAAAAAAAAAATTTAATAAACATATAGGTATCGGTATTGGCGAGTACCAGAAAAAAAAATATTGGTACTCGTACCCGGTCCTTAAAAATGGTATCGGTGCATCCCTAGACTGAAATAATGATGCTGAAAATTTACTGTGTTTTTGATCAAATAAATGCAGCCTTGGTGAGCATAAGAAGACTTCTTTCAAAAACATTCAAAAATTGTATTGACCCCAAACTTTTGACAGGTGGTGTGTGTATATTATCTTATATAATAAAGCAGCCCTCACTTCTCCTCTTTAGATTTGTTCCGGCTCTTCTCCATTTTTCCTCTCCTTTCCTTTTCTTCTGGCCCTAATGGTCGCCTCCCGTCTCTCATCACGCGGGCACAGAGGTCTGGGTACTCCAGGCACACGGCTCGCAGTAGCCATCTGAGACCTCGCAGGGTCTTCCTGTCTGACCAGCGACGCAGGTCCATTGAGGCAGAACATGGCTCCTGTAGATTAAGATCAGCAGAATATATTGTAATAAAACTACAGATAACCAATCAAGGTGTTGCCATAAACTTTAACATTTACAATCCAACAATACATATTATCAGTTTTCCTACTACATAATTATTTCCTAAAGGTTTATCATGTGTTTTACATATGTCAGATTTTAATTTTTTATTCGTCCACAGTACTCACAATATGGCAAAGGGACCGGCTCTGGTTGACCAGCTTCTCAAGGGAGAGAATTTCGATGAGTTCATTTCCCAGCAGAGCATTCATTTTGTCCTGTTTATTGGCCAGCCTGTTATGAGATAGAGATGGCCAAAATAAGTCAGCGATTAGACATTAGATTAAAGATGGTTTAGGGCAGCAGTTTGTACTATGTTAAAATGGAATTTTATATTGATTTTAAAACTGATTTGTTTGTAGTGGTGCTTTTTTTTTTTTTTTTTTTTTTTTTTTTTTTTTTTTTTTTACAGAAAAAAAAGAACATAATTAAAAAAAATGTATAATAATAAACTGATATATTTTCATCAGAATGATGATGTAGCCTGTTAACTCTCAGTGTCCCGGTAGCAGAACACATGGCAAGCTTTTTTATTGCCTTTTTTCATTATATATTTTAGTAATCATCATAAATTAGGTACTTTCAAACCTTTTAGCAGGCTCAATTTTTCTGATATTAACTTTGGAAAACAACTTGTTTAAACATATTGACACCAAAGACATGATTTTCTAGCAATTTTAGAGTTTGATTTTGTAAAATAATATTTTGGGTTACACTTTTTTTTTTTTTTTTTCAATAGTGCACTTTAGACATTCTACTGACTAAATTATTAGAACCCTTATGGTTTTGTGACAACTTAATGACAGAAATTTCATTTTTGGGTGAACTAACCCTTTAAAATTTGTTAACACTTTATTTTAATAGTCCCACAAAAGACATTCTACTGGCTATAAGTAACTTAGCAACTACATGTCAACTAACTCTGAATGGAGTATTAGTAGACTTATGGTTAAGATTTGGGTTAGTAGAATAAGTTGACATGTATTTGCAAAGTTACTTATAGCCAGTAGAATGTCTGTTGTGGGACCATTAAAATAAAGTGTTAGCAAATATTAAAGAGTTAGTTCACCCAAAAATGAAATTTCTGTCATTAATTACTCACCCTTTTGTCGTTCCAAACCCGTAAGACTTTCGTTCATCTTCAAAACACAAATTAAGATATTTTTGACGAAATCCGAGGGTTTCTGAAACACACATTGGCAGCAACGTCATTGCACTTTTTGAGGTCCAGAAAATAGTTCATGTGACAACAGTGGTTCAGCCTTAATGTTATGAAGCGAAAAGAATACTTTTTGGTTGAACCACCACTGTAGTCACATGGACTGTTTTAACAATGTCTTTACTACCTTTCTGGACCTCAAAAGGGGCAATGACGTTGCTGCCTATATGTGGTTCAGAACCCCTCGGATTTCATCAAACATATCTTAATTTGTGTTCCTAAGATGAACGAAGGTATTACTGGTTTGGAACGACATGAGGGTGAGTAATTAATGCAGAAATTTCATTTTTGGTTGAACTAACCTTTTAAGAAGGCAGTCTAATAAATAATCTGACTGGTAGTTGACATGTAGTTGCAAAGTTACTTATAGTTAGAAGAATGTCTAAAGTGGACTATCTGCAATAATCCATTGAGTGTCTTCTTTAAAAAAAGACCAACCTATAATCTGTATTGTATTGAGTCCAGATCTATGCTCAAAAAGGGGGTGACAGTGAACAGGTTGATCATTAAACAGGGGCATCTTACACAAGAAGAGGTTTTCCTGCTACTCTTGGATGCTTCAGCAAGTCCACTAGAGCTTCTTTGACCTCTTTCATTCGTTGTCTGTCACTGGAATCCACCACAAAGATGATGCCGTGAGCTTCACCATAATGCTCTCTCCAGGACCCCCGAACCTCTGGAGCCCCACCCATATCCAGCATGTTAACCAAATAGTTCTCCAGCTTTAATTCAGTGCGGACACATCCATGGGTGGGACCTACATCTCCAGGGGGCACTGAACAGAGTTACATAACATTAAAAAACTAAAATCTCTAACTAATATACTGCTTCATTAATTAAAATGACCTAAATTACCTCTCAACATTCCTCTGACACAAGATGTTTTTCCAGCCTTGTCCAAACCAACCACTAGTACTGTGATCTTCCTATGAAACATTTAAAACAAGCTTAGTTCAGTTCTGTATAAATCCCTATATGTTTTTGACCCTTTATGCCAAAAAATGTCTATAGGAGAAATATCGGTAACACTTTATTTTAGGGTATTTTAACTAGTTGCTTATTAGCATGCATATTACTAGAATATTGGCTATTTATTAGTACTTATTAAGCACATATTAATGCCTTATTCTGCATGACCTTATTCGACATTCTTAATCCTACCCAAAACCTAAACTTAACAACTACCTTACTAACTATTAATAAGCAGTAAATAAGGAGTTTATTTAGGGAAAAGTTGTAGTTATTGGTTTATATGTGTTCCCTATACTAAAGGGTTACCGAAATATCTTTAATGAATACATAGTACTTTAATTTTTTTTCTAGTGTTATAGTATGTTTATGAGCTGTTTCATTCATAAAAATTAATTACTCAAAACCATAAAATGATCCCATGATGGGAGCCCCTAAAAGGTTCTAAGAGCCTGACAGAACCCTTTAAGGTTCTATATAGAACCTTTTCTGTCCCCTTCTGATCAACAAACAACAAAACATATAGAATTGTATAGGATTTTCTTGGCTGACTGGTACCTCAGGGGTTGCTGGAGTTTGGAGACCCAGCTGCAGCAATTGCTCATGAGGTTGAACATGTTGACCTGAGGAGGAGAGCACCAGGGAGAGCACCATCGTCTTCTTAACTCGTACCTGAGAGCAGATAACGGGACACTCAGTCACTGCATGGCCTGTAAATACGTGTAAAACCCCAGCTGTTGTGTCTCGCACAAGCATTAACCTCAATAATTAAGGATTCATTAGTGACTTCGAATTTCTGTCACACACACTGTAATACCTGTAATGTTTAAAGTAGCCTAAAAATGAGATATCAAACATTATGATAGAAAAACAGGATCGGTTATGAAAAAGAGCTTACGTTTTTTTTAAGTAATTTTTAATATTGCTTTTTCTTTTTAATTTTAAAAAATACTTATTTTAAAACACTTTATATCACAGCCAAATAAAACAAAACAAAAACTTATTTCTAGCTTTTCTTTTCATACTTCAGCATTTTAGCATTTGTACTTCATTTTCATGGCTTTAAGAGATCACAACACTGCGAAAGAGCTGATTAGGCATTGTTTTTGAGCCAACTAGCAAAATAAGCTCTGGAATGCAAAGATAACCTTGTTATATTCACATAGCAGCTGCCTGTCCAGAGTATAAACACACAGTAGTCTAATTACATTTACAGCTGACTGAGATGTAGGGAGGTTTGTTATCTTTGTGCTTGGTCCATCACTGGACATCTGTTCAGCCCTGTAAGCCTTTAAAGAATAGTCTGAGTCAATTACGCTGTTCTCATTCTGAACACATGACCCCTTTAACCAAGCAAATGCACTGCAACAGCCCACTTATCAGTTACTCTATATGTCTGGAACCATAAAATAAGTTTAAACAAATTTTCTACATAAAATTTTGACTGACAGCTTATATATAATTAAAGATGCTACAACTGTCAGTTCTAAACTGCATATTTGACTACAGAGACAGGACATCAACATGTTAGCATGGATTATAAATACAGTGTGTAAACTTAATAAAATAAATCATTTGAGAGTGTTTCTAAATTTATAAACAAAAAACCATATCATATTCAGTCTACTTCCTCTGCACGACCAAATATGATCATTAACAGCATTGATGAGTATACAGACATATGCAGTCACACAATGAAGAACATCATATGGTTTATATGTAGTTATTACAAAAAAAAAAAAAAATATATATATATATACATCACGTTACTCACAGTAGTATGTCAGACTCCATGCGTTTTTGTTTGTCTCTCCAGAAACATTTTGCACAAGGCTGCTAAAAACTAATCAGGCTCTACTTATTCTTCTAATCCTGTCACCTCATGTGGGAGGAGCTTGGAAGGAACGCCATCACATCCTTACAACCAATCACATGGTTCACAAGTTTAAAAAACACTGGCAACCTGCCATTCTGAATGGCTTTTTTAGGTCTCTTTAACTGGGCCAAATATAGACGTCTACAAGGTTATTACAAGTCAACTATACACAAACATTCTTAGAAATACTTTGCTTTTAGTTATTACTACTCAGTCTAATGCACATCATTGTAGGTACCATCATAGCCTGACGTCATACTGTCGTTTACACACCTCTGGCAGATAAAGCATCCAAATGAGGCAGTCTCACCTACTTGCTTCTAAAATCTGCAACTTCAGAAGACTATTGCTGCTGCTTATCCACAGAGTTAATAAAATCACAATGAAATAAAATTCCATTTTGTAATGGAATACTGCAGTATTCTGCTGTTATCTGTGCACATCATTATTATTTTTTAAAGGGTTAGTTCACCCAAAAATGAAAATTCTGTTATTAATTACTCACCCTCATGTCGTTCTACACCCGTAAGACCTTCGTTCATCTTCGGAACACAAATTAAGATATTTTGATGAAATTCAATGAAGGTTTTTTAATCCTCCATTGAAAACAATGAAATTACCACCCACATGAAAAAATACTATAGTAATTTATAGTAAATACTATAGTGTTTTTGAACCATACTATAGTAAATTGTGGTATACTGTATATATTATAGTATTTACAACACTTTATTAATTAATGCTATCTTCGGAACACAAATTAAGATATTTTTGATAAAACCCGAGAGCTGTCTGACTCCATTTAACCACCACTTTCAAGGTCCAGAAAAGTACTAAAGACATCGCTAAAATAGTCCAATAGTAACTAATTTATTCAACAGTATTGGCCGACGCTATTCACGTGAGCAGCACAATGCATGCGTGTGATGCTAACGCAGGAGCCGGCCAGTAATGAGTCGCCGTTCTGACGTAGAACCTGGAAGCGCTGGACGTAAACAGCATAAGAGAATGTAGGAGAATTTGTGTTCCGAAGATGAACGAAGGTCTTACGAGTGTGGAATGACATAAGGGTGAGTAATTAATGATAGAATTTTCATGTTTTGGGTGAACTAACCATTTAATTATGTGCCCTTATAATCTTTAATCAAAAACAGCAACTTCCACTGCAGCGATGATGTTTTTGTAAGCCAACCCGGAAGTTATCATCAATTTTAAAGCATAAATACAATGGCCAGAAGTAAAAAATGAATTACACCACGGCTGCATGAAATCAACGTCAACGTAACTTTCCACAACTCTTAGTCTTTATTTAAAAAAATCCCTGAAAGTTTGAGTTAGATCGTTTGCAAGAATGCAAATATAAACACAATGTGGATGTAAAAGCAGACTATAGTGAGTAGATGAGTTTACCTGTTTGACTGATGATGTTTAACGTCCCCAACAACCTCTGTCGTCTGATTAGCTTGTTAGTAATTGCAATTTTCAAGACAAGTAAAAGCTTTACAAAAAATCACAAGTGGGGTATTACGTCTGTATTTTATGTCGTACACAAAAAATAGAACGCAAAAATATCTTGAGCTTGTGTTAACCATAACCAACCTTATTTTAGGCATTTAACCAAAAACCCATTCAAAAAATCCATTGACTTCAGAACGATGGAACAGGATGCTTGTTTCCTGGTTTTGGCCTACATGTGTCATCCTTGCAGCACCCTTTTTACAGACTATACAACAATCCAATTAATTCTCCATGGACAAAATCATCCTAATACATATATATATATATATATATATATATATATATATATTTTTTTTTTTTTTTTTTTCAAGAAGCTTTTTCATGTAAGCAATAAGGTACGAGAGGCTGTGCTGTTCCTTCCGCCAGAAAAAATAGTCCCTGACCGTGAACAGCAACAGAAGTTACATTATTACGCCATTAGATGGCGGCAAAGTCTGTCTTTATGAGTGTGTTACTCAGTAGTGAAAACTTTTACATTGAAAAGACTGAATTGTTGTAAACACGGAACAAGACGCAACTGATAAATTCTTTGTCTAGCGCTGTCAGTCACGGGAAAACCCCTTAAATGTTAAAAGGACAAGATAATACATCGGACATTTAAACAGATTTTTTATTATGAACATAGGACTGACCTGAAGGAAAATGCTAAATCTGAATGCAGGTAATAAACTCGCTCACTCGATCTCTTTCTCACAATACTCTAAAGCTTCAATTGAGAACAAACAGTTTATGTTGCTAAGAGTGTGTCACAGACACGCCAGGCTCCAACAACCACCAATCACAGCGCACTCAATCTCCAGAGTACTAATCACGCACACCTGCACCTCATCAGTTCACTCATCAGCACCAGCATAAAAGACACTCACACACTCACCCTCATTGTCCGGTCTCGTTTACGTCAAGGTACTTACCTCTGGCTTACCGAACGGACTCCCAGTACTACTTACCTGCTTCCAGTGTCTCCGATCTTCCTCCTGTGTTCTCCAGTCTGTGTGTGAGTGTCGCCTGCCTTCCTCGTCTCTACTCAGCTACCGCCATCATCCCACTTCCATCCTGTTCACCGTAAAGGACAATATTATCTATCCATTATCATCACTACTGCCTCTGCTTATCACCCTTTGCTCTGCTTATGTTCTAATAAACCACCTACTCAGACATCTTCTGTCTCCGGCCCGTGTATACTGTAACAGAGTGGTTGCTAAGGGTGTTGTGTAGTGATATATGTAGTGATTATCGTGAATAAAACACAGCTATTGACCAATCAGAATCAAGGACAGGAACTAACCATTTTATAATCAGATATATGTCACAATGAGGACGAATAGACTTTCCTAAAATACTTCTAAAAAAACTAGTACTTGTTAGCCTATATGGAATTTCAAATTCACATAGGCCCCAAAAAGTATTTAAATATCTTTGCATTAGATAAAATATAATAACCAAGTTGCATTTGCAACCAATGAAATCAACTAACTGAACTTTTTTTTTCTTTTTTAGATTCTATTCAGTTCAGTTTTAGATTATATTTCAGTTCTATTTTTAGCCAAGGAATGAAGCTATTTCCTTGTAAGTTCATAGAAGAGTAACCACAAATGTAGGTCATCATCACATTAACTATTAGCATCTGAATACTTTGTCACAATTCTAAATAATATTGTTTTGAAAACATTCTTATCTTTGATATTTTGTTAATTCAATGACATTCATACATTTTTAAGTGCGGCAAATACTTTTTTGGAGCCATTGTATACAGTTAACCATACATTTTACATTAAGTCTATCAGCATCACTGCATACAACAGTCAATTTCAGGTCAAAGTTTCAGCAACCACACCAAACTGTCTTTCCTGCCATTAATTCATATCAGGTAGACACCTTGCATCTGTCACAAGATTTCAAGTCAAAGGTTGTTTTAAGCACAATGAACAAACAGCACCGAATCTCAACCTTTATCTAAATCAACTTAATTTGAATTTATACGCGTTCGAAAAGATTATCTGCTCTGCTCACTGTTTTATCAGCTGCTTTTTATTTTCTAAGAATCCTAGAATTACAGCTGGGAAGTTAGCATAATGTTTACATCTGATAGAGTCACTGGTAGGGTCTGATAAACTAAAGCACTGAGTTTCCTCAAGTCATTGAACTGAACTTATTTCATAATTGATTAACTTTACACAGGTTTTAAACTGACTTCAGCTGAACAATTACACAGGAGTCTTCTTAGACTGGCCAGAATTGAACTCTGTTTGCATCATTCATCATTATTTTCCTGTTTATTACAGTAAAGCTGCTTTGAATAAATCTGTATAGACAGATTGTTTAGACATGCATCCACATCGAATGATTCTTTGAAAGATCAAATTACTGAAGATCTAGTTTCTTCCATTTAAAACGGATGTGAGGCCATTGCCAAAACAAAACAAAAGCAACATCCTCTTTTCTCCTATGTAGTCTGATCTGATTAAGTAATTACTGGCAAGCGCTTACTTCATCTGCAGACTAACCTCATGCAGAGCCATGAGCGCAGGCACAGCCCACGTCAGCTGGTCATGACACAAATGGAAACAGCTCAGTGACCATGCCACAAGCTGGACAACTGCACATACCATATTATCTAAGGTACCGTTCCACAAGCTCATGTATTTCACTAATCTCTGGCATTATCTTATGATTCCCTAGGCATTTGTGAGCATGATGAGTGTGCATCTAAGAGTAGGCCATATGCATTTGTTTACTGATCATGGCTAGTTCAGCCTGGGACAATGAATCTGTGGGGGTGGACTGCAGAGCAACAACAACAGCACTACTATGTGTCGCTACTCGTGTAGGAAAGACAACCAACTGACACATTAAATAGAAATCTCTATACTAACATTTAGATTTGGGGAAAAAAAAAAGCTATGAACATTCTAAGATGCAGGTGTTTTTAAATGTTTTTACTGTGTGGCTGACTTGGTCAAAGGCCCCTTTTTGCATTGTGAGTATTTACATGGATGGTTTATGGTCCTGTGAGGCCCCTTATGGTTTGGAGGCCCCCCTCTTGATTTGTAATGTCTAAATACCAGGAGTGTACAAGAATGTTGCAACTGTGAGAATGAACACACCACATGTGTAATACATGATTAGTAGGCTTATAAAAAATCAAAGTAAGGTGTTCTTTTAGTGCTGAGGAGAGACTAGGAACAGATAATAATTTGAATTTCTTCAATTATTCCATATTGTGCCAATATTCACTGCCACAAATTCAAGCAGTGTGCATCTGAATATCAGTTTAACACCTGCAGGGGCCTCTCAGTTCAGCGCCCCTAACTAGCTGTCAGAAACCCATTGGCTTTGTCAATTATACGTTCTTGTAATAACTGGACAGATGGCAAGCTACAATAATTCTCTCATGAGCGACTGAACATACAAGCAGAGTTTTTAAGCAGAAATCAGGGTATATTCAAGCTTTGTGAATTTTAAACTTGTGTTTCACAACAGTTTATATTGTATTAGCAAGATTAAGAATTTAAATATTAAAGAAAAAGAGTATCTAGATTACTTATATGGAAGTACAATTGGTTATATATATATATATATATATATATATATATAATAACAATGGATACTTACATTTTTGAAAAACATCGTATCAAGTTGTATCAAAATGCTGATGGTCATTTTTGCCCTGCTGTTCCAAAGAACATTTTATGGTACGACCTGCAAGACATGTAAAATACCATTACTTATATTTTCTTTAAGTTTGTTGTATATGGTTAGAATGAAAATATGCCTTCAAATATGTAATAAAGTCCTTGAAAACTGATTCAAACAAGGCAAAATTCTCACTCTGGTGCAAAAATATTTAACATATTATATCATATGTCTAGTACAGGGAACTTTTCTAAGCAAATAAATTACACTTTAGCACATACTGGTGAGTACAAGCTAACTATGTTTGTATTGCTGCTTTCTTTTTTTGTTATAAGTTTGTCCATACATCTTTAAGCAGTATCAAAGTCCCCAGTGTTGCCAAGTTGGGCTACTTTAAAAGGTTAGTTCACACAAAAATGAAATTTCTGTTATTAATTACTCACCCTCATGTTGTTCTACACCCGTAAGACCTTTGTTCATCTTCGGAACACAAATTAAGATATTTTGATGAAATTCAATGAAGGTTTTTTAATCCTCCATTGAAAACAATGAAATTACCACCCACGTGAAAAAATACTATAGTAATTTATAGTAAATACTATAGTGTTTTTGAACCATACTATAGTAAATTGTGGTATACTGTATATATTATAGTATTTACAACACTTTATTAATTAATGCTACAGCATACTGTAGTATTAACTATAGTGAGCTGATAAACTGTAATAAATACAGTAGTATACTTTAGTTTTTACTACAGTAAACTGTAGTGTACTGTAGTATATTATACCCTATAGTTGTAGAAAACTTAGTACAGTATTGGGTGAAGTAATTTGTTTATATTACTATAGTTGTTATGTTACCACAAAAACCATAGAATTACCACAACAAATTAATTCAAGTACAAAAACACTATAGTATTTACTATGAATTACTATAGTATTTTTTATGTGGGCACATTCAAGGGCCAGAAAAGTAGTATAAACTTGGTTAAAATAGTCAACGTGACTACAGTGGTTCAACCTTATTATTATGAAGCGATGAGAATACTTTCTGTGCGCAAAAAACAAACAAAAATAACGACTTTATTCAACAAATTCGTCTTTCCCCTGTCATTCTTTTACGCTATTTGCAGAGCTTGTGTTTACGTCCGAACGCCGGCTAACGCCGGGGGGGTTGTGAAAACCTGGCAACCCTGCTGTGCCCTGCTCTAGTATTTAATGTGAATAAATAGACAGCCAAAAAAAGAAATGCTTGTTATATTAAGGCCTCTTTAATGTGATGTAAAAAAAAAAAAAAAGAAGAAGAAAAAAAGAAGAAGACTTGCCGAATATATCACATTAGAATAGATGCATGCTATGTACTGCACAAATAAAACCGCATCCGGTGTGCACTAGGACCTGTGAAAATCCAAAACAGTGCAGGCTTTAAGTCATTGCATGTCAGGACACACCTGGCTTTCTGATCACCGACAATTCCGTTGAAAGTCTCTCTGCGAAATGTAAATAATCTGACAGTTTAATGAATCGATGTTGGTGCATCGTAATGTCTAGATCGGTAAGTAGTATGCTTTAAAACACGAAAGTTCACTACATATTATATACTAATGTTACTTTCCTTCCCAGCACTGCATATGTGGCAATGTGCATTTGAGCCGAGTTCACATAAATGGACTACGCAGACGCATTTGAGATCCGAAACACCGACGATGAAGTTTTATGAACAATGGCACGAACGCTGCGTGGATCGAGACATATAAAGGGCACGAGAAGTGGGGAAAATGGAAAACAACAAGCCGAGCGAGCATGACATCACGGAGGTGGTGGCGCAGCAGTCCGCCGCGAACCCGAGTGAGAACGGTGTTATGATGGTGATCAACCACAGTAAAGTCGATCCACCCTTCAGCGTGTTGTGGTCGACGGTCCTGTACTGCGCGGAGTTCATATGTGCTTCCGTGCTCATCAGCAGTTACCATAAAAATGAAGACGTGGTGTGGATGGGACTGACTATAACATTCATGCTGGTTCCGTCGGTGCTGACCCAGCTCACGCTGACGTTCGTTCACCGGGACTTGGGGAGAGACCGAGCCCTTGTGCTCTTCATGCATCTGCTTCAGATGGGGCCTATCATAAGGTATGAGTGTGAGAGATGATGGCACTTAATGATGATATGACCACAATATTGATATTATAAACACATACGTGTATATCATGGTAGGTTTATTTTAATAAATGTCAGTTTCACTTGAAACGCTTGGCTACAAAAAAAAAAGCTATTCAATTTTTGCACAATTATTGCCCAAGAATTGATATTGTACCAGATAGTTCATTGAACGCTTATTGAGCTTTTGTGGCAATGTCTTTTGGCTCATGTTGTCACTATAAACTGTCACAATAGAAACTGACATTAAAGGGTTAGTTCACCCAAAAATGAAATTTCTGTTATTAAGTACTCACCCTCATGTCGTTCCACACCCGTAAGACAATTCATCTTCGGAACACAAATTAAGATATTTTTGATGAAATCCAAGAGCTGTCTGACTTCTCCATAGACAGTGATTTAACCACCACTTTCAATGTCCAGAAAGATACTAAAGACATCGTTAAAATAGTCCACGTGACTGCAGTGGTTCAACCTTAATTTTATGAAGCGACAAGAATACTTTTTGTGTGGAAACACAAAACAAAAATAACGACTTAGTAGGTTATTATATGAATATAATAGGTTATGTTAAAGTTATTCATTTTAAACTGAAATATTATAGTAATGTACTAATTGAGGGTTTCCTGTGTAGTTGGGAGAAATTTAACATGTATTAACACCTAGGCCTACCTGAAATATTTACAAATGAATCAAATTGTGTAATACCATGATATTTTCAGAGAAGGTTATCATACTGTCTATACTAGCGCAAGAATTAGACAGCATAAGAACATTCAAACAGTACAGCAGAAAGTTTGAGACATTACCACCAAAATATTGGAATCGGTAGATGTCATTTTGAATAATCAGATATCGGTATAGGTGCCGAAATTGCCGAAAATCTGTGCGTCCTTTATTTAGACATATCTTTACAGTTTAATATAAAAGTACATGGGTCAGTGTTAAAGGGTTAGTTCACCCAAAAATGAAAATGCTGTCATTAATTACTCACCCTCATGTCGTTCCACACCCGTAAGACCTTCGTTCATCCTCGGAACACAAATTAAGATATTTTTCATCATTCAATCCATTAGCTCAGTGAGGCCTGCATTGCCAGCAAGACACTTTCAATGCCCAGAAAGCTACTGAAGACGTATTTAAAACCGTTCATGTGACTACAGTGGTTCAACCTTAATGTTATGAAGCGATGATAATGCTTTCTGTGCGGCAGAAAAACAAAATAACGAGTTTATTCAACAATATCTAGTGATGGGTGATTTCAAAACACTGCTTGGCAGTTTGATACACACTCCGAACCACTGATTTGAAACAAAAGATTAGTAAAGCTTCATGATGCAGTGTTTTGAAAATCACTAGATATTGCTGAATAAAGTGGTTATTTTGTTTTTTTCTGAGGCACAAAAAGTATTCTCGTCGCTTCATAACATTAAGGTTGAACCACTGTAGTCACGTGAACTGTTTTAAATACGTCTTTAGTAGCTTTCTGGACATTGAAAGTGTTAACTGTCTTGCTGGCAATGCAGGCCTCACTGAGCCAATGGATTTTATGAAAAATATCTTAATTTGTGTTCCGATGATTAACAAAGGTTTTACAGGTGTGGAACGACATGAGGGTGAGTAATTAATGAAAATATCTCAAATATCTATAAGTCTCCCAAAACACTTTTCAGATACAGTACTCCCATTACTTCAGGCATCCGTGTGTTTCAAATTTAAAAATGTGTTCAGTCTTGTTGAGCAAGTACTAACATGTTTTCCCGGTTATTAAGGTGGAGTTTGGGGTGTTTAGGATGTGAATGAGAGTAAAACCAAAAGTTCCCAGCGGGATTTAATCTTATTGGTTGGAATTTAAATCTAAGGGTGTGTCATTTCTCTGTCTACTTTCAGTTATTCTACTCTGTTTTAATGACACTGTAACTTAGGAATATGTGGGAGGTCACACAAGGACATATACTATCTAGGTTGTGTCTTATTGTATTCAAATATCTTCAAAGACTGTTGACTGTAAACAGCAGAAATCATTGTCAAGTCTTAAGACTAGTGTAAGCAACAGATTTATACTGTCAGCAGTGCACTACACTTGCTTTTTATGTACAGTAGCCAACATTTGAAGTGGATCAAAACCTTTCATCAAAGTTGTTCTAAAACCTTCTTCTTAGGACAACTTTGAGCTTTTTTTGATCCACTTCAAATGTTGACTACTGTATTTAAAATGTATATTTATAACTGTCTTACAAACTGCCAAATTATGTTGTTTATATTAAAAATGCATTTGCTTTGCAGATAAAAAGCGTGTGGTTTGGCATTCAGTCTTCAGGTCTGCAAGAGCTTCAGATCAAATTGAAATTCAAAGCAGACAGTGGCTGGTTATCATTTTTAGGTTTAATTATTTATATAAGGTATTATGCTATGATTGACTGTGTACACACTATAGGCAACATGGCACATCTGTTTCCCCTATTATTGTCAAGTCAGAAAAAAATATTAGAGGAATGCAGTGTGCAGGCCCAACTTGTGCACTAACTCCTTCTTTGGTATGCTTAGCTGAAGTCAGTAAGCAGTCAGTAGACCATAAAGAGCAGATCAGTTCTAGGGCCAGCTCTATAAATATCTGACACAATGTCATAAAAACATTCCCTTGAATAGAAAGTGTCTTATCCTACTAAACACAATCATCCTGTTTCACAGCAGACATCTTACTGTATTTCAGAGTGGCAGCTTGGGGGTTGGTCACCCTCTGGCCTGACAACAGTGCTGTGTATTTATGTGAATGTTTTTTCCTGTTTGTATTGGTCATACAATTCTGCATCGCTAAAGCATATTTGAAGGGTTGTTGTGTTTTGCCAAATGTGACCCTGGACCACGAAACAAGTCATAAGGGTCAATTTTAAAAAAAATAAGCTTTCCATTGATGTATGGTTTGTTAGGATAGGATAATATTTGGCCGAGATACATAAATATAGATAAATAACTCAAAATATTGAGAAAATCACCTTTAAAGTTGTCCAAATGAAGTCCTTAGCAATGCATATTACTTACAAAAATTAATTTGATATATTTACAATTTACAAAAAATGGTCTTTACTTAATATCCTAATGATTTTTGGCATAAAAGAAAAATCGATAATTTTGACCCATACAATGTATTGTTGGCTATTGCTACAAATATACCCATGCGACTTATGACTGGTTTTGTGGTCCAGGGACACAAATTTGGGCTGCAAACACAGAAGTTGCATATTGAATCCTGATAAACTGTATCCTTTGGATGGAAAAAAAAAAAGCATCCGCCATTGGCAAGTATTAAATATCAAGATCAAAATAGCCACCTTCATCATCTCCTTATATAATAACAGGCGCTGTAGTTGCCTTGTAGAAACCAGAGGCTGTCTTTAGTAATCATTTTACCAAGCTCTGAATAACAACTTTTTAACAGGCTTCTGTTTCTTTGTGCAGCTCAGGCCAAGCATTCTAATAGGGCAGACAGCTCTCGCTTTATTAGATTACAATTGACCCGCATGTTATATATCATAATGTTGTGCATCAGATTATGTAACATGTTTTAAATAGCTTATTTTTTTTATAATATCTGTAGATGCTTTTCATGAATTTTACTGCAAAAGATGACTGAGGCATTTAAAACACTGGTATAAATTTTTTTTCTGTGCTCCTCAAATGTATAAGTGCACTTAATGGTATCTTGTTAAACAAACACTGAAAATCAAACATGTAATTTTAGTTTTAGGGCTCATTTACATGTTCTCGAATAAACATGGCCACTCATGCAAACTGAAACAGCCTTTTCCCGCATGCTGTGTCAAAGTGTTGAACTCTTGTTCAAAGCGTCCTTCCCGTTTTACAGCAAATAAGGCTTTCGCAATGGCTATGCTGTGATACACAGCGGAAAACAAACAAGCGGAAGTCCTCTATTTTCATTTTGAGATGGGGCTAGGTTTAGATTTGAGATGATATGAGCAACAGAGACATTTGGTGAGGCAACAGTGTGAGCAGCGTGAAGCTCACGTGATCTGTCACCTGATGCGTTGCATACAGCAGTTGAGCACAAGTAACTGCCAACTAACTACACAGAGACTTGACAACCTCACATAATTTAATTACACGATCAGTGTGAATGGCCCTTAAAGGGATAGTTTACCCAAATATTTTAATTCTAACATTTTTTACTCATGTCGTTCCAAACCTATACAATGTTTTTTGTTCTGTGGAACCCAATAGAAAATATTTTAAAGAATGTTAGTAACTAAACAGTTTTGGTTCCCATTGACTTCTATTATATGGAGGAAATTTTTTTTTTTTTTTCTCTCAAAATATCATCTTTTATGTTCCACCAAAGAAAGAAAGTCATACAGGTTTGGAATGAGTGTAAATGGTGACATAGTTTTCATTTTTGGGTAAATTGTCCCTTAAAGAATAATATTACTGTTATGTTTTGTGATTTAGGGTTAGGGTTAGACAAAGTAAAATTATCAGTGCTGACTGTAAAAGATTGGTTAGTCAAATAGGATATAAACCACTTACGAACATTCCCTGCTGACCAATGTAATGCTTCAAGCAAGAGGTAAGAATGGAGTGATTGACAGTATCAAATGCTGCTGTTAAGTCAAGAAGTACGAGAGCCACAGGTGAGAGAGATATGTCATTTAACACTCTGAGAAGAGCTGTTTCAGTAATGTGGCAAGCTTCGAAGCCTGACAGAAATGTAATTGTACTAATTGCTTCAAAACCACTTTTTCTAAAATTTGAGATAAAAGGCAGATTTGAGAGAGATATAAAATTACATTTCGGATTGACTGTTGCATATTTTAGATAGTCTGGTACTGTTCCAGTGCTGATGCATTTGTTTATAAAAGACAGAAAGCTAGGTCCCAGAGTATTTGCATCTGCATCAGAGTATCTGTTTGAAAAAATGTGGAGTTGGGCTGGGTGGTATGATGATAAATATTGTTACCGCGGTATAAAAAGTCTATCGTTAGAGATTTTCACAGAAAGCTGCATCTCTGAGCATGAGATCATGAATTTAATTCTTTCACACCTAGTTGCGCTTGAATGATCACACATGCAATTGACCCTTTGCCGGGAATTTGATTGACAAGCAATCTAACCAATCATAACGCCGAATCCGCCATTTTGTCCGACAAAGCAGTCAGGAGTTAGAAGATTAACCTCGGTGGACTTGAACTTGGAAAATGCTGTGTATTTACGTCTTTCCGTGTTTTAAACAACATTCCTTCTCATGTTCATTCATGTTTATTTGATGCTATAAATTAACTAGTAGGAAGAGATGATCGGTTCACGAGCCGCTTGAGCTGAGGCACTACAGCAATCTGTCACTACACAAAGGTAAACAAAACGTTTTTTTCTTAAATTTCTTAAAAAATTACACAATTTGAAACCTGGGACTTAATATCATAAGTAACCTGCTTTGTCTTGTCTGTCGACGTGTTGTCAGTGTCCTCTTTGCTCCGTGATGTATTTTTCACTGCGTGTGCCATGACAGCGCCATGGCTTGTCGGACAAAGCAACAGTAACTAAAGGGGGCGGGTCTTTGCGAAGGGTGGAGTATTCATGTAAACACAGCTGGTTGTGTCACAAGTGAAAGTAAACAGTTGGGTGTAAAGTGACAGCAATCTAATATACTTGCTGCTCTGTCATTAATGTGAATCAAACAAAATAGAAAATAACTTACTGCTCTTTACAGAATAACTTTTTTTTTTTTTTTAGCTTTAATAAGAATACATTTACATTTAATTCATACAGTGAATATTTTATTTTTTACATTTGATTATTAAATTGTACTAATTCTAACTACATGTTAAATAAACCTATTGTACCTGAAAACATTGTGAAAATTGTATCATTTGTTTAATTCTTATTTTTTATATTTTATTTGCCCTATTGTTTGTAATTTGCTTCTTTTTTCTTATTTTTAATAACAAATGAAATAAAATAACACAACTTATTAATGATATATATCGTGAAATAAAATTTCTCATATGAGGAAATAAGAATATTGGTCATATCGCTCACCCCTAATGTGAAGAGATAATGTCTTGTGCAGAGGCAGCAGACTTTAATTAATATATAATTTTGTAGAGCGTAGCAAGAGCTCTTGTTATAAAAAATGGTTTTATTTTGTACACACAGCCCTTGACACACAGTTTTTTGTGTTCACGCTGGGGACTAGAAACAGAGCAAATGATGAGTATAAAGTTGATTATACATACCCACAGTACTGGGGAGTCCACTTTTCGTACCTCACTTAATACATCTGAGATGATTTGACAGATGCCAGGTCTTCTAATCATGATAACTGATGTCTGGCTACTCTGGTGGTTCTTCAAACAAATTTCTGGATTAAATTGTCTGAGATTACTGTGCCTTCTTGTGCTCATTGGACAGGGCAGATATCAGTACTCAAAACCATGATCAGCAATGCAGCGACTGGCTGGCGGCAAGACAGCAAAGTAATGACATATTAAAAAAGGGCACCTATTCCTGAGCAGATTTGATTTTACTGACCTGTTGCTATGACAGCAACTCGATAAGATTGACAAGGGTCACTAAGATTATTTTTGTTGAAACAGTGATACATTTTTTTGGTTTCTTTGGTGAACAGCAGTTTCAAAAAATGTATTTTAAATAAAAATCTTTTTTAAAATGTCTTTACTGTCACTTTTAAACAATTTAAGGTGCCCTTGCTGAATAAAAGTCAGTTTGATTACAGTTTAAAGGTAATACTTCAACCCAAAATCTGAATAATGTACTCAAGCAGGACATGCACTGTTGTTAAGTTTTCACCCAGAATGAGCAACACGTTTCTCAAATTTCAGCAAAGTACAAGCTGATAAACTGGTTTGACATGTTTGATTGCTAAGATATTGCTGCCACCTTGTGGAAACTAAAAGTGTATGAGTAGAAAAAGTCTGCTGTGTTTGCTCAAATTGGTAAATAGTTATATTTAAAGTTTATATTTTATGGTGTATATGAATCAGTAGTCCTATTCTTAAAATCCATTGTAAACATCAGAATTAATTTTTTCCTGTATCTGACTGATTCCTTTTATCTTCTTTGAACAGGTGCATTGAAGCTCTTGTTATTTACTGCCAGGCAGGCAAAAAGGAGGAACCATATGTTACAATTTCAAGAAAGATCAAGCTAAAGCATGGAAGAGGCTTAGGCCCAGCCTTCGAATGTGAGATCGGACACTCTGAGCGCAAACTAGCTGTCCATCGCAATGCCTTCAAACGCACAGCTGTCATCCAGGCCTTCCTAGGTTCCACTCCTCAGCTCACTCTACAGCTCTACGCTACCATTCAGGAAAAATATGTCCTTCCCACACGGCGTGAGTTTAATTTATTTACCAAATTCCAATTGTAATATCGGTAACACTTTACAAATAGATCCCATTAATTAATTAAAGGGATAGTTCACCCAAAAAATTTGTCATCATTTACTCACCCAAAGTTGTTCCAAACCTGTATAAATATCTTGTGGTTTACACAAAGGAAGATATTTGGAAGAATGTTTTTTTTAACCAAGCAGACCTCGGAATGTCGCAACTGACCAATCAGAATCAAGCATTTCAGTGAGCCTTTGTTAACTAATGTTAACAATCTTTGTTAACATTAGTTAATAAAAATACAAAGGTCCATTAAAAATATGGTATGGTCTCTTTTGTTAACATTAGTAAATGTATTAACTAACATGAACTAACAATGAGCAATACTTTGTTACAGTATTTATTAATCTTTGTTAGTTAATAAAAAATACTGTCCTTTCATTGTTTGTTCATGCTAGTTCACAGTGCATTAATTATTGTTAACAAATACAACTTTTGATTTTAATAATGTATGAAATTAACATTAAATAAAATTAATAAATGCTGTAGAAGTGTTGTTCATTCTTAGTTCACGTTAACTAAAGTAGTAAACTAATGTTAGTTAATGAAACATTATTGTAAAATGTTACCAATAATATTAACCGATGCAACAGATTGTTTTAATAATATATTAGTAAATGTTGAAATGAACATTAACTAAGATTAATAAATGCTTTAGAAGTATTTTTCATTGTTAGTTCATGTTAGCTAATGTAGTTAACTAATCATAACCTCATCATAAAGTGTATGATATCGTTTACACTAATGCTCATCCTATTTGTGTTTACAGTTGCCCTGATGATTATTTCCTTGATATCAATCATATACGGGGCTTTAGTTTGCAGTGTTCTGGCCATACAGATCAAGTACGATGACTACAAAGTGCGAATGAAACCTGCTGCCTACCTGTGCATGATCCTCTGGCGAGGGTTAGAGATCGCTACACGGATCACCACCTTGGTGCTTTTCAGCTCAGCGCTCAAGTTCTGGGTGATCTTGGTAGGCCTGACCAACCTGTTCATCTTCTTCTTCCAACCATGGGTTGAGTTCTGGGCCAGGAAGGCATCATTGCCTGAGAACATAGAGAATAACTTAAGTAAGCTGGGCACCACCGTGGTGCTCTGCATGGTCACGTTCCTCTATGCCTGCATCAATATTTTCTGCTGGTCCGCCGTGCAGCTGGACCTAGCCGACCACGACCTGGTGGAGAAACAGCCCCGCTGGAGACGCTTGGCGATTTACTACACCGTTCGCTTTATAGAGAATGTGACCCTCATCGTCTTGTGGTACTACTTCAAGACAGACTTCTACGTATACGTGTGCACGCCGCTGCTGGTGGTGCAACTTATCGTGTGCTACAGCCTGGCTGTGCTCTTCATGTTGCTCTTCCATCAGTTCTGCCATCCCTGCCGCAGACTCTTCCACTACAACGTCGAGGACTGTTTACGTTGTGCATGCTGCTGGAGGAAAAAACAATCCGAGCTACCTGCAGACCATGCAGATGGTCCTCGGGAACATGCACCTCCTGATCTCACTAACCACCTGACAGATAGAGAAACTGATATTTTGGATGATATCATGGAGGCAGCATGAATTCAGTCCGCTCTTTCTTATTGTAGCGCTGTTTAGGGCCATGCTAGGCGTATTTGCACATATCCTGACTCAGGAGTATTATTTTGAGATGATGAACTATGCTATATCTACTGTACTTAGTGAAGGAACAATAGATTATATAGGGTCCCAAAAGCTTCAGGAATTTTGTTTTATGCCATTTGGAGCTGTCCTCCAAAAAAGTGGTGTAGAGCATGATAACAACCTTATTACATTTATGTGGAGAGGGTAGCTCATCATTTATTAATTGCAGAAGTCTGACCCATTTCTTCTTGTTGGCCATTGAAGACAAAGAATGCCTCCGGTTGAATTATGCTGTGATAATTCACAAAGGCAGCTTTCATTAGGGAGCTGCATGGCCAGTCTGTAGGCCAGGTGTGTAGGGAAATGTGCCAATTTTGGTACCTGCTGTACTAACCTTTTACAGGAAACTGTGACTCAACTAGCCAAAGAGCCTTCTGAACTTTTCTTAGGTTTGCTTCAGCAGCTCTGTGCTTTTTATTAAACCTTTAGATTTGGAGAGCTGTCTTTAATGTTGATAATTGAACTCGCATTTGCCTTAATATTGTGTGATTGTAATTTTGTGCCTGAATAGACTAATGTTCTTAATTTTCCACTGACAAAAGAGATGTTTGTTTGTTTGTTTATTTTGTATGGAAATATTGTTTGCCTGAATTATGTGCTTCTTTTGGAATATATGAATAAAGATGCATTGAATATTTGAATCATGCCTGATAATTATGATTGTGATCTAAAGCATGCCTTTACAAAAGTGTTTGGCTCAAAGATTTTCAGGTGAATCACATGAAACTTGTTTAGAATATATGTGGGTCGTATTTCAATTCAAAATCAATAGAAAGAAATAAAAAATGTACATAGGCTAATGTTGTAACGTGAATGCTGAAACAAAAAATACATTAGCTATACATTACTGTATGTTATGCATAATTTAAATGATCAAATGTTTATATATAATATATTTTTGTTGAGTTGCTTTTAATATAAAAACATTGTAGGACAATTTATTAATCGTAATATGGTAATGAGAATCATCACTGAGTGAACATAATGGAAAGCAAAACGTAAAAGTAAAATGTCTAAACGCATTGGTAATGTGAGAGGAAAATGTGCCAATTTGTGCCCAAACTAAAATAAAAAATATAAAAAATAGTCTTAATTTCCTTTATTTATAGGATATGTGATACGTTCGTGTGTGTGTGTGTGTTGTATACATGGTTTATGAGGACACAAATGTATATAATGGCATGGGTATTACAACGTAAATATGCTTTATGAGGACATTTCCTGTGTCCTCGTAAACCAAATGGCTTAAAAAACATACTAAACGGTGTTTTTTTTGTTTTGTTTTTTTTTTTTAATTAAAAAAAAAAAAAAAATGCCAGACAGTTTTCTGTGATGGGTAGGGTTAGTGTAAGGGGATAGAATATACAGTTTGTACAGTATAAAAACCATTACGTTTTTGGAGAGTCCCCGTAAACCACTTGTATACAAGTGTGTGTGTGTGTGTGTGTTGTCATTAAAATCATATCAAACATTCAAACAGCTAAGTGGCTCATTTTACATTTCAGTTTAACTGAGAAAAATGGTTGACATTTGTAACGGCCAAGCCCATCGTTTATGAAACAGTTTCCAGTCAAATACCAAGACTCACTTACAGTCACGCTAAATAGCTTCTCCATTTCTTCAGACATGCAACATAAACAAAATAATTTTTTACAGCCCATTTCCTGGTCAGCGAGACAGTAGAGGGTGGAGTCATGAACAGGTGAGTAAAATAGCGCTCGTCTGCGAGAAGTGTTCATTCACTTATGCGGTGCTAGAGAGTAAAGATGGGCAACTGGATAATCAATCACGGGCTGAGTGCCTTCATAGTGGTAAGAGACATTGTTTTGCTGACTATTTACTTGAATAAAAATTTGCTAATGCAGGTAACTATAAGCCTTAAGTTAAAATACGTCGTATTTTTTGTCTTAAGTAATTGATCATCTGTATTTGTAGGTGGTGTGGATGGGCATCAACATCTTTCTGTTTGTCCACTTCTACTTATTCTATGATCAGGGACCACAATTTGATTACACTCGTGAACTTTTAGGGGTAAGTTCTGAGAGAAAAACTTTAAAAAGCATTCTCCAAGAAAAAAATAGTACACTAAGGAAGTAAATTACTTATTTTATGACATCTAAAGTTAAGTTTTCATGTAGTAAAAGAGAGATAAGCAGAGTAAAAGTATTGAAAGTGAATATAATACTATTTCTTTCAGTCTGCATTGCCCTGGGCCAGAGCTCCAGCTGCTGTACTCAACTTCAACTGCATGCTGATTCTTCTGCCAGTATGCCGCAACCTGCTGTCTCTTCTCCGCGGCTCTTTCATGGTGAGTTGCTGCACACTTATACCTTTGTGTTCGAGATATAGTATATGAGACCCTCTGTAAGTATTTCCCCTCCTGTCCATGTTTTAGTGCTGTGGACGAACAATGAGGAAGCAGCTGGACAAAAATCTGACTTTCCACAAATTGGTTGCTTACATGATTGCTCTAATGACAGGTAAACAACATGTCCTTTAAAACTTAATAGGAATTTGTTGTGCATAGGCTTGGCTTTTACCTGAATGACAGTTTGTTTTACAAGAAAGCCTCACATTCACTTTGCACATTCACATTCACACTCACATTGCATTCATGCTGTGATGCAATAGGATACAAAATCAAACATTTTCTCATTGTTAATAACACAGCAACCACAGTCTGAGCTATAGTCTAAATGTTTCACCCCGATAACCCTAGCATTGCAGGCAGTGTTATTCTTAAAGGCCAAATCTGGATAAACATTGACCAAGTTTTGATTTAGCAAGAAGCTGATTGTAGTATTTAACACATTTGTGTCTGGCTAAAGATACATATGTTTCATCCATTAGGACATGTCACTGTGAAAAGACAGACGTAAAAAATAAAAAATAAAAAAGAACTTTAGAGGAACATCCGAAGAAGTTTTTGTCCGCTATGCTGTTTTTTTTATTTAAGTGCTATTAAACAACTTCATGTGTTAGAGCTAGCAACTTCAACCTGGTCTGTGGACCCCTAAAGGTATTTGAGGAGGTTCTGCATGGATATATAAATCATATTGAACTTAAATTTAGATTTGCAAACTTAAATTTAGATTTGCAAGTAAACAATTTTAATAAACAAAAATGAGAATTGTTGTAACAGCCATTTTATGTTCTTACATTTTTTTGTTTACATGGTATCTGATTTTGACCATATGAAATCTTTCTTTAATGCAGCGGTTCACACTATCGCTCATTTGCTTAATGTGGAATGGTACAGCAACAGCTTAGAAGGTCGATATGGGCCTCTCGCCGGTAATCTGTCTATGCTTGATGACTCTAGTGAATTAAATACTACTTACCTTAATCCTGTTCGCTCCAATTCTACGGTGAGTTTCTGTATTTTTTAAGGCTTTTTATTAAGATTTTGGTAACACACTTTAGAATAATGGTCCGCAATAATAAGTAACTATGCAGGAAGTAATGCAGGACTAATGAGTAGTACTACATTTACACTAGAGCTACTACTATTAACTAATATAGAAACAAGCTTAACTAATCAGTAAGTAATATCAAATTTAGAAGATAGTTCCTTATTAGCTAATCAATAATTACCTATTGAGATTACCATCATTAATAACTATTAACTAACAGACAAATTGTAAAGAACATTATCGTGTGTCCGAGATGTAACCAGTCATCATTTTTACTCTGAATATAATCATAAAATGCATCATTAATTACTCAAGTGTTACCTAGTCACTATGCAGGAACTACTAGTGATCAGAACCATTATTTTAAAGTGGAAAACATTCTTTTTTTACTTTAAAATTATGGTCCAGATCACTAGTAGTTCTTGAAGAATGACTAGGTAACACTTGAGTATTAATGATGCATTTTATGACTATATTCAGAGTAAAAATGATGACTGATTATGTCTCAAGACACTTTAATGTTGTGATTAGTAATTAATAATTCTTTATAATTTGTCATAGTTACCTATTAGTTCTTAATGATGCCAATATCATTTCTAATTATTGATTAGCTAATAAGGAACTATCTTAGTCCTAAATTTGATATTACTTACTGATTAGTTAAGCTTGTTTCTATATTAGTTAATAGTAGTAGCTGAAGTGTTAATGTAGTACTACTCATTTGTCCTGCATTACTTCCTGCAGTTACTTATTAATGGCGGACCATTATTCTAAAGTGTTACCAAGATTTTTTATATATACTAAAAATTTGGGGTCAGTAAGATGCATCAGATTTATCAAAAGTGACAGTAGACATTTATAATGTTTCAAAAGATTTCTATTTCAAACAAATGCTGTTATTTTGAACTTTCTATTCATCAAACAATCCTGAAAAAAACGTATCATGTTTCCACAAAAATATTAAGCAGCAAAACCAGTTTTAACTGTGATAATAAAAAGAATGTTCCTTAAGCACCAAATCAGCATGAATGATAGAAGATATTGTGACTGAAGACTGGAGTAATGATGCTTTGCCATTACAGGAATAAATTACATTTTAAAATATATTAAACCATAAAGAAGTTACTTTAAATCAGTATTTCACAATATTACTTTTTTTATTGTATTTTCAGTCACATAAATGCCACCTTGGTGTTTTCAAAAACATTTAAAAAATCTTACCAGCCCCAAACGTATAAACAGTAGATTACAACTGAGCTCTGTACTGTATAATGGGATGTGATATGCCTTCTCTAATCTTGTTTCCTTGTTCTCCAGACTCCAACAATTTTTGTGTTCACCACTATCGCTGGTCTCACAGGTGTCGTCATAACTCTTGCCCTCATTCTCATTATCACTTCCTCTATGGAAGTCATTCGCAGAAGCTACTTTGAGGTGTTTTGGTACACGCATCACCTCTTCATCATTTTCTTTGCTGGCTTGGTTTTCCACGGTGCAGGGTAAGGACTATTTCCTGGTTGAGCCCAATTTTAAAACTTTTTATAGTGGATTATTAAAAGCAAGTAAAACATGCTGTTTGGTTTATGTCCAGACGCATTGTGCGAAGTCAGCAAGTGACCAATCCACCTCACAATAATTCATTCTGCGATGAGCATCCAGAGAAATGGGGGAAAATTCTTGAATGTCCAATTCCGCAGTTTGCCGGAGGGTTTCCTCAGGTAAAAGTTGTCAAATTTACAAATGCACAAGCCTATGATAGATTTATTTTTTGGTGGTTACTGATTTCAATTCGCTGAATCCTCTGTTGCAGACCTGGATGTGGGTGATTGGGCCGATGATAATTTACCTTTGTGAGCGGCTGCTACGTTTCATTCGCTACATGCAGCCAGTCAGTTATAGAAAGGTGTGTTATCGTGGATGTTTTGACAAAACTACAGATGTACTGTTCATCTGAACCCCATCACAATTGCTGACAAACTGTATTCATGCTTGCTTACTAGATTGTAATCCGCCCATCTAAAGTGTTGGAACTACAGTTGGTTAAGCCTGGATTCAAGATGGAAGTTGGCCAGTATGTGTTCCTCAATTGTCCAGCCATCTCTCAGCTGGAGTGGCACCCGTTCACCATGACATCAGCCCCGGAGGAAGACTTCTTTAGTGTGCACATTCGCTCAGTTGGAGACTGGACTGAAAAACTCATCAGTATGGTTGAAAACCTACCAGAGGGTGGGCAAGGACCTAAGTATGTACTTTTTGCCATTTTACTTATTCTCTAGGCACAAAATATTCATGCAATATTCAAATTGCAGTTTGTAATTTCAACTTTGTGAAGTTGTGATAGCCTTTTCCTCCCTATTGTGACATATGTCTGCGTGAAAGAGCTTCTCAAACAAAAAAATATATTATCTATTGAATATTATCTATTAGGAATTGATTGGATGGTTGTGGTTTGCTATTGCTGTGATCTCATTTAAGTGACAGATAGTCCCACCCTTATTTAGTTATTTTGATTAACAGTTACGAGGGCACACAGACTAAAATAATAATAATAATAATAATAATAATAATAATGATGTGCATGGATAAATAATTTATAATAAACACTGAATATTCCATAAAAAATTAGGAATTGTCAATTTTGATTTCTTGGTCACTTGGTATGAAAACACATAGGTAATAGTAAACGGTAACAGTAAAATATCAAGAATAATGTGTGGATCTTTTATTTATTTATTTTTGTCAGGATGGGTGTGGATGGCCCGTTTGGAACTGCGAGCGAGGATGTATTTGATTACGAGGTCAGCATGCTGGTGGGTTGTGGGATTGGAGTGACCCCATTTGCCTCTATCCTGAAGTCCATTTGGTACAAGTTTAAAGACTCCGACCCTAAACTACGAACAAAGAGGGTAAGAACATTTGGGCCTGATATAAGGAAGTTGGTGCAAAGGTTGTGTACAATCTTTCCTGTTGCTGCGGTGATTACAAAGGTTGTCTTCATGCCCTAGATAACAAAGTCCAGCATTCCTTGAAACTCAGTTTCCTTTTCATTTCTGACTTTTGTGTTTAGATTTACTTCTACTGGCTGTGTAGGGAGACATATGCCTTTGAGTGGTTTGCAGATCTCCTACAGGTCCTTGAGAGAGAAATGGAAGAACGAGGATTGAGGGACTTCCTCACATATAAGCTGTACCTCACTGGATGGGACCAGAGTCATGTACGTTCAAAAAATATCCTGTGATACGAAAAGCAAGTTGACCTCGATTGAAGTATGAGTAATGTGTGCATGTCACAGAACATCTTATCTTGCGTTTACAGGCAGACCATGCAATGGTGCATTTTGATAAAGATACAGATATCATCACCGGCCTAAAGCAGAAGACTCATTATGGCCGACCGAACTGGGATAGAGAATTTGAACAAGTTCGGCAAGAAAACCCATCGTACGTCTTAAAACTTTTCTTCATTCTTTTTGCTTCCTGTAAGGGCCATTCTACAGAATTGTTGCAAGCTGCTGTCCCACAACCAAAAAACACATTTAAAAAACATTCAAGTATTCAAATCTTAGATGTTTACTAAGATCTTTCTATTATCTATTAAGCTTAATATATTAAAAAAAAAATCATAATTTATTGGGTACTTTCAATTGGGAGGTGACTGTCCTGAACCCTAACCCCTAAATTTCAACTTGTGAAAATATTGAAATCATTTTTGCAATGTTTTCCATTGCTGTTTTCAAAATATATTTTTGATTAAGTTAAAAAATATATATATATTTATTTTATATTTCTATTTTTAAATCATGAAACTTTGTGTAAAAAAAAAAAAAAAAAAAACAGAAAAAAAAAAAAAACAGAATGAGAAAGAATTTCCCGCATTTTCATGTCACAGTGTATGTTTTAGTCCATTGGCTGAGACTGATTTTAACCACACCCCTACATTTTTCATCAGAAGATATTCCCATGTCCCTCCCTCCCTCCCTCTCCCTTAAATAGGTACCATCATTTTGAGTTAAATGTGTTCAAAAGTCTGAAAATCTGTGTGTAACTTTAAGGAACGTCACTAACAAACACAATTTTTCTGCAATTAAGCAAACTTTTTGAATGCTATTCCATAAAATTTCGTTTCTATGTGTGTACAACTGTTCAGAACTGTGCTAGGTAACGATGTGCTGATTATCATCTTTGAGCTAGGCTCAAAAGTATCTAAAATTGTCACAACTGAAACTCCACGTTTCGGTCATGACTATTTTGGTAGTGACAAAAGGAAACAATCATTTATTTGCGGGAAATAAGCACAATTTTAGGGCAGTTATGCAAATCATTAGAATTTTAGTATGCGAGTTTAAATGCTGTAATGTAATATCAGGGGCGTAAATTTCATCTGACAGTTGGGGGGGGGGGACAATAAACATAAAATTTCTCGAGTAATACAGCCAAAATTTTGCTTATGATGATATATGTAACGTTACACAGAAGGAAACCTTACTACTATAACCTTAGTGTAGCATGTAGACTGTGCCATTATGCTCAATGTTTCTCTTTGGTTCAACGAAAAAACCGACTAAATTGACCAAAATATTCTTCTTCAAAAAATGTATTTATTGCAATATTTTTGAAGTTGTTTACAACCAAGTCACCAAAATATGATTAATACACATTGAGCAAAACCCAACACACAACAGTAAATCTATTAGTTCACACATATGCTTATCACAATGTTAGCTGTTGTTGATGTGGGTGACTTACTATCCAACAAGCTATGGTAAACAAGCTACCAAACAAGCTAGGTAACATTATAATCGCTAACATAGCGGACTAACGGAAAATATATATCAGTTATCTTTTTCCCCCCTTTTTTGTATGATTAATTACTCAGCATCGTCTGTATGAAAGAGAAAATAATCACTTCATCCGATGTTTTTGAATAAAATAGCCTTGACAGCCTACTTACTGGAATTCCTCTCAACTACTCTGTAGAACTGTTCTCTCCCGACTTGTACACATAAGAGAGACGTGCGCGGTGGACCAAACCACTGTGAGGCAAGGGAGGGGTGACCCAAAATGTGGAGGGGGGACAGTACCAACACATTGCTGTCACTACCGAAACATGGGATGTTTTGTCAAAAATAAAGTTAATTATCAACTAAGATGTTATTATAGTGTATGGTTCAATGTATATTCAAACTAATGAATACTTAACTTTGAAATCAGTATAATAAACTTTATAACTTTTATAAAGAAAGACTGACATATATACAAATCTCATAAATTACACTTATAATTTAAACAAATTGTAATTGTTATTGATTTACCTTTTTTATAGCAAAAAATATATTTACAAGGTAGTACAAAATCTTAATAGGTCAATGTAACCCTTCTTATGAAATTATTTATTATTGTGTTTCGGTAGTGACAGATTTGGGTAGAGGAACAATATTCTAAAACTTTCTGAAAATACAATGAGAATTAACTGCACAATTACTAGAAATGTGTACCTTGGATATTATACAATTTGCATACAAAATTTGTGGAAATAGACATTTTTTTCAAGACGTTTTGAACCGGTTCTGTAGAGTGGCCCATATATGACATTTAAAAATATCCCAACACTAACATTTTATTTGAAATATCCACAGATCTGTGGTTGGAACTTTCTTGTGTGGCCCACAAGCCTTAGCGAAGGACTTGGAGAAGAAATGTGTAAAGTACTCAGATGTAGATCCACGGAGAACCAAGTTTTACTTCAACAAAGAGAACTTCTGAGGAAGTATTTTGCAGGAAACCTAATTCTCTTAAAGGACTTGTGTTCTTTAGCAGTATCATGATTGGTCATATCTCAAATCTTTCCATCCAAATGATACTGCATTACTGTGAGACTATGTGAAAAATGACAACCTACCTCCTGGAAAGTGCGCAACTTGCTGGAAGTGACTTATTCCGTGTCTGAGGTCAAAAGTCCATGCATTGTGTTTCTTTTTTTTTTTTTTTTTTTCAAGGTTTGGCTTTTCAAGTTCCTGGTTAGAAATGAATTACCAAGAATCAGGGAAATAAGAACTACATCAAAATGTATTGTGTTTATAAATGCCTCCTTATGTAAATAAGTGAACTCTAAAATTATTGCTTTTCATAACATGGCAAGAAGTTACTGAAAAGCACTGGGCATTTTAGCTCTTTCTGAAAGTGAAAAAGGAAAAGAATGGGGTTTTTTTAGAAGCACACATTATCTGACCCAACATGTCACATATTCACTGAACATAGTCACTGATTGTGTAACCTTTTAAAAAAAAAAAAAAAAAAAAAATCAAAACAACTATCATAGTTGTTAATACTGTACATTATACATATTTTTTCTAAATTGTTTTCATAAATAAAAAAACAATATCCAGTTGTTTATTTCAAAATCTAGTTTATTATTTTTTTTCATTAGCAACAAACTGTGAACCACTACTATTCATATACAACTGATTTCACTTAAAATAAGAAAATATCACTAGAAAACAAAAACAACAAAAAGTTACAGATGGGGACCTCTTGCAGACCAATACAAAAGTAGCCAGGTGATAGGTTGCGTGATCAGATGCGTACGTTCCTGTAATCACACCAGTTGTAGAGTCAGATTTTCACTTACACTTATCCAAATTAACCACGTCTCAGTTTGTTACATAACAAAAAACACGTTCCACTTTGTCACAGAGCCTGTGATTATCATAATAAGCTGTTTTAGGATGGATGAGAAAGAAACAAAAGCGCTCACGTCACATGATGAGTCTTCAGGGTGCGCCTGCTGTCTTCTGAATCTGCTCCTTCAGTATCAGGATACTCTGTCTCTGTTCTGGTGGCAGCATGGCGATCTGTTCTGGGGTCAGCTGCAGGACCTGCATAATTAAGGCAGCCTGGGAATGTGGAGAAACAGCACAGATTAGTATCTACGAGACAGAGGCCTTGTTACATCGACAGTTTTAAATTGAAGCATGATTAATCTGTCAACATTAAAAATCAACATGTCAACAAGTAATTCTGGAAAATCTGGTCAGTGAAACACTTAAAAAGGACAGAGTGATGCAGATCTGAAAAGTGTGGAAGAAAAAAAAACTACCCACCTTCTCATGATCTTGTGATGACACATCTGATGTAGGACCCTGTTAAAAGACAGATAGGATTAAAACATGCAGTACTTAATTCAAATATATGCAAGCTGAATACTGTTCTCTGAGAGAGGGCTTTTCATACAGGGTGGAAAAGGGTGAGAGAAAAAAATAAAATAATGAAATGTGTTTTTACAGCAAGAAATGTGCATATATATTTCTGGAGAAAACCTTTTTTATCTTTCCTTAGCAATAAAAACCATTCAAAAGTTTGGGCAGCACAACTTTGTTTTTTGTTTTTTCAACATTACTAATAAAAATAATTAGAAATGTCTCCTGAGCACCAAGTTTCCTCAGCATGTTTGAATCCTCTCTGAAGGATCATGTGACATGAAGACTGGAGTAATGATGCTGAAAATTCAGCTTTTCCAGTACAAGAATAAATTACATTTTAAAACATTAAAAAAAAGTGTTATTGTATAATATCTCAATATTAATTTTATACTGTATTTCTCATCATATAAATGCAGCCTTGGTGAACCTGAGAACCCAAACTGTTGAATGGTAGTGTACATTTAATCAAATCTTGTGTTTTATTTGCATCTTTTTAGGGACTTTGGCTTTCTTAATTGTATAGTACTGTTTTTTGTAAAGTTGCATTAAAACTATATTTATTGTGATAAGTACTATTCATATAAATATGAACTCAATACAAAATGGCTCTCTATTATTCTATGAATTAGAAAAAAGCTGATAGCTTAATACGCAGTAAATATTTTCCAGATCATTTTTAATAATTTGTTTTTGTCTTTAGTAAAATGCAAAATAAAAGTGAATAACTTAAATTTTGCAAACCTGCTTTCCTTAAATATCACATCTAGAACAAACAACACAGGTTCTTTTGACTTGAAAACACATAACTGCCTTAATATTTTAGGAAGGGGGTTTGCCACAAGAGTATGATCAAATTTGGGGGTCATAAGTATTAAAACGCTTGAAAAGCTCTGCAAACTATAGGAGTATGGAAATCTTACTGGTCTCACTGTTGGAGGTGCACTTTGTCCCATGCCGTGGGGGGGAGGACCCTGCATTCCACCAGCCACAGGAACCCTCTGGCCAGCTATCGGACCCCGAGCATCAACAGCTCTTGGATCACGGCCTTGAGGAATTAAGAACATTTTTAAAAATCTTACCTGTATCAGAAATCATTTAACTGGAGTGTTATTTCAGTAAGAAGTAAAACCAGTATTAGTGAAACCACATCTACCAGTACCTCTTGCCTCCATGGGTGGACCACGCTGCTCCATCATAGGGCCTCTAGGTTCTCCCATCATGGGTCCTACTCTAATGTCATGAGGGCCACGCATGTCTGGGGGCGCCATATGCATGGGCGGCCCCTGATGTTGCGGAGGGCCTCCAATGTAACCACGCCTGTACGTGAACAATAAACAAAATGATAAGCTTTTGTTGTGAGAGTAAAAGCAATACAAATTCTTCAGTGGACAGTAAAGATATGTAATGTTACAAATAAATTCCACTGAAGGTGCAACTAATGGCACACACCCCTCCCTTTCAGAGAAGCTACGGTGGCCATCTGGCCGATACAACAAAGATGTCGTCGTCTGAGACAGCAGAGTACATTAGCCAGTCAAGCAATAAGGTTTCTTCTTACTTCTAACAAAGAACGGTCTCTGCTTCTAATAAACCAGATGACGACTACTACTATGACTACTACTTTGTGCGTATTCAACGTAGTGACGATGCAAACTGCCTCTAAAAACACCAACGAACAGTGACGAAACGCGATCTGTAGAGCAGTTTGTCCGTTTAGGGTTACTGTAGAAATATGCCGGCACATAATGACGACTTGACATGACCCGCGGAGTATGTGATAGAAATGGCTCATTCTAAGGTAATAAACGGTACATTATGTAAGGTCTTTATGCACCACTGAAAACAGTTATGTATATTATATTGCATTTCTCCCAAATTTTACACAATGCATCTTTAAATGCTTTTTTTTTTTTCTCCATTCATCAAAGAATTCTGAAACAAAATGTATCAATTTCCACAAAAAAAATATTAAGAAGCAGTTTTCAACACATAATAATAATAATAATAATAAGTAATGTTTCTTAAGGGCCAAATCAGCATATTACCGGTAGAATGATTTCTGAAGGATCATCATGTGACACTAAAGACTGGAGTAATGATGCTGAAAAAGCTTCATACTTTAGAAAAGGAATCATTTTAAATTGTAATATTTCCATTTTACTGTATGTAAATGCAGCCTTGGTGACCATAAAAGACTACTTTCAAAATCCTTAATGACCCCAAACTAAATTAACATTTTTTTTCCAATAGATAATTTAACTTCAAATTACTACATTTTCCCATTATTTTCCATTGTATTTTATTTTCCTGACTATTATTTAATCTGTCAGACTTTACAATGGTAATCACAATTGCATAAACGGGGAAAAATATGTTGTCAATGTAAGCTTTCTAACAAACTAATGAGACTGAACAGCTGTGATCATCTAAATGTCACTGCAACATGGTTTTTAGCATGCATTACCCTGGCTCCACCACGTCTCCAGTAACATTGACCAATGATCCACCTCGAGGGTCGTTCGGACCATCGCCAAGAAGGCCTCTGGGTGGGATCCCTGGAGGACCTTGTGGGGCCCCTCGCATTGGGGCACGTGGGTCTACTATTGGCACTGTGAAGAAAGAACAATTATATAATTTAAAGAAAAGTGCATGCTTAGTTATTCTGACAAGGCTCAAAAAGAGAAATGTCTATAGATTCAAAACAATGAAAGAAACTAGTGTCAAAGAGCATAACACAAACATTTCAAAACTTAGAAATGTCCTTTTATGCAACCAAAGAAATGAATAATGATGTTGTATTGTCAGTCACATACATGGAAAATATGACACCGTTATGATACACCTGGGCATTTCCTGAAGTGTCAAGGAAATCAGACTTAAGGAAACAAAAAAAGGTTCCACTTCACAAACAAAAGGACAATGTTTCACCTGTCACAGTGACTTTGTAAAGATGTTGAAATCCTCTCTAATCAAAGTTAAACCCATCTATTCTGCTACATTGACATTCCATTAGGTAACAAGACTTCATTGTTCAGATTCTGGATTCAGTACAATAAAAAGTCAAAACTGTTCAAAATGCGTCAAATGCTTTTGTTTCAGAGACACAATAATGCAGGACACACATAAGTTTCAACACTATTTATGAACATGTTTTAACCAGTGTTTCTTTTCTTTTTTTACAGTTTCACTTTTTTCTCTAGACATCTATATGGTATATTGCACTCTCTTTGACATGACTGAAAGTTGCACTTCATTCATTGCAAACTGCCACAAAGTTCACGTACTGCTGTCAAATTAAGGCATGATGTTTAGGGGTATGCAGAGATAAGGAGTGCACCCCAAAAGATGGTAAGACAATGAGCTGGTGACAGTCTTGACAGCCCTGTTTTGAGCAGACCAGAGTTACACCCATAATACCTTGAGGGCGCTCGATAGCAGCCTGCCCAGCTGCTCCCACAGAAGAATCCTGAAGGTTTCCTGGGTCAGCATTAAGTGAAGAGAACAGGAGAGAGAACTGAGACAGCGCACGATAGCACTTACTGATATTACCCAGGGATGCTTGTACTGATGTTAATGGACATGGGTTAAAGTAGGGGTCAATATGGAGTTTTAATTGGCTAATGCGAATATAAATATCTAGAAATCAAGATTATATATGTTTTATATATTTTATAAGTTTGGGGTCAGTAAGATTTTTGAAGGCTGCATCTACCCATATTTGATCAAAAATACAGTAAAAACAGTAATACTATGAAATATTACTACAAATTTAAAATAACTGTTTTCTATTTTAACATATTTTAAAAACTTATTCTTCTGAATTTTCAGCAGCTATTACTCCAGTATTCAGTTTCACTGATTTGGTGCTCAAAAAACATTTCTTCTTATTAAGCACAGTTAAAAATGGTTGTGCTGCTTAATAATTTAGTGGAAACCGTGGTATTTTTCCCCCCCTGATTCTTTTACTGTCACGTTTTATTCATTATTATTTTTTTATTGTTATTATTATTATTATTTGCAACAATTATAATAACCAAACAAAATATATTTTTTAATAATAAAAAAAAAAAGCACTTTAAGTGCACTATTTATCTGGAACACTATCACTATTTGAAATCTGACGTAAGCATATATATAGTATAGATAGTCATCGGCTGATGGTGATCATCATAAAAGGTGAAGTGTGTAATTTTCAAACGTTAAGCACCTTAGCACCATTAAAATATTTCAGACAACAACACTGACTCAACCAAATGTTGAGTTTGGGACAGGATTTTCTGACCAATGGAAGACAGAGAGTTTAAGAAAACAGTTTTTGCAATTCCATTAGAATGTAGAAATTACACATTTCACCTTGCAGAGATGCTAATGAAAATGAAATGTCTACATAAAAGCTAGTGCTTGCATTGTCCAATACTGCTCACTTGTGGACAGGTTTGGTAATGCTGTTCAGGAGGTACAAAGAAATAATGTAGCAATATAATTTTCCTCACAATGACTGGGAATATCCTAAATTATATAAAATAATACTACTTCTTAAATTTAAATTTCAAGCATACACAAAGAACTGCCTAAAATGAGTACCTTGTCCTCTATCCATGGGCACAGGGCCTCCTGGCGGGATCCCTATCTGAGGCTGCATCCCACCTGCAGAGGGAGGTAAACTACTATATATACACACATACATATACATATACATATATATATATAATATATACATATATATATATATATATATATATATATATATATATATATATATATATATATATATATATATATATATATTATATATACACACATACATATACATATATATATATATATATATATATATATACACATATACATATACACACACACACACCAAAGTAATGCAAGGACAACTGAGCTTACCAGCTGGTCCCATGGGTCCCTGTCCTGGCATTGGTCCGGGTACTCCACCCCCCATCTGTGGAGGCTGCATCATTTGAGGGGCTCCGTTCACATGCATACCTGGCTGTAAGTCACAGGATCAATAGAAAATTACTCATTAGTGCCACAAATGAGGATAACGGCTTAACTGTCCATGAACCCTACTGAAACTTGTTCAAATATCAACCATGAGCTTTTTTTTGTTTTGTTTACTGAAAGACTACAGAACACCTCTGACAATGAGGAAGAGGCAGGGTCATAACCACCATTGGGATTGAGGGGGACAAGTCACCCTCAATAATTGGAAATGGCCAAATTGTTAATCCACATGAATCTAGTCCGGTCTAATCCAAGAAACTATCACTTTATGATAAAAAGATTTACTTTAGGCTTTTATTCACATACAGTATAAACATTGACCAACACATATGAAAGAAAGATTTCATTGCTATGTCTTTATGAATTTGATATTTCTTAATGCTGCTCTCCATTATGCACTGGTTTGTTTGTTGTAAGGATGACAGACATTTTAAAGTTACATTTTTAGGCTGGTCTGCCTCAGCAGTCTAACAGTGTTCGTCAAAATATTGGCCAATCAGATCAAAGAAGGCAGGGCTTGCTATTCAATGAAGATGTGTGAATTCCAACAGGACTTTTTACAGTGAAAGAGTGTGTGAGAGGTAAGATATAAAAAGCTAAACATTTAATATTTGACAATTGTTTTATAATAGATACATTTAATGACCCACAGTAACATACAGTGATGCAAACTACAACTTTATGAAATTTCTCAATTTTGAGTTGAAAATATTGTATCATTTCAATTAATTCATAACTGACGAGATGAGGGTTTTTTTTTTTTTTTTTTTTTTTTTTTTTACATTTTTGACATAGACAAAAACAAGAGTGAATGAGTGCATATTTTTAAATAAAATATTATTTGCAAAGAGTTTAAATTGACTCCTTCACAACCTAGAACTTCTTTTACCATTCTTATTTATTCTTTATTCCCTTAAATCCCTTTTAATCCTTAAAAAAAAATGTTCATGACATGGTTACAGCCTTTGAAATTTTTTCAGTATTTAAATCAAAACAGACTTTCTTAAATGCAATAAGTACAGGCACAGCAAACTTTTAGTTTTAGGAGCAAAATATCGAAGTGCATTTATTGGGTTTTACTTAAACTTATAACATTTACACACCCTTACAAATTGTTGGAATACTAAGAATAATCAGTGACAGATTGTCCATGTAAAAGCACAAAAATGTTTAAAAGGTTCAAAAGTTGGGTTCAGTAAAGACTGCACAACTATTTTCAATACTGATAATTATCGGAAATGTTACTTGAGCAGCAAATCAGTATATTAGAATGAGTTCTCATGGACCATGTGACATGAAATCCATCACAGGAATAAATAACATTTTAAAAGATATTAAAATATAAAACAGTTATTTTAAATTGTAATACTGCACAATGTGCACAATATCTCTATTTTTACTTTTGATCAAAATGCAGCCTTGGTGAGAATAAGAAACTTTTCAAAAAAAAAAACTTTGAATGGTAGTGTATTATAACAGATAAGAACTACAATTTAATGCATCTCATGATGAAAGATGAAATACTGACCATTGGCTGTGGTTGAGAGACAGGGACACTGGGCTGAGGGAGGGGCTGGTTAGGTACCGGCACCGGCCCAGGCTGAGGGCTCGGGTTTATGGGCTGAACCACAGCCGGACGGTGAAGCATTTTCTGTAAGAGATGATTTTTCACTTGATTATCTTATATACCTGTAGCTTGAAATGCCACATACTAAACAACTGGTTAAAAATACTTTAAAACCCTTGATATTTATAAGAGTGCTTATTTAAGAAAGTTATTAAGATATTCCCAAGTCTATTCCATCAATGTACTAAGACACTTTCCATTCTTCTATGTAGCAGCACTTAATGTGATCTTACCAGAGCGATTTCAGGGTCCACAATCCTCATGACCACCTGAGCCTGCAACAAGGCGTAAGCTAGCTGAGGGTTCTGCAAGAGCATGTTCCTGGCCTCCTGGGGACTGTTCTGTACACAGAGCTGTACAAGCAAAAACAGGATCAGAAATCTAACAATCACTTCAAAACAACAAATCATTTTAAAGGTGCCCTAGAATTGAAAATTGAATTTACCTTGGCATAGTTGAATAATAAGAGTTCTGTACATGGAAATGACATACCATGAGCCTCAAACACAATTGTTTTCTCCTTCTTATGTAAATCTTGTGCGTGAAAAACACCACGGAAAAACAGGCGAATCTCAACATAACACCGACTGTGACGCAACAGTTGGGATCATTAATATGTACGCCCCCAACTTTTGCATATACCAGCCCATGTTCTACGCATTAGACAAGCCAGTATTAACGTCTGGAGCTGCATAGCCGAATCATCAGACATTCTGCAGGTATTATAAAGCATGCAAGCAATGACAATAGCGAAAATGGCAGATGGATCCATAATAACTGTTCATGATACATGATATCATGATATTTAGTGATATTTGTAAATTGTCTTTCTAAATGTTTCGTTAGCATGTTGCTGTACTGTTAAATGTGGTTAAAGTTACTATTGTTTCTTACTGTATTCACGGAGATCAGAGCCATGTCGTTATTTTCATTTTTAACCTGAAAACGCTTGTAGTCTGTATAATTCAGAAACGCGTCTTCATTCTTATCGAGTCTCTCCAACTGTGTGTAGCTTTAGCCCCGTTAGCCTGCAGCACTATTAAAATCATTCAGAATCAAATGTAAACATCCACAATACGCCATACTTATGTGATCTGATATGCTGCACGAACAGTTGGTAAAGATCCATTTTTAGAGTTATATTGTGAACTTCAGTATTGTTTATGCAATGTTTATTGGAGTCGCAAGCTTGGGGGCGGGGAGCATGAGCATTTAAAGGTGTACACACCCCAAATCAGAGCATTTTTAATGCCACCCCAAAATAGGCAGTTAAAACATGGTATAATAAAAAAAATCTATGGGGTTTTTTGAACTGAGACTTCACAGACACATTCTGGGGACACCTTAGACTTATATTACATCTTGTAAAATGTCAATTCTAGGGCACCTTTAAAGCCAATTACATGGAACAATAAAATTACTAGCAATTAAAGGGATATTTCACCTAAAAATAAAAATAAAAATCTATCATCATTGACTCCCCCCTCATGTCGTTCCAAACCTGTATGACTTTGCTCATCTTCAAAACACAAATTAAGATTTTTTTTTTTTTTTTTTAATGAAACCTGAGAGATTTCTGTCCCATTCCATAAATGTATACACTTCAGAAAGTTCATAAAGACATGGTAAAGTTAATCCACATGAATCTAGTCCGGTCTAATCCAAGAAACTATCACTTTATGATAAAAAGATTTACTTTAGGCTTTTATTCACATGCAGTATAAACAATCACCAACACATATAAAAGAAAGATTTCATTGCTATGTCTTTATGAACTTTCTGAACCGTCAAAAATTGCTGGGATGATGTAGGGATAGAAATTTCTTGGGTTTTATTAAAAATATGTGTGTTCCGAAGATGAACAAGTGTCTTATGAGTTTGGAATGACATGAGGGTGAGTAATTAATGACAGAATTTTCATTTTTGAGTGAACTAATCATTTAAGTAACTTGCTTTCTCCAGCTATTTTTAGACCCATTTGACCTGAAAGGGGTCATATGATGCTTTTTCAATGTTTTCCTTTCTCTTTAGTGTGTAATGTATCAGTTTGTACATGTATAAGATCTGCAGTTACAAAGCTCAGTCACCCCCAAAGGGATTTATTCTATCTAACAGAGAAAACTGATCCAAGACACCCCGATCAAAGACCAGATATTACTTCCTCAAACCTCTAAGTCACAGTGTGAAATATTAGCATAATGCCTGCCCAATGGCATATGCAAAGAAGGCAACACTTCAGTGAACTGTAGTATTGTCATAGAGACACACTGTTTGGATGTGAAAGCAAAACCACTTTGTTTGGCCTTACAAAAACAAATGAAATTAGGAATCAGAGATTAAGATGTATTTATAAAGCTCTTCCTGTGCAGTACAACCCAGAAGTTTGCTTGTGCACAGAGCATTTTACAAAGCAAAATTGCTTCAATTCAATTCACATTTATTTGTATAGCACTTTTCACAATACACATTGTTTCAAAGCAGCTTTACAGGGAGTGCATGTCAACATTACAATTTAGAGCAATCTGTTATCAGAATTGACGGTGTCCAAATTATGTCATTTTAGAAATGTACATATATTCACGCAGTTAGCCAACAATGTAATCATTTAGGCAATTTAATTTATAGTCACTGTTAGCAAATTAATTTAAGGTAGAAACAATGGGCTAAGAGAAGTAATGAATACATGTTAACAATAATTAGGATATATAGCAATATTTGGAATGTGCAATCAATTGAACGGGCTTGAACTGATACGGTAAAATCGATGACATTATTAACTGTGCGTTTACAATTGCTTAACGCCTTGGAAGCTAAAGCTTGGGATTATAGTGGCATGACATTTCCAACACACGCTTGTGGTGGTTTGGCCAATCACAACGCACTGGGTCTGCTGGCCAATCAGAGAACTCTGAGCTTTTCTGAAAAAGAGGCTTTGTAGAAATCAGCATTTCAGACAGACTGGGGATGGAGGATCTGCAATAATGTACAGTGTGTGAAAAATAATGTGTTTTTTGAACATTGAAGTAGTGATGTCAAAAGTACAGACTGCGGTGCCAAGTCAGTTCTGAAATTTTAAAAATGTGATGATACCAGCATTTCGCTCTAGCATTTTGAGCACTGTTGAATGGGCTCTGATTGGCCATTGTGTTCACACGCTTAACATTCATGTCTCTGATTGGCCATTGTGTTCACAAGCTCAGCATATACACTACCAGTCAAAAGTTTGGAATCTGTAAGATTTTTAATGTTTTTAAAAGAAGTTTTTTCTGCTCACCAAGGCTGCATTTATTTAATTAAAAATACAGTAAAAACAGTAATATTATTATTACAATTTAAAATAAGTTTTCTGTTTGAATATGTTTTATAAAGTAATTTATTCCTGTGATCAAAGATGAATTTTCAGCATCATTACTCCAGTCTTCAAGTGTCACATGATCCTTCAGAAATCATTCTGATATGCTGATCTGCTGCTCAAGAAACATTTATTGTGTACAATTGTACAATTTTTTTTTCTAGGATTCTTTGATGAATAGAAAAGTTCAAAAGAACAGCATTTATTTGAAATATAATCTTTTGTAACATTATAAATGTCTTTACGGTCACTTTTGATCGATTTAATGCATCCTTGCTGAATAAAAGTATTAATTTCTTTAATTTCTTTTCAAAAAGATAAAAATAAAAATTCTTACTGACCCCAAACTTTTGAACGGTAGTGTATAATGTTACAAAAGCTTTGCATTTCAGTTAAATGCTGTTCTTTTGAACTTTCTATTCATCAAGGAATCCTGAAAAAAAAAAGTACACTGTTTTCAATCATAAATGTTTCTTGAGCAGCAAATCAGCATATTAGAATGATTTCTGAAGGATCATGTGACACTGAAGACTGGAGTAATGATGCTGAAAATTCAGCTTTGATCACAGGAATAAATTACTTTATAAAATACATTCAAACAGAAAACAGTTATATTAAATTGTAATAATATTTCACAATATTACTGTTTTTACTATATTTTTGAGCAGAAGAAACTTCTTTTAAAAACATTAAAAATCTTACCGATTCCAAACTTTTGACTGGTAGTGGCAATCAGAGACATACTACAATGATCAATGCTTCAAAATCATTTTGTAAATAAATAGACAACTTTGTTGCTCTTCACCGAGCGCTTACACAGATATACACAGGAGCGTTTGAAAGCAGGAGTCTATCAGCGGATTCCTAATATATCCGCTGATAGATGCCTGCTTTCAAACGCTTGGTAAAGAGCGGCAAAGATGTCTACTGTCATGTTATTCTATTCTATTACATCCAATAAACAAATTAATGATCTTTTAAAATAACATCATATGACCCCTTTAAATTCAACAGGCCACTTTTCAATAGTCACCTTCATCTGTTTCATAAGCTCAAACATCTGCTCAGGGGGCAGGCTGGCTACTGCCCTGCTGATGGACTCTGGGGCTTCTTCTGGTGTGCAGCCATCTCCATAAGGGGACTCAATAATTGGGGCACCAGTACCCAAACCTGAGGAAACAAGCATGCAGCTTAAACAAAATAGCCATTTTTATTAGTCAAGATTTATAAACCAAAAGTTCAGACTGTTTGGGTGGAATATTACACCTAAAAACTGTAACTTACTTTTGAGCTCCTCTTTATTCTTCTCACTAGCAGCATTGTCGACACGGAGGGCTCTGCCACTGAACTCTCTGCCGTTCAGGTTGCGCATGGCACTGAGCGCGGTCTCCTGATCCTGATACTCACAAAAGCCATATCCCTTTGGCTTACCGGTTTCTCTGTCATACACCAACCTGCAAGATGTTTTTTGTATTCTAGATCAGCACCATGTTTCCAAAAAGAGACCAGAGCATGTTGTTGTTTCAAGCATTATTGTTCATACCTAAAACTGACGACAAGTCCAACCTCTGAGAAGATGTCTTTAAGTTGCTCCTCTGTAGCCTCATATGGGATGTTTCCCACTGTTACAAAAAAAAAAAACAACATAAATCATATTGCACACTGCTGTTGTAGCATCTGTTTAGAAGCTCATCACATTGTTTTATTGATGATCTGCTACTTTTTACCACTTTACACCACTGCATCAATACGTCCAGTGCAAAACTTAGTAGAGGGAACGTGATGTTACTTCATCATACATGATATATCTGCAATAGTTCTACACCTAACGACTGTGTATACGTGAACGTGTATGCAAATAATATTAATTCAAATAATAACTTAACAATATAGATATAATAAAATAATAATTCAAATATAGAGAGACAGATAACGTGGTACATAATTTAAGACTAGTTCTAGGTTAGTGAAGTTTAGCTTAGCAGCTAATGAAACAAAATGGTACATACGAAAAACAAACTCATCCAATCTTTTCACACATACCGAAAACCGATCGTAACGAGCGGTCCACTGCAGGGTCTCTGGCAGCTGCAGCTGCCGCGGCAAGTGCTAAATTAGCCATACTATAAATGATAAAGTCACAATAAACACGACCAAAGCATCAGAATAGACCGATGAGAAGCTGGAAACCGTGTGGTAAAAATATAGATGGCGCTACACAACTGGTACATAGGGATTTCAAAATAAGAGTCTGAGCAAGAGCTTTTTTTTCCTGCACAACAAGATTATATATCATCATATACAGTTGTGCTCAAAATTATTCATACCCTTGGTAAATATGATCAAAGAAGTTTGTGAAAATAAATCTGCATAGTTAATCTTTTTGATCTTTTTTTTTTAATTATAAAAATGTAAACTTTTATTGGAGAATAAGAATTTGAAATGGGGGGGGGGGGGGGGGGGGGGCTCATAAATGTTATAATTTATGAAATGTTCAATAAATGTTTTTCTCTAATACACATTGCTCACAATTAATAATACCCTTTTATTCAATACTTTCTGCAACCTTCTTTTGCCAAGAGAACAGCTCTGAGTCGTCTTCTATAATGCCTGATGAGACAAGAGATCAGAGACCATTCCTTCATGCAGAATCTCTCCAGATCCTTTAGAGTCCCAGATCAGTTCACCCTACTCATTTTCTATAAGGTTCAGGTCAGGGAACTGGGATGGCCATGGCAGAAGCCATTTTTGTTTTCATTTTGATGTTTGTTTTTGGATCATTGTCATGTTGAAAGATCCAACCATGGCCCATTATAGGATTTCTAGCAGAGGCGGTCAGGTTTTGATTTTTGGTATTTGATAGAATCCATGATGCCATGTATTTGAACAAGATGTCCAGGATCTTAGGCCCACAACAAGGCCAATTCACACCGCACAGACAAACGTCAACAAACAAAGTTGGCTGTTGGATTTAGAATTTTATGATAACTGTCATGTTCAAACTGCCCCAACAGACACAGACAAACGCTGATCGAACATGTTCAGTCGTTATGAAAACAAAGCCTGACTGACGGCGACAGGGATAACACACTGATCCGACAAAACCCAGCAAAAGTGTTTGTTATACATAGGGTACTTTTTGTACACATAGGGTACTTTTTTATCCCTGTGTGCACTAAACCCATCTTAAGTGTTTGCTGACTTTTAAAAAAAAAAAATTATCTGACCATATAACCCATCCCGTTTGAAGTTCCAAGAGTATCAGTTACTTTTCAAATGTTATGGTCAGATTAAACAAACAAACAAACAAACAAACAAAAAGAGCTTTTTGGCAGCAAACACTCAAGAAGGGTTTATTGCACACAGGGATTTAAAAAAAAAGTAGGGCTATGTGTTGTGTACAATGATATACTGCTGTATCTTTAATGTTGTGGACCTATTTTTCACAAAATTAATTGTCTAAGTGGCTCTCTTCCATAAAATATAAGTAAATAGTGACCATGGTTGTCAAGCAAACATTTCAAAGCCAGATTTTAGTGAATAATAGCTTTAATTTCAAAGTTATTGTATGACTTCAAAAGACTTAGAATATAGTGCAGGATACATCTCTTTATGCTTTTATACTACTTTTGTGTCCTTTTTGCAACCTGACAGCCTCTGGTTCCTACCCACTTTCAGTGTATTGAAATACCAGCATTAGTATTTTTCAAAATATCTCCTTTTGTGTTCCACAGAAGAAATGTGGAAAATGGGTTTGAAACAACATGAGGATGAGTATAATGAAAGAATTTTCATTTTGTGGGTGAACTTTCCCTCTGAGACATCTTGCGGACCCTTTCTAAGGGTACTTAGGCCCCCTACTGAACCATTGCATGTACCTTGTTCGAGAGGCACTGGAATAAAGAGTCTTGTTTTGTTGTTGTTGTTGTTGTTGTTTTTGTTAAAGAAACCAACATTAAATAAATCTGATGCTGATGAACTAGTCAAAACTATTAAGTATTGTTTGTGAAATTAAAAAAAAAAGAATCACTTTACATGCATTTAGTGTTCTGAGCACAGCAGGATTTTGATTTGTTCTTGCAATGTACTGTAAACTAAATTTGACATTCAAGTGTGAGCATGTGAGTATGTCAGTGTGAGTGCACAGTTCTAATTAATCATTAGAATTAGTCATTTTATAAAATAATTTCTTATAAAATATAAATTAATCAAGACCATGTTAATCATTGTTTTGTTTATTATTTGCTGTAAATCATGTAATACGTTCCTTCAGAACCTTGGACAGCTCCAACACTGACATTAAATCAAGAAATTGCAATGACATGATAAGCTATATTTAACTGTTTTAATAAATCTGTTCAGTGAGGACAACCTTATGTCCTCTCTCGTCTATAAACTACAAATGAAAGGCAGAAAATTGTCTATTGTTCAGCATTTATTTTGTTCATGGAGAGTGGAAATTTGATATTATAGCCTACATGAATTTATCATAACATAGCAGCAGCAATGCTTACAAAGCCGCGTGCCCAAAAGGTTGGAGACTGGTAACCCGAAGGTTGTGGGTTCAATTCTCAAGACCGCAGGAGCAAGGCACCTAACCCCCAATCGCTCCCCGGGTGCCACAGCAAAAAAAAAAAAAAAAAAAGGCAGCCTTTCCTATCCCATAGTGTGTGCCCACGGTTTACAGTGTGTATGTATCTTCATTACTCACTGCTCCTAATGTGTGTGCACTAACTTGGATGGGTTAAAAGAGGACAAATTCCGAGTATGGGTTACAATACTTGGCCTTCATGTCATGTCAAATGTGGATTAGTCCTCTAAGTGATATAACTGTACATATTAGATTATTTAAAAAAGTGTTTACTATAGCTTGTGTTTTGCATTAAAGAGGTCTGAAATAAGACATATTAGGCCTAATTTGCCAGAAATCCTTAAAACCTTTTTGTTTGTTGCCATTTGATTTGTCTAGAAATTATCATTAAACATAGGCTATAAAAGGATTCATTTTAGTCTACAGTAAATGAATACACATTCAAGCATACAAGGTCATTTGAACAAACTCATTTTTGGCTCTAAAAATATTCAGTATCAGGTTCATGTTCATTTTATGTTATTACTAATACTAATCAAAGAAAAAATTATTAATAAATGTATCAAATCTAAATGTGCATTTGCCTGTGCATTTAGAATGATATAATCTCTTGATATCTCAGCTTTTCGGCCATTTTTCCCCCAGTGGTCATTAGAGATTTTTAGCTGATAACATAACAATTTAACATAACAAAGCTGAGCATAACAATTTAGCAAGGCTATTTATGTTCATTACATGTGACCGTTTCAAAAAAAAAACAAACAAAAAAAACATTAATTAACATCTCTTACTTTTCAGGCTGGAAATTACATTTTTATGATTTGCTGCCCTGTTGAAAAAATCTATTTCAATTTTCAACAGAGCCGAGACAAGATGTTAGTTTTTCAGTTTATAGTTGTAACCAGGAAAACCATTCAAGGCTATATTTTATCAGTTTGTGTTTTTCCCTGGGATTAAAACCTATTATCATGGCATTGCTAGCACCATGCCCTACAAGTTGAGCTATAAGTGTAGCACTGGACCAAGCTGCATTGATTAAAGTCTACTGTAATTGGTGACTGAATTTGTAGGAAAGGCAATCAAGCAGAAATGTGTGATTTTGGGTAAGCTTTAAAGTTAACAGTAGGGGTCGCACAAACACTATTTTTGACTTCAGGCTAGCAGAGAAGCACGCAGCTAGTATGTCGCCTGTCGCCGTCATTAACCAAATGATTTTATTTACAGTTAGGCTGATGGCGTTGCAATCTGATTTATTTACAACCAAATTATACAAATATTATTTATTAATAGCACCAAGAGTTCCATAGGCATTTTTAAATAGCATATCCTCCCATAAAATGTACGTGTCATAGAGACGGAATTTGTACATTGTTGTTCGAAACCACAGTTCATCAGGAAACATTACGATCGTTTATAGAAGACGCGCCGTCGTTCAGTGAACCAAATGTCTGCAAACCTTAACACGAAAAACGCTTGGTTCCACTGGGGCTCGAACCCAGGACCTTCTGCGTGTAAAGCAGACGTGATAACCACTACACTATGGAACCGCTTGCTCAATTTCTACTCGTGTAAACAAGACAAAACAGACAGGCCTCCAAAGTGGCCGGATTACGCCCATGCATCGCATTTAACAGAGCATAAAGCTCTTTGTTTGATCGTGCTGTTGAGGTTGGCTCTGTTGTTATCAGGTGACACTTTCGTTGTGTATTTGCGTGTCCATCTCAATCCGAGCATTCAGCTGGGTCAGACAGACTAAAATCACCCTGACCCAACTTTGTTGTATTAATTGCATTGCATATCTATCTATCTATCTATCTATCTGTCTGTCTGTCTGTCTGTCTGTCTGAGTTGGTATTCAAATATGATGTATTTATTATATTCAGTATGGGGTTAATATGCAAACAGCTCAATACATTCTCTTCATTACATTGCTTCAGGCAAAATGGGTGCATAAAGCTTGATGCACTTTTTAATTAAAATCACATCACAGTTCCTCATCTTACTGAGCATTCTTGTGAAAGCTATACTTTTATTTTTGCTCTTCTGTGTCAAATAAGAGTTGACAAGAGATGTAAATGAAAAAACAAAAAAACAAAACAAACAACAACAACAAAAAACAATGTTGTAAGGTATTGTCACATCGGAGGGCATTGCATAAAGATTGAAAAGCTTGGTAGACCAGAGTGAAGAAACAGTGAAGAACTGTAAAATACAGTCACTCAATCAAGGCAATTTCTTTAATTTACACCCCTAGTGTTTGAATTCTTTAACACCTCTCATTTTCTGAAGGATAAGCAAATGCCCTGCAACCACAGGCCCATGTAATGTGTGAAGTTTTCTCCTTGGTTTCAGTCACCATAAAACCCTGCGCTCTGATTTTACGGCACAGTCAAAACGCTAAGATAAAGCAATCTTAAAAGTACAAGGAAAAAATGGACAATTATTCACCAATTGCTTTTTCCCCTGGAACTCAAGTTTCTATATTGTTAATTATAAATAAATAACTGCATTGTTTTAATTGGTACTGGAGTTTATATCAGTATAAGAACTCATTCAACATGGCAGGTACAGTAGTGGCGTGCAGTTTGTTGTGAAATGGAGGTGGCAATATCCTTTTATATATATATATATATATATAATGTAAATTCATTCCTAAGTTACACATAATCTTGTCACATTTTCCTGGTTAAATAAACATTAAATTAAAAAAGAGAAACCAAATATAATTCTATTTTGTATTCACTAACTATACTATGTAATTAATGTTCTTTTTATTAAAACCAAGTATAAATCTCATCAAGTTTGTGTTTTATTCCAAAATAATAACTAAAGGCAGTAACAATTTAAACAATATATTTTATTTGTGAACTGATGTTCAGCTGTTCTTTTTAAAAGTCAACTTATTTTCATAAGTCATCAAGCTCGGTTAACACTGGTCACAGACATGAAAATGTAGCCTACCTATAATTTATATAATTATATTATATAATTTCACCAAGCTGATTGGTCACTAAAAATCATCATGTTTTAGGCCATTTGAAATTGGATTTTGACACGGTGATATCTAAGTGGCTGAGTTGTTTACTTACTTTCTAATTAGTCTTCCCATTAAAGCTACAATATGTACATTTTTCGCCTCTAGAGGTCGCCTATTCAAAACAAAGGCGTAGCTTGATGATGCCAAGTTTGAGCGAGGAATCTTGGGAAATGTCGTCTTCACTTCACAGCCGATGGAAAAGAATCGGAATAGGACTCAGGCAGAAATCATGTTCATGGATGAGATTACTGTAGTATGAAGCAGAGCAGGGCCGAGTGATGTTGGAGCTGAATGAGGCCACTGGAGCGATTGTTAATGAGAGACGGACACGACACACGCCTCACGAGCAGCAGAACTTTTATAATGAACTTATTGTAGCTTTAATGCCATTTTGTGTTAACAAGACAAGAGGCGGTATTTATCGCATGAACCAAACATATCCATTGATAACCAATCACATTCAATAGTAACGTGATGGAGGCATTGCCTCCTCTCATGTGACTTCCCCCATTCATTCTCAATTACCCCCCATCAAACCCACCGCACACTTTATGGTGTGTTAAAACTCAATAGGCTCAGGAGAGGCAAGAGAGACATGACTCCTGCTGTAACTTTATCTACTGTTGTCGCTGTTGAACAACATTACTTTGAAAAAACGAGTAATTAATACACTTTTTAAAGTTGCATTTTGTAATATTTGCATTGTTTTCTTTTTATAATATGGTTTATTTTCTCATACAATTTTTTGAGGCGGCACTGTCTCCCTTGCCTCCTCGGAGAAAATGCCCCTGGTACAGTCCCATTAAACAAATCTCTTTGGAAGCCCCCTCTTGTTGCAGTTGCAAGATATAATGTCCAAATATTATGAAATTACACTACAAATGTGAGAAATAAAGCTGCAAAATAAACACATAATGTAAATAATACATTGCAAAAGAAACAACAACATACCATGAAAACAACAACGCTACAATAAAGTGTTCTGTTCTGGACCAGGATCAGATTTCTTCATTTATTTCACATTGACTAGCTTTTTTTTTTTTTTTTTCTACATAGCTCATCTGGAGGCCCCTGGCAGTTTGGGGCCCCATTGGCCCAGTCCACAATCCATCACATCCGTTGAATGCACAAAAAGGACCATGTATGAAAGGCATTATTATTTTTATAAACAGTTGCACATGAAAATCTTAGAAAGCAGTAGAACCCTAAGATATTGTAGCTACGTCTGTTCACCTATCTGCACGAGCTCAGGTAGGACTTCAGAGGAAGGAGAGCGTGGCTTGTAACCAGTGCACGCGGCAACGGAGCCTGGTCACCTGTGGGAACGCAGCCGGCTTTAGGACCCAGCGTGCGCGATTTTCCTCTCCAGCTGCTGCGGCGATGAGGGAAGATCGCGAGGAGAAACCCAAAATTCACAGTGTTAAATCCTCCACTGAATCATACTATTGGACGGCAACGAAAACAACAGGCACAGACACTTCCTCTTGCATTTGGATGAATACGTCAAGTTCAGATGCATAGGAAAACAGTTTGGGGCCGTTAAGGTAAGGCGGCGCGATTCCATGCGATTAATAACAAAGGCGCTATACTGGCGAGCGAGGGGGCATTAAAGGGGGCATTGCACAACGCAATGGAGGGCGACAGTCAACTCTCTAAACTTTGCACTTGTACATGAGTGCATCAAAGTCCTAACATCCTGTCATGACGAGATCTAACTATCTGAAACGGTTGGATGTATCAATACAGTGCAAAGACAACATGCGGTAACATTTGAAAATATATGGATAATGTTGTGTCCTAAACTGACCGCACGCGATCACAAGAGCCAATTTCATTATGTACGTTAAGGCCTACGAAAGTGATGCATCGCGCAAATCCGTGTTAAGTCACGGTGAAATAAGTTTGGATATCTTTTGCATCCCCTCAACCTGCCCGCTTCATGTGCTCTCTCCCACCCTTGCGACATTACCTCAGTCATGCAGTGAAGCATGCACCGGCCAGACACCTAAGTTTGCACTGTTGCACGGCCTTTCTGTTGTCATTTCCCGTGCCAGTTCTTTTTAAATTGTATTTTGAAACTTAAGTTGTAAATGTTGCCCAAGATGTGACGCTCATTTTGCAGCCACTGCAGGCCTGTTTAAAGCAGCTAATGCTGATAATTTGACACTAATCAGTCAAACTTTTAAGAATCTCTCAGTCTCCTTACAGTTAAGGTGATAATGTGTCAGCCTTCATGATAGATGCGGTCACGTGTAGAGGAGCATGTGCGACTTGTTTGGGATATTATAGCTTTTAAAAATGCCCATTAGTCCTCGTTGCAGTGAGTGCGTCCGTCTGAAATGATTGTCTTACTCTTATGTTGCAGTCACAATTAATACCCTGTATTTTTACGACAATATCAGTGTTAGAGCCTCGTGAAGACGTGATGCTCGCAGCGCAGTCTACGGGGTCAGTTTGCATTGGAGCAGTTATGACAAAAATAGGTCATCGGCCCAAAAATGTTAAAACGCACATCTGTTTACGTGGATGTTTTTAAGGAGGGACAAAACGGGAAATTTGTGCGATATCGTCAGGATGATGATGATGCAGTGTAATTTTTCTTTCGGAATAAAAGCCTGTTTATTCTTACGCTAATCTTCAAAAGTATGAGCAAAACTAAATTATACAGAACTACACATGAACTAACTTAACAGAACTATACAAAATTGTATGCTGTCAATGTCTAATCTTGTGCTTCTCTGCTCAGTAAGGCTTCATCTGAAGAAATGGCTGTGACTGACTGCAGGGACAGTGACACTGATTTGGTCTTGAGATATTAATATTGTGGTTGCTGAGCATGATTGTGAGTTACAGACAAGATCAACTTAAAACAGAAAAAAAGTTAGACCACAAATAATGAAGACTCCAAGTTAATGATGTTTCAACCTGTTGGAAAGCTGTTATTGTTTTGTTTGGTGGTGCAAAATTGTGGTATATAACTGGTGTTGCAGGTTTATGATGCTGGTGCATTTTTAAAAAAGAGTTATATTGTGAATAAGCGGTTTTGCGAATATTATAGTGTTGAATATAGCAGGAAAAAGGCTGTTAGGATGTAATAAAGAGTGTTTGGCTGACATGTTTACAATGCACAGTGGCTGAGGCTGAAAAGTAAGGGTTGCTTGTTAAATGCGAGATCAAAGAAGCCAGTGAATGGCTACTGGACAGCTGATGGACCTGATTTAGCTATATCATCATGCCTATTGTCTTGTCTTGATACGAGAAAGATAACCTCAGATTGTTTGTGTCTCGCTGCTGAAAAAGTGACTGATTATTTCAAGATAAGCAGGAGAGGCAGAAAAAATGATCTTAAATTCAGCTAATTTAGTGAGAACAGACTGTATAGGTGCACAGGAGAATATGTTTGTATTATTATAGTTGTCATCATATCCTTACAGAGCTTGTGTTTTTAGTCAGTAGGAAAAATGTGACCAGTTTTCTTGTTTTCAAAAACTTAATAAAACATGATTTTGTGAAGAATTGCATAATAATTAAATAAATCTTGAATTGCTCCTGTTTGAATGTCAAAACAGACTGAAAGCAAGGCCATTGTAATAAGCTGCACCAAATCTAATGATGTTATGTCAAGGTCTTGTTTGCATTAAATACTCAAAAAAAAAAAAAACTTTTTACTCTTTGATCTTACAGTGACATGATTTAGCCTTCAAATGAGGGAAATTGCTTAGAAATAACAATAACATTCGCTCAACAGCAACCGGAGAGTAACCTAGTAACAGCCCAGCACTGCTGAAACATAAAGTGAAGCTCCAGTGATATTTTGTAACAGCTGATGCTAGCTGTCACCTGGCAAAAAAATTAATAAATAAAATGTGAAGGTCAGTGGTGGGCTTTTTTTTTAGGAGTTAAGAAGGGTAATCCACCTGAGGATCCCAGTTTTTAAGATTCCTGTTCACCTAAGAGATTTAGTTAGGCCTCATGATGGTGTTTTAATTGAACTTGTGTGTAAAAGCTCTTAATGTATTGCGCAGCATGTTGTAACAAAGAAGATAAATGTTCCTCATAGGCTATTTCATTTAGGTTGAAAATATAAATAAAGACATCTCGCCCCATCAGTGTGCACCTTCACGTGCATCCACTATTGATGATCGTTCCCTGGGTGTCCTGTAGCAGACATCGGTCTCGTGGCTCTACTGAAATAGTTCGAGACCCAGCAGGGTTTTTATTAATTCCGCTGCAATGTTTGTCTCAACTCTTTCTGTGCCGGCCCACGTGTGCGAATTTGAACACGAGATTATACCAATATGCACGTGCTACTCGGCGACCCTCGCGTGTTGGGTCCGAGAGCAACGGTTTAATTGAGAGAGAGGGTGTATTTTCACTTTGTTGCTCGGGTAGGGTTTGCAGTTTAGCGCACCGTTGCGATCCCCTTTCCCCTTGAGCGGCTGGATTCTCGCGGTGCATGCTGGGACCTGCAGTCCTCGCTCCTCCCTTCTCAGGGCGAACGCGGTCAGGGCGTGGATGTCGGAGCACTACAACTCCCACACGAGCTCGGCTCCATCTGCCCCTCTCTCTCTCCCACCAGACCAGAGACAGAGAGATACGGTACGAACCCCCCCGGACTTTCAGAACCGAAAATCGTCGAGATTAGTGAACTGCGAGCGACAAGAACGGAAGACCGGATTAAAGCCATTATCTTGATGCGCAAACATCTTCCAAATGTCGGTCAAACGGGTTGGTGCACGTTTGTACAATCTGACATCGTTATTTGGCTCGCTAATTGCCTTTTGGAATTATTCGGGGTTGTATAGACGAAGGAGTCGGTTCTGGGGCTGTGGCATGTCATAACACTTTGATTGTTGGAGCTGCTTCGCTATGGAAACATTTCGTGTCGTACGGTGGCAGAGTAATGCAGACCGAGTTGTTAGAGGGGAGACTTCGCTGCGCAGGGATCTGAAAATCGCTCCTTCAGTTTCGTACACCTTGCTCCGTACTAAATAACGCTCTCCCCGCGTGTCACGCAGCACAAGTGACGATAATAATAAGGAGCGTATGGAAAACTCGGTGACCCTATTAGTTTTCAAACACTCTTCGAGGGCAATGTGGAAAGGGACAGCCAAAGTACGATGTTTCCTCGTGAAGGAGATATCATCCAACCTAAATGTGCGCGTGACATTTCTCTGCCCGTGTATTTTGTGTCGAGTTCTAATTCAGACGTCATAGCTCGGCTCGCGCTTAGCGAAAAACCAACGGTCACTTTTATAGTTTGACAGGATTCGGCCAGTACGGACGCGTCGGTTAGTTTGGCTACATTGTGGCCACACGGACTATGTAGGCTTTCGTTTCTTTCTCCGAAGGAAAATGTCCATTTCGGCTAATCCCCGCTCGCGGGACCTACATTTTGTTGTTTTTGTGTTTAAACATCGGCGTTATTTATCTCTGACTCCCATTTCAGCACGCGAGGCGCTTCGTGTCACCTGAGAGTCTCTTGTATTGTGTGATACGGTTTTTTAGTAGCTCCAGCTAGAACGAGCGAGTGGGTTGGCCAGAGAAACAAACATTTCGGTCTGTTTTAGGACGATGCTCTGTCCTAATATTAAGCTTGCTGTGGATACGTGACATTGGCTGGTCATCGACTGCTTTTCTGCATCATCCTTTGTGCATAATAAGCTCCGGGCTGCGGAGCTCCGACAGACTGACCGGGAGACCGCGAGTGTGCTGAGCTCCAGTCTAGAGAGGAGAGACGATGCTTATTTCCTCGTCTCCGTTTATCATTGCGCTGGTTACCCCATTCAAAAAGAACGAGGGCTGAAGAAAAACACGGGCTCCCACTCCCACTGATCCTGCGTTTTCAATAATTGAGATGCCTCAAGATGAAAAATGTCTGAACGAAAAGGATCGGTTCTATCTTTAGCAGCAGATTTAATCGCGCATATAACACATCATAAACTTTCCAATCATCAGACTTTCGCTAAAGGCCTATACGGCTTGGTTATGCCATACAGACACTTTTAAGTGTACCGACATCAATTGGATCTCATTTCAAGTCAGAGAGATAAGCAGTTCATATTTTAAGACATCTGTCACCTGTATCGTCAACGTGGTGCTGCTGCGCTCACCTGCATTCTGATGCGAGTTTACGGTGTTTATGTTTGCATATGGAACTCAGGTGCTTAGATTTGGTTATTTGTGATAGTTATGTGTGCCCTTTGATTTTAGTAAGTAATATTCAGTCTTATTCATGTCGTTTTCTTTCAATTAAGAACATAACCTCGAGAGATAGATCGGGAAGATTTCGTCTCGAATGCAACAATGTGTAACTTCAATTCGAGTTCAGAACATTCGATTTGATTCCCACCTGCATGAAATTCCAGGAAATTTTAAAATGGGTAATTCTAGGCAAAGCATAGTCATTACAATGAGTAAAAGTCATTGACATTTGTATAGCGAGTTTTAGGTTTTTCTTATGCTCTGCTCTGTAAAACCAGAATTTACAATTTTGTTATATACAAATAATTATGATCATTTAAATCTATTTATTTGAAAATCTATTTATTTTTTTATGCCTTTATCTGGCATAGAAATTGAAATCCACCACTGCAGTTTTTAAAATGATTTAAAAATCCATATTCACTAATTATGCGTAACTGGAAAGGTTACTGAAATTAATTTGTCAAAAAGTGTGGGAGCCCTGTATATTGATTTGATTGGTTGGGGTCTTATAGGAGTTTTGCAAGGCCCTACACTTAGAACTATTGGAATTAGATTAAATCACAGCTTGACCACCTCATTATAAGTAAACATTTTAGTAATGCATACTCTGTGACTGTGGACATGAGATGCTTCGTTTTTATCAAATGCCTGTAAAGAGTAAAGCGCCTGTGTTAGGCACAGCATCACATTAATGGTTGCTCTGTTCTGTCTGCACTGTTGATGTTGTCTTGATCTAATGCAGTTTGTCCCACTGAGGTAATGAGGCAGTAAAACCAGCATCAACTATTGCGTGGCCCTGCATCCTTTATCCTCAACCCCTGGCATTTGTGGCCTGTCGTGCACTTGACCATTCCCCTCCATTGCGCTGTGTGAGGGTTTGAGATCTGATCAGGTTTTGGGTGCTTTGCTTCTTTAAAAAGGGGGGAATTAGAGTATGCGGACTTTGACCACATGCAATGTGCGTTAAGAGGATGTTGTTGCAGTAACAACTGTCCCTTCCCTTCAGCTTTGGGAGCTGAGGTTTTTGCTCTTCACAGTTTTAACCGAGTTTTTGGTGTTTAGGTACTCTCTTGTATACTTGAAATTGACTTGCTCACAATCGCAGAGAGAGTCATGGGTCAAACTCAGCATTTGTCGCTCAGTTTCGTCTCTCCTACAGCAAAAGATGACAGCATGCTTTTGCAAACATATAATTAAAAAGTGTAAATTGCTGGAATACGGCTCAGAGATCATTGTATTCTTTTCAAATCTGTTATTTAAATCTGAACGCTTTAAGTATAATGCCTATTCCTACTCAAGCCATGGTCTGAAGGAAATTGTGACATCTTGACTAAGGAAACCTCTGTTACTCACAGGAAGTTTCCTGCCTGTCTCGTATCACTGACTGTAACGAGAAGTGATGTTGTGGCCTCATGGTTAGAGTGTCATTTTTGTCAGATTACAGGGAAAGAGACTTAAAACATGCAAGTGTTCTTATCAATCATAATTAAAGCTCATCCATGTCCATCTTTTGTTAAAATTCTAGAAGTGTTTATTTTAGACATTTTGAGAGGAGTTGGTTTGATTTTTATTTCTGACAAATGAGAAGGATGACTAGAAATATTTCATATCACTCAAAAGTTCTTGAAAGTACTGTGAACGACATGTAGTTCTGCACTACTAATAGGGTTTATCAGTTGTAAGAATGTTTGGTGAAAGTATAACCAACTAAACCATTTTTAATGAATGTTCTAACAAGATTTTAGTCGCCTCAGTTCAAATGCCTCTTTGCAATGTGAAATGTAGAGTGCAGTGATCTATATTTTACATTTGATTTAGTTAATGAGGTCTGAGTTGACCTTGGCTGAACTACACATTTATCTTCTGCAATCAATTATAGGTATATTAAAAAAAATAATAATGAAGTTAAAAAATAACAGCATGGCTTAGCTATACTTTTTTGTTTGATGAAGCAAACCGAATTCTTCTCTTATCACAAATATTAACATCCATTGAAAGGGGTTAGTATGTTGTCCAATAGCAGATTATTGACTGATCAATGAATGATTTTCTTTATTTTAAAAAGATTTAAGGCTATGAATGTTAAACTATGTATGTAGAATGTAAAAGCTATTTTTTTTAATGTTCCAAATTGTAATATTTCATTTTAAATAATTCTACATGCTCAATTTGTGCACTTTTTTTTTAAAGGTGTTTTTTTTTATCTAATTCTACTACAGAGCTGCAAACTACCCAGAGGAGAATCCCATAAAGAGTCACTTGTCCACACACACTGAGTAATGTGTTGAGAAAACGCCTATGCAGGTAACATATATTTCATTGTCATTGATATTTTCACTTTTCCCTAAGTCAAACTAAATCAAAAGTTCCCTGTTTCTCTGCTCAGGTGGATCCCTCACCAATGAATGTAGGGGATGGAGGGACGGTGAGCAGAGAGAGCAGTGCCCCTACCCACATGTCTGAGAGCATGGTGGGGAATCCACAGCAGACACTGCCTCTTGAACTTAGAGGTGACGTACCTCAAAGTCAGCAGAACAAGCTGAGGGTAACCACAGACTGTAAAACACCCGACGTCTGCTCAGAAGCCAGCAATTCAAATCATTGTCCCCAAATCCAACCCTCCCAACCCCACAGCAATGTGTTTAGCACGGACCCCGTGAGCACACCGTTGCCTGATCGGACTGAGGTTTCCAAAGGCAAGGTTGACAGTACTGGCATCTACTCCACTCACCAGTGGCCTTGTGGTAAAAAGGTCACCGCAGAGGACCCTGTGAACTCTGTTCACTCTAGTATAAACCTAAACAAGAAGACTAACGCACCAGCACCCACCCAGCCTGTAATAAGCGTTCCTTTAGGGTTCCAGTGCTCTACACTGTTTAAACCCGGCCAGCCTGTTGCTTTCCTTCCCTCCTCTAATTTTTCTTCTCCTCTCTGTAAGATCACATTGCCACCAGGGTTAGGTCAGATTGCAGCACTGAGAGAAGCAACTGCTAGCCAGTTTCAAAAGGACTGCCCAGCGCAAAGCTCTTGTTCAAGCACGACACCTATGCTCAAAACATACCCGTATCACTTTTCCGTGGGGAGAGGACCCGGTGCTGAGAAGAAGACTCAGTCTTCAGGATCCAAAGTCAGGTGTGACTCTTTGTCCAAGGGCTTTCAAGGTGGATCTGAGCATAAAGCCACAATGTCTTCTGTAGCAGCCCCAGCTCTAGCCCTTCCAGTACAGCAAGCCACACAGGGCTCAGCTCCACCAACCCATTTCACCATTTCTCCCACTGCTGCCATCTGCTGCAACCCAGCTCTGGCAAATATCACCACTCAAAGTCGGCTGCTTAGCCTTGTAGAAAAAGGTTCGACATACCGAGGTGCTGAAAAGACCTCGTTAGCGTATCTGAAACCAAAAACTCTGTCCACTTCAGAGGAGCATAATGTTTCCTGCCCCGTTGAGTCAAGAGATGTGCCCCTTGATCTGTCTGCAAAGTCCAAGCGACAAAAAAACATTAAAGATACTCAGAATCCATCAGTGGCCACGGAACATCATTCTGCGGACTCTCATCAGAAAAACATAGCTGGTTCTAAAAAAGTGAATTCTGCTTCTTTTGGGTCATCCAGTACATATGACACCCAGAGAAATGGTGCAACACAGAAATCATCTTCAAAACTAACTAATCACCATGCTTTGGAACCCAACGCATCCTGGGCCAAAGGCTCATCTCCTGGTTCCTTGAATAATCTCCCTGGTACATATGTAGGAGTGGCAAGCCCCATTTTAGCATCTACTTTACGTAGCAAAGATGGAAAAAGTGCTGCTTTTGTTGAAGATCTTCAGACATTTGCCAAACAGGAAACCATCTCCATCATTGACCAAGGAGAACAGCTGGTTTGTAGAGAGAGGAAAGCACCATTTGCTGTTAAAGGTGCTCAGCATAATAAAGGTGGCAAGCTCTCGACAGGTACTCAACAAAGTTTTTTATCCACCCAGTTATGTACTACAGCAAATTCACAGCCCCTCCGGAAGTCTGTTGGTGGAAAAGAAGGGACCCTGTTTACATCTCCAGTTAAATCCTTGTGGCAACCACCTTGTGTTCTTTCCCAAGGATCGTCTCTGCAGAAGAGGCCAAGTCAGTCTCAGGCCCCCAAGACTAAGAGCTCCCTTGGTTCTGATAGAGTCCTGTTCCATAACTCTCATTTAAGCCCAACTAAAGTAGAGGATGAAAAATGGGAGAAGGCCAAATCCCCCCTGTCCAACCTGGAGTCAATAGTGAAGCAGAAAACTCTTGAGACCACTGCGCTTACTGGTGAGAACTACTGTAATCTGTCTTGCGTGGGATCCAAGAGGCCTGAGGTAGCCAGCGTGCAGAACAGGTGTCAGGACTCCACGTTGCAGCAGACTCTTACAACTGGTTCTCCTCCGTTCAAGGCCATAGAAGGACAGGTCATGAATTCAGACAGAACCTCTCCACAAACAGATGCTACAGCAGCTCTAAGCAGACTGGAGATCACAACCGTTCCTGTGCCCAAGGATAGGGGGCGAGAGAAACAGGCAAAACAGACAGAAAATCTAGTGTCTGATGGTAGACAAAAAAATAAATCTTGTACCCCTAGTAAAAGGAGTGTTCCCAGTGTTAAAGGAGAATGGATGGAAAGGAAATTGGTTCAACAGTCAGAGGATGAGACGGCAAAAGAGGAAAAGGCATCAGAGAGGAAGGCTTCTTCTCATGTTAAGGTAGAAGGAATAGCCTTTTCCCTCCTTCAGAGCCAGACTGTAGAAGCAGAAGGAGAGGCAAAAATGAATGGATCCAAAGAGGAGATACCTTCCAAAGGCAAAGTATCTGCCACCAAACAGAAGAACCTGAAAAAGCCTGCCAAGGAGAAGACACCTTCTGAAGTGCAAAAAGAGACTATGACAGTAACTAAAAAGCAAAAAAATAAAGACAGACCATCAGTCAAGCAAGGCACATACCATAAAAAGGTAAGCTTTATTTTACTCTGAACATTTAGTGGTTCATTTTTATTATAGTGTGTGTAATATATCACCAACTATTCCATAAACCATGACTGATTACATTAAAATTTCCCTTAAAGGGATAGTTCACCCAAAAAAGACAATTCGGTCATCATTTACAGGTTTGAAACAAATTGAGGGTGTGTAAATGATGACAAAATCTTCATTTTTGGGTGAACTATCCCTTTAATTCAGTCAAGGGGTGGGAGTATGACAAAAATCTGATATCACAGCTAGGGCTGGGCAAATTTTTTTTTCGAATAATCGCTTCTTAAAATGTGGTCGATTTAATATTGATTCTGAAAAGCTACGAATCAATCTTTTTCTATATTTATTTCCGCAAGCATTGAACATAATATCTGATTGATGTTAATCTTATTACTAGTCTTCTCCACTAGATGTCATCCTCTTATTTACCTTGTGTGACAGCAGGGACCCTGTCATTCATTCAGTGCTTAACATGGCAGATGCAGGTATGCCTTTCAGCGTGAAAGACATTCCAAACAGACAGTTGTCTTGATCGGGACAGTTTATAATTTACACACATTTTGAAGCCTTGCCAATTTAAGCATTCAACTGAAGGAGGCGTGAAAGAGAACTTGCGTGCTGTGTGAGAAGTTTTGTGTGTGCAAACAAAAAACTGCGCTTCTCAGACTGTGTGCAAATAATAAAATTAATTTTCTTGGCAAGTATCCTAGTAAACATAGTCCGTTATGGCTTAAGTGAAAGACAACGCGTGTGTATCAGAATATTGGATCCGTGCATTAGTCTTAAAGTGACAGCAGCCTAATATTCCTGCTGCTGTCTGTGTTTTTAATGTTAATCAAACTACAAAAGACAAAGAAATCACTCACTGCTCTTCACTGAATAACTTTGTGAAAATGGAATAATGGATTTCATTGAATAGAAAATCGAGAATTAAATTGAATTGAGATCTTGTGAATCCGAATAGTCTGTTTATCATCCAGTAAATTAAATATTTGAAAAATGAAAGGTACTTTATCGAATTTGATTATTTTCTTATTTTATTTGCACCTTGATGGAAAAGTTGAGAAAAACAAAAACAACTTTCATTAGCATTTTGAGTTCAAAAGAAAAGACTTAAATGGTGATGGTTATATTAAACTGATTGTTTTGATTGTAAATTATGATTGGATGAGCCACATATTTGAACTTTCTGTATATATATCCTCATGCCCCTCAGCCCTCATGCAGGGATTAGGAAAAAATATGCCATCCCCTTTTTGTCATTTTTTAATTCATCTTTTTATTTTAACATTTTTGTTTTATGTTTGCATTGAAATGTAGCGAATGTAAGTAAATTAGATTTTTTTTTAAATGTAATTGTTAAAGGGATAGTTCACCCCAAAATGAAAATGATCCCATGATTTACTCACCCTCAAGCCATCCTAGGTGTATATGACTATCTTCAGTGCTTCCCACAGGCTTGAAATATACTTGTGGTGGTAGCCGGGTGAAAAATCCTCCTATTACCCACGGCACAAAAATAGTCTACTACTATGTGACAAACAAATAATGTGTGATTTTTAACAGTATTTTTATTTATTGAAATTAATTTTAATTACATAGCATACTATTACATTTAATTACATACTAATATTTTGCATTATTATGCATTGTAAATTATGTAAAATTACAGCATTTAAATGGTTGTCCTTTTCCTATGTTTTCCTTGCTGTCATATAGTGTCTCTCTCAGTGAATGGGACACAGATTTTACTGGTAAAATTTATATAATGAATAATATATGTGTATCAAATAATGTTCTTAGTCTTTTCTTCCTGTGGGGGAGACTACAATAATTTACTATGAATTAAATGGAAATCAAATTAAATACAATTTATTGTGTAACCAAAATACCAATAATGCCCAAAAGAAAAAAAAAACTTAGCGCGTGACTTTTAATTATAAACAAGCCCGAAATACACTGGGACTCTTATTTTGAAAGGACTTCTGAAGCGAAGTGAAGGGTTTTTGTAAGAAAAATATCCATACTTAAAACTTTATGAAGTTAAATAACTAGCTTCTGCCAGATGACAATACGCATACGGAAACTAATTATTTTCATAAAGTTTTAAATATGGATTTTTTTTTTTTTTTTTTTTACAAAAACCCATCGCTTCGTTTCAGAAGGTCGTTATTAACCCCCTGGAGCAATATGGATTATTAGGCCTTATTTTTTATGATGGATGGATGCATTTTTTGGACTTCAAAACATGTCCCCCCCTTCACTACCATTATAAAGCTTGGAAGAGATCTCCGATTGTGTTTATCTGAAAGAAGATAGTCATATATACCTAGGATGGCTTGAGGGTGAGTAAATCATGGGATAATTTTCATTTTGGGGTGAACTATCCCTTTATTATAATATACTCTGATATAATGCAATATTTACTTTCGGCCCATGGCCCTCAGTCAAGTTTTATTTTTGACCCTTTGTAGTAAAAAGTTTAGTCACCTCTGCTTTAAAGGACTATTTTGGGTTTAAAATAAGTTTTGATGACAAAATCCTTTTGATGTGTCAGTCATTTTTTTAAGGCCTGTTCATACCAGGGTCAACAACTATAACAATAACGATAAAGACAGTTCTAAAAATCATTCTCAATATAAAAGAATAACAGAGTCCACACCACAACTAACTATGATAAAAGCACAGAGAAAAAAACAATATCGTTAGAATCACTTTCAGAGCTGATGAATGATAAAAACATTGACAGCCCATTCAGAATCCAATCTGCTTTAAGAGTGCGAACGTTCAGCGCACGTTTCTAATAAACAGAACAATTTTGTCCGCTGGTGTGAATGCTAATATAGTTATTGTTATAGTTGTCTTTGTAGTTATTGTTATTGGTGTAAACGGGCCTTTAGAGTTGAAAAGTCATCCTTCAGGATTTTAAAACAGAAATAGGGAGCTTATAGTTTTGTTAATTATAAGAGTTTATACTAATTATACTAATTATTTTTCATTTGAGCTGTCTAAAATGGTCATTTTAGTACTGGTGGTGTTATTCTCATTATGAGTTACCAATGTAATTCCTATGGGTGTTTTTTCCCCATGTAGACAGTCTGTGGTATATGGTCACAACTGGAGTTTACTAAGCAATTTTATCATACTAGTTTAATGTTAACATATAATGTTAAAGTTTTGTGGTTATACTTTGTTTAAAACTGTGTTTTGTAATATGTATAGACTTCTGTTGTAAGAGCATTAGTGTAAACAATTTTTGATTCTTTGGAAAAGTCAGTTATTTTCTGTGGAAACAGGATGTCACACTTGAATTTGTTATGCACGTTTTTTTTAGCTTATTATTATTATTTTTTTTCATATTTTGCCTCAATGAAAACCAGGGTATCAACCCAAATCAGGTTTTCCCCAAAATTTAGACTACACAATTCGGCTAGATCACAGAACATTTTTGGGGGAATTCTGGAGGGAAATTAAAATGGTTAACGAGAGATTATTGCGGGAGTAGCCTAGTGACGTGTGTTCTGCTGTGCAAATGAGCTGCGTGAGTCTAAGCCCTGTGAAAGCACTTGGTAAGAGATGATGGCATTACCATTAAGAGCCAGTGATGGGTTTATAGACAATTAGATTTTCCTGTGAAATTTTTGCTTTGTTTAAATAGCCATTAATCTAAATTACAAATATGCATGTGTTATTAACAGACTAAATGCTGTGTTATGATTATTTGAACATACTGTGTTGTACTTCATCAGAAGAAAGATGCATTGCCTGGAGTGGGAAAAAGTGTGCTGAAAGATGGAACAGGCGCAGCCCACAAAGTAGGGGGAAAGACTCGCAAAGGGAAAATCTGTCCAGCTAATATGGAGCACTCTGACTCAAATAAAATAGGTACTGACCCAGCTCATAGTTAAAGGGTAGTTTAACTATAGGACACCCCATCATCTTTTACTCACCCTTATGTTGTTCCATACCTATCTTCTGTATTAAAAGAAAATTATATTTTTATGCAGGTCTTTTTCTTACAGTGATGGGTCATAGTGACCCTGGCTGTTAAGTGACAAAAGAGACCAGAAAAGAATGAAAAAAGCACCATCTGGATCAGCTAGATCATTGACAAGAACTAGCTCAAAATAACAATACAATGATCAGGTTTAGCTCTCTAACTCAATGATCGGCTGCTTAAGATCTGGAATACAGTGCATAACAACGTTTTTGGTGGGGTTTTTTATTGTTTGTATATTTTTTTTTTTTTAAAGCTTAACAGCTGCGGTCACTATAAACCTGTATGGAAAAGACCTGTGTAAAACATTCCACCACGGTATAACAACATACAGGTTTGAAATGACAGAAGAGTGAGTAAGAAATGACTGAATTAAAATGCTGGGGTGATTTAGTCCATCAAGATCTTTTGCTTTTTTTGGTCATATTTAAGAAAATGGAATGGTTTTTCAGATACTAGAGTATTTCTCATGGATAATTTTGAATTGTCACCAGTGTTTATCACAGATTCAGAGAGCAGAGCATGCAGAAGTCCTCAGGTTGACAGAGATTCGGGCTCTCTCAGCAGTCCGGGCTGGCCTAGTAAAGAATCAGACTCCCAGGAGGAGGCCTCTCCACGGCTGAGGCGAGGGCGCAGACGGACTGATGAAGCGTTGCTTCGAGACTGGAGCTTCGCTACTCCACCTACTCCTCCCCCTCTCGATCCCCCCTCTACACCACCCCCTACCCCACCACCCCCTGTACCAGTCCGCCGGCCGCGCGGCAGGCCTCGAATCAATCCTCTGCCTGAGGAGGTGGATGCGGACAAGGACAGGCCCACTGAGGGTGGAGACACCTCTTCAATAAAGAAAAGGAAACGCTGCAAGAATCGTAAATATCAGAACGGGGAATACATCACAGAGAAGGATAAGGTGGCAGATGGAGAGGAGGAGAAGCTGGGCGTAGAAGATGGTAAGGCCACTATTGAGTAAAGATGTCTGAGGTTTGATGAACATTTTGCTGAGAATGTCATTCTGTAATTTCATTGATATTTAGTCCATGGGCTACAGTTGAGGGTAGCATAATTAAAATGTTTAAATTTTAAATAAAAATAAAAATTTCCTGTTGAGGCCCAATATCTAGCACAATTCAGACTTCCAAAAAAAAAAACAGGTTACAATTATTAACTGTTATTGAATGCGAAGATGTTAGTGAATTTCACATACTGGGATCGGTATAGCTATTACTAAAATACTGGTAGGAGTGTCTGTTGTCTGAATGTGGGTGTTAACAAAGGTCTGAAGGCCAAATTATGTCTAAATTACAAATTTACCTGACTTCCTCAGGGGGAAAAAAAGTCCTGTTTGAATTGGGCTGAGGTAGGCATGTCTTGGATATTTAGCAGAAGTTTACTTTTGATAATTGTTTATAATTAAAAGCAGTCATCATAAAATCAAAATGGACAAATCTTTTTTTTTTTTTATGGAATATTTGAATGTTTATTGTAAATGACTTAACCTTACACATCATTATTTCTTTTTAATTCATGTGCCCGCATAATATTTAATAAAAATACCTTACCCTCCCCCTTGCAACGACATCACTGCTCTGATGATGTGCTCACCGGCGTGAGGGCGGGACAATAACCTCTAGGAACCTGTCACTCACAGGAGATCGCAGCAATAGCAAATGACAACAATCCAGTCAATTTCAACAAAATAAAGTCCCGCCCTATTTTTTTTTCTCATTCGAGAAGCCGTTTCACTCAGATATCACAATATGGAAAGAAAAAATGATTTCATATGGACTTCAATGGAGTTATCCATCTTTATGTCTATCTATGCTGTTTTAGGAATGATGTAATAGAAAGTTTGGTGCTGAAATGTCAGTCTATGCCATTGTAGATGAGAAGATGGGTGTGTACCCTTGTCTCAGTGCCACACTGACCAACGAAGTGCCCAGTCCAGACATCAGCCCTAGGCGGACCCTGTTCACACGTTCTGGCTTGACACGACCTCAAGAGAGTCCTCCCACTACACATCCTAATGACAAACCCTCAGGGAAGAGGAAGTTCAAAAGTAAACACTTATGTGACACAGATGAGCAGAAAAAGGTTAGATGAAGCATCTAATCTTATCAAACCTCAAGCATTTTTATACTAGAGCACTTGAAAATTGTGATATCAAGGGATTTTTCTGGTTTGTAAAGGTATATCCCTATTTTCAATTAGTCTTATACTGCCTCCTAGTGGCATTTTGAGTCGCTGTAAAGCACTTTCTTGCAGCAGCTGTTTTTATTGGGACCGTGTAACAGTTGTCCTCCCCTCAATGTCATATCCCTCATGCATGACTCTCTTTGTCTTTATGTCTTTGTTTCAGCTCAAGACTAAGAAAGGTAGCTTGGGTAAACGCACAGGGCCCCTCATGCCAGATGAGGATGGTCCAGCCGCCAAGAAAACCCCAACTCTTTCTTATGCTTCTCCCAAGCAGTCAAACTCACCACTGTCTGGTAAAAAAGGAATAGCTGGGAAATCAGGAATCCCTGAATCTACTCCAAACCGTCCAGTGCCTCCAGAAGTCCGTCGATTGATTGTGAATAAGAATGCAGGAGAGACGCTGTTACAGAGAGCTGCTAGATTAGGTTACCAGGTAAAACAACCCTTTTAGTTGTTAGGTGACTTTGTAATGCTTATTATTATTTATATTAATATTTATAGTAAATCTACAGAAAAGTTCTATGAACTTAAAAAGTTAATCCAGTGTGATTCAATTCATTATATTAAATTCATAATAATGAAATTTATATTAACTTCTGATATTAAGTCCTAAACATTTTTGTCAGCCGAACCCCCTAACCTAAAATATTTACCCTAAATACCCCTTAGATTAGTTAATATTTCAGTAATTTAACAACATATTCGCATGTTGGCTGTTCACTGATGTCGGTTAATGGTCACATTTACCTTTTTAGTAATTGTTTTATTTTGATTTTACATTTTTATGATTTAATTCATTATTAGCTTTTCACCAGTCCACAAACCCCTTGCAGGTTCCTCATAAAACACAGTTTTGGAAACCTTTATGTAAATAATTTGTTTAACAGCCCTACAAATATGAATGTTGGATCAATTGCTCATTATTTATATAAATGTTTATTTTCAGGATGTGGTTTTATATTGCTTGGAAAAGGATGTGCGAGAGGTGAACCGTCGTGACAACGCAGGTTACACGGCACTGCATGAGGCCTGTGCACGTGGTTGGACGCACATTGTACAGTTGTTGCTGAAGCACGGTGCAGATGTTAACTGCAGTGCACAGGACGGAACGCGGTGAGCAGCAGGTTACAGTCAGGATATGATAGGATGATACAAACAGAATCAGCAGTTTAGTTATTACTTGAAGTATTCATTAAAAGTAATTACTGCCACTGAAAGGCACCAAATTCAGTTTAGCCCCATAAACAGCTTTGGGCTACTGCTTTTTTAATTGTATACTGACAATTTTGAGGTAGGTAGCTAATGCGCTACATTAGATTTGGGAGATGTATTTTTAGAACTATTATATTTGTCCACCCACAGCTACAATGTGTCCAACAAACTTGGTCCAATTACTATACTATATGAAACTATTCTCCCTTCTACCATTTCCTGTATGAAATTTTCCATGTCTTAGTTTGCTCATTGCAGCCCATCTGCAGTAAAAATAAACTCAATTTTAGATAGGGAATTCAGTAAACTATATACTGACTCGTCTTTCAAACTTTGTAGTCCAATTCATGATGCTGTAGCAGCTGATAATCTGGCGGCAGTCTGGATGCTGTTAAATCATGGGGCAGATCCCACACTGGCAACCTACTCTGGTCAGACCGCAGTTAAACTTGCCCAGAGTCCTGGGATGAAAACTTTCCTCAAAGGTAAAACAGCTTTATTTAAAAAAAAAAAAAAAAAAAAAATCAGCAAATGATCACTAAAATCAATCTGGAACATTAGATTTAACAGTCTTCGTGTTTGTTTATCCAGAGTACTTCACTGATTTAGAGGGACGAACAGACCAAGATCCTAGTCTACAGTGGGATTTCTACAGTAGCTCTGTATTTGGTAAGAATTTGAAATTAAATACACTAATGTTCAAACTTTTATATATAAATATAATATATATATATATATATATATATATATATAACTTTTTATATATATATATATAAAGAAATTATTCTTCTGCCATGTTTTGAGAATGATCTTGCTTCAACAGAATATCCAACAATATGCTTTTTTCATTAGAGACCTATGAATAATGCAGAATCTTAATGTCTTATTCATATTACATCCTATCATTTCTTTAAGAAAAAAATCCTGTAATTTAGTGTTTAACTTTTGGATCCCAGATTTTAATAAGTTCTCAGACCTCATTGTATTTAAATTTTTTTTTATCATCTTTCCTCCAAATTGCTCAATGATGGTGGTGTAACAAATAAGCACAATTGTTAGTCCAAGTTTCCCCTAATTCAATCTGGAAGTAATCCAAGTATTCAGTGACATAGCTGCCCACTAGAGGGTAGCAGAAGCACTATAAATATACTGTAGTGAGGTCTTGTGACTAGAGGTTGACTTTTGTCTCTGTTACAAACTTATACAGAGACAGAACAGGAACCTTGCTGGGACTTCCTGTTGTCACAGCCTGAGGAAGAAGGCGGGGACAACTTGAGCGAGCAGGTGAAGGAGAGAGACGCCGATACTGACTGTCTTCTGTTCGAGTTTTCCTCTGAGCCTCTCCTACCCTGCTACCATGTCCAAGTATCACTAACGCAGGGGTGAGTGGCAGAGTAAACACTATTTAAAACATGATCATGACAACACCTAATCTATTTGTTTCCTCTCCACAGTTTTTGTAACTGGTTCTTGCTGGCAGACGTGCTAAAGCGGCTCAAGATGTCGGCGCGCATTTTCCGGGCTCGATACCCTCAGTTCGAGGTTGCCAGCATCGCTCAGGCAGAGCTGTGGAAGCAGATCTCCATCAGTCAAACGTGCACCGCTCCGGAAGAGCTCCAGCCGGGCGACGATGAGGACGGAGAAGAGACGGTGGAGCTGGTGCGCTGCGTGCCAGAGTTACAGGGACTGCTAGGCTCCACCATACAGATCCTTCAAGAAGATGAGGATGACAATTCAGGGGTCAACACCAGACCCTGCAGTCGATAGCGACTCCTGCCCTACATCTCCTGCTCTACAGCCGTAGGATCTGAACAGGGAGCAGCGAGGTGCCGTCCGCAGTCGTGTGAGGTCCATTGCAACCGATGGCCTGTTACCAGTACCAGCACTTTGTATGTTCAGAATCAGCCAGAAAGGTCCCATTTCCTCACAGACACTCTTCTCACAGATGCCCTGAGTAATGAAAGAGGCCCTAGGGAGCGACTTTTCCATGCCCTCACCCCAGGGAGAAAGGCTGGGGATGGACTCCACTGGGAAGCAACTTTCAGGTTCCTTCGGAAGGGTTTGTTTTTTCAGTATTCAATAAATCTTTTCTTTTTTTCTTTCTTTTTTTTTTTTTTTTTAAATAAACCTATATGTGTAAGTAAATATATATGTATATCTTGACATCAGGGTAAACGCAACTGGTTGTAACTTATCATTAACATGTTTTTATGTTTGTTCGTTATTGACTGTCCTTTAGAAGGAGTGGTAATCCAAGTCTTTTTTTATCTTGGTAAACTAAATGTGTGTAGCTAAGAGGCTTACGTCAAGATAACAGCGGCAGGAATGCCTTTGGGCCAGATGGTTCCTGTGTAAAACCATCGAGCCTCTCTCGGCTCCCAGAAGCCCCCTAACCTACAGCATATGTTCCTCACCCCGGCCCTCCTTACCTCAGCACCACTGCAGCTCTGCCAGGATCATTACACCTTCTCTTTATTTCGTTTGTATCGTAGCAGGCCTGGGATTGTGTTCCTGTGACATCCGACGTCGCTTTGTTTTTGCTTTGGAAATCAGCAGGTTGATGAGCTGTTGGTTTTATCCACTGATATAATTATTTTAAGATATCAGCAGAATCAGCCGATATCAACCTTGACAGTTAAGTGGTAAAAAAAAAAAAAACGAGCCTGTGGAGTGTTTTTTTTTTTTTTTTTTTTTTTTTTTTTTTTTTTTTTAAGGTTTTTCTAGAGCCGTTTTTCTAGATTCCGTCTTGAACTGCTTTCCAGTGCTTCTGGAAGGGGTCCTCTCCGAGGTTTTCCTGGTGTACCAGATTCCAGCGTGCTTTGTGGCGCGTGGTGTGTTTTATTTACACTGATTGTTGTTTGTGCTTAATTTAATAGTCATTAATATATTTGACTTTTTTGTGTATCAGACAAATGATATATGAAAATTGCTTTGTATGGTTGGTGCTTTATTTGACAATGTACAAATAATGATCCCTTTATCCTGAGGTTGTTTTTTTTCCCCACACTGCGAACAGTATTTTAACAGGCTAAAGTACAGTTTTATTGTACTGGTGCTAAGCTAGATTTTGTGTTGACAATCAATGAAGTTTTGTTTGAACTGAAACCAATAAATATTTAAATGAAGAGACAGAGATGTAAAGATAGAGTTTAGTTTCACTACTTATGGAAATACAGCGAGACATGAAGAAAGTACTTGGTTTTGATTGAAGAAGGCATATTGCTTCAGTGATCTCTGTTCAAAGAGGAGAGCTGTTTATTTGATTCTTTTTTTTAAAGAAATCAACCAGAATAAAGCATGATTGTCAAGTCTTGTTTGTGATTTGCTGTGTGTTTGTTACTGGGTAAGGTGAAATTTCCACGCTTACTCATAGTAAACCCACTGTAACACCAGTGGCTTACTGCTTTTATGAAAGGGTTGAAACAGCAATATGATTAAAGATGACAAAGTCCACTAATTAAATGTATTCTTAATAAAAATCACAAGTGATATTTAGCTTTTTACATTTGGAAGCAAGTCAAATTCTATATTAATTCAGTCATATAAAGGTTTTACCCACGCTATATAGAAAATTGTTGCGTCCAATTAAAATGTCATTTAATAATTTTGTAGAAGAACATATCGATATCAAAATATGTCATCTTCATTATTCAAAGAAAATATTTAAGTGCAACATAAAAATACTAAAATTTGAAAGCGGAGCCCGTAGAGTTCAGTTCGTCCTCTCAACTGCCCTCAAGGGGGCACTAGATACCAACATTACTTTATCTGCGATATATGAGGGGTATCAAAGTGCACTTTTTAGGCTAAAGATTTAATTTTAATTGATTTCGTTTAATTAAATTATTAAATGAATATGAAATAAGCAATATATTTACATACTTTAACACGATATACACTACCTTTTTGGTGACATAAAAATTTATATTTTTATTACGCAATGATGCATTAAATTGATCAAAAGTGATAGTAAAGACATTTATAATGCTATAAAATATTTATTTTTTTCAAATAAAAAAGCACATTTGAATTCTTTGAATCATCAAAGAATCACTGTTTCCACAAAAATATTAAACAGCACAACTGTTTTCAGCATTGATAATAAGAAATGGTTCTTGAGCACCAAAGCAGCATTGATTTCTGAAGGATCATGTGACACTGAAGACTGGAGTAACTGCTGCTGAAAATTCAGCTTTGCCATCACAGGAATAAATTACATTTTTAAAATAGGCTATATTATAAACAGTTATTTTAAATTTTAATAGGCTAATATTCACAATATTTTACTGTATTTGTACTGTAGCCTAGTTTTACTGTATTTTTGATTAAATAAATACAACCTTTGTGAGCAAAAGAGATTTCTTTCAAAAACAAACAAACGAAAAATCTTACCTATACCACAAACGTTTAAACAGTAGGCTAACGTACACTTGGTTGTATCACTAAATTCATCAAATTCAAAGGTCAGGAGAGCAGTTAGCTGCGGTAAAAGGTCAGTTAAAGTAGGTGATGGAGGTTTCTGGAGGAAGGGACAATAAGTTTGTTGAGAAACTAGTGCACTGTAGTGCTCATGGGGAAAGAGACGAGACAGCATTTAGAAATGAGAGTTGTCTGCGTAGACTGTGGCCTCAGGAGACCGCGTTATGCTGAGGAACAAGTCAGATAATTCCTGAGTCAGGCTTTTTCTGCAACATGCCTTACTGTTATAAAATGCTATAAAAAGTAATTAAACAATAAAACAGTCCTGTAATTTACTTCTCTTACGCTATCTACGCTTTATATCTAACAGTTATCAGATTACGCAGTATGCCAGCATGAATCACATAAATCAATCCACATGCCAAAGTTTAGCTTGTTTAATTCCTGAAGTCAATCCTCTAACTTTGTTCACCCATGTATATGAGTCAGTCAGTTTGGAATGTCTAGTCAGTCCTTCTTTGCATGCCCACACCTTTAAAAAGCACAATTTAGCTAGAAAAATGGAAGATAAAATGCGTATCAACGTAACTCGACCCTCAATAGTTAGCTGTCGGTTTGTTTGGTTGCCTGGTGCTGAATTGAAGCAGTGGGATGGAAGAGAATGCTGAGTGGCTGGGGGGCATTTATATGCAAAAGAGCGAATAGAAATCGCAGAACGGTACAGCGGTGAGGTGAGTGAGAGAGAGAGAGAGAGAGAGAGAGAGAGAGAGAGAGAGAGAGAGAGAGAGAGAGAGAGAGAGGAGGAAGATGAGTAGCTAAAGGATGCCGCGGCCCGATGGGGACAGTCTGAGACTGAAAGCAGAATGCAACGAAATGAAGACATGCTTCAGTTAACGCCTCGACTGTAACCGGCGCCTCGTGGAAAACGTGCATTCACAGTCAGTCAGTCAAACATTTCTTCAGAAGCCTTAATGGCAGCACAAGTCACTTAATGGATACTGTTCTGTAACCTTGCCAAATAAATAAATAGGCCTAATAAAAAAAACAAGGTTATTTTAGTAGGCTACTATTATAGCCTATTTTAATTAATAGGCCTATTTTAAATTATCTTTTTATTTTATATTTGAGTAATTTTCTTATGTGTACCCCTCCTGTTTGAACCACCCGCTCTAAGTGGGAGTTGAACTCGGGTTCGCCATCATGTGAGTCGGGCGCTCTAACAAGAAGGCTAAAGACCGCAGTCTCTAGCATCAGTCGCTAGAGCGCCCCTTGAGGTCAGGGGATTGAGGTTTACACGCACAGCTCTTACCGGCCTACGTCCGTTACATATGCTTTTGTAATTTTTTAAAAAGTTTTTTTTTTTTTTTTAATATTTCTATTTAGCTTTATTTATATTTTAGTTTTAACTATTAATAATTTTAGTATAGGTATACTTCAACTTATAGTCGGAAGTTGTTCTAGTCTTTTCTCCCCTATTGTGAAAATGTAGGGCGGGGCTGGATTTTGTCAATCAATTTGATTGTATTGTTGGATCGCTGTAGTTTGCTATTGCTGTGATGTCATGTGAGTGACTTGTCGCATGTCCCGCCCTCGCGCCGGTAATCTGGTCATCAGATTGATATTGCTGCAAGAGTTATTTCGATTAAAGATTAAGAAGGTACATGTTTTTGTTGTTGTTGTTGTTTTTTTAATAAATAAAAATAATAATGATGTGTACGGATGAATCATTTATAATAAATTCCGCAATATTCCATTAAAAAAATAGTCATAATAACTTTAAACATAGGCTAATTATTTCAGTGTTTTTACCTTTCTAATTTTTAAGTTTTTCAAGTGTAAGTTTCTCATCTAATATTTATATTTTATTTCATTTCAGCTTTATTTCAGTTACCAAAAATAGTTTTAGTTTTAGTTAACAAAAACATGCATGCAGACCTTTAGGGATTGCTTTAAAAAGCAAAGCAAACTAACTACTGGAGGTTACTACAGTTCAGTGGTGTGATGTCACAATGTTATTATGAAACAGACTACCAATATCATTCCAAACTTTGGATAATTGACATGATATTAAATCCATTTATGGATTTCATGTGCTAGAATATACCAAAATGACCAGTCATAACTTTTTCTCTTGCACTAGGTTAAGCCCATTGCATCATATGTGGACTCAGGTTTCAGAGCCACTCCTTCACCAAACCCACAAGATCTACTACCTGCCATTGGTTGGCCCTTTTGGAGCTAAAACATGATTGGTTTAAATCTAGGGCACGTCTCAACAAGACATACTGACAGTTATATGCACATGCGGCCATATGGAAGTAATTGCAGGGTTAAAAATAATATAACAAAAGGAAAGAGGTTTTAAACCAGCCATTTTTTTAAATATTTTTTCTAATAGCAGTATTATTTATCAAAATAATAAACTAATGCACATGTCTTTGACTAAAGATCATTAGCTAAGCTCTGCTGGAGTGAGCTAACTGCAAAGTTGCTCATCAGATAAACCTTGACACAACTGACCAACACAAAAGTATAAAAGCCACTTGATTACATTAGTGGTTACAGGGTTAAATCTGATCACCACCCTCCCTTCTTAAATATCTGCTTTCAGGGGGTCAACAAGTATTTGCCTTTGTTCAGATTATGTAAGAGTTCTTCCACAAAGAGGCGGTCCTGCCAGCTTTGCTTCTCTCAAACACCACCAGGGAACTTCCCTTTTAGCATTCTGCTTTTGAACACCTCTTTTATAGAGACGCAGCAACGGTTAGAAAGGCCAGACAACCTGAGTGGGCACTGCTTACATGTTAATTAACATATTATTTCCCTTGCCCTGGTTAACCCAGATTCAGTTTTATTAGGGTTTACAGTATTTTAAAGCAATGCACAGAGATATATTCACTTAGGAACACTCTGTTCTTATACGTGAACAGATGTTTGTTGCACTGACCTTGAATTAGTGTAACTCTCCAGACATGCTGAGTAATGACTGAGCAGAACCGTCACTGATCAGTCCAGCTAATTCCATTCTTTATAATTATATTTAGCCTGGCTAGCATGGCTCGATAATCTGTTGCTATTCTGGAAGGATCCATCTCTGCCAGGGACAAATGTTTTTGGATGTTAAGTATAGAAAGTCATTCAAACATCACGACATGTGGCTCTTTTAAATCTATATCACTGATCACATACAGATCACGCATGAATAGTGTGACTGTATGTGCAAACTGTCTCACCAGATTTGTTGCAATATATTTTATTTCCTCAATTATAGGCAGTTTTGGTACTGTGGAGTTTGTCTAGAAACAAACTCTAACAGTTTATACAAATGCATAACGGGATAATTCTGACATTTTTATGAACATTGTCACATTGATGTCATTTCCACATTTCAAATGATTTGTTGTGTTTGATAGGATTCTGTTATGGGAATGACAGCAGAGGATAGACATTTTAAACATGGTTGACTAACATAAAATTTTAAACCTAGCATCCTAGGCCCCGTTTACACTAGTGCGTTTTTGTAAAAAAAAACGATCCTCGTCTACACTGGCGTTTCCACAGCGTTTCAGAAACGATCTCCGTCTACACTACATGGCCGAAAACCCGCCGTTTTCTTCCTAAAACGGGTTCTGTAGCGTTTTTGAAAGTCTCCGTTTTCGAGGTTCCCATAGCAAAACATATGCCTTTTAAAATGAAAACATAACATTTTCCCAAGACAGTTTTAATGTGACCCTCATTTAACCAAAAATAAAAGTAAAGAAAAATAATAAATTAAGTAATTAAAATAAAATAAAATAATGAACCCCTGGGACATAAAAGTGGGAAATATATGTCAGCTAGTAACATTTCACAGCTTAAGTTAGCTATGATTAAACATACAGGGTGTGTATAAAAATTTATAAATATATTGCTTCAAACTGAAATGTTGTCATTTTGAAGAATGTTGTCATTTTAGATCCAATTTCACTGCTTGAGTTCAGTTCTTAAAAGTTGAATCCTTGAATTAAAAGGTCCATACATAATGCAGCAGTGTAGGATATGACCGACAATACCTAATGTTCCTCCTGTCCTTCAGATTAGATTAAATCACGTGGAGTCAGCTCAACCCTTTCTGAGGACAACAGGCCGAGAAGAGTAAATACCATCTTTTTCTTGAATATTTTGAGTAAATATACAAGAAATGCATTTCCCAAGATCCCAGCTGGCAAGGAATAATCACAAAAAGGGGAAAAGTGTATGAACGGGTGAGCACAATCATTTCACCAGAGAAACAATAGCAAACTTAACAGATATACTATGAAGTAATGGCAGACCTGCATGAGTTGGAGGCTGCATGGGTGAAGGGAACCAATGCAACATATGCGTGTGAGGTTGGAAACGCTCCAGCTGAGCACCACACCTACCGTGTTATGTAACCTCAGCTGCCTTGGACATTCTTACAGCTACACGTTTTTCACGGAGCACCCCGACTGCATGAGACGTCTGCATGAGCCGATCATGTACAGCTAAACAGCTGCACCTGCAGCTGAGTTCTTTGCCCTCTCTGACTGTTAAATAGCAGCATATAGTATTTTTTTTAAAAACATTTCATGATAAGATAGCTTGTATTCAATACAATGTCAACATTAGAAATTTTCAGGGTCACTAAGCACTTATTCTTTGCTGACTGTTTGTTGACATACACTTCTGCACTTTCTGCAGTCTCTGTTTTCTGTGAAAGATAGAGGAATTTTTGCACTTCAGCCTTGCACCATGCAAAGTTATCAGTAGTGGGAAAACATCAGCAGTCTGAAGGTCATTCTAAGCATCTGAAGTGTCATTTAGCACTGCTCGTATATAAACATATTAAGATATAATGTAGGAAACACATGCACTGTAAAAAAGAATTGATGGTTTAACTTAAAAAAGTAAGTTACCTGGTTGCCTTAAAATTTTGAGTTCATTGAAGTTAAAAATTTTAGTCAATACAATGAAGGAAATTGGTTTATTCAACAGAAACTCAAAATTTTATGTTATCTGAAATTGTTTTGACAAAAGAAAAAATGTTCTGTTAACAAATCATGAAAATATTTTTTTTTTTTACAGTGTGGAAGCCTGTTTCTGCTTTAGAGTAAAACAAATGTAAAAATATAGTAGTGAGAGTGAGTTTAAAGTAATAAAGTCGCAACTGTGAGACAAAACTAATGAAAATGACAAAAGCACATAAAATTACTGACACTTAAACTGAATATAAAAATAAAAGCTAATTCAAAATATCAGTACATACTATATTAGTATATAAACAATACAAAAATGAAATGGGCTTCCATAGAAACCCAATGTTGACAGCTGTGTATTTTACACTACTTAAATTACAGCGCTGTGTATCATGCCTAAGAGATTCTCTACCAACCCTGATTACTTCTTTAGAAATAGGGAACAATAAAAACAGAACTACTACTTAGGAACTATTGCTTTATTGCATTTTTATGCAACCATGTCTCTTTTGCTCTTTCAGGGACATGTCACTTGCAGACACAAGGGATATTATCACACAGCTATCATGCATCTCCTAAAAAACCACAATGAAAAAACAGGACCATAAGGCATATCCCTAGCTGACTTTTGTGCTCCGTGGATGGTGTGAAAGCTCTGCCTCTTGCACTGAGAGGTCACACACAGAGAGAGCTTGGTAATGCTGTAATGGAGCACACAGGCTTTCATTATATAACACAAGGCTTAGTATTGTAAGGCTGAGCATGGGGTGAGCATCTCCTTACCCAAACCAGCTGATCATCTCACCATACCATCACTAACAGCTGTCAGCCACCCAACATGCCATTAATAAATTACCTAGGACCACAACATTGAGTAGCAGTGTAGCGACGCTATTAACTTACAGTAACTAACTACGCCTTTCTCTTGCAACAGTAGTTCAGTTATGACAACTCTCGGGATAGTTTATAAAACAATGGAATGTACATAGGTTTGGTCTTGGCAGACTAGATCTATGGTGCTGCTGCTGCCCAACAAAAACAACTTGCTTCTGCTAAATGCTCAGAACAAAAAATTATTGGAAACAAGCTGCTGCTGCTAGAGAGAGGGAGACCCCCGTAGCAGATCTAGGCAGGTGGTGCTGGGGAGGTGGAGGGCAAGAATAAGAATTTGCATAGCGCGCAAAGATAGCACATTCTTTTGGATGCATTGTGGTTATAGAGGGGGTAGTAATGGATACATAAAATCGATTGGCTGTGGAAGTCACATTGAATTAACCAATCAGAACACAAATAGAGTGTTATGGCTGAACTGTTTATTTAAACTGTTTAGTGTAGCTTTTCAAGTAACATGCTTCAATTAAATCCAACACTCTTAAAAAACTTTTCAGTGAAAGGTTCTTAAGAGAACATTTTAATAATCTAAAAAACATGCATGTTTCCACTCTAAAAGAACCTTTAGAATGGAAAGGTTCCATGAATGCTAAGGGTTCTTCATGGAACCTTAAATGTCAAAAAAGAACTTTTATTTTTAAGAGTGTACATGGAACAAGTAGACATGCCTACCAAAGCGGTCCTCTATGGGTGCATCTCAATCAGCTCCTTAGTTCAGTAGTCAGGGCACTGATCAGGGAGTCGGCCATTTTAAGGGCTGTCTCAATCGCAGAATCCTTCCAGGGCACTGAAATGTTCGCTCCCTAAAAAGTCCCACAATGCACCGTGAAAACCAGGGAGCATAGACAAGTCTAATTCATTCAACTGAATCAGTTCATTCTGTTTCTCTTTCTCAAATGTAGGCTGCATCCGAAAACTGGAAAATGCTGCCTTCAGAGGACACATTTAAAGGTAGGAAGGCATCAAGGCACGTCTGAATCCAATGTTAGCTTCACTTCCTGTTTCCTAAGATACCTTCATCTGATCGATTTTTGAAGGCAGCATAGATGTATCCTTCGCTGCTTTTGGTATCCCACAATCCTGTGCTTTCCATTCTGTGTTAGATAAATAAAGATGGGTTTGCTGGTCAGTGACCAACATTTTCCACTTTTTATGTCATTTCTAGCGATAAATTACTACTGTAGTAATTAAATAAACAATTACGCTGCCTCAGAAGTCGGTCCGAAATCAGTTTCGCACAAATGCTGCCTTACAAGTCATTGCCTGATAAGGAATCGAGGCATCAAGTCAGCTGCCTAGGTTTTCGGATGCAGCCATAGTGCTGGAAAAGTGAATTTTAGTGAATTGAATTGTTCAGACATTTTTTTTTTTTCCCTTGACTCAGTGTAATATGTAATATTATGTTTTTGACTCTGTAACGTAAATGAGAGGAAGGTGTTTAATTAATTAATTTAGTTGTATTTAGTGTGTTTAACTGTTCAATTGCTTTCAACCTATATGAAACAGTTCATTTAAGAACCCTCACTGAACCCCCCTCCCTGATCTCATTAAATGATAAATTACATCATACATTAGTTTTATTTTTTCAAGCCCTCTCAAATAACTTTTTATTTGTATCTTGTAGCTAACCACTCTTTCAGTAACTGACTGTAGTTTATTGACTCTGCATTATGATTTGTCCCTAACTGTTAAATAACTTCCCGTGTATTATAAATGTTTAAATGTAAAATATGTTTTTTCTTTTTTTTATATATATCTGTTTGACCCATAAAGACTGATTAATCTGATAGTGAGAACATGAAACATTCTGCCACGTCTCACACGCGTAAGTCAGTCACTAGCATTTGTTTAGCAACGTTCCCTTGCTGGTTCCAAGATGCTAGGGAGCACATAAGGGCAGCTGTTAGATATCATCCAGCAGACTGGATGTGCCCAGCCAAGTTTGGATTGCCTGATCACGTAGCCGCTCAATGCACCATGGCATGGGGAATAGCCAGCCAAACATTTTGAAACTGATTTATGCTTTTATGAGTCCGTTTATGATGTATGTTTTTATCCTCATGCCAGTCTGCCATGATAAAACAGTTTGAGCACATCAAAAAGGAAATCTTGCTTAGTTTAAGCTAATTTAACTGTGTGTGTGTATATATATATATATATACATACATATATATATAGAGAGAGAGAGAGAGAGAGAGAGCGAGCAGCCATATCCCTCATTTAGTTTGCTAGTTTGTGCATCATGCAGATTTGTTCCTTTGACCGCCTGGCCCAGTTTGTGTATCTCACGCTGACCTATTTCACTTGAATAGACAGATGGTTGGACCACATTTGGTCTGTAGTACAATAATGCCCCTCTGTAGCCATAGCAGACATTTTGATATTTGGTATTGTGGCCATTCTCACATTTGTTTTGGTCTGTTTTTTTTCTTTTTCCATCCACCTACATTACTTTAAAGTATGGGTGCTACCATGACAGCGGCTTGGGCTGTTAGAGAATTGTATTGTTCATGGTTCAGTGAATGTTTAGTAGAAGATGAAAAAAAAGTCCATATTCAATCACAGAATAATATAAATTAATAAAATAAATAAATAAAATATAAAATCTTTCTTTTGAGACTTAAATTCAGATCAGATTACAGTTTCAAACACTCAACACATGAGAACTAAAGATTAAAACTCAGTGCATCTTAAAGGACCAGATATACATTCCTAATTAGATTAAAAGATCATGAACTGATAATCTCAACCAGACATTTTTTATGGGTCTAATACACTTTGAACTGATAAGGATTGTCATGTCTCATGGAATGGTCTGCATTAGCATTTATGACACCAGTTTTAGCCAATCTTTATGCATTTTAAGGAGAGTTAAAACAGTTGAAGATGGAGAATTTAAAGGGATACAATGCCCAAAAACAAATACACATGACTTTCTTCTGTAGAAAGTAAGATGCTTTATAAAGGTTTTGGTTTGCACATACAAAAGGAAGGTCAAATAACTAAACTGTTACACTTATCTCTACAAATTCTTGTGTCGCAGGAAGGGAAAAAGCACTGAACTACACCCTCAAGACACTGCAAACACGAGAACACCTTTGTAATGAAATCAAGCTCAAACCTGCCTTAGTAAACAGTAGTCACATGCAATGCAACTGATGCAGCTCTTACGAAACCAGATTAGCAGACACTTCCTAGTACCATTCAGGATTAGATATTTGACCCAGCCTGCTGGTAAATATTGGCATCTTATTGCACTTGAAGCAATGCAGTTCTCAGGAGGAAGAGAGAAGCAGTTTAAGTTAATGCTTTATTTAATAAGTCACTATATTACATTACAGCACAATATAAAACTTGAAATCTTTTAGGACAATCCAAAAAAACAAGTGGCATTACAGACTCATATGGGTCCTGTTCAAAAGGATACAATGCATGACAAGCACACGTGCTTGAACAGCACAAGTGGGAAATGAAGACAGAAGGCACGCCATTACACATGGACAAGTGCACAAGAGCAGCATTAATACATAAAAATCCCCTCCTTAAAAAGGCATTGGTTGGCTAATACGAAGAACGGAATTACCAGCATTCACATCCTTCTACAGCTTCAAATGACAAATGTCAAGGGCTTTCTGACTTGGCATACAGAGATTTAAAAAAAAAAAAAAAAAAACCCAGAACCCAAGTCTAGCTGGAATAGATGCACGCTGCTGAAATGGTCAGTTTAAAAACCTCATTACTCTCATAGCCCTTTAACTTCTAATGGACATCCTGAAAGCACCAGAGACTGGCAAAACAAGCCACGTGACAACTAACTTTGGGTATAAAACCCTTTTGATGGCAGAGGGGAATCTAGAGCCCTTTAGGTCCACTGCTGCCCATTCACTTCCCAGTTCAACAGTTCATGAATTGTCCATATTAGATTTAAACTAATTCAGTCCTATCGCAAGAGGCTACCCCCGCCAATTTCTCGCTTGTAACGATTTGTGAGATGGTCAGCCTGGACCGTGAGCTTGGACAGAACAGCAAACAGTCCATGGAGGTGATAGTGGAACTGGCCCTCCAGGTCAGAGCCCTCCTCTGTGGCACCTCCATTCACCTGTGGCAGCTCTTCTTGCTTCACTGCCATCTCTAGGAAGCTGGCACCGCCACTCATCTCCCTCTTCAGCAGGCCCCATTCCATGTCGTTCTTAATGGATTTAAGCAGCAGGTAGTGCTCATACATGTCCCTCTGTTTGCTGGGGAAAGGGGGCTCGTTGTTGTTGTGGCTAACAGAGGCTTGGCTGTCCTGTTCCTCCAGAGGCACGTCCCGCAGTAAGCTTGGCACCATGATGGTCTCGTCCATGTTGTTGGCAGCGGCGATGAACCGGTTCATGACGTTGAGCAGCGAGTGCTTGTTGCACTGCGTGTCGTTGCTGAGCTGCATCATGGCTAAGCTGAAATTAAAAGGTGAAACATTCAGAACTACAAAACCATTGTAGGAGACGAATATGATTAACTGATTCCTTTAAATCACAAGTAAGTTACTGCATGTTTCCTGACATCCCGGTGTTGCGCATTACATGCTCTAAAACGGTTCAATAAAGTCATTTGTTGGCACGTTTATTGTGTCCCAGTTCAGTTTATTGCAGGTAGCCATGATAACTCGAAATATGAAATTTACAATCATTTTAAACAGTAAAGTTTAATTACGTTTCAGCAGAAAGGCGTTTTAAAACATTTCGTAAGACGTCATTTAAGGAAACCAACTGCGAGTTTTGGTTTAGGGAGTTTACCCGAGAACCACTAGGGCGACAATCTCGTTCCGGGTTTAAGCGGCTCAATCGACTCATTGAGAAAAGCTAACTAAAAGAAGCATTTGTTCACAAATAATCGTTTTTAATTGCTAAAATTAGTTTTACGCGTTGTAAGTGCAGATGGGCATATTGCACCGTTTGGTTATTGATGGCGTCCTAAAGAAACAATTAAACGACGTCAAAAAAAAAAAAAAAAAAAAAAAAAACCCACGCAACAAAAAACCCCCGTGAAATTCAGATGTTAAAGCGTTAAGCGTGCAGAACTTAACACAACTAAAGAACCTCTACATTTCACGTTTACACGAGACAACCATCGCTTCACCTGATCTTGCAGTTACACACAAATCTAAAAAAGAATTTAGATGCAAATGACTAACCTGGAAGAAATCGGATACTTGACTGGTATAACCCAAAGAGAAACTACAAAAGGTTGATTACGTTGCCAAACCGTTACACTGCTCCAATAGAGAAGAAAGTTCCCCTCTTCTATTCGCTCGGGGAGAGACCGACAAAATTTATACTGTTGACGTCAGGCGGGGAAGCGTCATGTCCAATGATTTACAGAGCTGCATGTGATTGACAGGCCATCGGACCAATCAAGCGTTCGCTTTACATCCGCATCTTTCTGTCGTTTTATTTGACAAAATATGACCTCTTTACATGGAGGCAAGTAAATAACAGAATTTTCTTCATTCTTAACGCAGTGAACAGTTTTAGTGTTTAAAAATGAGCGTTTGCTCGTGGTGATTAAAGAAATAGTGAAATAACCCATAAACTATTTTCCCAGCATAGTCGTTCAGTCAAATGCCGCCTTCACGTGCAATCAGAAATTTGATAATTCCCACTTCCGAAGTCGTGATTCCGAGCTAATTACATTCAAGTTTCGAAATGGGAGTGTTCATGCACTATTTTTACGTAGGAAACACGTATTTACGATAATTCCTAGAGCACGTTAAGGAAGCATTAGCCTATATCAATAATGTGATCTGCTTTTAAAACGCTAATACAGTAGTTGTGCTTTTTTATTTCTAGTTATTGTAATACTACTTACATTTCTTTTATATTAAACTCTTCCTTTGTTCTGACCCATGTATGCAAGAGTATACGGTCTATTTATAGTCTTGAGAGTATAGGTGTATAAATACACCGATAGCGCCATCTGGTGGTTCTGTGTCTGAAGCCTGTGCTCATACAAAAGAGTTTATTATTCCTATGCATTTTACAGTTTGCAGAAAAAAAAAAAAAAACCCTGAACATGCTGTTGAAAATGTTGTCTTACAAAGATATAAACGTGTACATGCTCAAAAATAAATCCATATGCTGGCAAAAGAGAAATTAATAATAGTTTCAAAAGTAATCTGGTTTATACATCACCTTATTTTCCTTACAGACGCAAGACTGTCTTAAATACTTTTAAACCCTGGCATGGATAATGTTGATATTTGTAGCTTTGTATGTACATGTTAAATATTGTTACCTGCTCAACCTGCGTGACAACAGATTTCACATTTTGTAGACAAATTTAAAGAGACACTACACATTTTCTGTTCAGAACATCACAGCCATGACATTCAACAACCTTATAATTAACACTATCACTACTACATTAATAAAGACTGAAAAGAAATGGAAATAGCCACATAATTTTCAAAGAAGCAATTCAAACAGAAATGGACATACATGTATTAAAACTAGTTCTTGAAAATGAACTGGTGGCGATAAACTCCATATGTAACATGTTGAGAGGATAACGCCTTAATGTCCCATATTACTGTCAGGAAACATTCTTTTTGGAAAATGTTGAACTTTAAGGTTGCATGCAAGAAATTTTACTAATGTTTTTACTAGATGCAAAGTTTTAGCACATGTTAGCTCCAATGAAACAAAAGTCAAGGTGTACAGTACACCATTTACTGGCTAAAACGTATGCACTTTCTACAAACTTCTATATATCTAATCGCTGTTATATTTACACTCTGGCAAAAACAAATGCAAAACAGTCTTATTCCTTTGGAATGGGTTCTTTCCCTTCAATGTAATTACCAACAAGAAATATTCTTTAAAAAGCAGTCAGAAATCCTCTAAAATGAAATGTTTAGCTAAGGCACACATACAAAACACTGAAACTAAATGTTTTCCCTTTGTGTCAGGTTCAGCCCTGTGATCTTCAGATGATACCCTGTAAACAGACAGAAGTGAGAATAAGAACGCTAGATAATAATCTAGTAATGTATTTTGTTCAATGAAAATACTTAATAATGTAATAGAACACAAAATTGTGCCATTTTAAAAAGAACAGCCTATAGAGAAGTGTAAGAAAATATACCAGTGGCGGAGAATCATTACACCATCTCATATTGGTTGTTGGTGATATAGCGAGACAGGCAGCATGCCAAGAATATCCCAATGATCTGAGGAATTGAATGGCAAATAAAATACATTATTAGGTGCATTACAAACCAAAAACGTTTATATTTATAAAAAAAAAAAAAAAAAAAAAAAAAAAAAAAAAAAAAAGGGCTTGAGAAGTACCTGGAAGAATGCAATTCCAAAAGAAATTCCGGCAATAATTCCAAGATTGGACTCCATGGTTGTAGTCATCAGAGAGAAGCAGCCCTAACAAGAGGAGGACTTTTTTTTTTTCATTCCAGCATTACAAATGAGGCTTATTATTTTGTTGATTTATGAGTGTTCAGAAACAGTTCTTACCCGTTGATATACCACTGATGCAGCCGTTTTAAGATCCTTAAGTTCTGCAGAAGTGCAGTTTACACCAGCAGTCACGTTACAGCAGCTTTTGGGGATGCCGCCTGTTTTGAAGTAAGGAGCGTCTTCCCAGCTAGTGTAGTTCTTCTCTCCACAGCATTGCAGCTACAAAGAACAAAATGTTGAATTACATGTCTCAAAACATTTAAGCAGATTAGTGAAGTTTTATGTAATCCTGATGATTTGTATAGGGATGCGCCAATCCGATACAATTTTTTTTTTTTTTTTTTTTTTTAAATTTGGATCAGGTATCGTTGAGATAGAACCGATCTAAATTAACATTAAAGGATTAGTTCACTTCAGAATTAAAATTTCCTGATAATTTACTCACTTCCATGTCATCCAAGATGTTTATGTCTTTCATTCTTCAGTTGAAAAGAAATGAATGTTTTTGAGGAAAACATTCCTAGATTTCTCTCCATATAGTGGACTTCACTGGGGTATAACAGGTTGAAGGTCCAAATGTCAGTTTCAGTGCAGCTTCAAAGGGCTCTACATGATCCCAGCCGAGGAATAAATGTCTTATCTAACAAAACGATCTGTCATTTTCTAAAAAAATATAAATGAATAAAAATATATATACTTTTTAACCACAAATGCTTGTCTTGCAGTGCTGTGTTGAGCCACGTAATGTGTAATCATGTTGAAAAAAAAAAAATCATGCGTAATGTAGGCAGAAGTAGGGCAAAAAACTAATTCTTTCCTTCAACTTCAAAATTGTCCGACATCATTGTTTTACCTTTGTTTTGTAAAGGCCGTTTGCCTTAGTCTTTGCACATTCGCTTAGTAGACACTAGATCTGTAGTCAAGTCCACTATATGGAGAAAAATCCTAGAATGTTTTCCTCAAAAACCTTAATTTCATTTCAACTGAAGAAAGAAAGACATAAACATCTTGGACGACATGGGGGTGAGTAAATTATCAGGAAATTTTAAATCTGAAGTGAACTAATCCTTTAAGCTCAAAGGAGGAAGAAAAAGTATTATAAAAGCACCATAAACGTGATCTAAACTTTATCAGTATGGAGCGAGGTTTGCTTGTGATTTAAAACAGTGATGTTTGCTTTAAACGCATCATCATAATTGCCAAAAATATTATCACAATCTTTTTTTCCATATCATATGATAGATATTTATCACAATATTAATTTACCATTAATAAGGAAGGAAATGCTTTCCACATATTTGTTAGACCTTGAGAATGAATGTAAACTTGACTGTTCACAATGAAACTCCACAGAGTTGCTACCTTTTAATTTAGGGCTCCATGAAATAAAAACTTTTTTCTCCCTAAATTCTGTTTTATCCATTTAATTTTTTTGGGATTCTGTGTTTTATGATTTAATACAAATATATATAAACTTTAACAATTTAATACAGCTTTTAAAATGTAAACAAATGAAAATGTAACAATTAACTTACAACAAAACACTGACATTTTTTTTGTCAAAAAGGATGCTGCACAACAGAAATGTACACATTTTAAACATGGCTGACAAGTAATCTTGGTTGTATGATTATACTTAATATTTCTGTCATAAATTCTTGAAGTTAAATCAAAATTTTATTTTGACAGTTTGTGGTGAAGATCTTTCAGTTTTAGTTTCAGTGTGTATTTGATGGTAGTTTTTCTCAAATGAAATGGTGAAAAGCTTGTGAAGTGACTCAAAGCAGCTCTGGAGATGAAGTACATGTGTTCATGGCAAATGCTGAAAACACTGTGAACGTCACATTTGTGTGAGTTTGTCTCAGACAAAACCGCACCGTTCAATCAGACACGCAGAAATCACTTATTAGCTACATGCGCTGACTTGTTGTTGTCGTCATGTTTATTTCTGCTGTGTGACAGGCTGTTAAATTAAATTCATATAGAGTAAAGCAAGTCCAGAGCTTATCATCGATATCAACATATATTTTACTGGCATCTTGATATGATCATTTATCGCTCAGCATCATGCGCAATCACGAGTCCAGAATGCGCAAAAGTGCTTTTGCGTCGCTCTGCATTGGAGAATTTTGCACTGTTTTTCGCAATCAGAGATAATTCATGTTTAGCCTATATATTGGTTCTATATAATCTTTCATGCCTGTTGTCCTATTAAAAAAAATCTGTACCATAAAAAAATCATTCCAAAGAAATGCTGTTTATAGTGCGTATATTCACATAGTAATAACTTTCATAAATATATTGTTCATTAGATTTTTCACGCTTATAACGCAAATAGTAATTTGTAATTGTATTTTTTTTAAATTAAGATTCAACAGATGTAGCATTAAGATGTCTAAACTCACATTCACCTAATTTATTATTTTACAAGACTACTGTTGGAGATAAGATTTTCACTAGAACTACTTGTTTATTTTAATTCTTTGAGAAAGACTTTCTTATCTTTTTTTTTCTTAAAAAAAAAAAAAAAAAAAAAATCAGATTTAGGGTTTATTTCAAATCACATAAAACCTGATTCTACCTCAGAGTACAGAAGGTTATATATATATATATATATACACACACACACACACAGTACTGGTCAGATTGATTGGCATCTGTACTGGCAGATACTCGTGGTTACAGTATTGGTGTCAATGAAAAAGTTGTATTGTATAAAACAAATACATGCTTACTGTTCTCTGAATTCTGTCCAGATCTTCAGTGTCTTTACCAGTGTAGGCTGATTCAGCTTTTTTATAGACATCTTGAAGCACTGCTTTAATCTAAAAGAAGTAAACATTATTTGGCTGTAGACAACAGATGGCATATGAATACTATATGTAAAGCTAAAAAAAAAATTAATAATAATTACCTCATGTCTGAAAATAAAGCCAGATATACCTGCCACTAGTTCAGATAAGAACACAAGAATCAGGAACATAGCATACTACAAGAGAGGAGGGAGAAAGGGAACATGCTTAAAAACAATTAACACAAAAATGTAGATGGAAAACACAATGAATGGTTAACAATTAGGATACAAAATACTCCCTGAATATTTAAAAATATTCATACCACTCATAATTTTTTTAAAGGCTTAATTTTTGCATCTCTGTTACCAAAGTTAAACAGACAAAATCATTAAAATGTACAGTGTGTATGTAATATATAATATATAAATAAAACGCTAGATTAAGCTGCCTGCTGAGGGCTAGCTGGTCCAGGACCAAATGTTTGTCTGCACTCCACACACATCCTGAAAAGTGAAGCCAAAACATTTCGCCCCCTGGTGGCTGGCTGCAGTATAGGTCATAAACCCCACACTAGCCAAAAAAAAAAAAAATATCCAATTACATGTCAAATATTTTTTTGGCTTCAGTGGAAGGGAGTGAAGAAACGTCCTCCATCTTTTCTTCTTTTTTTTTACAGTTAAAAAAAAAACCTTTTAATTTACTCTCATAAATAAAGAAAAGTAAGGATTTTTCTTTACAGGTTTGAAGGTTGAAATGACCATTTTAAGGGGACATTGCATGCATTTTTCATGTCAATTTTATGTCATATAACAGGATTTTTACATAAGCCATCAAAAGTGTACCCTATTTATAAAATGTGCTGTAACTACTTTTTCTTCACATTTATGAAATGGATCACTTTCAGTGTTGAGATCTTGTGACATCTCTAGAATTTACCAGCTTTAGCATCCATGGACTTCCACGGCAGGTCGCGAAGCAACCGAACAATCCGAAGATGATGATGATTGCTCCAGTCCCAATAAGGACATATGGTGCATTAGTGCCCTTGTCTGAACTCAGAAGGAGGTCGAACTCCAAATTAACCTTTCCCCATACTCCAACAGCCAACAGGATCACTCCTGTGAACTACAAAGAAAGTAAAAAACGTGTTTATGGATTTGCTTGAGGGATTACGGTACCATGTCTTGCCCATCCTGATTCTTGATAACACCCTTGGTGCAACCTTGTAATTACACTTCAGCTTCAAAACTCGAACAGTTTAAAGCATTAAATAATAACAGGGGAATCTGCTGAAGTTCCCTGACAACTGTTGTTAGCAAATAAAAGCCTTGACCTATTTAGAAACTGGTCAAAATAAAAGCCAAGTCCATTTAGTTTTTTAGTTTTTTTAAGTAGTGATTTTCACAAAATATTTTAAAGTGGCTTTACATAAAAACAAACCATGATATTGATGTTTATAATACCTTAATGTCACATTTAGCAGATTAGAGCTGGACTAATAGGCATTTTGCGATAATATAAACATTCAAGCAGTTGAGATTTGCTAGTATATATTTGTTTAACGTGAATATACTTTATGTATCTGGATAAAGTATAGTTATATAATAAGACAGGGTTAAGTTTTCGACCATAAGCAACTGATTACGTTTAAGTCTAGGACTATTACTTTTCTTTATCCACTTTCCTCTCTCAGCAGGGGTTATAAACATGGCCATCTGTCCCTTGCCTGCTGAAAATCACTGTGAATAGCAATAAATAGTCGAGATAAAAGTGCTGCATCGGACTTCGCACCCATTTAGGCCACGTTTGATTAACTATTTATATCAGTTTCCTTACTCAATCTCTGTATAGATCAATATATTGAAACATGGATCAGAACAGCTGTTACTGCTTCCCAAAGTACAAAGTTTCATAGGTCTTCCTCTGGAATAAACTAAAAAAAAAAAAAAAAACGAAAAATTATGTTCTACTTTATACTTTTGTTATGTAAAATGCAGGAAAACATTTAATTAGTCGACACATCTTAAACAAGCCGGTAACAATAAAAGGTCGTCGACAAGATTTATACAAAGTCTTTTGTTAATCAGAAGATAAACAAACAACTAAATAAAACCTAGAATAGCGTCTTGTTTTGTAAAAAGAGAACGTATCTAGTTAAAGTCTAAATTAGGATCAAACTAAGAGTAAGAAATGTTAGTTGGCTGAGCCCATTGTTCAGTGAGTTAGCTGTGCAGATAGCCGCCTCAAGCTAACGCAAACCTGATGAAAATACAAACTCACCCAGAAAATCAGACTGTAAGAGATGAGAAATGTCTTCAGACACGTTATCACGGGTTTGGTTTGCAACCGTTCGGATGGAGGGGACATTTCTGCTTTTGTTTTCCCAGCGGATCTGGCTGGCGACAGGATTTTTCGATGGATAGCGCTGGAGGAAAAGTTGCTGATTGGAGTGTGAGTTGGTAAAGTTTTGTTTAGGAACTGAAGAGTGAAGATGGTGCTGTGGAGTCCATTCACGACAGGAAGTCCTGATACCAAGATAAAGGACTGGGATTTAGTCTGGGAAATTTAAATAAATATACATTACTAAAAAATATTGTTCTCTGTTTGGAACAATTATAAACCGAAACACTTGCAAATGCGTATTAATTAAAAGCCTAAACATACTAAGCCTACTCCGTTTTACAAAAATCCAACATCTCTCTAAAGAGTTAACTATGCTAAAGTAAACTATAATCTGAAATCATTGAGGAATTAGCAATAAAATACACATAACAGCATAGCAAAAATAGTTTTTTTATTTTTATTTATTTTGTTACTTGGATTGGATTGTTTATAATGTTAAATATTTTATTGGATTTTTTTTATTTATTTATTTATTTATTTATTTTTTATTAAATGCTTCACAAATGTACAAAGAAACTAGGCAAATAGTTACATCATCCTCATACTTATCCAAAAGTGAAATCAACTTGAGGGCTTCTTTCTTGTCTTTTACAAATTTCAATGAATTTACCCAGTTAACCTAATTTTTCCATTGGTTTAAGTTAAATTTAACCCCTTCAGACCCAGCTTCTATGGGAATGGACATCACATGGTTTTTGGTTTAAACCAATAAGATTTTGTGTTTTTATAATATCAGAGTCACTGATTGGTAATTAATTTGAAAATCTTTCAGAGCTGTAGAACACAGTGTTTTTTTTTGTTTTTTTAAGTTTGATTAGGTATTTATCAAGTTAATTAGTAATATCTATCTAATTTTATGTCTTCAATGTCGTGAGCATAAACTGTCATTCAGTTTTTCATTAGTTTTAGTGAACAGAAACAGCGAATGTGAAATGGGTACACAGCAACACGCGTACGTGCACACACACACACGCACACACACACACTGATGCCTTAATGCTATGCACACAATCATATATTTATCAAAACCAGCAAGTACACACAAACGCACACACAGACATATACACACATACTTTCATTCACCCACTGCAACAAACAAAAAGTGTTTTGAGATTTCATCCTAACATCTACATTTTTTCCCCTACATTCTTATTGCCATTGCTCATTGTTACAGAATGTGTTCTTTTCAAAATCTTCAATGCTAGTTCACATACTTTTTAAATTCTAGTTCATAAGTACTGTATGGTTAAAATATGATGATTTCATTGTAGTGGACATGAAGAAAAAAAGGGTTTGCACAAATCTTGTTTTTTAGACTCATTATACATTAAAGAAAAGCAAATATCAAATGGATATTTTTATGCTCAGTGGAAAAAAAATCAGGTGTGAAGGGGTTAAAGCATCGATCTGCACTTATTTAGGCTATAAAGGATATTAAGGACAAAATCTAAATCCTTGTTTTCTTATAAAATACAAAACTTGATTATCTTCACTGTCTGGGAAATGACAAATAATTTTTCCTTGGAAGGAAGTTTTGGTCAGTGACAATGTAACAACTTTTCACCACAAGATGGCTCTATAAGACAAAGATGTGAATGTACCACAATGAGCAAGGTAAACACACCTTATGGGTGTAAATTAAATTAATTGCTTAAGGATTGGACAGAAATTTGCTTCTTCTTGAAACCACATTATGTTGTTTTATGACGTTTTAGGTAGATTTGGCTTTTCATATTCCCTTTAGCAGTCTTCCAAATGAGGCACATTTTTCACATGCCATGGTTTGGTTATTATTAACAGATCTTACACGTGATAGAACTGCTATACAAAGGGTTAAAGGCTAAGCTAGCATGTTATTATTATTTTTTTTACAATGATAGTTGCTATGATTGTGTTGATGGAATGGTGATCAACGGCTGGTAAATGATTGGCCTGGTTATTGGCAAATATAGATATATCTATTCTCAGACTCATGCATTTGGCTAGTGTTTCAGCCCCAGCAGAGAATGAATGGAGATAATTTTACCTGGAGATCAGATGACTGAAGTGAGTAACCATCAGCCAACAGATGCTGATGAGTAAAGTGGTTTATCCTGGATATGTGGTAGGTAAATGCTGTTAGAGCATGTTAAAAGTCCATGGATGAGTGCTTTTGATGTGTAAACATAAGGCATCAGAATAGTGAACTAATGTCAGTTAGCGTTTAAATCTCTATACTGCAGTCTGCTTCATCCCCAAACACCTCCCATTGGGGGAATTGGAGCATGAGAGGGATGGCTAACCAGACAGTGCTGCAGACAGTCAGTAAAGGGCAATATGTATATGTCTGTAGTGAATGTCTGTGTAGGTATATTTATGTGTGCAGACACATATGCATTTACAACCAGTCACTCACATGATATCACAACAATAGCAAACCGTAACGATCCGATCACTTCCCATAGACAAAATCAAGTCGTGCCCAATATTTTTTTTTTTCTTGTTCAAGAAGCCATTTCACTCAGATATGTCACAATAGGGATGGAAAAAACCTCTGTTTCATGCCTACTTAAACAAAATGTTACTGCAGTTTGTTAACATACATTACTGTCTGGCTCAAAATATCTCATAAATGTCCTTAAACAAAAGAAAGGCTGTGCAGAAATCGATTGTGAATTGTTTGTGTATTTAATTATTTCTGTTTGTATCAGGTAACATTACGTGAGATCCTCTTTCACTCAGACTAAATTAAATTAACACGCATTTACCCAACTCTAATGGCTATAACATTTGAGCATGGCTGAGTGAGAGAGCCTGGAGTATGTACATGTTTCTGTATGCATGAACGGCTTTGGTAGTTTAAAGATCTATAGACACTTTGTAGAAACACTGACCTTAAAGCCTCCTTTTGGCTCCACACAAACAAATCTCCCTTGTCCTTTCTCTCATTCTTACTCTCATGCTTTTTTTTTTGATTTCTCACACACTGCATAGGGTTTGTGGAAAGACGAGAGTCCTATTTTGTGCTAGTTCTATAACGTTGGGTCTCTGCTTTATATCTCACCTCAAGGGTCCACTGCTTTGCACCATTTTTTTGTGTGATGTCTTTCCCCATGAGATTTTATGTGTGACAGAGTGTGAGAGATTAATTTGCGTCCATGATTGGGGTTTTCATGGTTAATTAAGTTCATTGAAAGTTAATTATGGAAACAATGCTTTTCTAGCAATATATTTATCCTTTGAAGTGAGCAACTACTTTATGAGAAACTGCAGTAAACTGCAATAAGCTCTCCTCATTCTCAACTTGACACTCTGGATGAAGACAAAAATGAACCAGAGACACAAGAGAAATTGATTGGCAAGAATGGGGCTAGTCACACGTATACAGTGATTTCTTAGGTTTAATTCTGAAAGTCAGTTTCTGTACTGGCATATTAAAAGTCTTGGTTGCAATTTTAGAGACTATTTTCTTTGTTAGTGGCCACATAAATGATAGTGTTAATTTGACATGTTGACTATAGCGTCACACTACATGGGGTAAGTTGTCACGAACAACCTGCTATTAAACTGCTATTAAAATATAATATATAGACTCAAAGTCTATAAGCTATTCAGCAACATTTAAAAAGGAAAACAATTATGAAATACAGAATGCAAAAAATAATGTTTTGACCTGCAACGTGACAAACTGCACATACTAGTACTTTTTGGTTAAAATTTAGTTGGTTCTTTATTAGTTGTATTAGTTTTTAGTCTTTATTAGGTTTTATGGTGTTCACCTGTTTACACAGCAGATATAGCAAACAAATATGATGATATTTGAAGGTTTGGAGGATAAACTTGCTAGAGAATTTATTTTTGTAATGTCAATGTAATGCCAGTGTCTCACATTATGTGGCAAAGCGAACAACCAACTCCTGTAAATGTGTAGCCTATTTAATAAACTGTTGTCTTATGCTCCGTTGTGCAGAACACATAACCAGTAAACTCTCCTCCCTCGTGACGCACACCTAGCCAATTGCCCATGCAAGACACAGTGGCAATTTACAGTCATTTTAACCATGTGCAGTTGAGCCTGTAATCGTCATAACTTATATTACCACACCAACAATTGCTCTCTCTAAAATGTTATAATATTTGAGCGACATTAAAATTAAATTAAAATCGATGACATTTGATATATGGCGAAAACAAGCTGACTGTTAAAATATTACTTAATAATATGCCCTGGAATGTATTTAAGTTGTAGAAGCCTTGTTTTCTCATAAGTTCATGACTTGATTGCGCTCGCGGATGTCAAGTCTCCCGCGCGCGCAAGAGAAGCGCACAGTCTGCCGAGAGCGCGAGAGTCAGTTCGCGTGCAGAAAAGAAAATCCCGTAGATCTTTTATCATTACGCTCGTGTTTGTGGGCGATTATCACTGAAAGGGAACCGAACAACTCTTCAGGCGTAAGACACGTTCGTATTTCCACAATCCGAGCGCATAACAAGCCTGGATACCTTATTGTAGCGTATTCAAATTTGTTTGTCTTATTCGCAGGGACTGTCGTGAAGTGTACGGGGAAAATGGATCTGTAAAGGCGCGATTTTTGTCTGTCAGTTGATGTAAGTGTGGACGGAGGGGCTCGTACAGGAGATGGCAGCTCTGATGGCTTCAGGACTTTGGTTTGTCGCGCTCACCGTAGCGAGTAAGTAAGCAAGCGGCTCTTTTTTCCATTGGTGTGTGTTACTGCGTTATCAGTAAAACCTACGCTTTTAACCTCTATTTTATATGGTTACGAATCTTAAATGTGCTTATTTTTTATTTAAGTTTTTATAAAGTTAATGAAAGCGCGTGTTTTTTAATTTCTGGTCAAAATTTGTCAGTCACAAATTGTTAAATAAGACGATTGAGAACAATAAATTATTGTTTAAATATTTTAATTTTTAAATGACAGCACAATAATTAAGACTTTGATGTATATTGTTATAATGTTCTCCCACTGGTTAGAAATGTGAAATGAAATCTTTATGTACAAATATGAGCTAGATCAATTTTGTTATTCAATTAATAAAATACCTTACACAATATTATATACTAAATATTCTAGTTGCATTTGTATTATGGCAGGTATTATTGCTTGATTTTGTGAAGGTTTTACACAGACATAATGTTTCAGAAGGAAAAACAAGAATTAAATGGCTCTAGTTATGCGACAATTTACACCAGACATGTAAAAGATTCTCATGAAATCAAATTATATCAAATTATGTATTGCAAATTATATCAACAAGTCTCTTTAGAGCTGTAACCAGTGTGATTAAAGGGGTTAAATTGGGTCAGTCCACATAATGGCACATTCTCTGTGCCCCATAGCTCAGTTCACTCACAGATCTGTTTCCAACTGTGAAGTATCATGTCAGTGCCCACACAGCAGACAGTCTTTTGTGAGTGCATCAGGTTTCATTGAGTACAAATGATGAAGTCTTGATTTTTAATCACATAAAATCATTGATCGGACTCACACTGAACATTAAATAGCTGTGAGATTATTTACAATTAATAGATTACCACCAATAGGTTACATGGTCAGATGTTGTTCTCATGATCCACAAGTAGCAGAAACTTAAGCAAATGTACAATTTAGTATTAGAGTGTCTTTTTCAGTCAGTTTTAGGGCATGCATGGTAATAGCATGTGTATATGTGTGTGCGTTTTGGTTCTTGAGGCATGCTAACTCTGTCATAATTCTGATTAGATCTTGCTCAGTGAGTCAGAGTTGCAGAGAGGGTATCTTAAACACGTTCATGAATGCGCACACAAACATACAGAACGGAACTTGACTTCAGAGGAGCGTGTTTCTGTGAAGGACAGCTTTTATTGAAATCTTGTTTTGAATCTTCTTGCACTTGAACTTTATTTAAGTTCAATGAATTGACTTGCTTTGTAGCTTAAACATTTTATGTGTGATCAAACTCCACAGTTGCACATACTGTTAATTGAAGAAATATATTATGACTGGCTGAACTAAAAAGAGTTTTTTTTTTAGTTTTTTTTATTGGTGTGTGCGGTATAGAGGCAGTGTCTTAACTCTATTAATTATTTATTAGGCCTTGCATTCTAACAGAAAGTAAACTAAGCCCTTGTATAAGCAGTATTGATCACTGTATCAGTGCTCCCATTAATGATTTTTATTGCTGAAGTATTTCCACTCATTAAGCAGTGGGTCAATTACAAACAGGTAATCAAGGTCATGATATGAGAAAACACACGTACATGCATATATACATTATTTATTTTTTTATATATAGTTTAAAATATTTTATGAATTAATGTATTTTAAAATGTAATTTATTTCTGTGATGTCACAGCTGAATTTTCAGCAGCCATTACTCCAGTCACATGATCTTTCTGAATCAGAAATCATTCTAATATGTTGATTTGGTGCTCAAGACACAATTCTTATTATTATCGGCTGAAAACAGCTGCTTAATATTTTTGTGAAAACAATGTTACATTTTTTTCAGAATTCTTTGATGATCAGAAAGTTCAAACGAACAGCATTTATTTGAAATAGAATTCATTTGTAACATTAAATAAACATTCTAAATAAAAGTATTAATTCCTTTTGAAAAAAAAAAAAGAGACTTACTGACCTCATACTTTGAATGTTAGTGTATAAACTTGTGTATATTAAATGTTTGTATGGTTAAGCTTTACTACACTGTAAAACTCAATAAGTTCAGAATACTATTCTAATTATTACCTAAAAACATTTAGGTAAACAAACTTATTTTTCAAGTTAGTAAAACTTAACATTTTTGTGACAAGTGGGGCGGGCCGAGAGCCGTGGAAGTGGAGCAAGGCCAGTGTGGTGCACAGGTGTTTCTCATTAACAACACGTCACCGGCATCCCTTTACTGGCATGTTAATTACGTACAGTTCATTTACATAAACATCATATTCAGATCTTGGTTAAATGTTAGATAGCAAATAACACATGCTATTATAACTATTAAAGAGACTGTCATTATATACTTGCATGTACAGTATATAATCAAACAACATACAGTATATGTGGTCTTAAAAGTTTTGCAGCCCATTCTCAACCTAACCACTTCACCACAATGTTAAACAACATTAAACACTAACTTATGTTTCCCTGTCTGTTAATCTTGTGCAAAAACACACAAAATAACACTTAATTTTAGCATTTATTTATACAGTCTGACGCAAAGCATGAAGGGAATTAGAAATCTGCTGCAACTCAACTCAATTTTATTAAGTTCAGCTTACTACAATGAAATTTTGAGTTCACACAACTTTTTTCTATTAATTACAATGAAATTTCATTATTATTTGACTGAAATAAACTCATTTAATTAATTTCACTGTTCTGTGTAACAATGGCAAACATTGGTTGGAAAAATGTAGTTATGATAGTTAAAGGTGCAGTACGTTTTTTTTTTTTTTTTAATTTAAAAAAAAAACAAAACGCTGTTGAAAAGTTGCTCGGACCGAGCACCACAACAAACATGTAGCCAATCAGCATTAAGGGGCATATGATGGTGGAAGAGAGAGGGTGAGAAAGAGGGAGATTTGAAGAAAGACTGTTAAAAGAGAGATGAGAGACAATACAAAAGAGAAAATCTCAGAGGAAAATTACTGGAAAAAGTGATTGGGATGGATTATGATCAGGCAAGAGCTTTAGGACCTGTGTTAATATTAGAAAAGATTTCCAGCGCTGGAGAAACCTAAGTGGGAAGGCCTGAAAACAGACGCAGAGGTTGCGTTGTTTCTGCTCCATACATGAGTCACAGAAAAAAGAAATGCTGTTGTAATGCTAGCTATAGTAGCAGGACAGTTTTGAGTGTCATTTTTTTGTCTGGAGCTCCTGTGCTGCTGCTGAACTATGTTAATTTTCATAATCTTCGCTTTATTTTTCATGAAACATTATTTTGCTTCGCTTCTGCTATAATAAATAGACATCTACTCTTGCATTGCGTGTGTAACGGAGGCCAGCTAGTGAGAGCTGTGTAAGTAAACCTCAAGACCACTGTGGAGCTGGCGGTAAAGTGTTCAGAAATTTTGGAGGCGGAGCACTAAAGAGGGTGGTGGGTTTGTTTGGGTTAATTTCAAATATCAACAGTGTTCAACAACAAATCTGGGAGATTGCATAATGCACCTTTAACAACATAATTTAAAGTGATAATAACAATATGTATTAAATGTATTTTATATGTATTATATAAAATATATACAATATAAAAACATTTGGTGTAGCTGACATGTAGGGAAATTCCTCTTACTAGTCATCTAAAGTTGCTTTTAATGCAACAATGACCTGCTAATTAGTATATTGAAACCTTTGAAAGGCTTGAAACAAGATGCTTTGCCCAATAAATGGAAGTCAGTTTACCTGAACCAGGTTTTCTACAACTGGGTCAAATCATAATCTCTGTAGGAATTGTGAAAATATTTTCTGTTATTGCAGAAAATGTGTGACATACTGAAACCTCCACACAGTCTCAGATTCTTAATGTAATGCAAACTGAAATGAGGGGAAAAGCCTTTAGCAGAAAGGAAGTGTCTTATCAAGAGTGAGAGAAAAAGCAAAACGCTCTCTTTTAGAGTTAAGAGCAGCATGAAGTGGAATCAACACTCACACACTGCCCAAGTCACTGCCTGAAACTGCAGCACTAGGGTAACTGTAGGGCCACAGCAATTGAATATGTGTATAAATATTTGTGTAAGTTGTTTGATGCAGTAGAGCTTGGCCGCAGATGGAGTAGCTTTTAATAATTTAGTCATGGATATTAATGCCTTTCAAACACTGATTTGCTGATACACACTGGTTAAGCACCACCCTCTCAAACCATAGAGCACTGTTTTTAACTGTATTTAAATTAGATTGGGAAGTGTTTATGTGCATGCAAGTCTGTGTGCTAGTGCTAACAGTGAATGTATGTTATCCACAGTAAAGTATTTTGAGAGTTAGACTAGGTCTGTGTGTGTTTGTCTGTGTTGGTGTGTATCTGTTGTTGCTGTCTGTTTGATGAGGCAGGTTTTATTTTAGTGCAGCTGAATTATTCACAGAGTTGAAGTGCACCGGGGTGGAAAAGCTCAGTGCATGCAACTGTGAGTGCTTGTGTTGTTGTATAATCTTGAGATGGTGCAAGTGTGTAATTCTTTTCAAGGCCCTGTCCTGCCTCGTTGTTTAGGAGTGTGTGTTTTTTTTTTTTGAAGAGCCCTGAAGCAGGACACGGTCCTTGTCTGAGCAAGTCGAGGGTTTTAGTAACACTTTTTTTCTTAGGGTTTTCCACAGATATTAGTCACCCCTGTAGACAGCATCATCCACACTATAATCTCTAACTGTTATATTACTGATATTTTATTATATTGGAGAACTGTATTTGTTAATAAATAAGTGCAATCTTCACTATAGTGGAATCTCATTGGATGCAGTTGTTCTATAGGAAGTACAGTGATTGAGTTGTTGTGAATCAAAAGCACCCCCCAATGTGCGTTTTTGGTTATACTAATTAATTTGCAAATTTAATTTGCCAAAAGTATTGGGACACCCCTCCAAATCATTGAATTCAGGTGTTTCAATCACTTCCATGGCCACAGGTGTATAAAATGAAGCACCTAGGCATGCAGACTGCTTCTACAAACATTTGAAAAAGAATGGGTCACTCTCAGGAGCTCAGTGAATTCAAGCGTGATACCGTGATAGGTTGCCACCTGTGCAAGTCCATTCATGAAATTTCCTCACTACTAAATATTCCACGGTCAACTGTTAGTGGTATCATAACAAAGTGGAAGCAATTGGGAACAACAGCAACTCAGCCACAAAGTGGTAGGACACGTAAAATCACAGAGCGGCATCAGCGCATGCTGAGGCATACAGTGCGCAGAAGTCGCCAACTTTCTGCAGAGTCAATAGCTACAGACCCCCAAACTTCATGTGGCCTTCAGATTAGCTCAAGAACACATGTGTAGAGAGCTTAATGGAATGGGTTTCCATGGCCAAGCAGCTGCATCCAAGCCTTACATCACCAACTGCAATGCAAAGCATCGGATGCAGTGGTGTAAAGCACGCTGCCACTGGACTTAAGAGCAGTGCTTCTCTGTCTGGCAATCCGATGGACAAGTCTGGGTTTGGCAGTTGCCAGGAGAATGGTACTTGCCTGACTGCATTGTGCCAAGTGTAAAGTTTGGTGGAGGGGGGATTATGGTGTGGGGTTGTTTTTCAGGGGTTTCCAGTGAAAGGAACTCTTAATGCTTCAGCATACCAAGACATTTTGGACAATTTAATGCTCCCAACTTTGTGGGAACAGTTTGGGGATGGCCCCTTCATATTCCAACATGACGGTGCACCAGTGCACAAAGCAAAGTCCTGTGACATGGATGAGTGAGTTTGGTGTGGAGGAACTTGACTGGCCTGCACAGAGTCCTGACCTCAACCCGATAGAACACCTTTGGGATGAATTAGAGTGGAGACGGCGAGCCAGGCCTTCTCGCCAACATCAGTGCCTGACCTCACAAATGCGCTGGTCAAGAATTTTAAGAATGGTCGAAAATTCCCATAAAGCCTTTCCAGAAGAGTTGAAGCTGTTATAACTGCAAAGGGTGGGCTAACTCCATATTAAACCCTACGGATTAAGAATGGGATGTCATTATGTTTCATGTGCATGTAAAGGCAGGCGTCCCGAAACTTTTGGCAATATAGTGTATGTGTCAACTAACTCCCATTGGAGAATTTGTAGACTGTTAGGTTGGGTTAGGGTTTGTAGAATAAGTTGACATGTAGTTGCAAAGTTACTTATAGCAAAGTCCCTTTAAGACAAGTCATTTCACTTGGCAGCCATCTTTGAAACGCCTTTCGGGCATGCAAGTGCAGCTCCTATCACTTTGAATGGGGAAACATCAAATTCTCCAAAGCTGGAGCTTCTCCGGAGCTTCTAACGACCACTGCAGTGACGCGATGACTTTACCAATTGGTGTTTGGCTTTTTATTTAGAAGGCGGGACTTATTCCGCCATATTGCACGTTGCACTTTCTCCCTTTCATAACAATACGAGTGACGTGTCTTGTGTTATTCTATAGTCTTTGCTTATAGTCAGTAAAATGTTTGTTGGGAGGCCATCAGAATAAATTGTTAGCAGATATCAACCAGGCAGTCAACTATGACTGATATATGACTGGTAGTTGACTTACAGTTAGTGGAATGTCTAAAGCCGGGGACAAACTTAACGACTTGCTAAAACATTCTAAGACTGAGCTCAACACATATTATATTAAAGTGCAAAGTTGTTATACTCAAATTTTAGATTTGAATACAACCTGTTAGTGTTAAACAAACCAACACAAAACAAGTCTTTTACTCGATGTCACTTTGTCACTCTGTTTTTTTCTTGACTATTACAATATCTTCTAGCAATCTGATATGACTAGAAGCTGTTCCATTATGTTGCCTTGCCCATAATATGTAACATGATGCAACTGAAAACCAAAACTAACATGGTTACTGCTTTGTTTGTTGTGTTCATTTATGGTCATGCCATTTTGTTCACTAACCCCTCATTATAATAATTACTGTCAGACTCTGCTTTCATATGCTGAAATATGAGAGCTTGTGATAAAGAGAATGTTTGCTGATGGGGCAGTGATGGGCTGAACTGCTGACTCATGTTTGGCATTAAAGAATGATCGTCCCCATAGGGTCTTAATGAGAGATGTGGCATAGGGCTTCTATGACCCTCTGCATGCTGTCCCTGAATCATGAGGACTGTTGCTTCGGTGCATCTTATTTACAAATTAATGGGGCTCATTATGTAACTGTCCAGATTCATAATAATGGATTCATAATTAATTATTTTGGGTAATGGAATTGGACATTTTTAAGAGACATTTACCACAGGAAGCATCAACATGTGCTTAGAGAGAATCAAAAACAGATTGTTATTGCCTTGTTTTTGTAGATATGTTTTTAATAGAGCTGACAGTTGAATAATTTTTTAATATTAATTCATAATTAATATGATATGATCATTTCATATGTCACTATTTGCTGAGAAGAAATACATAAGATAAATACATTATTAAGACAGGCCATAAAGCATTGAATGGACATTTAAAAAAGTGTCTTTAGTAGTTAAAAATCTTAATTTATCTGTATAAACGCAGTCTGGTGCCGTTTCAAATAATAAAAAAAAAAGTGTTCTCAAAAGATGGTTGACTAAGAAAATTTTCACTCAGCTTTGAGATATTTTTTTGAGAGTTAAATATCATGGTGTTCATTTAATTTCTCGTATATTTCAGCTGTACTTGTTGAGCTGTTAGTCAGATGGAGTATGTCTCACTGAGCACAGGCTGGGTGATTGTGTGTTGAATGCTGACTGCTGCCCCAGTGCTTTTTCTGTCAACTTTAATCTTGTAGTCTCTGTACTCGTTGTCCCCACAGTACACTGCTTGTCCACAGAGTGATGTCATTTGTCCTGACTTGCTGTCCCTTAGAGACAGTGGTACAGAAACACCAGTAGAGTTTTGGGATTTCTCTTTTGCTTCTTTTTGAAACTTACTTTTTGGCCTCCCTATTTTGATCTGCATATAAGTGTTTGCTAACACTTTACTTTACATTATCTTTGTTACATGTTGCATGTACTTACTATAGTAATAACAGTTATGCATAATTACATGCAACTAGCCCTAATCCAAACATAATATAACCCTAATAGTAAGTACATAGTAATTAATATTAGTATTACTCAGTACTTGATGTATAATTACAATGTAACAACAACACCTTAAAATAAAGTGAAACCTAGTGTTTAAAATTACCCTTTCAGTACACTTGCTAATAATGGGTAAAATTAGAAAATCTAAGTTTAACTGGCCATAAAACTATTTTTCATATTATTTCCTTACAATATAGTTATGTATATGATCAATTGTTTAGCTGTTATTTGGAGTATCCTTTTATTTTATTTAATGATTTTTTTTCTGGAGTTATGACAACAGTATAAAACTTGAGAACAGTATAAAAGAACTTTGTTAAACATTTGATGGTAATTTTTTCGGTAACACTTTATTTTGATGATCCCCTTTAGGCATTTTGTTGACTATAAGTAACACTGCACCTACATGTCAACTAATTCTAATTAGAGTATTAGTCTGCTAACACGTTATTGTGATGGTCCCCCAGCAGACATTCTACTGACTCTAATTAACTTTTTTAAGCAGATGTAAACTTATTCTACTAACCCTAACCCCTTATTCTACCAGCCCTACCCCTAACAGTCTACTAACACTCAACTAATACTCTAATGAGAGTTAGTTGACATGTAGGTCCAACGTTACTTTTAGTCAATGGAATGTCTAAAGGGGACCATCAAAATAAAGTGTAACCAATTTTTTCTCTATGTAAAGGCTGTTAGGAGACAATAATTGAGTTTTTTTTTTTTAAATAGAAATTTTAGATCTTTTATATTGTTGCGCCGCAACAGCTTGAGGCTGTCTTCACAGGATGTGACAGAGCGACTGTTGCAAATCCATTTGTTCTTCATGTAAGAAGTAGTGCGAGCACTTGAAGTACGTCAGACTCAGAAATAGAACGGGGCATCAGTTTACTGTTGGAGATGTGTTTTGATGCGTTGCACCACATCCAGTGTAGACCGTGTTATGCTCACCAAGGCTGCATTTATTTGATTAAAATTATAGTAAAAAAAAAAATCTGATGCCAGTAGAGTATATTTTTGGGCTTTCCCCCTTTATGTAGATTTTTTTTTATTTTTATTATTTACTATGCATTGTTTCCTAAAAATACTTAAAGGTGCAATATGTAGTTTTTTGTCCGCTAGAGGTCGCCTATTCAAAACAAAGGCATAGCTTGATGACGGCAAGTTGGTCTTCACCTCACAGCCGGTGGAAAAGAATCGGGATAGGACTCGGGCAGAATTAATGTTCATGGATGAGATTATTAACGTTACTGTAGTATGAAGCAGAGCAGCACCGAATGTTGTGGAAGCTGAACGAGGCCACTGTAGCGATTGTTAATGAGAGACGAACGCGACACACACCTCGTGACCAGCAGAACTTTTATTATGCCACAGTCGCCGGCGCCGTTTCCGGTCATGAGTATGTAACACAGCACATATTAGATACATTTGAGTGTGTTAAAAATTATGCTATAACGTTACTTTGTGCTTTCACTAGGCAGCTGCTGTGAGACACTTGTTGCACACTGCAGTATGCTAGATCAATTTTAGAATATCATGATAATAAATGCTGGATGGCTTGTGTTGATAAATGGCATGCAATTAATTTTAAAACATATTGTATGATGGAGAAAATTCTGTATTACTGTTACTAAAAATAAAGCTGCATCTGATCATGCTATGTTAGCTAACGTTAATTGACAAAATAGTGTTTTTCTCTGAGGCATGGTAATCGCAAAAAATGAAGAAAATTAGATTTAAACAATAAGACTAAACGCGTTGAGCTATGTAACAGTGATTCGTTTTCTGTCTATAAATGTATCAAAACAGATGTTCCCTTGTCTAATAAAACATGTAATATATTAAAGCGTCTTTGGTGTTTCGATGATTTCTACAAAATAAAACCAGAAACCGAGGTTAACGCGGATATGACGCCAATGACAACCTGTATCCTTCGTTAAAATAGCAATTTTCTCACGATTTGCAAATAGTTGGAAACATTTGGGATATTGTAAGTACTCAACTGAACAAAATATATAACACTGGCCCAGTGGTTTTTGAATATTTTACTGCATTTACTTACATATTGTAGTTTTAATTTTGCACCATGAGTGTATTAATGGTGTTTAAAAATCTGTGGTTATAAATACATATGTATAGGTTTAAGTAAACCCCAAATAAACAATTTCTTCCATCTCAAATTCAAAACCTCTTTTTTAAAAAAAACTTTTTTTAATGGTCTATGTCTGTGTTTTTCAGCTGTATGTTGTTCAGAGGTGGAGGAGCGGTTGATCAACTATTTACTCTCCCCTGACCGATACAACAAGCTGATCCGGCCAGCGGTCAACAAGAGCCAGCAGGTCACCATTGCAATCCAAGTGTCTCTTGCCCAGCTCATCAGTGTGGTGGGTATAGTTAAAATGTGAAAAGCTGCCACACATTGCTTATTTGATTATATCAATGTTATATATTAATGTTTGTATTTCAGAATGAAAGAGAGCAGATCATGACCACAAACTGTTGGCTTACTCAGGTATGAGCAGTGGAACTTTTGTGTTTGTGTTGTAATATTTTCAAAATAAAAGTCTTTCTAAGGCATGTGTCTTTTGCAGGTATGGAATGATTATCGATTGATGTGGGATCCAGAGGAGTATGAAGGGATCAGGAAAGTTCGCCTTCCTTCCCAGCATATATGGCTGCCTGACATTGTCCTGTACAACAAGTGAGAAACTTTCTATTACTTAAAATACAGCAAGGTATTTTGTTCTGATTTTGTTTTAACTTGTGAACACTTAAAGGGATAGTTCACCCAAAAATGAAAATTCTGTCATCATTTACTTTACACTCATGTCATTCCAAACCTGAATGACTTTCTTCCTTCTGCAGAAAACAAAAGAGAATATTTTAAGAACAGTTGAAAACACAAAAGGGCTTTTCACACTGCGTTTATCGTTGGGCATCCTGAGATAAAACAGAAAAGCAAATGGAGAATAATTAGCGTAGCTGCTGTTCAAGACATTAAGCAAAGATAGTCATGTGCAATTGATCTGATATGAGATGCATTATGTGAATGCTTGGCTAAAGAGAAGCGTCTTTAATCTAGATTTAAACTGAGTGAATCTGAGCCCCGAACATTATCAGGAAGGCTATTCGAGAGTTTAGGAGCCAAATGTGTAAACGCTTTTTAGTAGACTGTCCTAGGTACTACTAGAAGTCCTGAGTTTTGTGATCTTAAAGAGCTTGATGGATTGTAGGGCGATAGAAGATCAGTTAAATTCACAGGAGCTAAACCATTTAGAGCCTTATAGGTCAGTAGCAATACTTTATAATCGAAACTTAATAGGTAACCAGTGTAGAGATGATAAAATTGGTTTTATATGATCATATTTTCTTGACCTGGTAAAAAAAAAAAAAAGAAAAAACAGATTATCAAAATATAATCTGTTGTGTACTGCAGAAGAAGTCATACATGTATGGAAAGACAAGAGGGTGAGTAAATGATGAATTTTTTGGCTGAACTATCCCTTTAAATAATTTATAAGAGGCTTTATTTATGCAAAGGTTGAATCCTTATAAAAAATACAGGTTGCAGCCGGAGACTTATTTTGTAATCTTTTTACAATGCTGCATCGATGCAGAATTTGGGCAGGGTTTCACCTTTTTCAAGGACAGAGTTACTGCGTTAATCTCAGGAAGTGAGACTGAGATTAGAATGACAGCATTTTTGCATGATGATGAGCTGGCACTTGGGATAAGAGTATCAGCTTTGAGTTTCACCTTTATTATGCACTTTATCATTCACACAGGCAAAATAGGATACTTTGCTTTTTTATTTAAAAACAACATTGTGTTTGTCATTTTTAGTGCTGATGGGACATATGAAGTGTCTTTCTACTCCAATGCAGTCGTGTCAAATAATGGTGAGGTTGCCTGGCTACCACCAGCCATTTATAAGAGTGCCTGTAAAATTGAGGTCCGGGACTTCCCCTTTGACCAGCAAAACTGCACACTTAAGTTCCGTTCATGGACTTATGACCACACAGAAATTGACCTTATCTTGCTGTCAGATTTTGCCAGTCGAGATGACTTCAAGCCAAGCGGTGAGTGGGATATTGTCTCCTTACCTGGTCGCAAAAACGAAGACCCTAATGACATCACATATTTGGATATAACATACGATTTTATCATCAGACGCAAACCACTGTTCTACACCATTAACCTAATTATCCCCTGTGTTCTCATCACTTCACTGGCCATCTTAGTTTTTTACCTACCATCAGACTGTGGGGAGAAGATGACTTTGTGTATTTCTGTTCTTCTGGCCTTAACTGTGTTCCTCTTACTGATTTCCAAAATCGTACCTCCGACCTCACTCGCTGTGCCCCTCATCGGAAAGTACTTGATGTTCACCATGGTGTTAGTGACTTTTTCAATTGTTACAAGTGTGTGTGTGCTAAATGTGCACCATCGGTCCCCAAGCACACACACTATGCCAAAGTGGGTTAAACACTACTTCCTGGCCCGTTTGCCTGCTTTCCTCTTCATGCGACGACCAGGAGAGTCCAACAAACGTGAGAAATTTCGTAGGAAGCACCAGCAGTGCTCTTCATCTGATCTCCCAGCAAAATGTGAGGCTGATGAGACTGATTCCACCTTCTTTGTCAATGAAGATTCTGCCAAGCACATCGGTTGGAGACCTGGTGAGTTGCAGGAAAACACAGAGTTTCGTAAGCGAATGGCGGTAAAATGCTCTGTGGATGTGGAGGAGGCTGTGAAGGGGGTCCGATACATTGCTGACAAGTTGAAGAGTGAGGATGATGATGAAGGGGTGAGTGCTGGATTGACTTTTATTCAAATTGAGGACATCTTTTCTCTGTGATTTTAACCAATAATTGTTTGTTTTATATATATATATATATATATATATATATATATATATATATTAGTGTTGTCAAAAGTACAGACCGCGATACCAACTCTGTACTGAAATTTAAAAAATGTGACACTTGGAGCGCTGTTGAGCGGATTCTTAAACACCTATGATTGGCAATTGTGTTCACGTGCTCATCAGATATGTCTGTGATTGGCTGCAATGATCAACACTTCAAAAACATGTTGTAAATATGATGCTCTTTACTGAGCGTTTACACCAGATACACACGGGAGTTTGAAAACATGCATCTGTTAGCGGACCGTCCACTGATAGATGCCTGCTTTCAAATGCTCCCACTCCCGCTTTCAAAACGCTTTTTTACATTCAAACACTTCCGTGTGCTTTCAAACACTCCTGTGCGTTGATCATTGTAGCCAATCACAGACATATCTGATGAGCGCGTGAACACAAAGGCCAATCAGAGGTGTTTACGAATCCGCTCAAAAGCACTCAAAGCATCACATTTTTAAAATTTCAGTACCGACTTGGTATCGCGGTCGGTACTTTTGACAACACTAATATATACAATTTCAAAACAACCATATCTGGTAGTTAGTTTATTAAATTAAACTAAGTTTTGCATAGGTCAGGATTTCAGTATATCCAGTTACGACCTGTTAATTAATGGCTGGTTTTCACCGAACGGTATGGTTCGGTTCAGTTCAGTACAGTATGATTTGGGATGGTAAACTCTGATCCGGCTTGCGTTTCCACTGCCAACAGTACCCTTACTTGATAGGTGTGGTGTATGCTGGAAAGTAGCGATCGACGTCATTCTCGCGTGAAGAAGAAAATGAGAGTTAACAACAATGGAGGACATACAGCAGCTTTGTTTGAGCAAAGGCTGAAGGCTGCAAACAGCTGAAAAATACACATTATGTTGCATTGGTATTGTGTTGTCATTCCACTTGTAGCACGCGCAAGTGACGATTCTCTGTCAACCAATCAACATTCTGCAGTGAGTGTAGCTCCAACCTTTTGGTACCAGTACTATTGCTACTATTGTGCTAGGTACCTCAACGGAAGGGTCCCAAAAAGTGGTACTGAACCGTACCGCTTGGTGGAAATGAGCCATAAGTATCCTTACAAATTTTTAAATTGATTGCACCCAATGAAATTAAATATAATAATAAAGAATTGTTTTGCATTGCATTAGACTGAAAATGCAGCAAAATAGTGTGAGAGGGTTACACAAACTTCTGTCACTAAAAAAATGTCTGCAAATTGAATTCCTCAAAAATAAGCTAAATAATTATCTTACACACAAGACTAAAGAAATGGTAACACTTTAGTTTAGGGTCCAGTTCTCACAATTAACTAGTTGCTCATTAGCATGCATATTACTTGGATACTGGCTGTTTATTAGTACTTATAATGCACATATTAATGCCTTATTCTGCATGACCATATTCTACATCCCTTAATCCTACCCAATACCTAAACTTAACAACTACTTACTAACTATTAATAAGCAGTAATTAAGAGTTTGAGGCAAAAGTCGTAGTTAATAGTTAGTTAATAGTGAGAATTGGACTCTGATCTGAAGTGTGACTAAAGTAATTATCTTTATAGTTTAGTAGTATAAGTGTTACAGAGTTGTTTAGATATATATATATATATATATATATATAATTCAAATTAATCTGTGCATATTCTGTTTTTCTCACAGATTGTCGAGGATTGGAAATACGTGGCTATGGTGATTGACCGTCTGTTTCTGTGGATCTTTGTTTTAGTGTGCGTTACAGGAACCCTCGGCCTTTTCACGCAGCCGCTCTTCAAGAGCTATAACACACCCACCAGTGATGATTTGTAGATCACATAAAGTCAGACCAGCTTCAACCCAACCCAACCCACATATCTGTTTATTTTCAGTGCACACCCCACAACCCAGTCTTATCATGAACTTGACATGACAACCTGCTTATATCAATAAATATTGTAGCAAAAAACCAGACAAAGAACTTTAAACCTGACACTTTTCATAAAGCGTTAAGCTCTGTGTACCATTCAGTGCACAATGACACAAAATTCTTAGATGCCGTTGAGTCAGAGCACAATACTGGACACACACTGAATATTTATATGCCCCTAATACTGACCCGAACTCAAAAACCCTTCAGAGCTGTCATTCATCCACAACATTTAGCCCTGGAGGTCTCAGCATTCTTTAACCTCTCATAGAAAATAACTCCCAAAATGACTCCAAACCAACATTCCTCTTGACTTGAAAAGTGTTTTTCTGAAAAAATTATAATTTCCTGAAATTCCCAAAATGTTCATATGATTACAAATAATTACAGTTAGACAATGCAGTCTACATAGAGAACACTTGTTTACATCAGGAAACTAATTATAAACCAGAAACCGGAACATAGATTATACACCTTAACATAGTGTACTACACACGTGCATGTACCTTTCTTTAAAACACGTTCACATCCCCCCTCCCCCCATTATACTGTTAGATTGGTTTAAAAGTTACATAAACAGCATCTTGCAACAGCATTTTGATTGACATATTTACAGACAGATTTTTGGACGTGCTGTCGTTGGAATGACTCATGAGTGCTTAACATATAATTATCATAATGTTATTTTATGATGATTATGTGATGGATTAAGAAAAGTAAATTAAAGCCATACAAAATTGTGCCATGTCTGTGTTTTCATTCACATACATTTTACTGCTAATGTGTATGTGTGTATTTAAATAATTTCATAAGTTAGAAGGGCAAGGATTCATATAATGTTATAACATGTTGATATAATGTCTTCATATAATGTTATAACACTTTACAATAAGGTTTCATTTGTTAACACAAGTTAACTACATTAGTTAACATGAACTAACAATGAACAGTACTTCTACAGCATTTATTAATCTTAATTTCAACATTTACTAATATATTTGTAAATGTGATATACTAATATATTTGTATCAAACGTTGTGTCTCTTAAAGGGATAGTTCACCCAAAAATGAAAATGATCCCATGATTTATTCATCCTCAAGCCATCCTAGGTGTATATGACCAACTTCTTTCAGATGAACACAATCAGAGTTACATTAAAAAATATCCTGGCTCTTCAAAGCTTTATAATTGGGCTCCTGATTTTGAAGTTTAAAAAAGTGCATCCATCCATCATAAAAGTAATCCATACGACTCCAGGGGGTTAATAAAGGCTTTCTGAAGCGAGGTGATGGGATTTTGTAAGAAAAATATCCATATATAAATCTTTATAAACTAAAATAACTAGCTTCCGGCAGATGGCCTACGCAAATTGACTTAGAGTAATATTTGACCTGATGCATTGACGAACACAGAAGCGCAGAAGAAAACACCGGTCATGAATTAGAAGTCTAAAACAAGCATTTTTTAAAGAGAAATATTGGGAGGATTTTGATATAAGAGAAGAGGAGCTTGAGTTTGTTGCCCAGCCCAAACTATAACCTCCTGGAGCCGTAATGGATTACTTTTATGATTGATGGATGGATGCACTTTTTTGGACTTCCAAATTTAGGAGCGCCATTCACTATCATTATAAAGCTTGGAAGAGCAAGGATATTTTTTTTTAATATAACTCTGATCTAAAAAGAAGAATATCTAAAAGAAGATATTCATATTCACCTAGGATGGCTTAGGGGTAAGTCATTGGATAGTTTTCATTTTTGGGTGAACTATCCCTTTAACATTAGTTAACACACTGTGAACTAACATGGGTTTTTTTTATTAACAATTTGAAACAAAATACTGTGCTATTGCACAATCTTAAAAAAAAAAAAAAAAAAAGACTCTCATAAAACAACTTTAGAAAAGAGAGTCTGTTGAAATAATGTTTTTTTCCTATGCTTCCACATGACTGCTTTTAACTCTACACTGGTAAATAAAAACAAAGCATTCATCTGCAATGCAGAAGGGGGCCTTTTCACCTCATTACTTTAATCACCAATCCTTGCTGGGGTTAAGGACTGTATTTTGCTGTATTAATTTCTCAGGACTCTCAGAGATGTTTTTCAGTGTTAACTCATGACTGTGGCTCTGCTGATTTGACAGGTGGTGACAGTGCAGTCAGGGGAGTGTGCAAATGGAGGCTGAGATGCATTATTTAAAGAACAGTATGAATATTTAAGTAATTTTCCAGTCTGTTTTGCTCTCTTCTGAAGACAGCAGTCTATGTGCAGATGCATGCAGACATGCATATGCAGTGTGGATGAAGGAAGCTAATAAGCACAGAATGTGAGTCAGCAACCATTAAATCATAATGCCAAATGCAATAATAACAGCGTAGACTTCACTTAACCCTACTATTGCAATGACGTTTTGTGATTCTATCAGTGCATTTTTAATTCGACTGAGAGTTCTGATGTGTATCAGAACATTTGACCATGTTTTTGTTATCCAGTGAAGTTTATTCACATATTCCGAAAGATACAAAATCACATTCAATGGCGTGAGAGAAAAGTGACACAGACCCTCACGGAGGCCACAGCTGGTTCCAACTGGAGCAGAAAATCATCTGAGCTCAGACAGTAGCCATGAATGCTGAGGAGATATGTTTGCCTGAGCTGCTGCTTGGACTCAATGTGAGTGTTTACACAAGAGACACCACTGAGTTTTTAATTTGAATTTGTCTGTAAGGCTGTTGTAAACAAACACACTCTAGACTAGTGCATACTGTTTCCAAGACCATTTTCTTTGACCTTCATATAACAAAAAGAAACATTTTGAATGTTTTTATACAAATAAACCCCAAAGGTATAAAACTGTCCAAAGCTGGAAAAAACAAAAAAAATAACTCTAGGCTATCATGAAAAATGAGGCTATCATTTTTTTTTTTTTTTTACTTACAACAAATTACTTTGTCACCATTGTTACCTAAGTTAGTTTTCACCTGGTCCAATATATATATACACATATATAGGGGCTACATTATATACATTATTATTACAAGCTGATGGCCTGGAGCTCGCATCGCCGAAAACGTCTAAATTGTAAAATAGGGGCTATGATTAAATATATTTCTCATATTTCAGGTCTAAACAACTACATTCTCGCCTAAAACTCTTAAAACTACAGTTCGTGGTATAGTATTCGCAAAAATTACAGTGGATTGGCTCGGCCGCCATGACAGTCGTTCCAAGCGGAGTGATACAAACGATGAAAAGGTAAGAGTTCTGTTATCACTAAAATATCGCACGGCTATCAGCCAATCAGATTCGAGAACCAGATAGAACTGTTGTGTGTGTGTGTGTGTGTATATATATATATAATATATAATATATAATATAATATAATAACCCATTGAATTCCATTTTCCACCTTTGTGAAAATCTGTTTTGGAGTTTAAATGATGCAAAAACAGTTGACAGCTAATGATAGTTGAATGTTTGATTCCCCTTTGTTTTTCCCCTTTTGAAAGATGTCAAAATTCTATAAAAAAGGAAACATATTATATATACAACTACCATTTGTGGAACATATAATATTTAAAGGGACTGTTATTTTATACTCATGTGCTTAATTTACATCAGAACATACATTTATTATAAGTTTTCAGTTAGTATATAAGTATTCAATTACTTCCCCCAATTGCTTGTTATTATAAACACATTTTTAATGTAGCTAGGTCTATTGAATATCTTAAATATTCTATTTAAAAATATTCGTTGAATACAATTTTCCATATGGGTATTGTCGACCCGCTGAGCAGTTTCTTCCCTAATATGCAATATGCAATTTACGTTCAATAGAATCTGATTTGTGAAACGATAAATTAATCTGTCCCTTTAAACTGGCACGCGCTCCTCCTCTCCTAGTTTACTGTGGGACTGGAACGCGCGCGCCTGGTCGGATTCTCTCTAGGAGTGATCCGCTCCCATCCTCTGCTTTTACTAACGTGTAGTATTCCCAGCTAATAACAGCTACAAACTTTTATCATTTGCCATGAAAAGTTGTTTTAAAGAGCAATTAATGCGTTCAAATTTATTTTAGTTGGTGTCACGCCAAAATAAAATACTTTCTCTCGAAATGACGTTGGCAGTCATTGGTCTTTTCACCCTGTTTACCAGCATCATCGGCACCACGCCTGGTAAGTGCAAACCAATCATTCTCTTTCTGTTCTGTAAAGTACTTGTTATGTTAGTGTTTAGCATCACTTTTTATTGTTTGTTTATGGGTTGTAGTATACATTTTACTAAAGAGATAAAAATGTCGGTTATCAATTTGTAATTGTTTATTATCAGAACGACTTATGTTCATGCCTTGCATACACATCTCGAATGAGTCGTTCAACAAAGTTTAGTTTGTTGTGTCAGCAATAAAATCTACGAATTGTAAGAAATCTGATAGATAGATAGATAGATAGATAGATAGATAGATAGATAGATAGATAGATAGAAAATAGATATTTACTTAAATGTCTTCTCAAAATGCTATTTGTTCGCTATGTGTATCTGATGAGTGCACTTGTCCTCAGTTGAGTTGAGGTCAGTAAACAATTTGTGGAGGACGCAGTGAGCGGACTCTGCTGACTGCCATGTCTATGAAGTGTCTGGTTTCTGTCTGTCCTTGTGTGTATGTCATTATACTTAGTGTCTCTATTCATATGACTCTCACTTTTATAACAGGACTATTTAGTAGTTGATTAAAGAAAGAACACTATTATTTTATCTAATAGAAGGTAACATTAATACCTGATCAACTGAGATAGTAGTATAAACAATGATTGTACATTCTGTAGATTATTCTATATCAATAATGTAATGTAATAAGTGTGTGTGTGTTAGCAGGTCCAGAGTTTGTATCTCTGGCAGAACGAGAAGATGCTCTGCTCAGGGATTTGTTTCAGGGGTACCAGCGCTGGGTCAGGCCTGTTCTGCATGCAAACCACACTGTGAAGGTCCGCTTTGGCTTGAAGATATCTCAGCTAGTGGATGTGGTAAGACAAACATACAGATCCAGCTATTTTGTAAGCCTTACTTTGATGGCCCTCGGTTAGTCTCTGTCCATGGTGCTGAAATACAGCAGCTGGAGCTCTCCATGGTTTTGAACGCCACTGACTTATGAAGCCAATACATCGCTCTACATTAGGCATATATTAGGGGTATCTGCTTCCTTAGAGTCTATATATAGAAAATATTGCCTTGCTGCTGCTCCCCTCCATCTTTTTTTCCCATTCTCCTGGTTTTATTTTGCCTTGCTTTTTCTCTGAAAGGTTTTTGCTGTTCAGAAGACTCATGATAGGAGGCTGAATTATTAACAGTGCAGAGATCCTTTCAGATCGTTAACAGTGTCTCCACACAAAGCCATCGGTGTACCATTTCCCTTTGTGATTAAATCATACACAAACTGATAGGAATTCAGCCTATTTTGAAGAAAATATAAATTCTGCAGGTATTAATTTAATCTCACGTGATTGCTAGCTTAAACAATTGCACACACAGACACACTAACATCCAACGCAGTAGTGATTCAAGATGATTTGAGCCTGAATGAGCAAATAATGTGATCTATAGGTAAAACCTGCTTCAATGTATGATGCTGGCAGTCCTGCGTGTGTCAGCTTCAAAGTGCATTTTATTAATGTGTCAACAAAACAAATTAGTAGTAATAAACATGCAAATAAAGTGTTCCTCTCAATAATAAAAATAATAAAAAAAATAATGACATCAGCTTAATGTTGTACATGTACATCTTGCAATTTGATTTACTTGATAAGGGCTCAGATGTGCCTGTTTGATATTACTGATTTAAAAACTGCCCTGAAGGCACAGGTGCCCAAGTGCCTCATAATTCAGAGTATAAGATGGCTTTGAAAGTGGTTATGCTGGATAATGGAAATGGAAAAGGGTAATGGAAAATAAATAAAGACAGCTATTATTATGTGGGCTCCAGTCATCCCTCTCAGCACCAGTCTTCCTCCATGGTGTCATAATCTCAAGAAAAATAGATAATAATATAAACCTGTGTTTGATGAACAATCTTTTACCAGTGTGGTTCTTTGTGCTGTGTTTATTTTGTCTTACAACAGACTTTAGAAATTATTAGAATCCAATCACTAGAATTTAGACTTTGAGTTATGCAATGTAATCACATATATTGAATCTCACATATATATATATCTTAGTTTTTTGTGTTATTTTTCTTTCTTCTCTGTTTATAAATTTAGGATGAGAAAAACCAGCTCATGACCACTAATGTATGGCTATGGGAGGTAAGTAACCTCAAACATCACTGTAAAAATGTTTTGTCTGGTAAATTAAAAATGTGATGCATGCGGATAAATTAATTGATTGTATTCAAGTCAAAAGTATTATTTAATATGACAGAATCGTCCTGACTACATAGTCAAGTATTTTTAAGGGTATTATCTGGTAGACAGCAAATGGTAACGGCATGTGTTCATTTTTTTACAGATACATTTGTACTCTGAAGTATTCTGACCAGGCTGCATATAGTTTGATTAAGAAATGATTAAAACGTATTAATAATTATGCTTAAATTAATAATAATAATAATAATAAGAAATATATATATATACACACTATACACACAGTCAAACCAAAAATTATTCAGACATTTTTTATATTTTTGATATATTTTTAGTAGTGGGTACAGGACACTATAGTTTATTTATGTAAGTGAGGATAGCAAAATAAAGTAAACTGTGATAAATTATACCCCAAAATTCTTCATACAGTGGACTACCAGTAAAATTGATAAAAATTTGGAACCAAACATTATTCAGACACTTTGACCTGACCATGTTTTGCTTAAGTGTTATTTGACATAATTAAGATTATTTTTTTTCTCACACAGTTTGACTCTGAGATCCTATTAACATTTTTTTAAACTATAGTGAATAAACTGTATTAATAAATGAAACGTTCAAGGTGTCTGAATAAATTCTGGTTTGACTATATATATATATATATATATATATATATATCATCTGTTTGAATGTACAATCATTTTGTGCATGGTGGATTTGTATTATTTACTTGGTTGTAGCAACATTACATAATTGAACATTGCATTCAGTGTGGTTATGACAAAGGACAACTATTATTACATCACTTTGATTGAATGTTTAATAACTGACTTAGCTACGTTATATAGTTAGGTATTAGATATTCTTTGGACATTCAGTCAAACCGATGTGATAATAGTTGTACTTTATCATATATAGTAGTGGCCAGCCTAAGAAATCTTCACACTTTATTCGAATGATTACAAATTTGTTAAAGATAATGTAAGCATGTTGTGTAGTGAAGCTTGAAGTCAATTGTTTTATTTGTGATAACACATGAAACATTGCAAATTATGCGGACATAATTTTTGGCCAGTCATACAAAGAAATTATGAACATGCAAAAACGAGAGAACCAACAAAATATTAATAACTGATTATGGTGTACTTAAAGTATGCTATTCCAGTAAGCCTTTTGCTTTTCTGTGCATTTTTCATAAAATAAAACCTGTAGCTGTAGTTTACCCTTTTTTTGCCAAATAATTTTGACAATTTTAGTGTTTTGTTTTTCCCTCATATTTAAAATATATATATATATAAAAATAAAAACAACAACAGAAAATGCGTATGACGTAGAAGACTAAAACAGCAGTTCTCTGTGAATGATACCTGACAGTGACAATAGTAAAGTAATAAAACAAACATTGAAAAATTGGATGTTTGTCATAATCTCAAAATTATAATCTGGATTTGTAGGAATGGCTGGATTATAAACTGCGTTGGAACCCTGAGAATTATGGTGGCATCACCTCTATCAGAGTCCCATCAGAAAGCATCTGGCTCCCCGACATTGTTTTATACGAGAAGTAAGTTTGTGTGGCAATCTAATACAATAATAATTCATCATTTTGGAATATTATCAAAGTTATCCTATGTACTTTTAGTGCTGATGGACGCTTTGAAGGCTCGATTATGACCAAAGCCATTGTGAGGTACAACGGCATGATCACTTGGACCCCACCTGCCAGCTACAAGTCAGCCTGCACCATGGATGTGACGTTCTTCCCGTTCGATCGCCAGAACTGCTCTATGAAGTTTGGCTCTTGGACATACGATGGAAACATGGTTGAACTAGTGCTCGTCAACCAGCAGGTGGACCGAAGCGACTTCTTTGATAATGGCGAATGGGAGATTCTCAGTGCAACTGGGGTCAAAGGAAGCCGACGAGACGGCCGCTTCTTCTACCCGTACATCACATATTCGTTCATCCTGAAACGTCTTCCTCTCTTCTACACACTCTTCCTTATTTTTCCATGCTTGGGCTTGTCCTTCCTAACCGTGCTGGTCTTCTACCTTCCCTCCGATGAAGGGGAAAAAGTCTCTCTCTCCACCTCTGTCCTGGTGTCTCTCACGGTTTTCCTCCTCGTTATCGAGGAGATCATCCCTTCTTCCTCTAAGGTTATCCCACTGATTGGGGAGTACCTACTTTTTATCATGATCTTTGTCACTCTGTCCATCATCGTGACGGTGTTTGTCATCAATGTACACCACCGCTCTTCTGCTACTTACCACCCCATGTCTCCATGGGTACGTACGTTGTTCCTCCAGCGACTGCCACATTTGCTCTGCATGAGGGGGAACAGTGATCGCTACCACTACCCAGAGCTGGAGCCCCACAGCCCTGACCTAAAGCCCAGGAACAAGAAAGTCCCTGAAGGAGAAGGTCAAGCTCTAATTAATTTGCTGGAGCAAGCCACCAACTCGGTTCGCTACATCTCAAGTCACATTAAGAAGGAGCATTTTATTAGAGAGGTAAGGACTTAAGATGCCCTAAAGATGAAGGTAAAGTGAATGACTGCAAATATTACATTTTTTCTCAGTCGCTTTGGCTCAGTTCTTTAATTAGACTTTTTTTTTTCTTCTCAAAAAAATAAGTTCAGGTCTCTGAACAATTAGTTTCTTGTGTTTTGGCATATGTGTGCAAAAGAGTAAGTAATATCTAAATGGACATGGACAAAACTGATGAGTTGATTCTCAGTGAAACTGTCAAACTCTTCACAACTTTTAAACATTCTTTCTTCGTGAGTGTTCGCATGCAAAATGATCCATTCAGTTATCAAAATCTGTCAGACATGCATGTATATTCCATAAATGACATGAAATATTTGGAATGTCTGCTGAGTTGGCAAATGGCCTGCCATTGTAATGAAATAAGAATCACAATCTTACCAATCAACCAATCAGGTTTGGAGGCTATATGGAGTTTGCCCAGCACAATGACAAAAACACTTTTTATTTTGGTGGCATCGGCCAATTTACAGACACAATATCTAGGTTTTGAAGCATGACCTAAATGTTTTGGTTGAGTAACTACATTTTGCAGACATGCAATAGAGTTCTGATGTTCCAGTTAACAGTTGTGACAATTGCACTTACAGTTTGGAGAATGTTATGACGTGCTTCGAAAAATGTGCCAAAGCGATTGAGAAAAACTGTAACAGAAATATTTTTAGAAACTATTTTTAGATATACCATAACGTTTAAGATCAGTAACTAACAAACAAACAAATAAATACTTTTATTCAGCAAGGATGCATTACATTGATCAAAGGTAACAGTAAAGACATTTATAATGTTATAAAATATTTCTTTTTTAAATAAATGCTGTTATTTTCAACTTTCATGTATCATGGTTTCCACTAAAATACTTCTTTCAAAAACAAAAAAATTACCCCAAGCTTTTGAACAGTAGTGTATATATCTAAATATATTTATCTTGGCCAAAAAAAAAAAAAGCATTTTGCATTTGCTCAAAATGTCTTCTTTTTATTTTTTATTAAAAATGTATTTCCTTGCCCCTTTAAAAACATTCTGTAATATATTTTGCTATTTGAAGGTTTAAATAAAAATGTATAAAAATGTATTTTTAGTTTGATAAATAATTTCTTAAGCTGCACTGAATATTTTGTATATTTACCATATATTTAAAATATATTTTGGCCAGAAAATATTTTAATTTTTAATGAAGTTAATGATGTTTTGCAGAAATATAGTTGATGCTAAAGACAGTGCTAATTAAGTGTTATGATGACTATAATTTGATGATGAATATGCAAGTCATGACAATTATGATGATGTAATGAATATAATGTAACAATTTACAATAAGGTCTCATTAGTTAACATTATTTAATGCATTAACTAACAATAACTAACAATGAGCAATACATTTGTTACAGTATTTATTCATCTCTGTAAATGTCATTTAATAGTAATAATACAACTGTTCATTGTTAGATTGTGTTAGTTTAGGCCCATTAAATAATATTAACAAAGGCAATCTTTCATTTTAATAATGTATTAGTAAATGTTGAAATGAACATTAGAAGTATGTTAACAAATGGAACCTTATTGTAAAGTGAATATTCTTTGGCTCTTGCAGGTAGTACAGGACTGGAAGTTTGTGGCTCAGGTGCTGGACAGGATCTTTCTGTGGGCATTCCTCACCGTATCTGTGCTTGGCACCATCCTCATCTTTACACCTGCAGTGACGCTGTTCCTGAGCACACCACCACCTCCCTCTCCATGAGACGTCCAGAATTACAGTCAAATCCATCACGTTACAAAAATGAATATTACTGTACTTCCAATAATATTACAGTAAGCACACATTACTATGTAGAAGTAATTTGTTCTTTCACTGCATTAAATTACTCTGATTTATCATTAACATTATAAGATGACCAACAATGTTAATCAAATGTAAAATGTGCAAAGTAGCATTACCTGTCATTAGTGATACATGCTACTTACACAACTTTCTTTTGTGAGAAACCTGTTGTTTGTAGATAATTCAGTTATTCATTCTTTTTTTCTACAGACATTAAAAAACAGTGTGTATTAAAAAAAGAAAAAAAAAGCTAAATCTTTTTTTACATTTTTTTTTGGTCCTGTGCAGGGGAAAAAAATCCACACAATCAGAAGACTGGTTTGTCCATCTTTGAGAAGACACACCTCTGTTTGGTCACATGGTCCTCTCTTGATTCTTTAATAAATATTCTTCTCTTTGACACACATTCCACAATTGAAGCATTCAAACTGAGGAGCACAAAACAATAAAACACGGTTCAGTCAAAAACACTAATATGGAAGCAACTTAACACTACCTTTTTTATAACATGTAACCACACTTGTTTTTCTATCTTTTTTATCTACAGTGTAACAGTATTAATTGCTTCTGGTAAATCAAATATTAGTTTCAATTAAGTTATTATATGATGAGGGTCACCTTACCTCCCATAACAGGTAGAAAAGCAAAGCTAGTAACAGCAGTGCTGTCAGTATGCTGAGCAGAATGACCCACCATGGGACTCGACTGAGCAAAGCAGGCTTCCTTTCACGAAAAACAGTTAGCTTCACCTATATCAGTCATAAAAATACTGAGTGAGCTATACATTGCACACTTTTTTAAAAATCATTACTACTAATACATCAAATAAAAATGGTTTATCTAATATGCCTAAGAACTAATATACATAACACGTAACCTTGGTATTGGATGGCTGAATCCCAATATTTTCCTGAGTCCCATTAAGTGTCAGAGATGCATCCAGTACAATATCCAAGTAGTTCAATGAGTTATACTCCTGTAAAAGAAGCCATCTTGTCAATAATCAACTAGTTATAATACATTTGTTGAGGTATGCTCACACTGTAAAACCCAACAAATGAACCCAAATCACTTGAGGAAAGTGATTGATGAAAGCTTGAACATTTGAGACCTCTAACGAAAAACTATATCTTCATACTACATCTACAAACTTTACTCAAATAAATATGTTGCTAAAACTGAACTGATTCACATAAAAACCCATTTACGTTGGGCAAAGTTTAAGGGTTAGTTCACCCAAAAATTTAAAAAATGGTGTCATTAATTACTTATCCTCCAGTCATCTTCGGAACACAAGTGAAGATCTTTTTAATGAAATCTGAGAAATTTCTGTCCCTCCATTGACAGTCTACGCAACTACCACTTTCAAGCCCCAGAAAGGTAGTAAAGATGTCATTAAAGTAATCCACGTGAATCCAGTGGTTTATCCAGTGCTTCGTTTGCGCAAAAAAAACAAAAACAAAAACTTTAGCACTTTATTTAAAAAATATTAATCTCTGATGAGTGTTCATGCAACAATGTCTGATCTCTCGTCAACACAACATTCATCGTGATGCTTTCGATGCTTTTTGAAAAGTGGTAGTTGCGTATAGGCTGTCAATGGAGGGAATCAACATAGATTGAATTTACGTATATCATTTATTTCATAGATTGATTTTTTTTTTTTTTTTTACACATACACTACTAAACCCAATTAAATACTGTAACTAAAGACGTTTAAATTGAAAATAAAAATTCTCTTTCTGTTTGAGTTCTATTTTCTACTGCGTAATAAAAATTCAGTAATATTTAAACTCAATTAATTCTGTAAATGTCACTGTTAAGTCTTACAATGCAGAAAAAAGAATGACAGCAAGTGTACCTGAAGAAAAGTACTGTTCCATAAGCGAGCATGAAGAACAATGCCTGAAGTGCTGTCCATTGCCTCAAGAGGGCACTTTATCTCCACACATTTTAAATCTGCACAAGTCTGGGGCAGCAACATGAAAGATAGAGATACATTTGCAAGAACTCGACAAAAGTACCTTAAAAAACCTTTGATAAATGTTTTAAAAGACCCAAGATACTAGTATATAACTAGTTATAGTAGTGAAATGAAAATAAAAGACTGGTCAATGGAACTGTATAAAATCATGTGTAAAGTGAAATTACCAGAGTTTTATACTTTCTTTTGTTGCCCAAAAATGGAAAAAAATCAGTAGTGGAGGCAAGAGCCTTCAGCTCTTGTTCATGCTCTAGTTCACGCCTTCCTCTGGATGATGCCTAAGAAGTGAGCAATATGCCAGAAGTCATATAAGTCTAAATCTAAAGGATTTATCATTCATCAAGTACAGAGAGCTGCAAAGTAAAATCTGTGATCTGATGTTAATAATTGATAGTTATGTAACTTTATATCTCATGAAAGAATTACCTTGATAAATCTGAGTGGGTTTATAGCTTCTGATGGTGTGCAGTGAATAATGTTCTTTCCTCGATCACTGATTTGCACAAGGTACAGAAGCCTTTTTCCCTCATTGGTTGCATTTGGCCACTGAATGTTCAGCACTGCAGAACCGAAGGACTTCAGAGGCCCACCAATGTTAATAATCTGACATAGAAAGTACAAGCACAAGAAGCACAAAATCAACAGGCTTTTAATTGTACTAAACTCAATAAGTAAAAATAAAATATACGGCTAAATACTGCACATTTACAGCTTCTCTGTGACAAGCTACTGATTTATTTTGATAAATATGCTTATACAGATGCTAATATCTGTAATATAGGCTATTATTATAATCATTCATTTTTTATACCTAGCAATTGAAAGGGATTAAATCAGATTAAATGGTTAATAATAATTAATAAAACAGAGAAATGCATCATTAGAGGGACCGAGACACTAACCCTGAATTCATACTGGACCAAAGAGCCAATGTCATCTTCTGAATTCATTTTCTCATTTCTCACTTCTCCTCCAAAGAACAACTGGGAAGGTTTAGCAAGACTACAAAGACAAAATACATCAGATGAGCTAGATTAAATATCACTAGATTAAATAATATCTGCAATTATATATATACAGTACTGTGCAAAAGTATTTGCAGTATTTTCACCCTCCAAAAGGGTTTTAAGGCAGTTATTTATATCTTTTGCTGTAGTGTGTCAGTAGGAAATATCAGTTCACATTTCTAAACATTAATTTTGTCATTAATTGTAATAATCCAGTGAGATTTTTATATGCACAATGAGTCTGACAATAGTGAGTGCTCCACACTGAGATCTGATCTCCCCATCATCATTACTCTTCATTACTCTTACATGAAGAAACAGATGAAACAGACAAAATCCAAAAGAACTGTGGCAACGTCTCCAAGATGCTTGAAGAAACAGTCCTGCAAATCTACCTGAAAAACGATGCACAATTGTACCTAAGCTGTTTTAAACGCAAAGAGTGGTCGCACCAAATATTGATTTGACTTAGTTAATTGAAGTTAACTGATAAATAAAATCTATTTATGACAGTATTTTTACACAAGTGCCTAAAACTCTTCACAGTACTGTAGCTTTAGAGGTAAGATTTCTTCAAGTGTCTTGGAGACACGGCCACAGTTCTTCTGGATTAAGTTTGTCTCAGTTTCATCTGTTTCTTCATGTAAGAGTAATGAAGAGTAATGATGATGGTGAGATCAGATCGCAGTGTGGAGCAGCGGCTGTTGTCAGACTCCTTGTGCATACAAAAATCTCACTGGATTATTACAATTAATGACAAAATGAATGTTAAGAAATGTGAACTGATATTTCCTACTGACACACTACAGCAAAAGATATAAATAACTGCCTTAAAACCCTTACTTGCTAGCAAGTACTGACTGAAAATACTGACGTGCCTAAGACTTTTGCACAGTACTGTATATATGTATATATATATATATATATATATATATATATATATATATATATATTAAAATTCCATTCATGCCTTATTTTAGCATCATTACTCCAGTCTTTAGTGTCATATGATCCTTCATATATCATTCTAATATGCTGATTTGGAGCTCAACAAACATTTATTATTATCATTATTGAAAAAAGTTGTGCTGCTTTTTTATTTTGTGGTGTTTGTGTTTTTTTCTGGATTGTTTGATAAATAGAAAGTTCAAAGAAACAGCAATTATTTGAAATCTTTTGTAGCATTATAAATGTCTTTACAGTTTAAATGTATTTTTATTTCAATTTAATGTATCCTTGCTAAATAAGTATTCATTTCTTTAAAAAAATCTTACTGTTTGCAAACTTCTGAATAGTAGTGTATATTTGTTGAACAATTAACAAGACTTACCCAATGACGTTCAGATGCAGTTCAAAGATAATTTTAGCTTCTGCAACAACTATTGGAATATCTTGAATGCTGATCCTATTGACAAAAAGAAAAACACGCACAAACACATTGGGTTTCCATGTTTTATGGGGACTTTCCATAGACATAAAGATTTTTATACTGTACAAACTGTATCCCCTGACCCTACCCCTAAACCTACCACTAACCCTACCCATCACAGAAAACCTTCTGCATTTAGACATTTCCAAAAAAAAAAAAAGAAAAAAAAAAAAGAATAATAATAATATTAAAAAATACATCAATTGTATGATTTATAATCTGTTTTCCTTATGGGAAAAAAAAAAAAAAAAAAAGTTCCCACAAGGACAAGGATTTTGGATATTTCCATCATTGTGTAGCATCTGAATAGATCAAACACACAATTGCTCAACATCTTCCAACCCTTCACCCATGCCAGGCCCCGTAACGTCTGGCTTCCCCACTGAGCGCTATCACCATTTGCTCTTCACATCCACTTCAAAGACAGTGTTTTATCAGGAAAACACAGGTCACCAGAATCATTTGGTTTATAAAAATGGAATCTTTGCCACTAATTCATTGACAGCTTCGTCTAAATGAATGAACATGCATTTCCCCAGTACAGCTTGTGTATTATTAATGTATTTCATATAGGTGATGTTTAATATCAAATTACTCCATGTTCAAGGACTCACATTTTGGTGGACATCACAATACCATAGAATGCACTGTATGTTTGTTATATTTATCAGAGTATAAATGGACACAAACTTTCTAGTGAACTCCCCCATGCAAGTTAATTCACTTTCAAACAAAGGAAACCCCCCGCCAGAGAATTGCACCTTTCTTATTGATCAAGCCAAGATTTGAAGGTGTCGACTGTCTGGAGAAGTTAAATAGCTCTGAGCAGATCTGAGTTTAGTTATTCTGGTCCTTCTCTTTGTTCCTGTTGATACCACGGATTGCATCACGTGAGACCCCACCCAGCCCCCGAACCGGGCTGGCAGGCCTCACTCATTTCGAGCCATGCAGATAACACTGCCATGCACAACTGCAGCGACCACAAAAGAGTCAAATTAACAGCGCAAAGTTTGCCATCATTTCTTCATTCAACGCAGAAGATATTGATTGTAACTTCAACACCATCGGACCGAATCCTAAAGGATTTCTCCTGAACCTGCAGATATGGACGCTCAACAGCCAAGGCATTTGCAAGTATCGTTTGACCACTAAACGGCGATTTAGTATTAAGATTTTGACTTTAAGAAAGGTGCTTTATAGTCTGAAACTGATGGTTCGTCCAGCAATTGTTAATTTACTCTTTCCATTGTTTCATTCCCCTGTTATGATACTGTTCAAATTAATATTTTACTCTCGTATACTTGAGTGAATGGTATGTTTGTGTTTTTAGTTTAATTATGTGTTTGTGATTTAGTTAAATAAAATTTGTGTGCACACTTTTGCGAGTTGATTCTGGTATGCTTATAAAACCAATGTCCCTGATAACGATTCGATCACAGCTACGTACTAAGAAAGCAATATTTTCTTGTGGCCACAGAAAAATATCCTTCTTGAAAAGTTGATAGACGATCAATACTGAGGGTTCGCTGGCCAAACAGATTGATTGATTGTAATATTAATTCAGCTACATTAAGTTAATTTGATTAACTGATTCAAATATTTATAACTAATTATAACGAGTTATGATTAATTATTAATATTTCCCCTTTTGAGCTAATAAATATCGTTACAATTGTGGGGACAATTTGTCCTCATAACGTAGGGTTTACCAGGACAACACACACACACACACACACACACACACACACACACACAGGTTTGTTTTAGTAAATTGTGGGGACATTCCATAGGCGTAATGGTTTTTATACTGTAAAAACCGTATTTTCTATCCCCCTAAACTACCCCTACCCCCAAATCTACCCATCACAGGAAACTGCACATTTTTACTTTCCCCCCCAAAAAAACCCCTCATTCTGTATGATTTATAAGCCTTTTGAAAAATAGTGGCATGGGGTAATGTCCTCATAAGTCACCCTCTCCTTGTAATACCTATGTCATACCCATGTCATTACACAAATTTGTGTCCTGATATGTCACAAAAATGCACACACACACACACACACACACACACACACACACACACAAAGTTAAACATTTAAGCTTCAAAACTCATGAACTTGTAAACTGTTTTTCATGCAATAAACCTTTACAATACTAATTCAATAAACATATTAAGTTGATTAACTGTTAAACCAGAGGTAAGGCACCATCACAGCTAGACTCTTCTTACGTTTTAAGGGACATAGTCACATTAGCACCTGTCACTCTCAAGGAAAGCCTTTCCGTGTTTAGTATCAGGAAGAATGAAACCTGAAAGTGTTGAAAAGAACCTGAATTAGGAGGATGACATATTTGATTATATATTGAAAACATACTTGATGGTTTGAGAAAATTTAAATTACTCTTCATACCTCAGAGTCTCTTTTAAAAGGATTTCCAAGTTGACAGTCAGCCTGTGTTTTATGTTCATTGGCGCTACATTGCACCTGGGTTTCCTGCACAGCGATTAAAAAAAAAAGGTATTTGAAACACCTATATGCAAAATGTGAACGTTTATACTAAAAAAATAATCCTCTCGTTACTCCTCTCGAACTTGTGTAATCAAGTGAAAAATTTAACAGATTTATTTCCATAAAATAAGGTGTTTTGTCAGCTTTACTTGTCAAGTGTTTGTTCAGTCAGTGTTTAGTGAGTGAAATTATAAATATAAGACAGAATGTGTAAATCATAATGAGCAACATTTTAAAATATAAGAACTAATTTTTAAACTTTTTTAATAATTTAATAATAATTAATTTAGCATGTTAACATGTACAATTGCTAGCAAGTAGTTATCTTAAACTTTCTTTAGTTCATACAACTTAATTGTAAAATGTAGGAACTACTTTACACAGTTGTTTGGAACAACTTGAGACTTTTTTTTTTTTTTTTTAATCCAACATTCTATTTTTGTGAGAGTACAAGTCTAGGCCTGAATATGACAGTCCTTCTGAACAGATGCAACAGAGCATTATAAAAATGTGGTAAAAAGCAAAACGCAATAAGACTTGTTGATACAAACTTAGCAAGAATTACACACACACTAAATTAGGATTGGTTGTTTTCAGTGAAACAGGACACTCACACTATTCTTCTTTGGAATGACTGATGACAGGTGCAGAAATTCTGGAAACGTCAAAGACAGTTGACTCTGGTGTGCATCTTCTCCACCTCTGTTGGTTACAGTGACCTCCAGGGCAACGTTCTCATCACCAGGAGAAATGACAGCAACACCATTTTCCCTTCAACACACAAAGATACACCCAAATCAACAATTCCAAGGAAGGCTACTTAAGTCTCTATTACAAAAAAGCCAAACATGTGGCAAATATGTAGCTAATATGCAAATTGCATTGCGTAATTACCACACAATAAGACTTGGTACATTTAATGGATTTGCATGCTATACACCTAAAATATTTAAACTCTGGATTTGGTCCTGATTTGTCAGTACATGTTTTGCAATAACAGACATTAGCTTTATACAAACTGCATGCCAAATATCAGTCATGTGCTCTTTGCACTGTAAAAAAAAACAAAAATTGTTTAATCTCTAAATCTTGCACAAGCCACACAGATAATATTACATGGCTAGAGGGTCACATTTTTCTTGTTGTTGGTCTTTGGTGCAGAAGCTATACTGGAGCTGCAGGTTACTCTGGCAGATGTTGTCACTTCCACAGCCAGCATTCATAAAGGTGACCTGGGAGATAAGAGGTTTGTGGTAAAGAAAACCATGTTTGAGAAATATTACAGCAATAAAGGAAGTGATATGGTAGATTTAGCGATTTTCAAAACAGATTTGCAACCTCTGCTTTGGTTGTGTTTTCTTGTAGAGTGTTCAGAACTGGCTCTAAGTCAGGGAGGTTCCTGATGGTCTGTTTTGGATTGTCAGATGGCAAAGAAACAGATAGGCTGATGGAAATGCTGGTCAGCTTGTCCTGGATATCTCCCTAAAACACAGTATAATAGTTTTTAAACATAAATTATCTTAAAACCAGCAAAACAGCATATGAGTTGATAGTACCAGCAGCCTGAGCTTGGTCTGGACACACTCTTGTTTGCCCTGGCCAGGCAGTTCCCAGTCTCTCTGCGCAGCCTCAGAATTCACAAAGACCACTCGCGAAGGAAGACCCCTCTCTCTGCGCACTGTATCAGCCTTCAGCTTGTACTCGATCCCTACAGAAAGGTGATTATCAAATGCAATTCACACGCCACAAAACGTTTTTGCTCTGATAAGAAGCTGTTTGCCAAGTTATAATATTAAGTAATGAAACACACCCAGCTGGAATGACTCATTCAGATTGCTGGTGGAGATTCATTATCGTTTTGATATTTAGCATGCAATAGCATGCAGTATGGAGAACAGGAAATGGACTCACTCAGTTTGGGATTATACGTAGGTGGCTGGGCAGTGTAACTGAAACAGGACCTAGCTGTAATAATGCTGAAAGATTTCCAAAATGCATGAAAAGAAATGATATATACACTGAACACAATTATAAACACAACACTTTTGTTTTTGCCCCCATTTTTTATGAGCTTAACTCAACGATCTAAGACTTTTTCCTATGTACACAAAAGGCCTATTTCTCTCAAATATTGTTCACAAATCTGTCTAAATCTGTGTTAGTAAGCACTTTGCCGAGATAAACCATCCACCTCACAGGTGTGGAATATCAAGATGCTGATTAGATAGCATGTTTATTGCACAGGTGTGCCTTAGGCTGGCCACAATAAAAAGCCACTCTAAAATGTGCAGTTTTATCACACAGCACAATGCCACAGATGTTGCAAGTTTTGAGGGAGCATGCAATTGGCATGCTGACTGTAGGAATGTCCACCAGAGCTGTTGCCCGTGAATTTAATGTTCATTTCCCTACCATAAGCTGTCTCCAAAGGCGTTTCAGAGAATTTGGCAGTACATCCAACCGGCCTCACAACTGGAGACCACGTGTAACCACACCAGCCCAGGACCTCCACATCCAGCATCTTCACCTCCAAGATCATCTGAGACCAGCCACCCGGACAGCTGCTGCAACAATCGGTTTGCATAACCAAAGAATTTCTGCACAAACTGTCAGAAACCATCTCAGGGAAGCTCATCTGCATGCTCGTTGACCTTATTGGTGTCTCGACCTGACTGCAGTTCGTCGTTGTAACCGTCTTGAGTGGGCAAATGGTCACATTCAATGGCGTCTGGCACTTTGGAGATGTGTTCTCTTCACGAATGAATCCCGGTTTTCACCGTACAGGGCAGATGGCAGACAGCGTGTATGGCATTGTGTGGGTGAGTGGTTTGCTGATGTCAACGTTGTGGATCGAGTGGCCCATGGTGGAGGTGGGGTTATGGTATGGGCAGGCGTATGTTATGGACAACGAACACAGGTGCATTTTATTGATGGCATTTTGAATGCACAGAGATACCGTGACGAGATCCTGATGCCCATTGTTTTGCCATTCATCCACGACCATCACCTCATGTTGCAGCATGATAATGCACAGACCCATGTTGCAAGGATCTGTACAAAATTCCTGGAAGCTGAAAGCATCCCAGTTCTTGCATGGCCTGCATACTCACCGGACATGTCACCCATTGAGCATGTATGGGATGCTCTGGATCGGCGTATACGACAGTGTGTTCCAGTTCCTGCCAATATCCAGAAACTTCGCACAGCCATTGAAGAGGAAAGAACCAACATTCCACAGGCCACAATCAACAACCTGATCAACTCTATGCGAAGGAGATTGCACTGCATGAAGCAAATGGTGGTCACACCAGATACTGACTGGTTTTCTGACCCCCCCGGACCCCCCTAATACAGTAAAACTACACATTTTAGAGTGGCCTTTTATTGTGGACAGCCTGTGCAATAATCCTAACAGCCTGTGCAATAATCATGCTGTCTAATCAGAATCTTAATTTACCACACCTGTGAGGTGGATGGATTATCTCGGCTTTACTTAGAAAAAGACAGATTTGTGAACAATATTTAAGAGAAATAGGCCTTTTGTGTACATAGAAAAAGTCTTAGATATTTGAGTTCAGCTCATGAAAAATGGGGGCAAAAACAAAAGTGTTGCGTTTATAATTTTGTTCAGTGTATTTACACACACACATATACAATATATATAGTATATATATATAAAATATTTTAAAATTATATAAATAATTATTTTATTTATATAAATAAACACACTTATGTTATCTCACCATGGATTTCTCTTGCAGTCTTGTGCCTTGAAGTCAATATGATTTGGTGTTAATATCAAGGTCTTTTCTATATTTACCACTGGTTTAGTCCTTAAAACAGAACACGTTATTTATTAATATAATTAATTATATTAACATGTAATTAATTTAATTAACTGAAATGTACATATCCTACAAAATTATATTTAATGCAAATATTTTTATACTGTGGGGTGTGTCTGATAATTCTATCACTTTATATGAATTATATGAATAAAGATCTGATTAACATTGAATCTATACATTTAGGAGAGTAGGAAGCATCCAACCTGTAAACCAGCACAGTATCTGAAAGTGAACCCACAGCAAGGTCTGGATAGCCGTTACCATCCATATCCATGTTTCCAGCCAAGGAATAGCCAAATAGTTTGATACCATGGTCTCTAGCATCTAAAACCTATAAACAGAGATTGTTTCAACAGAGAGTAACTTCAAATGCAAAATGCCTAACCTAGTCTCTATAATGAATCATGCTGGAAATAATATAATATAATATAATATAATATAATATAATATAATTTCCATGTATTTTGTAATTATGTTTTGTAAATATAATATATAATATTATGAAATTAAAAAGTGTTAAAATGCATTTTAAAAACAATTTAAATCTAAAGCAAAAAAAAAGAAAAAAAAAGAGAAGAAGATAAAAACTGATATTTATAGAGTTTATTTACAAACCGCTGGTTTTTGATGAAAGCCTGCAGCTGAACCATGATATATGTACACTCGACCTCTCCCTGTATCTTCATTGGGAGCGCTCACTGCAAAATCTGTTCATCAGAAAAGATCTGTCAGATGCACCGTAAAACTGAGGCCCAAGACTTAAAGGATTAGTTCACTTTCAAATGAAAATTAGCCCAAGTTTTACTCACCCTCAAGCCATCCTAGGTGTATATGACTTTCTTATTTCTGATGAACACAATCGAAGATATTTTAATAAATATCCTGAAGCATCTAAGCTTTATAATGGCAGTGAATGGGATCAAGTATGAGCTGAAGAAAGTACTTCCATCCACATTCATCCATCATAAATGTACTCCACAAGACTCCGGGAGGTTAATAAAGACCTTCTGAAGCGAAACGATGCGTTTGTGTAAAAAATTTTTTTTTTCATATTTAACAAGTTATGATAACAAGTTCAGAATATTTATTAATATTTCTCCGATTGCGTTCATCATAAAGAAAAAAGTCATATACACCTAGGATGGCTTGAGGGTGAGTAAAGCTTGTGCTAATTTTCATTTGAAAGCGAACTAATCCTTTAAGTAAATGTAACCTTTCGTTCAACCTTGGTATCTATCTTGATTGATATCCCCAATGTGTGCCACTGCTAGTCCAAACATGGAGTCCCTTTTCCCGTACAGACACACTGGTTTGATTTGGTTCCAGCGTTGTCCTTCAGCTTGGTTGATGTAAACGTACACAGCCCCTCCTACATCTTCATCCATGTTTTTCTCACAGAACTCAGGTGCACCCACAACAATGTCATCCCACCTGAGGTGATGAATACATTGTAATCTCAAATACAGAATAAACTTGTAAAAGTATGATGCCCTGTGATTACATAAGACATTTTACAATCACATCCTGTTTAGTGTAAACTTACCCATCTGCATTTAAGTCAAGAACAGCAAGGTCATAGCCAAAGGAGGAGGCCAAACCTGGACCTTGAAGAATGTGTTCAGCTTTCAAGTTCCTTGATCCTGCCTTTTCTTCTGGTCTTAGCAACAAAACCTCCCCACTGTGGAATGAGCGCGGAGCTCCCGCCACAACATTCAGCTCTCCTTTCTTCATAAGGTTCATCCCAGTATCTAAAGCAAAGCCTAAGAAATAACAGAAGGAAAACTGTTGATAAATAGATGATATCAGATTTAAAAGAGTTATATAATACATATTTTATCATTAAATGTTTCCCCTGAGGTCCACTAATATTTAAGTTTCCTTTCTTTGGGGAACGCCTCCGCGTGAACCGGTGTCTGAAAACAATATCAACTCACGACAATCCTATTGGCCGGTGACTGCCTATGACGTCATCATGTCTGACAGGAGAGAGCTGTGTGATTATGATGATGTGTTGTTTATGACATCATTAGATTCAGCAGCGGTTGCTCTTTGTTCTAAGCCAAACAAGAGAGCAGGAGATGGCTGATGAGGATGAAGATGGTGAGCCTCCTGAATCCTCAAAGCCACCCTGCCCCCACGTATATACAGCTGTGTGAGATTATGGAACACGCCTCTGGCAGATTGCGGCTGCCATTGGAGCAGGTTAAGAAAGAAACCGTTCATGGATGGTTCGTCGAACGGTTCCTTTTTGCCATAATTCTCCAGACACTGTAAGCTTTACATTCCTTCTTGATCTTCATACTGAGATTGAGAAGGCATGGAAGGACCTGTCTATATGCGGTAGCGGGTCAGGCAGGTGTTGCTTACAATGTCTGTTTGTAAGCATATCAGTCGGACCTGCTGAATTGGCTTGGTAGTTTTCTTTGTTTTTATTTTTATCAAGTTTCCTGGATGCGGACTTGGGCCCTGAAGTTCCATTAGGTTGGCTGTAACATTATATTATTAGGGTAGTACTGTGTTTGTTCCCTTTTTTGGATGTGTTGGCTTCTGATAATGAAGCCACCGTTCATATGTTTCAGATGTCGGCTTTATCTAAGCCGCACTGTTAGCCACCTTTTGGTTTATTAGCTTTCTCCTCTGGTAAATGCTTTCACTAACTTCAGATAGATCTATGTTTAGCCTTACAGGCCGCCTGACATTTTGTGCTTGGGTTGAGCTTTGCTCCTCTGAGCTTTACTTAGAAATTTAGTATTCTCAGAGTTTGCCTCCTCTCAGTTAAGAGTTGTTGGTAGAGGCTGGTGTTTCTTAGCCCCAGGCAGATCTATGCTTGTATGTGGCCTTAAAGGCCCACAGCTTAGCTGGCCTAGGCTAGAACTAGGGTTTAGGCACTGCTAGTAGCATTTTACGCCCTTTTTATACTACCCCTTATTTTGTGAGTGTAGTTTTTCCTAGGTTTGGCCTACTCTTATCAGAGTTGTCAGGCCAAGGCCCATTGTCCCTTCGGTGTAGGTGCAAGATAGATAGCAGCTAAGGTAGTAGACCATTGCTAAGTCTCCCTGGTGCCGTTGTCTCAGGCGGTGTAGGCCCCTTTTCACTATGTGAATAAGAAACTTGGTTGCTGTGGCCCGCTCCCCCAGAACTATCTAGTGGTACTTTGACTTCAGTGTTTCCCCTGAACCCCTTGAACTATGTTCAAGCTTGAGTGATATGGTTAGCTTTTTAATAAAGCTCCTGTTCCCTAGGGCTCAGTACAGATTGTATCTGTTTTTGGTGAAAATTTCTGATGTGAAGTACCCACCCTGTATTTACAAGTTTGGTTTAATAGTACTCCATTGTTATTTAAGGTTATTGTACTTTAATATGTTAGTTCTGGGTCTTGCCCTACACTTTGTGAGCTCAGTAACTCTATTACTGCCACAGGCTAGCACTCGTGTGTTCTGGAGTAGTAGGCCTGACTTAGGCCTCCTATAGAGTATGGTGACGTAGTTTGTACTCCCCCTTGACTGTAAGGGTATAAAGTGTTTTTTCTGAGTACATTGCCTGTTGAAATGTATAAGCTCAGGTTGAGTTTATAAGCTAACCTCACTACTTAGTGTGGTTTCTTTTGTGGCTCCCTTAGAGCTTGAACACTGCCACAAGCTGACACTTGTGTCGTGTGAAGTAGAAGGCTCCATTTCGAAAACACAATAGCTTGTTTTATTACTAGGCTTGTTAGTAGATGTTTCAGTTAGAGTTTGCTCACTTGGAAACTAGCACTGCCACAGGTTAAAAAGCCTGTGTCTTTCTAAAGTCGCAGGTCTTGTTTGGACCTCCCTCAGAGCATGATGGTGTAAGTTTGTACTCCTCTTGCTTTAAGAGTAAAAAGTGTTTTTACTGAGTACATTGCCTGGTGGAATGTGTGCATAATTGAGTTCAGGTTGAGCTAAACTAGTTAACCTCACTGGATGGTTTGGTTTTCAGATTTGGCTCCTTTAAAGCTTAGACACTGCCACTAGCTGACGCCACATGTCTTTCTGGAGTCGCAGGCCCTGTTTGGGCCTCCTTCAAAGCATGATGGCGTAAGTTTGCACTCCTCTTGCTTAAAAAGTAAAAGGTGTTTTTACTGAGTACACTGCTTGTGGTTATGTGTGAAGTAAATTAGCTCAGGTTGAGTTAAACTAGTTAAACTCACTAAATAGTTTGGTTCTAAGGTTTGGCTCCCTTAGAGTTTAGACTGCCACTGGCTGACGGCTATGTTTTTCTGAGGTCGCAGGTCTTGTTTAGACCTCCTTCAGAGCATGATGGTGCAAGTTTGTACTCCCCTTGCTAAAAGAGTAAAAAATGTTTTTACTGAGTACATTGCCGGTTGGAGGATGTGCTCAGGTTGAGCTAGACTAATTTACCTCAATGGATAGTTTGGTTCTTAGATTTGGCTCCCTTAGAGAATAGACACTGCCACTAGCTCACGCCACGTGTCTTTCTGGAGTCACAGGCCCTGTTTGGGGCCCCCTTTCAGAGCATGATGGCGTATGTTTGTATTCCTCTTGCTTAAAGAGTAAAAAGTGTTTTTACTGAGTACACTGCTTGTTGGTATGTGTGGATGAGATTAGCTCAGGTTGAGCTAAACTAGTCAACCTCACTGGAAAGTTTGGCTTTCAGATTTGGCTACCTTAGAGCATAGACACTGCCACTAGAAGTGACACCACATGTCAGTCTGAGTTGTAGGCCCCGTTTGGGCTTCCTTCAGAGCATGATGGCGTAGGTTTGTACTCCTCTTGCTTACCGAGTACATGACCTGGTGGTATGTTGTCTCGGGTTGATTTAAGCTAGTCAACCTTACTTGTTTAAATTTAATTTCTCTACTTGACTTCCTTAGAGCTTAGAACACTGCCGTGAGCTGATGCCACATGTCTGGAAGTCGTAGGCCCTTTTTTGGGCCTCCTGCAGGACGTGTTGGGGTATGTGGTACTGCTCTTGCTTTAAAGAGTAAAAGGTGTTTTTACTGAGTGAACTGCTCGTCGGATTGTGTTGTATAGACTGTGTTGGGGGCACCCTCCGTCTAGTCTGCTGGATTTGCTTATCAGCAAATTTGAGGGTTGTTCTACATAGTACTTAGCTCCCTAAGCTGGTCAGTGGTCAAAGGCTTCTCTGAGGCCTCCCTTTTGAGGATCAGCCCCTAGGCTGGTAAATGTACTCCCCTGTGTTGGGTTCCTTAGAGTGCACAGCCTCCTCAGTGCAAATAATCACGCGCTGAGTAGGTCCTAGGATTGAGCAGAGTGTTACTCCCCTCGGTGGTAAAGGTAAAGAGCGCTAAGCTGAGTCCTGCTCTCCGGGATGCCCGTCTCTACGCTCCGGTCTGACCCTGTAATCAGGGTCGAGTACGTTCCCCTGACAAGTGACTGGCTGGGGTTCCCTCGGGCCCCCTGGCCACATTCCCTTAAAGGTACCCTCTTTGAAAAGAAGTTTGGTTCCAGAAGCCTTTGAGCGGCCTTGGTAGCCCTTCTGCAGAAAGCCTCTTTGAGGCTTTTTAGCTTGGGCTGTTGGCCATAGGGAATGCTGTCACTGACAGCCTATGTGTGTGACCTGTAGGGGGAGTGGTTCTGGCACTTCAATTGAAGCTGCTAGTTCTGACGTTTGTCTAGCCTTTGGCATGCACTCCCCTCAGCATGGTGGTGTGGGTATATCGTTCCCCAAAGCGTTTCCGAATGCAGAGTTGAGTTCCCTTTCGAAAGGGAACATCTCTGGTTACGTATGTAACCATGGTTCCCTGAGAACAGGGAACGAGACTCTGCGTTTCCTAGCCATGCATTGGAACTGCCTGCTGAACAGTCCCTTCAGATGAAAAGATACTGACTGGTTCTCTAGGCTCTCCTTATATACTTCCGGTTGATGATTACGTCATAGGCAGTCGCCGGCTAATAGGATTGTCATGAGTTGATATTGTTTTCAGACACCGGTTCCCCAAAGTGTTTCCAAACGCAGAGTCTCGTTCCCTGTTCTCAGGGAACCATGGTTACATACGTAACCTGAGACGTTCAGAATGAGTCATTTTTTGGTGGCTTAGTTACAATAAATGCTCTTTTAAACAGAAAGCTATAGCATGTTTCAAAGAAAATGTATTCCTCATTATTTTGTAGTTGCTAGCAGTGCCTAATGTATTGCAAACTACTGCATCACATAAGTGGAAGCATCAAAATTTACAGTAATATATTATTTTGAACAGATCTGCATTCTAGACATGTACTCTACAGACTAGTAGGTTGACCATGAATACCTAAAAAGCTGCTGATGTCCACAGGAATAAGCTCATGTTGATGTTGATTATCATCTCCTGTTTCATAGGTCTCCAAAGAGAAGTCATCTACAGGCTCCATGTGCACAGTGCCTTACGTGTGAAAATGGGAAGTCATTATAAATTATAGGTTGCAAGATACTCAATACTATAAACTTTCAAATAAAGCTTTGCAGTACCTTTCCAATCATAGGCTCCTGGAGCTCCATAAACAAGATATTTACTGTCTTTGGAAAATGCTACAGAGAGACCCTGTTGACAGTATCCAAACTTGTGCTTATCTGGTTCCCGATTCCTACAAAATGACCGTGTGCTCACTTCATCCGTCACCAATTTAAGGTCCTGTTCCAGGACAAAACATCTGCCCAATAACCGCTGGTTGGTAAAACTCCAGTCCTGGTACCTGTGGGCACAAGTCTAGATAAAACAGAGCATAGTCATTACACATAACATCTACATGTACACAAATATAGTTTAAGTTTGAGGTGTCAACTTTAAATAAATTGTTTTCACAATGAATTAGAACCAGTTGAAATTAACAGTACAAAATATTTACCACTACTTTGCCTCCTCGTCCCTGACTTCGGACACGAACACCAAGCCATTGGTTTTCTCTGTAGTCTACTCCTATCCTATCCGTAGGACGAGCTGCCAGCACAGAAAAGAGAGTTTAGAATGCTTTTTAGGATACTTAAACTGGCTTGTATTATTAAATAACAAACACAATAAAAAGTACTTGATCATTACAATATTCAGTGATGCAGCTGACTCATAAAAATGTAGAAACAAGTGTTAAAGTAACAAAACATAAATCAAGTAACCCACAACCAACCTTCTATATCGACAGGAATGCGTTCACATTCATCAGATTGTGTTGTGAATTTGCATTTGTACAGACCTCCAGATATATTGGCATTTTGGACGGGCAATGCTTTAGCACGAGGCGCTCCAATCAGCAATCTGAAGATGCAAGTGATGTCATTAGACAGACAGATAGATAGATAGATAGATATTCATTATATTTTGCATAGCAGATCATTATCTAATATGAATTTTAATAATTTAATAAGACATTTTCATTTATTTTTGTTTACGAATGCATGTGAGAGCACGCGATGTAAGTTTTTATTATTGATGTCATGGGTTATTACAAAGTACTGCCAATGTTTGTACTGTTAAAATCTTGATGTAACACAATTAATGCTACACAGATTGCATCAGTCGTAATTTAAACAATTATCACGTGTTCCTTTAAGAAAACTGGTTTCTCACATGCGCTCCTCTGAAGGTTTAAGCTGATGGTGCATTTCCATAGAAAACCCAAACAAAGTGTCTGCTTCTCCACGCTTCTTTATCACGTTCTGTGTGTCCAGGTTAAAAGCTGAAAACTGCGATGGCTGAAGCATCCACACGGTCAGGAGAAGACCCCACTGACTGAAGAGCATGATGATAGACCTCTCTGGAGCTGGATATGGGCTAAGAAAGACAGAGATTGTAATCTACTCCAGAAGAAAAACTATGACTGGAGGGTGAGGCAATGTGACGCATTATATAAGACTTATCAGGCTGAATTATGTTCTCAAGGTGGGGATAAGACCAACTGTATAGTAAAGAGAGTTAATGTTTACCTGCAAAGGAAATGTGAACACATGCCCTTTCATCCTCAATAAATTCATGGCAGGTTTAACGTTAGTGAATTTCAAGATAAGAATCAACATGTTACAACGGTGTAATAATTTGCAGTGACAAAGATCAACATGTGCAGATGGGATAAATTAAATACATTTTTGTAGGCCTACATGAGCAAGCATTTTAACATATACCTTCAGAAACCAGGAAGCCAAATGAAATTGTGCTGTTTCGGTTTGTCTTAATACAAATTAAAAATAAATTCGTCCGGACAGATAAAACACATTGCACCAAAAGATGGCGCTAGAGATTTACGGTGTGATAAAGAAGATTCTAGAGATCTCTTTTTCAGGTTGAAAATAGTATTGGCTACAAAAAATCTATTGAATAGTTCCAACGTTGTTAGAATTAAAATATAGAGGAGCCTACACTGAGCACATGTTGGCTTTTGTGACAACCAGGTCAAATAGCTGGAGTTGTTAACAAAACAGTATATGGTGTATTTTGTCACAATGTTAACTGCCATGATGACTGGAAAATGAAACAATTATAAGTTGTATTAATTTAATTTACAATAACATGAAAAAGTAACAACCTGCACCAACTCTAAATGTATTAAAAATACCCTTAAAATGAAATCTAATGGGTTAAAATCTAAAATCATTATTGTTTATTCTGGTCTGAACAGATGTTAATGTGATTGGTTTGTGTTCAATTGTTCACCCAACAGCTATAGCAATAGCAAAACTATAACGATTTTAATTAATTTAAGTTTTGACAGAGTTCACATAATGCATTCTAATTTAAGGTGATTTTGAAATAGCAGTTTGAAATCAGCGTACCACTTCTAGAAAAAAAGTTACAGATAAGAAGTTAAATTATGTGACAAATTCCATGTGTGACTACCAGTCCCGGTATGATGGGACAGTTGTTTGGCCATTGTTTTGATCACATTATTGAGTAGCAGTACTTGTCTCTTCACATAGTGGCCATGGTTTGGAAACTTAACCATCATTGTGGTTTTAGCACTGAAAGTTATATGGTCTCATGAGCTGCCTTCCTGATTATCAGTGACATGCAAATGACAAATAATAATAGTAAAAAATTATTTTGATGGTTCCCTTTCACATATTCTGTTGACTATAGGTAACTTTGCACCTACAGTGCATGTCAACTAACTCTCATTAGACTATTAGTAGACTTTCTGCTTAATATCTGCTAACACTTTATTTTGATGCTCCCCCAACAGACATTCTACTGACTATAAATATCTTTTCAAGTACATGTCAACTAACCCTAAACCTACCAACTACTTTTAGTCAACAAAAAGTCTAAAGGGGAATATCAAAATAAAGTGTAACTTTAATAATAATAATAATAAACCCTCAAGCTTCACACACAAACCAACACAGAACAGGTATTCCATTCAAAGAACAAAAACAAGAATAAAAACAAGTATTTTTAAATGCAGTATTATTTTTCTTGTGACAGTAATGTTAATTTAGTTTAAAATAAATTCTATTATAAAAGTATAAAAAGTCCTTCTGAGAGATTAGTTTTTAAAGTATGCATGCATTTGAGCACTACTAACTTTAACTGTGACAAAAATAGCTATACATCCTGTGGAAACTTTAAAAGTTGTTGCGGCATGTAAGGTGTTTACTAAGAAACCCACTGAGGATGATGTAAGTCGGCAGAGATGAGTGGTCATGGGTAACTTAAGCAACGATGTGGGTGACAGGAGAACAGGAGTGGTACAGTGAACCGCTTTAAATATCAGGTCTCAGGATCTGCACAATACCTCACACACTCTCACACGTATAAGCACAGATGACCTCCTGCATAGATAGAAGCCCATGCACATAAAAACAATTATTCACACATGCAACAATGCTTTAACACTGCAGCCCAAACACAAGTTGGATTTAAAAACTTGCATGCATTCCATATCTTTAACACACACATTTACATTTGATGGTCCCAAGAGATACAAAATCTTGTTTTGCTGTTCTCTTATTAGTGTGTTTTGGAGGGAATTTACTACTTTTTACTTACAGTAATAGTGTTATGTTTATATATTATATTTATATATTAATGTTTATATTTCTCTCTCAAAAATGACAAATACTAATGGTCTGTCTTGAGAAACTTTTAACCGATTTTTAACCCTCCCTCACATAATCACAGATAAAATCTATCTGTTCACATGCAGGAGGTGTATTGTATATGCAAAAAACAAAAAACAAAAAACAAAAACACTATATATATATATATATATATATATATATATATATATAAATATACACACACACACAGTAGTCAACATTTGAAGTGGATCAAAAAAGTTCATCTAAGTTGTCCAAGAACGGGTATTGGTATGGTTTTAAGACAAATTTTGTATATTGACTTACTGAGATATAACCCATGTAATGACTAGCCTCTATACATAAAAACAGACCCATTGTCAGAAGACTGCATTTGAAATGGGAAATGTTAAAATAGTTAAATTTGCCATTGAGACTCTTAAAATATTATGGAGGGAAAATGAATAGATAGGACCAAGGTAAGTGATTAATAAAAATACACTTCATGTTGAATAAATCACAATGGAATAACAGATAAATAATACACTATGTATTTATTTATCTCATCATTTTACACCTTATACAGCACAACAGAGAAGCTCTCCTATTGAACATTTAAAGAATCAGATGTGTACACTGTCATAGTCTGCAGAGATCATCCTCTCTTTCCTCCAGATTTAATTTTTTTCTGACTAAATTGCAAGGCTGCATAAGAAAAATTCTCATCATCAGTGTCCTGAAGAGAAAAAGTTACCAATATTTAAAACTGACACTTTGTAGGCTAATTCACCACATTTATAAGATTAAAGCAAACTATTAACAATGACCATTATTAAATTCAAACACCAAATTATTATTTACCAGAAGCAACATGAAGGTAGAACAGTAATTTGTTGAATACAGTTGTATTTTCCTAGTTTAGTCTAATTTAAAGTCCCCCAGAACAGAACAGAAACATAAACTTAAACTATAGACTCTGCTTTAATACAGATAGCAAAATCATCCTCTTATCTGAGCATTTGACTGCCCTCTAACTTGGTTGTCCTGTCCAGTGCCTTGCACTGTATGAAAAAGATGCAGAAACAACCATAAGCATTTTCAAAGACAAATGCAAAAATAAAGAACAAAAACTACTTCTAGACTTTGTTAACTTACTCAGACACCCATGAAACCCATGAGAGCAAAGACTAGAACTCCACAAAGTCCTAAAGCACACGCCAACCCAAGCACTGCTGGATAGAGCTTTTCTTCTGAAATGTCTTCTGAAATGTATGCAATTAATCTTTCTGTTTAGAATAGGCACGCTTTCCCAGTGTTGTCCAAATAGTCTCACTCTGTGGGTAAGAAGGAGCAACAGTGATCGTCTTTCTCCATGTAAAGCTCTGTCTTTTCTTCCACTGTGGCAGGTGCGGGGAGTCAGGCAGCTTACGAGGGGCTCTGGAAGGGACAGCGATCCTGGCATTTTAGTAGGGATCCCAATTCATCAGTTCAGTCCTGACGCAACGTCGAATGTGACTGACTGCACGTTTCCTTGTATATCCGCTTTGCGGGGAATGGTTTGTGATGCAAATCTCACTCGCCAATGTCCATCGGCTTGTTTTGTTTACACTGGGGGTTACATTAGTAACCAAGACGATCTAGGTGACATGCGATTAAAGTATCATACGGTTGCATCATAATCCATGTTCCTTAAATTATATTGGAAATGGTCTGAGTGTGGTACCTGTTACATGCTGACTTTTTTTTGACCAGAAACAGAGATATATACTGATCTGTACACATGCAAACCACCAGAATACCATTCTTGCGCAAAATCTGTTTATTACACTAAGTGACATTCACATAGCCTATATGCACTCTGTGTTAGCACATTTTAAATCTTGTAAACCTGTAAACCACTATCAACGCCTAAATGAATCTGTAGCAGTCAGGTGGTACAACAGTCACATGGTAGGAGTTCTCAGACAATTCATATTTCGGCTGTCACGTCATCAAGTGCCACTGAAGGCTGTCTCAAGTTGAAGGATCCTTGGAAGGCAGCTTTTGTTTTGTGTCCTTCATTCAGCTAATTTCGAAGGATGCATGGAGTGTATACTTCATTTCCTTTAATCACCCACATTCCTTTGCATATTCCAATTCACAACAAAGAAATGACGGGAAATGAGTTGGCACCAAACCTTTCTGAGTTCATTATGAAATGTAATTTGTTCTCCAGCATTTTCCTACACACAAGCGCTCTCGGTCGCTTATGCATATGATGTCACAACAAGCAGCGTTCTCTGGCAGAAACTCAAGACTCAAGTCATAAACAACTTTATCTTAATCCCTTAAGTGGCGTAAGGTTTACATTTACATGATGTTTGAAAACTATACTGCCTTCAAAAGACATTTAGACCTACAGGTACTACACTAAGTAACTTTGTTTTTCATTCAGAATTAAGAACATTTAAATAATGAACAAGTACATCATAAAACCTTCCAACCTTAATTACTCTAAATCACCATGGTAAGCCTAAAATAATTATTTATATTTAGATGTTGGGACAGATTTTGCAGGAAACTGCAAACTTTCGTCACTTGTCCATGCATGTTTACATCAAATAAAAGAATATAAAGGAAAGAAACAGGCTAAATGTGACTGCATGTGATCTCCAAACATTACATTTTGATTTATTTATTTATTTTTTGGTAACACTTTATTTTACAGTATATGCAGTTAATTAATATTACTCAGTACTTAAATGTATAAATACATTGTAACAATGATACCTTAAATTATTTTTAATTCTCATAAAATAAAAGTGATTTTTGGTAGTTGAATTTCACAGTTGGTAGTTGACCTTCACAATTTTTCACAAATTTAGTTTTTTCTCTTAATTTAACAGTTATCCACTATTTTACCATTAAATTATGCTGTACAGTTGTTGTGGTCTACTAAAATTTTGCAAGAAAAGGTTACAGGAAGTTACAGTGATGTCACAAAAAGAAAACACAGAGGTGTATAGTATACAGCACAGTTTATCAAGGCAAGCCAATCACTCAAAGACTGCAGCGAAGATGATGATTATTTGGATGTCTGTCATGCTTCTAAGTGAGATGTGTAAGTGTGTAATGCTGTATCTAAATTAATTTCTTGATTGTGAATGATTTTCTTGAATCTACAATGTTAAGTCACCTCCAATTTTCAGATAATTACTTAAATGCTATTTTATCCCTGCAGAGAATTTTTTTACATAATCATTTTGTCTTCCACAATTATTTTATTCAAAGAATTGACCTTAAACATTTTTTTTCACTCTTTATGAGTATTTATTTGCCTTTTGAAAATATTAAATATTAAGCATCTTATAAATGAATTCCATAGTTTATGTTTAAGACTGTTGGGGCTTAATAAACTTAAAAATACTTTTAATTTAAATTTAAGATGGAATACATGTTTTAAAGTATTCACTATGACATAACATGGTTTTCTGAAGTATGTTTTTTGTGTAAAACTTTCTCATACAGATTATAGATAACGTTATTTTCTTATTTACCCCCCCTTCCCCCATAGACTCAACACATCCGGAGGTGGTTTCTCAACCAGATCCAGTGATGATAGCCTATGTTGGGGACAATGTCACTCTGCGTTGTTTTTCTCTGATAGATCAAAGTGATCCAATTACTTGGTACAAGCAAACTGCTGGACACCAACCACAAGTAATTGCAATGGTGCAGAAATTAGCCAAAAGTCCTACGTTTTTCAACAATTTTGAATCCCCACATTTTAGCATTGAGACAGACTCAAGCAAATGTCATTTAACGATTTCAAATGTCACTTCATCTGATGAAGCAATGTATTACTGTGGCTGGAGAAAGTATGAAACTTATTTTGCTGGAGGCACATATTTGGCTTTAAAAGGTTTGTGTTTTTATCCTTGAGTAGTAAATTGATTGAAGATTCAAATGTGATGTAGTCAACTTTTAAAATGGTATTTCTGATATAGTGCTCTGCATAAAATGTCTCCATGTCTGTTTAGGGTCACAAAACCAATATAAACCCGTGTCTGTTCTTCAGCATCCCGTATCAGAGCCGGTCCAGTCTGGAGACACAGTGACCCTGCTGTGCTCTGTGCTCTCTGAATACAACACAGCAGATATCAGAATGTTCTGGTTCAGATCTGAATCAGGAAAATCAGAAATCCTCTACACTCATAATCAGAGTAATTATTGTGAGACTGATTCTGCACGGAACTGCACATTCAGTCTGTCCAAGAACATAGTCAGCCAAATGGACGCTGGCACTTATTATTGTGCTGTGGTCACTTGTGGAAAAATTCTGTTTGGGAATGGGACAAACATAAATATGGGTAAGTGTCTAATTATTTTCTTCTCAGGCATTTTAAGATTTTGTAGAGAACTAAAAACTAAAAGTTTTTTCATCACAAAATAGTTATTTTAACATGTGCATAAAACAGACAATAGAGCATCTCCCTACGCTAATTCACAAAATATAGGGAATGTCTGTGTATACAAAAAAGCAAAGGTTATATTTAAATGCATAATATTTTGTTAAGTTTTTTTTTTTTTTAAATATCTAATATAAATGTTTAATGTACATCCCCACATCATACTACACAATGTGTTTTGTCTTACTGTCCTACAGTAACTCCAGTGGATCCTCTGGTGATTATCTTGGGTGTGTTATTGGGTGTTTGTGTGGTTGTGATCACTGTACAAGCTATTTTAAGTCATAAAAAAGAAAGATATTACTGCAACAAAGGTGAGAATTTTGAGCATTTGTCTCTTAAAATTTATTTTAAAATGGCTAGTAAAATATATTTGTAGGAAGTGTTTTTTCCCTGATATGACCTATTATAATATTCATTAAGGTATTACCACATGGTGCATTTTTTTTTTTGTAGTTTCCTGATTTTTTATACCATAGGCTTCCATTATATAATTATTTATAAAAGTATTCTTTTTTTGTCTTTCAACCAGAAAAAGGGCTAAACGACACTGAAAGCGAATACCCCACCAGTCAGGTATGCATCATAAATTAATTTTGATTTGTTTTATGTATTTAATAAATAAATGTAGTTACACTTTACAATAAGGTTCCATTAGTTAATGTTCGTTAATGCATTACCTGACATTTTTGAAAAATTAGCAATACATTTGTTACAATAGGCCTATTTATTCACATTTGTTAACATTAAAGGACAAATTTTCATTGTTAGTTTATTGTTATGGTCCATTAAATAAAATGAACAGATACAGCTTTGATTTGAATGTATTAGTAAATGTTGAGATTATTATTAAGATTAATAAATGATTTAGAAGTAGTTCATGTTAACTAGGCTAATATAGTTAACTAATGTTAACAGATGGAACCTTATTGTAAAGTGTTACAGATAATTTATGCAATCATTTAATTTTATTTTTCTAATTCATTTTGTACAAATTGTACACTTAAGCTTAAAAATGTTACATACACACACGTGATTTAAGGCACACATACATGATTTTTAACGTGATTTAATGCGTTAATTTAATTAGCCTATAATTAGGTAATTTTGTGATGTAGCCTATAGAATGCAGTTGGAATGACTCTATAGAGATATCAAGATATCAGGGCAAAAATGCCAAAAACCAGAGACAAAAACGTTTTGTCTCATATTTTTATCATATGATATGCCAAAGCAATATCACACAAGTAACGAGCACAATATCACGTGAGTGCTGTTTTGTTCCGAATAGCACGAGCGCAAATGTAATATTAATTTTATACAACAGTTCAATAAATAAGTTGATATATATTGATATATGTGATATATTTTAGACACAATATTGTCTGTTTTTAACGGTGACCGAGAGAGGTCAACTCGCTGCAAATGAAGAAAACACATGCAAATAGATTTTTAATAGATTTTTTATTAATAAATTATTAATAATAAATAATTTTTTGTAATAATTTACTTGATTTTATGTCTCAAATCCCAGTCAATTATTCACTGCAGAAAGTGAAACTAAAAACTGATGAGAGCTCTACAGATGAACCTATGATTCAGTGGCCCATTCATAAAAAAGAGAGCCATTTATTTCCTACCAGAATGAATCAGCCGTTTGAACGAATTGAATGAATCAATCAATGAATCAGTAGGTTTGTTGAAATTGCATCTGCGCTGCGCAGACCGATCGGCGTATGATATCAAAGTACCGCGAGAGCGAATGGAGAGCAAACGACTCCTTTGAATCGCTCTTGTGGTACTTTGATGGCATACGACGATCGGTCTGCGCAGTGCCGATGCATCTCAAACAACTGACTTACTCATTTAGACATTTACCGCCACCTACTGGCGGTTTTCTTATTAGAGCAGTATCACTTCATTGTTTTTTTTTTTTTTTTTTCATATTTTGGGGATAGTTTGCCCAAAAATGAAAATTCTGTTTATTTACATTTACTCACCCTCATGTAGTTTCAAACCTGTATGACTTTCTTTCTATTGCGGATCATAAAAGAAGATATTTCAAACAATATTGGTAACCAGACTGTTTTGGTCTGTAAATGTATCTAAATACAAATTCAGATGCAGCATACAATTTTTTTGCAGCAAAAGAAATCATGCCGTTTGTAGCCTAAAAGTTTTTTTATAAAGCTCATTTAATGCTTTTCTCATTTAACACAATAATGACATTTATTTATTAATTATTTGGGGGGCAGTTTCTCAGCCAAATTTAATGTGCAATTAATTAGATTAATTAATTGGCACATCCTGTAATAAAAAATAAAAAAAATTATTGGCTGACAGCCCAAAAAAAAAAAAAAAGAATTTCCTTATATTTATACCTTATATTATATTCTTTATAAAAGCATCTGAATAAATGTATATTTTCTTTTAACTGTGTCTTTCTTTCTGCCATGTGTGACTCTCGTAGGACCATGATGCAGTGAAACTGAATTATGCTGCATTGCATTTTAAGGAGGGAAAAAACAGAAGAGTGCAAACGAAGGGGGAAACACCTCAAGACATTGTGTACAACGAAATTACTGACTATAATTACTGATTAGCTGAGTACAAAAATATGTAAAATCTTTTAGACAGCAAATTTAACTTGTGCTACACTTTTATTGTAATTCATTAATTAACTAGCAGTGTCTATTGCACTTGGATCAGTATACGCTATGCACATCCAACTGCTTGTATAAGAACCAGTAGGGGAATATCAGACTATTTTTGTTTGCACAGGGGTACAAGACAGGGCTGCCCCCTGTCACCACTCTTATTTAACATAGCGATAGAACCCCAAGCTATTGCTTTAAGGAAGGAGGCAGATCTGCTAGGTATAAATAGAGGTGGGAGCACCCACAAGATTTTATTGTATGCAGATGACCTCATAATATATATATATATATATATATATATATATATATATATATCCAACCCAGATATGTCCATACCTAAAGCGATAGAACTTATAAATAGTTTTGGAGGAATATCAGCATTTAAGATAAATTTTAATAAAAGTATATTATTTCCAGTTCATAATGAGGCAAAGCAGTTAGACCTCAAGAAATTTCCATTCAAAACAACTTATGACTCCTTTAAGTACTTGGGAATTTCAGTGACAAGTACATACAAAGAGCTATTTAAATATAATTTCACTGTATCGATGGAAAAAAACTAAAAAAAGATTTAAACCGATGGTCCTTATTACCTATTTCACTGGCAGGCAGAATAAACACAATTAAGATGTCTGTTCTGCCAAGGTTTCTATTTTTATTTCAAAATGTCCCATTGTTTATCCCCAAATCTTTCTTTAAGGGGTTAGACAAACTTTTATCTTCCTTCATATAGAATAAAAGCATTCCAAGAATCAGGAAAACATTTTTAGAAAGACGAAAAGATGAAGGGGGACTGGCATTGCCCAGCTTTATGTATTATTATTGGTCATGTAATATTGATAAAGTTATCTATTGGGCAGAACATTTGAATCAGGAGAACAAACCTGTTTGGGTAGAGTTGGAACAAGCATCTTGTGGTCCAGTCTCTCTATTCTCAATGCTCTGTGCCCCACTACCACTCAACAGGAAATATTTGACAAGCAACCCATTGGTGACTAGCTCTGTAAAAATATGGGCTCAGTTTAGGTCACACTTTAAGCAAAAACAAGCACTTTCCTTGTTACCCATTACTTCCAATGCATTGTTTCCACCATCCTTAATTGATCATACATTTCAGGCATGGTTTAGAAAGGGACTTAGGCGTGTAAGGGATTTTTTTCAAGGTGGTAGTTTTGTCTCCTTTGAACATATGATTAAAGCGTTTGATATTCCTAAATCAAATTTTTATAGATATCTGCAGGTGCGAAGTCTAGTCAAAAATATTTTAATACCCTTTCGGCCCCTCCTCCTCATTAAGGAGCTCTTTGACTTGAGTATATCTGAGCGAGGTCTGATATTAACAGTGAGCAGCCTCTCCATCTTTAGATTTTTTTAAAGAAACAGTGGGAAGAGGATTTGGGAAGTGTAGTCGCAGAAACAGTCTGGCAGTCAGCCATTAAGCGAATTCATTCAACATCTATTTGTGTCAGATATGGACTATTGCAATTTAAGATAATCCATAGGCTACACTTTTCTAGAAGTAAACTGGCAAGAATATTCCTAGAAACAGACCCAACATGTTGTAGATGTCACAGATTTGAGGCCACTTTGGGTCATATGTTTTGGTCATGCCCAGTTCTAGGACCACTCTGGTCTGCTGTGTTTGAGACGTTTTCATATATGTGTGGAAAGGAGATAAAACCAGACCCCATAATAGCAATATTTGGTGTGGCATTTGAGAACCTCTTACTACCACCAGGTAAATCGGATGCACTGGCTTTCTCTTCTTTGTTGGCCCAACGGCTTATACTTCTAAAATGGAAGTCAAATAAACCACCAACGCATATTAAGTGGGTAGAAAGTGTCATAGCATATTTAAAGTTAGAGAAACTGAAGCATTCCATGCAAGGCTCTGTCAACAGATTTTTTTAAAGCTCCACCCCACCACCCCCCCAGTAGGTTTTTGTTTGTTGTTTTATTTAGTTTTTTTCCTATCATGTTTGCGATGTGGTATTAACATTTTAATTTGATGTGACTGTTGTTCAAATGTTTGGAAAATTCAATAAAAAGATTTGTCTACAACTAGCAGTGTCTAGATTTTTGCAAGTTTCATTACTGCATCTAATTTTGTAAAGTTTTGTACGCACAACATATTTAAATTCACACAATTGTGATCATTAAAACTTCATATTTTTTATTCCCCCACCCCCACAAAATCCATATTGCAGTCCTTTTAAATGGAACATATTATAACTATGATGAATATTACTATTATTATTATTACTATTATTACAAAGTTGACAAATATAGATTCTATATGTGTAGATTTTACTGAACAAGCAATGTTAAAAAATGTCAAAGCATATACAGTACTTACACAGTGATTAAAGTGAAAATGTAATATTAAAAAATATGGCTGATTTTTTCTCTTTTTCTCTTTCTCTCTCTCTCTTTTTTTTTTAACCAGGATGTTTCATTGTCCTTTATTAGGCATCACTGTCCCCTCAGACTTTGATCTTGATTAGCATCAAAAACTGGATGAATGACTCTGTTTATACACATAAATAAATAAATAAAGTTAACGCAAGTTAGGAATTATTGTATTATTGGCCATTTTACAGTGATTTAAAAAATACAGAAGTATGTAGGCAGCAGTTTTTGTGATGTTAATGACAAGCTTATCTGAAACATTTGTTTCTAGCAATTAGAACATTTTGTATTTTGAAAAGTCTTTAGAATCAACAAACAGGGATTTGATAAGAACAAAAAAATTTTTTTACTTTTGCATCAGGAATTTTAATATGCATGGACATTTGGTTGCTATGAGGTCTGGAACTGGAGATGAAGCTATACATAGATAAAGATATAAATAAAATTTTTGTTTAACAGTGATTATTATAATTATAAATAAAGCACTTACCTTTCAGGTTTCATGATTACTCTTATTTTGAAAGGTCATTACTTGAAAGCATTACTCGTAGTTTTACTGTAAGCATCATGCTTAATCAAATGACTACTTTTTCTGAGTGCCAAACAATGTCTATGCATAACTTTTTTACTTTGCTTTTTACTTGCTGTTCATACATCATATGTCAGAATATGGTCTATTTACAGATGTAATATTTGAGGTTATAAGAGTACAGAAGAGTATTGAAAAGATGTCACATGTGTAATGTATAATACAAAATATTGCAATACAGACCCTTTTCTTGTCTAATCCTGATGCAGAGACATACAATCCACACAGCACATATTCCAATCATGTTACATTGAAAGATAACAACTGCTATCCAAATCTCTGTTGGATTTAAAGCTGAAAAACAAACAGAACAAAGCAATTATGATTATTATTAATTTTATGACTAAAAAATCCCTCTTACATGTACACTGAAGAACTTAAGCAATGTAAATATAGATTTTGTTTTCATTTTAATCAATTGACAAGTTCAGTAGTACACTGTCAATTTAATGCATTGTACATGCTTAAACATTAGAAATAATTTAATTTCAGCTCAAGAACAAGAACTCACCTGTAGAGTTAAAGGATGATACATTTAATGCCAAAGATACTCCATTTCCAAACTCAATATCAAAGAAAATCTCCACTCCACAGTAATAGACCCCCTCGTCCCAATGACGTCCCAATAATGTTAACGATACTAAGAGAAAGTCTTTTCTTTAATCTGCTGATATTGAAGCGTGTCATTAAAAATGAAGCCACAGAGTTAAAATTCATAATGACATTTTTTTCAGGTTTCAAAGTCTACTGCTGTTGTACAACGGAAATAGTTTAAATAGTAAACTTAGACATATTAAGATAAAACACCACAACTGCCTAGATAATCTGAAACAATATAATGAAATATAATATAATGAAACATTTGAGACATATGACGCATACATTTTCTGCTGTGGGCTATTGTTATTCCTGTGAGAGATCTTTGTCAGACATTGGTCACTGTGATAGAGGTGTTCAAGTGAAACCACAAGTTTCCATTGTACATTAAAAAAAAATAAAAAAAAAATAAAATTGTGTGTGTATGTGTTGTAGACCTTGATAAATATGTTTAGGAATGGTCTAAAAAAAAAAAATGTATATACCTGCATATGTATATATATAACTTATATATCTGCACATACTGCAGGATGTCCATAAATAAAAAGCGAAAGAAAAAGTAAAACTAGAGAGGCTCTTTGTCTTAACTGGTTTTATTACGGCCTGCTGGTAATGCATATGCTAACACTATTTGTCATGTTAAGGGCATCTCTGGGGTCAAGCATGCAAACCCTGAGTCATCCAGCAGCCTCAAAGGACACACTCGTGTATCGAGGCCAGTGGATGAGAAGCTACCATCTGAGCCAGGGTCAGAGAGGTTCAGCAGGTTGTGATGTTTATCTGGTGCAGCAGATCTTTCAGCGTTCACTGGCAAAATAGCTTCATAATTCCTCTGACAATGCTTAGGACATTTGATTAAGTGCAGAAACTGCTAAATGCATTTTTGTATTTCCTATCTGTTTACCATTTTGCCCATCCAATCTTCAGTGTAATACATAATATTCACATAATCATATTGTAGAAATAGCCTACTTTTTACAAAATTTTAATTATTGTCTATTGTACAATATTGCACATTATATACAGTTTTACGTAATGCAGTTTCCCAACCGTTTTTCATTTAGTAAGTTTTGTTGCCCTCATAAGGCGAACTCTGACATTGCAGGTAATGACAAACCTAATGAACCAGTGATGGGCCTAATTTCCAACCTCTACAAGATACGACTGACAAAAACGAGAACATTTAAAAGTCAGCAGACATTTTAGTTTTAAAGCACTTTAAATAGAACTTTTTAATAGTAATTTATATGAGCATCATCATTTAACATTACACTCTGTGAAGGCCTGAACGAATTTAATTTTTCACAGACATATGGTGCTTTAGAAAAAATCAACACACAAGAAAAATCCACATCACAGAGCCTACATCACACAAAATACTAAATCACAAAAAATCCTGCTTCAAAGGTAAAATTCATAAGCTATGCTTTGAACTTCTGACAGCAACCAGTTTCTTTGAGGTAGACCTACATGTTCTCATGTAACCACATATAGCCTAAAATACTGCACAGAAATAACCTGCGTTTACAATATAGAAACTCGAGGGAACAATAGCTAACGGCTAAACTACTAATACAATAAGCATTCTTAAAGCTGCTGTCCGTAAGTTTTGCCTCTTTGTCGCCATCTCTGTTTGAAACCTGCAACTGCAGTTATTTGCGGAATTATTGTCTTTACGTGCGTTATCTTTATCTTAGACGTTTATCCGTGGCAGGTCGAGTGACAGGCGCGTATATCTGTGACAGGTGGCGGGGCAGGCGGGTATAGCCGTGGCAGGTCGACTGATAGGCGCGTTTAACCGTGACAGGTGCATATATCTGTGACAGGTCGAGTGACAGGCGTGTTTATTCCTGACAGCTCGACTGACAGGCGCGTATATATATATATATATGACAGGTCGAGTGACAGGCGCATATATCTGTGACAGGTCGAGTGGCAGCGGTAACAGGTCGAGTGACAGGCGCATATAGCGTTGATAGGTCGAGTGGCAGCTGCCACTAGCGGCGACGGGTCGAGTGACAAGTCTCAGTGGCAGCTTCCCCTGCCACGCAAAGATTTTACCCCTACTGCTTTCTGTTTACAGATGTGATGTAATGACGCAAAGACGAACGGCTGCTTGCTCAAATTTCCCGCGGAAACCCACCAGTACCGATTTTATTATAAAACACAATAACAAGCTTACCGTTGTGAACCGGGCTAAGGTAAGTAGATAGTTTTGAACACTGGCTGGTTATGTACTTGCTCAAAAATTGATTTTGGATAATTTTTAAACAAAAAAAAAAGTTATGGACTGCAGCTCTAACTATCACTGTCCACCCAAAACTGGTTTAATCTGTCAGCGTAGTTCAAAAGCATAATTTTCTCTCTCTCTCTCTCTCCTTTTTTGAATGTTGCAGTAGGCTATTTATTATAAATGATTTATGCGGGCATATCACATATACATTAGAAATTACATACAGTTAGTCAAAATTAAACTAAGGCCACGTTCATACAGTCAGTTTTTGGGACTGACGACTGCATTTACTTACAGGTGTGAGTCAGTCACGTAAATAACCATACTGTGTATGGACGTAACCATATTAATGACACAAACCATATTCTGCTGCTGTGTGAACGTGGCCTAAAATGCAAAACAATAACAAAGAGTGACAAACAAAAGCTGAATATCACCAATTTTAGCATATGTTTATGATGAGGTCTCCATTCTAGAGTGTTTTCACATCAGAGTACACACACTCTACGGAGCTCTCTTCTGATTGTCCCTCACACTCTCTTTTCTCACTGAAATTGCAGATTTTCAAAATACTCTTATTGCAGAGTATTGTGTGTCAGCTTGAACCTACAAGTAAAAACATAAAATCTGTTCAGCAGTGTGAGACTTTAATATAGGCTAATACATAAAGAAATCAAACCAAATGGTATCTGGCTGCATATGATATACATTTAGTTTATAGAACTGTATATTTCTTGTTCCCCAATCACATCAAGATCTTTGAAACCAAAAATTGTAAATATTATAATTAAAATGTTTGCATCTGATAAAAATTTACCTGGTCATCTGATTGCTCAGGCTCATTTGGTGTGCCACAACTACACCAGACAGAAATATAATTTGCTGAAAAAAAGATGAAGACAAAAACGGCATTTGATGCTCAGTGGTATTTTTAATGTAATAGTGGTAATAATAATAAAAAAAGTTACCTACTGTAAAAGTTTTGGCACGGCTCTCTCATGCAAAATAAGTAGACATTTACAGCAATAGAAAGCAGTAATGCTTCGCAGAGCATTATGATGACAGGAATCAATAGGTTTTCATTATAACCTGAGACGTTTAAAAAAAATGATGTGATTAAATTGATAAAGCTAGTTTCACACAATCAAAAATAACATTCGAATGATTACTGTAATATTCTTACACATCATCAAAGACAGAAGCAAAATAAAGCACATTCCCCACCAGGTTTGTAAAGATAGATAGACAGACAGACAGAGAGAGAGAGAGATTGATAGATACACTGCCCGGCCATGGATGGATGGATCATTATTACAGCAATTATTATTTTTCTAGCATGTTATATGTTTGGCAACGGTTCTTTTAACCCTAAAAGATGGAATGTGTAGCTTTTCATTTCTTAAACAACCATGTATTAATATCTATCATGGCCATATTCCAGGATGTCAAGATTCATCAGGTTCAAATTGTGAAAGAATTGTTGGCACTGACCTTAACCTCAGTGTAAGTTTTTGTAAGTTTAAGTCTTACACTAACCTCAGTGTAAGAGACTTTACAGAGTGCTCATCTCTTGCATTGTCAATACAAGATCTTGACCAAAAAATGATGTACCTCTCGATGGAAATAAATGTTGTGATGTTATTTCCATCAAGAGGTGCATCAATTTTTGGTCATGATCTTTTATTGACAATGCAAGAGGTGAGCACTCTGTAAAGTCAACTCGCGCACATCCCAAAGACATTCAATGAAATTAAGGTCTGGACTCAGAGGTGCCAATTAATGTGTGGGAATGATTCTTCATGCTCTCCGAACTATTCTTTCACAATTTTAACCCTGGTGAATCTTGACATGGTCATCCTGGAATATAGCCATGACGTGTCTTTCTACATGGTTATTTAAGAAATGAAAAGCTACACGCTAACTAAGGGTTAAAAGACCCGTTGCCAAACATATAACATGCTAAAAACACAATAATCACTGTAATAATGATCCATTCATAGATTCTTAAGTATTTGCCTATTAAAATCCAAACAGCGACTATTTTTTGGGCCGGCAGTCTTTTTTAAATAAATATTTTAGAATTAAAAACTTCCTTACATTCATTGGTATTATTGCCTGTGGTCTGAGAGCCTGAAGATGTTTTCTTTACAGGGAAGACATTTTTTCATGCAGTTTTTTTTTTCTCACAAAATCATAATATATCTTGATAACCACTAAATGTATATTATTTCATACATTATATTCATAAGTACCTCATAACATAAGTAAATACTTAGTTTGTTCTAGTCTAGCTCTAGTCTAAAAAATGATACTTACAAAGAAGTTCAAAAGTAGAAGAACATAGAAGAGTCTCATATTTAAGATGCGTTGCATTGGTGTCCAAACGCAAGATAAAACTTGAAGCCCCTCCTTTTCTACTCCAGTGTAGGTGAAATGTTTCATAGCATCATATGACTATTAGTTGTAGCAGACGAAAAAAAAAAAAAAAAAAAAAAAAAAAAAAAAAAATATATATATATATATATTGGTAGCACTTTATTTTACAGTCCTGTTCCCCATGTACTTATTACAGTGATTACAATAACTGGGTAATAACTAGGTACTAACCATGAACCTACCCCTAAACCTAACCTTAGCCCATGTAGTTACCTTATATTACAACCAACATATTTATGCAAGTCTAATAATATAAATACTTTTTTTGTATTGCACTAAAACATGTTACTGCTCAACAAAACGACAAAAAGGAGTGTTCTGTGTAATAACTTATTGTGTGGTAGCATGAAATGCATTTTATTTTTAGATGAGTAAGATGCTGCTGTCAAATCTATGTATCACAGCACACAAAGACCACAAGCAAAGAACATATCAACAGAAATGGTATGACTTAATATTTGCTTTTCCGGTTTGTTCTTTTGCAGCTCTACATAATCTCTAAACTCATTCCTCTGTCTCTGGATTTTTTTTTTGTTTATTGTTGTTGTTACACTCATTTGTATCTTTATATTACATATCAATAATACTTTAAACCAGTATTTTTTTCTCTTCTGGTAATCCTGTCTAAAATGTAATCACCTTAAAAAAAAAAAAAAAAAAAAAAAAAAAAAACTCCATACATGCAATGTGTCAGGGTTCTGATGTTATCTGTATTTGTGTTACTATGAGTTGGTTTTTCACTGTCAAATCATTTTGTCAGAATGCCCTTGTTTAATTTTAATACAAAAAGGAAAAACACAATAATTCATAAATAATATTACAAACAAGATCAAACAAATATTAACAAAAGAAAACAGCAGTCCGTAACAGCAAGCAGGTAAGGAAAGCAGCGAAATAAACAAAGAACGCCTGCCTGGCTATTCTTTGAGCAATGAAAACATCAAAGATGCAAACTAAACTAAAACAAAAGAAAAACTAATCGCTCCAAGAAAGCGATGAGAGCGGATAATGAGGGATCGAAGGGAACTGCAGAGAGAGACCAGCCTAGCGAGAGACTCCATTGTCGCCATCCACGCCATTTATCCCGGAAACTTGGTGACATCATTCTGTTTCCGCCAACCAAAAATGCCAAACCTCAACGCCACCTATGGGTCTTTAAAATAAATATAATAAACACAGCCACGTAACACACACACACACACACACACACACACACACATTGGATTTCGATGTATTATAGGGCGATTCTATAGATGTAATGCTTTTTATACTGTACAAACTGTATATTCTATCCCCCTACACTAAGTCCCCACAAGGTCAAAATTTACTGGTATTACAATACTTGTGTTAACATAGGGAAAACCAGGGCCACACACACGCACACACACACACCAAGGAACAGAGAAATTATGAATAATCTGCTTTAGTTAACCTTGTAATTATCATATTACAGATGCCTACAACTTTACATCTTGCCACAAATCGAGACTGCACATAGGCCTACATTTTTAAGTCCGCATTAAACTAAAGTTGCGATAGTCTATTTCCTATTGTGTTGTATTGTTGGATGGTTGTGGTTTGCCATTGCTGTGATATCATGTGAGTGACAGGTTTACACATCATCAGAGAAGAGATGTTGTTGCAAGAGAAGTTATTTTGATTAAAGATTACTAAGGCAAACAAATTTTAAAAAATAATGATGTGCCCAGAATTTTTTTTTATAATAAACACAGCAACATTCCATACCCCCCAATGAACAAGCAAACAAACAAAACAAAACCAAATCAAGAATGGTTGATTTTGATTTCATGGTGTTTTTAAGTGTTATTGCACATTGAGTGGTAACATCAATTGTGGCCACTAGATGGCACCATAATCTTTCTTGTCTATATTACCGTACAATTGGTTTGGCAGGTATCGACAGTTCCTCCATCCACGCAACTGTTTCAGTACATTTAAACAGTCTAAACCTTTTTTCTTTCTTCTTTTAAAAGTTCAAATGTCCAGTGCTCAGTCAGCACTCACCTCTGGGGCATTTGGTGTTGGGGGAGAGTTTTTCTTGCCTTTGTCATCCACAGGGAGCACAGAGGAAACAGCCTTAAGAACTGTAACCCCCTCTTTGTAACCCTATCCGAATATTAATACCCATCAAATCCTGCTGGGAATATTTCCCTACTTTCCTGGTGTCGAAAAGAATAACTTGATTTTCTCATTGCATTCCTCAGCCTGTTGAACTAACAGTGGTCTGAGGCCGTGTTAGGGAGGGTGCGGAGAGTCAACAGCCACTGCGGTGGCATCCAGCTCCCACCAAAAACACGCAAGCTTTTGGGGGTCAAACTGTAAACACATAGGGGAAAATAGAAAATTATTTATTTAATACAAAAATATTATTAAAATACACTTACATGAGCACCAAAGTACAAATCGCAGCATGCAGTATCTCAGATAAACATGTTCTCACATTTATAGTTTTTAAAGAGATTTGTATATCGGCTCACAAGGGGTTTCTAAAGACCTGCTGAACTGTTTAGCTTTGTATCTGAAAATATATTATCATAATGCTGTGTTACCTACTCTTCTATAGATTGCAATGATACACACTGTGTTTGAAATGAGATGGTTTCCTTGACTGTAACTAGCAAACAGTGAGATTGCATTGGCATAGAGAGGGTACGTTACGTAATACTGCAATTATTAGAAAGTTGAGCTGAATACATACACAAAGTACCTTTTAATGGTAATACAACAGAAGCCCTTGCCCCCTTTCCGTTTAGTCATCCATCTAGTTTCCCTGACATTTTCTTGCATAATTTCTTCACAATATAATGTTGCAAAACAAAAACAAACCGACACAAAAGTAAACACCACATTTTAGCTAATTTACTGACATTAATGTTCAGAACACACTGTAAACAGGGCCACCAGTATGCTTAACACATATCATCACAGTTTCTCCAAATATAAAACTTCTCCACTCTACTTCCTGTGTAATGCTTGGCTTTGGAATAGCAAAAGGGTCCAAGTATTGTTCTTGGACTGTTAGCACTTGCTCGGGTTGCTTTGATTCACTGTTATTTGATTATGAACTCCAAAGAACCTAAAAGGAAATTTGAGGTCCACTGCAGCTCTACTGAGTGTGAGACATTTTCCTTGACCTGAGACATTTCAAGGTAAACGGGCTCCATCAGAACTCCTCCACGCTTGTGTTCAGGTCAATCTCGTGCAGTCCTACAGTACGGTTGTGGTCCTCAAGTGATGGCCCTTAGCTCATGAGAACAGAGGCAGCAGCATTGGTCACCTGATGGTAACCTGTTAACACTGGTAATGGAAATGCTGGTGTACTTTTCCCTCCATGTGTGCATGGGAGTGTGTGTGGGTGTGTGTGTGCATGTCTGTGTAGACCTTGGTATAAATCTTTGGTGGACCGCTGAGAGCTGGGGGCCCCATTCCCATTAGTCTCTGGTTTTGCAGGTCAGGGTTGATGGAGCTTGGCGTGCTGGGCTCCTTGTCAGGAATGTGATGGTCTCGATAGGTCGTCGGTCGGGGAGGCAAAGCGCTCTGGCGTCTGCGGCTGTGGCACAACCAGAGCACGATGGTGCCTACAATGAGCAGGGCAGCAGCTGGGATCCCAATGATCAGCGGCCAGGGAAGACCGGGGCTGATGTGGCGTGGAATCACATCTTTTTCCACCTTGGGATCTGTAAACAAACACAAAATGGCTTATTGCAATTTAATTAAGTAAATATATGTGCATTTGTTTTCAGATGGAAGCATGTCCTTTACACACATGTAGCCACAGAATGGCTTGGTTCAATTACTGTAGCCATTCTGTGATGCTGTGAGCTGCACACGTGTAAATAAACATACAGTGCCTTCACTTTGACACCAAGCTTCACTCTGAAAAGCCACTTAGTTTGGATTGAAGAATTACAGGAACTGACCTGAGAGAACGGTGAGGTAGGCACTACGGAAGCTATAGCCCATGGTATTAGCCCCTAAACAGATATACATTCCAGCATCCTCGTCGCGTGCCTTGACGATGGCCAGCTTGTTGAGGTAGGAACCGTCAGGTCTGGACCACACGTCCCCAGTGGGCAGCACCACAAAGTGCTGGCCTCCAACCTCCAGCGTGGAGTTATAGCGCCCCTCTGTGCCTGGATCCACCCGCTTTAGCCATTGTATAACAGGCTTCACATCACTGTGGACTTTACATTGGAACGAGGCTGTTCCACCAAACTCCACAGTTGTGTTGACAGGATGGGTACCAGTCAGAATGGGTTTGGAGTTGGTGCGCTCTGTAGAGAGAACCGATCAAAACTTAAAGTAACTTGAATATTCTGTCTTAACTACAATTAGATCACTTTGCACATTTGCAGTTGAGTATAATGTAACAGAAACAGTGTTTGGAACCATGGCATAACGGTTAGCTATTGAGCTGTGGTGCTAATGAATGACATAAGTTCCTGTTCTATCAGTAATTTTCAGTCATCTCTGAACTATCCATATATATAAATATATATATATGACTTAAAATATTTTTTATATTAACAAACATATTCCATGCTATGCTAACCATTCGCTTTAGATATCACAACTCACTAATTATTATAAAAATAAAAAAAATTATATCTATCTATCTATATAGTAGGGATGTAATAGTACACAAACCTGACGGTTCAGTGCGTACCTTGGTATTGAAGTCACGGTTTGCTTCTTTTCTCCTCTTTTTTATTAAACAGTGGTTAATTAAACAAATTCTCTCTCTCTCTTTAAATAAATTCAATTATAATTAACATTTTATCTCAGCTTATGCTGTAAACTATATACAGGGAGCCTTTTCCTGCACATTACTATAATATTAAAGGTTACAATTAACAACAGAACCCAAACTATTAAATTCAGTTGCTATTTATTTTTAGATATAATAATCAACAATTGCGTAAATTGCATATAAGGTAGGTTTTGCATTAACTTCTAAATCTAATTATAAAATGACTACTCCAATTCATTTTTGAAATATAATCATTTACACAGTTACTGTCAAAACTTGTTTTCATGACAAATGTATTTAACCAAATAGTAAATAATTAAGACATTACTAACAAAATATAATGAATATATAAGCTAATATAGTGCATATATTTAGTGAAATGCTCCCCTCTAGAGTTAATTTCTCTAGTGAACTAACATGCTGTGGACAGTAAATAACTTGCCTGACTTAAATGTAATGCTACGGGAGATATTATTCTCAGGCTGTTTTATTGATGTCTTTCCATGGTTGAAACACTGGTAGAGAGATTAAATGCATATCGTTTATTCTTCTTCTTCCTGTTGTGGCAGTTAGCAAACAGCGTTGCATTAGTGCACGTGCCCCCTTCTGACTACATGTCCGTAATGTGATATATATAATTTAAAATACTGAACAAAGTGTCAATTATTTGTTTAGAAATATTTTCAAGAAAAATAATTTCACATGAATTTAATACATTTAGTTAAATAAGTCACACGTAACAAAAATACGTCAATAACTTTGCACTGGATAACAACAACAAAGTGGCAATTATTATAAAATATGATATGTTATTATTTATGTATATATGTAATGTAATGTAATATATGTACAGTATATATTATTTTTTAAATATGTATATATTTTATACCTTATATATATTTTATAAATATGTAAATATTTATGTATAATTTATACATAAATATTTATTTATTAACTAATACATTCCATTGCTAACCATTTAACTCACCAATTATTTAATAAATGTATTTGATATATTATTAATATAAATTATTTATTTTATATATTATTTATATATAAATATTTATATCATTATCATTATCATATAATATATCATTAACAAAAAGATAACTTTGCTGCTAACAGTCCACTTTAGCTACCAAACTCACCAATTACATCAACTTTATAGGTGGCATTAATGTGTCCAGCTGCATTGGAGATGTGACAGGTGTATTTGGCACTGTCCTGAGGCTGTAGGTTCTTCAGAGTCAGTGTCCACTGTGGCCGTTTACTCTGCTGAGGGCTGGGCAGCTGGCTCTGGTCTTTCCACCATGTAATGACCGGTGTTGGATTGCCACTGGCCAGACACTTGAGACGCACAGAGCTGCCAACAGGCTGCTCTAGCACACGCCTGCGCATCTTTGTAGGCTGACTGAAGCGTGGCTTCACTGCGCAGGAAATAAAACATTTACAGCAAGAGGTTAGGGCTGGTTGACTAAACATATTCTGTTAGGTAGTCACACATCAGTGATGAAATGATCTTTCTTAAGCTCTTACAGGATGCTGGCACAAACACAATCCATGCTGATGACCTCATGGGTTGAGTAACACTGAGTGAAAGATGAGGAGGGTGTGTATCAGTTGCTTACCCCATGGCTCTCCGGTGGGGTCCTGCAGGATGAGATCTGCGTTAGGTTCTGCTGCGTCTGGCGGAGGCTGGTTCTGTGTCACAGCTGCATCATCTGTAAGACACAGTCCAAAGTGATGAAGCATGAGAAATATTTTCTGTTTCATCATGCTTCAATTCAGTACTCTACACATGCAGATTTAAATAATCAGTAGGAAGAGTGGAGAAAAGAGATTTCTCAGAATGAAATAATGTGCATTTCTATAAAACCTCATTATAATATTAAAATGCACAGTGGTCCTTAAAAGCATTTGGACGCTTAAGCCACATGTTAGATACCAAATACTGAACAAATCAGCAATAAAAAAAAAAAAAAAAAAATTTCAAATTGTCAATATGTTTCAAACAACAGATATATTATTCGAAATTAAGACAAATATTTAGACGCATAATTAGCATGTAAACAAAAATGTATAAATATCTTTGTGTTGGATAATAATATATATATAAAAAACAATTATTATATCTTTATTTATTATATTTAATTATTATAAATATAGCACAAACATTTTTCAGGTTAAAAGTTATAAACAATAGACACATTGTTCAAAATTAAAACAAATATCTGGACACTTTTTGGTTGTCAAACTTTGTTGCAGAGTTAATAAAATTTTGCTAGAACATCTATATGAACTGATTTCATACAATTAAAAAACTTTTGGTCCAGTTGGAAGTAAACAAAATGTCTAAAAAATATAGTTATGCGAAAAGGTCTAGCATGATTTGTTTCAGGTGACATATGCTTTGACATTTTTTATATAAAATATTTTCTTATGACATGATTACAAATGATTTCAAGCAAATCTTTGCTACTCAGGGAGCAATTTAAATGTCAGCTTGTTTTAGTATTTGTGGATTAAATTCAGAATGAAAATATTATATACAGTATCTCACAGAAGTGAGTACACCCCTCACATTTTTGTAAATATTTTATTATATCTTTTCATGTGACAACACTGAAGAAATGACACTGTGCTACAATGTAAAGTAGTGAGTGTACAGCTTGTATAACAGTGTAAATTTGCTGTCCCCTCAAAATAACTCAACACACAGCCATTGATGTCTAAACCGCTGGCCACAAAAGTGAGTACACCCTAAGTGAAAATGTCCAAATTGGGCCCAATTAGCCATTTTCTCTCCCCGGTGTCATGTGACTCGTTAGTGTTACAAGGTCTCAGGTGTGAATGGGGAGCAGGTGTGTTAAATTTGGTGTTATCACTCTCACTCTCTCATACTGGTCACTGGAAGTGCAACATGGCATCTCATGACAAAGAACTCTCTGAGGATCTGAATAAAAAAAATAAAAAAAATGATGCTCTACATAAAGATGGCATAGGCTATAAGAAGATTGCCAAGACCCTGAAACTGAGCTGGCCAAGACCATACAGTGATTTAACAGGACAGGTTCCACTCAGAACAGGCCTCGCCATGGTCGACCAAGGAAGTTGAGTGCATGTGCTCAGTGTCATATCCAGAGGTTGTATTTGAGAAATAGACTTATGAGTGCTGCCAGCATTGCTGCAGATGTTGAAGGGGTGGGGGGTCAGCCTGTCAGTGCTCAGACCATATGCCGCACACTGCATCAAATTGGTCTGCATGGCTGTCGTCCCAGAAGGAAGCCTCTTCTAAAGATGATGCACAAGAAAGCCCACAAACAGATTGCTGAAGACAAACAGACTAAGGACATGGATTACTGGAACCATGTCCTGTGGTCTGATGAGACCAAGAAAAACTTATTTGCTTCAGATGGTGTCAAGCGTGTGTGGCGGCAACCAGGTGAGGAGTACAAAGACAAGTGTGTCTTGCCTACAGTCAAGCATGGTGGTGGGAGTGTCATGGTCTGGGGCTGCATGAGTGCTGCCGGCACTGGGGAGCTACAGTTCATTGAGGGAACCATGAATGCCAACATGTACTGTGACATACTGAAGCAGAGCATGATCCCCTCCCTTCGGAGACTGGGCCGCAGGGCAGTATTCCAACATGATAACGACCCCAAACACACCTCCAAGACAACCACTGCCTTGCTAAAAAAAGCTGAGGGTAAAGGTGATGCACTGGCCAAGCATGTCTCCAGACCTAAACCCTATTGAGCATCTGTGGGGCATCCTCAAACAGAAGGTGGAGGAGTGCAAGGTCTTTAACATCCACCAGCTCCAAATTTACACAGTTATTACACAAAGTGTCATTTCTTCAGTGTTGTCACATGAAAAGATATAATAAAATATTTACAAAAATATGAGGGGTGTACTCACTTCTGTGAGATACTGCATATATCATTTTTTTTAAAGCACAAGTGAAAGTACTAAAATCTTGTTTAAGAACCCCAGTATAACACGTCAATTCTAAAATCCTCATGTTCTCATGCATACTTTAAGGGATAGTTTAGATATTGGTCCATAAATCAGCAATCAGATGTTTCTCTAGCAATATGAGCTCTTTCATCTTCATACCCACTATTAATGTCTGCAAATGGTGTCATGTAAATCATGTTGAATGAGGGGGTCAATGCAAAGGCCAACACTTGGTGAGATTTATTTGTAGTGCTTTGAGAGCCAACAGAACCCCTCTGTGCCGAAAAAAAAAGAGAACAATTTAGCTTGGAGATCAGTGGACTGTGAGGTGTGTAAAGGATTGTGTGTTTTTTCAGAACCGGTTACATTTTAGAACTCCATGGGAACGATAACCAGGCTGAACCGACGTATTATTTTGAAGGGGCTTGTGCACTGGGGGTGAACAAACACTGCTATATTGTTTCTTCTCTCCAGTTTCCACACTGTTTAAGACACAACACTGTGTTGACTTAACCCTGGACAGGAAACCAATTAACTGACTTTAACCTAAACTGTGCAGACAGAGCTAAGAGCGCTGCTTTGTTTGGGATGAATTTCTCTGGCTTGGCTCATAGGAATGCACAGAGAACCCTCTCACTCCCCTGAATCCACAGCAGACCAATCGTCAGCACACACACAAGTGTGTACATGAGCCGAGCACAACATCTTTATGTACACAACATTACTTATTCTGGGCAATCCCAAATCAACAAGCCATGAATCAACACTGTGGCAACAAATGCTTCTCACATGGGAAAGTGATGAAACTACTTAATAAAATGCCTTCTGAATACTTTCCATAGTTCTGTTCAGCCAGCGTCATCAGTGGTTGGCACAGCTAGTACTTCACTTAAGAAGAAAAAGTGAAATCAAACATTTGTTACTCCTCCACCCTCCATGACAGAATTTAAAGCCACAGTCTCACTATGATTCTGGTACCAGTAACATTTGGATACTGTAAAATAAGCAATAAATAGTGAAAAAATTAAAAATTTGATATATTTCTTTATAACCAAAAGGAAAAACATCTTTTTCTTTTAAGTGCATAAAGTGCGTTAAGTTAAAATTGCTCTAGTCAGGTAAATCCCATGCTTCAAATACACTACCAGTCATAAGTGACTAAAATGTTCCCCAAGATCTTAATCTTTTGATGCAAAGAAAATAATTTTTACATGTTTTCATTTATTTAAAAATGTATGTATTATTAATAATAATAAAGTAAAAATAAAACATTTGACTGGTAGTGTATATACACGCTTTAAAGTTTGGGGTCAGTAATTTTAAATGTTTTCGAAAGAAGTTATTTCTGCTCACCAAGGCTGCATTTATTTTTATAAAAAATACAGTAAAACAGTAATACTGTGAAATATTACAATTTACAATAAAGGATGTTTTATTTTAATATATTATAATATATTAAAATAAAGGATGTTTTATTTTAATATATTATAATGTAATTTATTCCTGTGATGACAAATCAGCAGCATCACTCCAGTCTTCAGTGTCACCTTCAGAAATCATTCTAATATGCTGACTTGCTGCTTAAAAAACATTTTTTTTAATTATCAGTGTTGAAAACAGTTGGAAACTGAGATTAGTATTCTTTGATGAATAGAAAGTTCTAAATAACAGCATAATTTTAACAATGTTAAAGTCTGCTGTAATTTTAGACCAATTTAATGCATTTAATTATAAATAAATAAAGTTTAAATAATCAATGATTACTCCAAATTATTTTATTAATGAATAAAAGTATACACTTATTTAAAAAAAAAAAAAAAAAAAAAAACAACTTACTGATCCCAAACTTTTGAATGGTAGTGTATTTTTACATTACTGAACATGACAATGGAAGGCTGGTAATGTCTCTTCAGCTAGGAAAAACTCTGTTTTTCTTTAGTTCCTGCTGTCCTGAGGCTGTGTGTATAGCTGCTGTGGAGAGCGCACCGCACCTTTGTCCCTGCTAATCCTCATATGCTGAGCACAGTCCTTGCATGTTCAACACAGACATTCAGGCCAAAGCTAGCAGAAGTGTTTTCACCAGCCTTCAGTCCATTGTTACCTTTGGCCCTGGGGCGTAGGAGCAAAAGTAAGCCATTGCCACTCTATTCAGCAGCAGCAGAGTGGAATCAGTGGAGCTTTGTGTGGGCTAAAGTGGTCTTACTGAGAGCCCAACTCCAGGCTCTAGTTCTCTGGATTGTGAAGGGTGAGTTCTCTAAACAGGTGTCCAAAAAGACAGAGGTCTTCCTGACACAGCATTCTAGAGCTGTATGGCATTATGAGTATTACTATGCATGCTTCTAATGGAATGATTTCATAGGTCATTTACTCTCAGTGATGTTTTTTACACTGGTAATGCACGAAAAAAGTGGCAAAGGAGCTCTGAAGGACAGGGGGCTCCTTTTCCTCTGCAGCCCTATAGAGATACATATAGAGAGGGGGTGCCCAAAGAAGGTGGGCTTGGTCGAGGTCCACAGGCAGCTCCACAGCTCAGCTTACAAATGATCTTCATGTGGACTCAGTGTTAATAAGGCTTACATATTATTTTTTCCAACTGGGATGAAGTTAAAAGCAACACCTTCAAAAAGGTTCATTCTCCATTCATACCTGTGCGCAACCATACATTCCTGTAGATCTGTCATATAGAGCTCCACATGCTAGGGGAAAAAAAATCAAAGCAAAACAAACATGGAATAGAAAGCAGGCTGAAACGTTTCTAGTGATTTTTAGTCATGAGTGCGACATCTAAATAAAATAAACATCAAAGGAAAAAATGGTCTTGTTACCTTTTTCTATCAAGATCGTAATGAAGATTGAAGATGGTGTAGAAACTTACTGAGTCGTTTGACTGAGAGTGATGCTGTGTTTTTAAGGTAATAGCCTATCACTAACTGAAACCATGTCTGTTCCAGTAAAACACAAAAGAAAACAAAGCCAATGCTGTTTACCATAGTAAGATTAAAGTACTATGAATGTAAAAGGTATGAACTGATACATTTTTTCATTGAGTTCTTTCCAGCCCTTTTAAGCTCTTCCAATCATTTTGTTCTTGATGAAAACATTAGATCTAATCTTTTTTGAAAGAAGCATGGTTATGTGTTTTCATGTATTCAAATGTATTCAAAAATACTGGAAAGAGATGAGAGAGAAATACAAAGGAATAGACTGAGCTGTTATAAAAGCAAGTGCTTATTCCTGCCAATAAAATCAAAACAAAAAAAATCATCAGATGGGTAATGTAGGTAAGCTTTCATGCTTTTAAAAAATATGATTTGATACCTCCATTTTTTGTTAGCTATACACACACACACACACACACACACACACACACACCTCATTTCCATTTGTATATTTGGAATGGCATATCACTATGAGTGCTGACTGAAGAGGCAAATTAGAGACTGTTGGTACATTCACAGCAGGCAAAGACAGAGAGAAGCAGATGAGAAAGGGTAATTAGAAGTCTCCTTGTATCTTTTATAGAGCCATAAGTGGTTTGCTGCAACAGTCGTATGGCGACTCGGGAGGAAATTGGCCAAACCTAATGTGCCTGTGTTCTTTTCTTCTCTGTTGTGAGTGGAGTGGGCCCGAAGCATCCTGCAAAGGGCCCAGCCCAGCCTCTGGCCCCTCTAATGAGGTGGATGAAAGGCCCTTTAATGTGGCTCTCTGATTAAGGTGGGTAATTTGCATCCCTTTAGTTTAATTAAAACCTTTGCTCCCCCTGCAGCTCAAAGAAGGCTCAGTTGTATGCCATGAAACCAAAGCCATGATATGATTAGGATCTGGTTTGAATTGCACATATGCATCAGAGATATACCGGAGTCAAAATATTTAGTGCATTTACTGAATGCTATAATTTGACAAAGTGGGATCTAAAAGTCAGAGAGCTTCCTTTTTTGCAATGTTCTATACACAGACACACACACACACACACACACTTTATATATATAGCAAAAAAGAGCTGTTATCGAGGCCAAAGGAGGCCATATATATATATATATATATATATATATATATATATATACATACATACATACAGGTGCTGGTCATATAATTAGAATATCATCAAAAAGTTGATTTATTTCACTAATTCCATTCAAAAAGTGAAACTTATATATTATATTCATTCATTACATTACACACAGACTGATATATTTCAAATGTATATTTCTTTTAATTTTGATGATTATAACTGACAACCAAGGAAAATCCCAAATTCAGTATTTCAGAAAATTAGAATATTACTTAAGACCAATACAAAGAAAGGATTTTTAGAAATCTTGGCCAACTGAAAAGTATGAACATGAAAAGTATGAGCATGTACAGCACTTAATACTTAGTTGGGGCTCCTTTTGCCTGAATTACTGCAGCAATGCGGCATGGCATGGAGTCGATCAGTCTATGGCACTGCTCAGGTGTTATAAGAGCCCAGGTTGCTCTGATAGTGGCCTTCAGCTCTTCTGCATTGTTGGGTCTGGCATATCGCATCTTCCTCTTCACAATACCCCATAGATTTGGGCGAGATCAGGCGAGTTTGCTGGCTAATTAAGAACAGGGATACCATGGTCCTTAAACCAGGTACTGGTAGCTTTGGCACTGTGTGCAGGTGCCAACTCCTGTTGGAAAATGAAGTTGGTCAGCAGCAGGAAGCATGAAGTGCTCTAAAACTTCCTGGTATACGGCTGCGTTGACCTTGGACCTCAGAAAACACAGTGGACCAACACCAGCAGATGACATGGAACCCCAAACCATCACTGACTTGGGAAACTTTACACTGGACCTCAAGCAACGTGGATTGTGTGCCTCTCCTCTCTTCCTCCAGACTCTGGGACCCTGATTTCCATAGGAAATGCAAAATTTACTTTCATCAGAGAACATAACTTTGGATCACTCAGCAGCAGTCCAGTCCTTTTTGTCTTTAGCCCAGGCAAGACACTTCTGACGCTGTCTGTTGTTCAAGAGTTCAAGGAATGCGACAGCTGAAACCCATGTCTTGCATACGTCTGTGTGTAGTGGTTCTTGAAGCACTGACTCCAGCTACATTCCACTATTTGTGAATCTCCCCCACATTTTTGAATGGGTTTTGTTTCACAATCCTCTCCAGGGTGCGGTTATCCCTATTGCTTGTACACTTTTTTCTACCACATCTTTTCCTTCCCTTCGCCTCTCTATTAATGTGCTTGGACACAGAGCTCTGTGAACAGCCAGCCTCTTTTGCAATGACCTTTTGTGTCTTGCCCTCCTTGTGCAAGGTGTCAATGGTCGTCTTTTGGACAACTGTAAAGTCAGCAGTCTTCCCCATGATTGTGTAGCCTACAGAACTAGACTGAGAGACCATTTAAAGGCCTTTGCAGGTGTTTTGAGTTAATTAGCTGATTAGAGTGTGGCACCAGGTGTCTTCAATATTGAACCTTTTCACAATATTCTAATTTTCTGAGAAACTGAATTTGGGATTTTCCTTAGTTGTCAGTTATAATCATCAAAATTAAAAGAAATAAACATTTGAAATATATCAGTCTGTGTGTAATGAATGAATATAATACACAAGTTTCACTTTTTGAATGGAATTAGTGAAATAAATCAACTTTTTGATGATATTCTAATTATATGGCCAGCACCTATATATATATATATATATATATATATATATATAATGTTATTATGTGTGAATAAAGACTATTTAGTTGTTTCAGCTTGTTATTTGCCTAATAAATGACAATAAAATGTTTAGTTTTAAACATTCATCTTATATGCAAATTATACACTACTGTGTGGAGTCAGTAAGATTTTTTTATTTCTAAAAAAATATAATACTTTTACAAAATGCATTATATGGATCAAGGAACAAGGAGAACTTAGTAACTATAGAAACTAAACTGCATGGAAATGAACAAAAACATAATGAAACAACTTAATCCTGACATTAATGGAGAAGAACAAGGAAGATGTGGAGCAGAAATGAGGGAAGGAGGAGCCCTGATGGACATCTTGGGTGGAACCTTGGGGCCAACCGATGGAAACGGAGCTGGAGACCACCGCGCAATATATGGGGCCCGACAGTCCAGTGTGACATTGCAGGCCAGGCAGTCCTAGACAATCCTGCAGGCTTCAGTGGATGAGGTGACGACGGAGGCCAGACAGAACGGGGTAACACCAGAAGAGGGTGAGGAACGGTGGGAATGAGGAGCCTGGTGGAGCCAAAGGGGTGGAGGTCTTAGGCGTGGCCAGAGGCCCAGAAGTCCGCAGCAAAACCTGTGTAACGAGAGACCAAGGTGGAGCTAGAGTGACAAGGGAGCCCGGTGGAGCCTTAGTGATGGCCAAGCATGGCAGAGCTGAGTGAGTGTAGAGCCGAAGGGCTGACAGGCTAAGGTGGAGCAATGGCCCTGGATGCCTTGGGTGTAGCCAGGGGATCCAACTCACAGCACTGCACTGGTGTTGAGGAGGTCTGAGGTGGAGTCAACGAGCAGGAATGAGTCATTGGCACGGGCGGAGCTGAGGATCTGCGAGGCAGATAGGTCCAGGGAATTAGACAGAGCTTGTGTTGAGAATGGTGACAATGGGGTGGGCAGGGCATTGGGTGCGACCGAGTCATTCATGATGTAGAGTGTGGTGGGCTAGGAATTGACATGCTCAGAGGTGCGGACACAGATGGGAGCTGGCTCAGTGGTAAGCCAGCTGATAAGCCAGCACTCCTCTACTGGCTTAGTGCTGGACTGTCTCACTGGCACTAACTCCTTGATGGACCTATCAATCGGCTCCAGCCTCGGGATGGATGAGGCGACCAGCACTGGTTCTGGGGTGGACACTGTGGCAGGCTCTGTCTCCGGGGATGGAGGGGGTTCAAGCTTGTAGTCTGCGACAGGCACTGGCTTGTGGTCTGGTTCCATGGCGGGCATGGGTGTCATCTCTGGGTCCGTCATAGGAGATCTCTCTGCTTTACTGGGACACTCCGGGCTGGGACGATGTGTCCTTTCTGGAGCGGGCAGAGAGATGGCTGCTGGAGGTGTTGATAGTCCTGGGGAGTTGGAGTTAATGGTGTTGTCATCCTCAACGATTCCCATGGATTCCAAGGATATTGCCAATCCTGCTTAAGAAGAGCTGTTTCAAAGCTTCATCGTCCCAGCACGCTTTGTGGTAATGCTCCAGGAACTCCCTTCACGTACTCCTCTAGCGACTGGCCATTCTGTGAGAAGCAGTCCATAAAATACTCTGTCACGTAGATTGTGTTATTAATAACATGCATTATGCAGGAAGTCCGAAGAGTTACTTTTAATAATAATCACGGAGAATGCTCACAAGAACACATACTACATTAAGTACACAATGAGAACCGACCAAAGAATGAACAAAACTAGATAGAGGTGGGATTAATTAGTAAACAGGGAAACAAACAAGGGGATCTTAGTAACTATAGAAACAGGAACTAAACTACAAAGAAATACAGGATTGTGAACAAAAACATAATCCTGACACGTGACAAGACTCAAGTAATGCTGCTGAAAAAATCAGCTTTGCCATCACAGGAATAAATTATATTTTAAAATATATTAAACTAGAAAAAAAGTTAGTTTACAATGTAATAATATTTTACAATATTACTGTTTTCACTCTATTAAGATAAAACAAACAACACTCCAAACATCTGTCCAGTATAGTATGTGTGTATGATTGCCCTTGCATAATATTATGACTTTAAAAAGGTGCTCCTTAACAATTTGGAATTTAATGCTATTTCTACATATCCACTTTTCAATAATCAATTAAGGGTTCACTTCCTTAAAGGATAATGATGTTATTTTAATTATTTATGGATTTTTTTTTTATAATTACTTAAAAAAGAAAATACACAGATCAGGGAGATAATTAAAAAAAGGCTTTATTGAACACAGTGCTAATTTCAGTGGTGGATATGTAATGTGATTGCAGCAGGATGGACACAGAACAGGTGAAAACACACACACAGATAAATATGATCTGAGCACTTTTCTTTGTTTGTAGGATGAGAACACAGGACTGGAGACAGGGGACGAGGAGCTGGAGAATGGAGACGTGGAACTGGAGACAAACATCAGGTAAGGAGTCTTTAGGTGAGTCATACCCAAGGAGCACATACAGTGAGTCATAGACGAAACTAGACAAGGAGGGTGTGTGTGGAGAGTCCTTATAAACAGTGCAGGTGATGAGAGACAGCTGGTGGTGATCAGTGGTGATTGCTGATGAAGTGCAGGTGAGTAAAAAGGAGGAATGCTGGGAAATGGAGTCCAGGGAAGGTGAGAAAGATGGTGACCGTGACAGTAACAGGGTTGACGGATAACCTGGAAGTTTTATTAGTTTCACTGAAATCTTAAAATAAAGAGAGATTTTGACTAAACGCTATTTGTTAATATTCTGCTACAGGGCGAAGTCATTTTTTGTACACAAATGTATATAGAACACAAATGGCACCCGTTTTGTAGAATGACTATTAGTATTTAAAGAAAAGACTGGAGTACAGTTGAATTTATTTGTCTGATGGTCAAACACATCACAAGAACCGTCACAAGCACTGGAAAATGCTCTTAAAGCCCCCCTTTCATCATGCATCACTCTAACACTGATGTAATCCGTAATTCTGATTACTTGTAATGTGATACGGAGCTTCACAACTTGAGCTCTCAAGAGCATGTTTGTTTTATTTCTTTCATTGTAGGGAAATAAGCTTGGGCAAGTTCAAAGCACAAACACATATGGACACAAATGAATTCATGCTTGTGAGTAGCAGAAGAAAAGACATCGTGGAAAAAAGGGAAGATGAAAGGACGCTTGATGGAATTGAAACCAGTCTGGACTCACATGAAATTAAGCTGAACAGAGAGAGACATACAGAGTTTGCAATGGCATATAAGAGTGAGTTCAGGCGGGGAAGTAAGAAGCATGTAACTAAAGTCTGTAACTTCAGCAGCAGCAGTAGGACAGAAAAAAAAAAAAAAAAACAAAACAAAAAAAAAAAAACAGATGATGAGGTAATTAGGAAATGGTTCCTGCTGATTTAATGTTAATATAATAAAATTCTTATATTATACATGGGGACATGTATTATACATGTAATCATTCCTTTACTTAAAAAAAAAATAAAAAATAAAAAAAAAAAATTTTAGATTACCAGTTCACGCCTATAGTGGATTTCAAAGTTCTGAGTTGTACACAATAAAATTCTCTACACTATTTAAAAGTTTGGAGTCTGTAACATATTATTTGAAGTCTCTTATGCTTACCAAGACAGCATTTATTTGATCAGAAATACAGTAACATATGTAATATTGTGAAATATTACAATTTAAAATAATCAGAATATTTAACTAGAAGAAGAGTCCATTTTATAAAATGACCCAGTTCATGTTTCTTCCCCCTTGGACTGTTTAAATATGAGAGAAACATTTCCCAAAAGAGGAGCTGTCGTGGAAAATAGGTGTAAATCAGACTAAACATAAATACTGCAGCAGTGAGGCTGTTCTGCTCTCAGGCCAGCCATGGCAAACGAGTAAACGCATGTCTACTGGAATGGAAAATAGCTTGTGTAGTTTACCAGCGGGAAAGGTTATGAGCAAATTATCTCGAATGAATAAACGCCAGTGCTGTGATTCCCACTCCAGCCAAACCTGGTCAAGGTGGCATGACCCAAAGAGTGGAAGGCATCTCCATGCTGTCCCAAACTTGCTGCCCCTCCCTTATCCCACCTACCATATCCCTCCGCAGTCTTGGGTTGGCTTACAAGTGTAATTTTGATACAATTATCCATTTAGGTGAGGAGGACGCTGGCTAAACTGCAACACATGTAACCCGTGGCCTGCAAACAAAGAACAAAAGGCCACTGCTGGAAGCTCTCCACCAGTCCCCTCATAAAACAGGCAGCCCAAACCACCGTCTGAGTAGAAGCCACAGTCTTTCCCCGCTGTGTCCGTACACAGTATGGCCTCCTATACGATATAGGTGAGAGATGCAGACAAGAGGGAGCCAATGCCAGGGAACCAGGACTCTACAACAGCGTAATTGTGTGTAGAGACTGTTACTGTTGGAGGCAAACTTATGATCTTCAAATTCATATATTCAACATAAATTTAAACTCTCACAATATAGACAATTAGGTTGTAGAAAAAACCCTCGCCTTGGACTCCTGCAAAGCAGCGCTAGGAGAAAACAATGCTGGCAGTGTGTGGTGCTCTTTAGAAACAGCAGGGGTGCAGGGTCTGGGACCACCACGGAGGAAAGAGGGAGAGGCCCAGGTGCTGTGGGACATTTTAAAGTACAGCACTTTATGACACGGAAACTGATTTAACTCCACAACACATCAGTGAATGTGGGAATGATGGTGAAGCATTTCTTCAACACTCTCTGGTAAACAACACCTTTACTCTGACCTTTAAAACCCAATATGCCATTCTTACAAACCCAAATTCCCAGAGTTCGCTGTGCCAGACTGCAAAAAAGTACTGAATATGTGAGGAACATTGGAGAGCAAGTTAACGATCCTATTAAAATGCCTTAAAGCTGTAAAGCTGCGCTAATCTCTGTCTATATTTAAAACTTGAGCTGTTGTTCTCATGTACAAACGCAGACATGATTTTGAAAAAAATGTGTTTCTATTTACGCATGTGAAAAGCACAAAGACTTTTCAGTGACTGTGGTCAGGAAAAACTGAAGGCTTAAATTATAGCATTACCTCAGTTTAGGTTTATTGCCAACTGATTACACCAAGCCATCAGCTGCCTGGTTTGATAGGGGCACAATATCAACTAAAAGCTAAAATTACACTTTCAGGAGGAAATAAGTGGGGTATAAATTGCACACACATTTAAATATGAGGGCACAGTTCGGCCCATGCTTGCCGTGAGGACAAATCCTGGTGCAGATTAGACTTACTCTGATAACAACAGGTGCTATTGAATGTCACTAAATTCCTCAGTCCTGATACCATCAGCCCTGGCTGGAGTTTCCTTGTTGTGTTTTTGGTATACATTAATCTACATTAAGTAGCTGCTTCACAGGAGGATCTCTGTAAAAGCACCTGTCAGGGGTAATTTTGTAATTTGCTGTGCTCTCAAATTTATGTAAAATTGGCAAAACCTCTCTTTGTTATTATTTTTATTATTCTGTATTATTCAATTTTATTATTTACATTGACATTTACATGCACATAATTTTCTGAAGAGAGTAGTAATGATGCCTTAGTAACTATGTGCAGTAATCAATTAATTAATTCTCATTTATGTCCTTCACAACAGCACACAACAGATCACTAAATAGCAAAAATGTATTTTGCTTAAAAAGACCTAGTTAAAGAGATGCTTTTTTTAAAAAAATGAAATTTAAACTTACCTTCATGTTGTTCCAAACCTGTATGACTTTCTTCTGTGGAACACAAAAGAACACATTTTGAAAAATGAAAGTTTTGTCTATACAGTCTATACAGTTTTAGACTTCACTGACTTTCATTGTAGAGGCAAAAGTGCTGTAAACATTCTTCAAAATATCTTCTTTTGTGTTCCACAGAAGAACGAAAGTCATACAGGTTAGAAACAACATGAGAGTGAATTATAAATTAAATTATTTGGTTGAACTATACCTTTAACTCTTCTGCAGCAGGGGCCACTAATCTTCACTGAAAAACAACGGCGCTTCTTAACCATCAGTTAATTAATAGTGGCATTCCCCCCAGCAAAAGTCACAGCTTTAAACACTCAAACACTGCAACAGGAGGGTCTAATGGGCCTTTTGTTCGGGGCTGTTGGTCATTGCAGTTAATGACTTCTGTAAACTGTACAACTATATTCCAAAGGGAGTGAAGCAGTCCAATGCACCATAACTCCGAGTTCCACAGTGCTCTCGGGGACAAAACAGGAAAACAGCAGGCTGCCATCACTCCCCATACAGGAGGCCCAGAGCAAAGACATCAAGGGGAGGGAACCTGAAATCACTAGCTCGGCCAATTAAGCAGCTGCCTCGCTCAGCAGAATAATCATGCTTTACATCCGCATACTAGTTGCCTCAGTTGCCTCCCCAAACGTGGCAAGCCGTACAGGAATAGCCGAGGGCTTCTGGGTCCTCAAGGCCTCTCAACTTCACCGGACCAGTTCAGATTTATGGCAAAGGCGGCGGCAGGTCGTCTCTGTCTCCTCTCCCTGTACAGAACGTTTTGGATGGAAATGCCTGCCCCACAGTCCCTCAGCAGTTATCAGGAGAACCACACGCTCCGAGCTGCAACAGTCCAGCACAAACCCCCCATTGCTCTAACCAGTCTCACAACAGCTACATGTCTCTACACCTCATTTTCTTTCTCCTTCCATCCATCCAAGAAAGTGTGTATTAATTTCCTTGCCTGTCAGGTTCTAGTGAAAAAAAAAGTCTCCACTGCCTGGGTAAAAGTACGAACATGGTATTAAATTACGGCCTATATAAACAACTGCAGGTATTGTGTGACGGACGACATGAAGCCATCCTTTGTTCTCAAGATTTGATAATGCAAAACGGCATCAGTGCCATATGCTCCAACAAATGCTAACAAGTCATAAATTTCCATCAGTACAATGCTCTCTTGTGCTTTTTCAGTTAATGTTATGTACATGAAACCATGCTTGCTTTAAAGTACCTTGCCAGTCACGTCAGTTTTGTCAAATATGATTTGGGAGCAGCTTTATATTAGCCCTACTGCCTTCCTGTGCCACAATTAGCTTTTTGTGAGGGCATCTAAAAGTCCCCCTGCTCTTTTTTTTTTTATTTCAGTTGAAAACTTATGCTTTAGTTCTGCTGTTTTGAGATGCCATCTGTCTAGCTGGGGCACTATCCCCTTAAAAGACTACCTTAAACTGTAGTGCGTGTGCAATGGTGCAGGTTTTGATTAAGCCTGTATGATTGATGTGGCCTACAAATGCTCTGGGTGTGCAAAAGTATAAAGAACTGAGATATAAAGGGTTGTGGTGTATGGCGTGGGAGGCAGTCTTTACCAATTACAATGAGTGTGAAGTTGAGGGCGAGGCTGCCAAATCCATTGGTGACGCGGCAGATGTATTTTCCGGCATCCTCTAGTTCCACTTCTTTGATCTTCAGACTCTGCTTCAGAACCTTGTAGCGGCTCCAGCCTGGATTCACGTTCCGCCCATCCTTCACCCACAGGACCAGAGGAGGGGGGTCACCCTCTACAGGGCATGGAAGACGAATTGTGCGGCCCAGTTTTGCAGTCTGTCTGTCCTCTACTTTACGACTCACCCATGGAGGACCTGGTGCAAAAAACAATGTCTTAAGTAACAGAACAGCATTTGTGCAATTTACATATCAAACAATAACCTGTGCAAAAATGCACATAAATTGTTTTTTATTTGTGTTGTGTGTGTATATATATATATATATATATATATATATATTTTTTTTTTTTAGGGGTGGGACAGTTCAGATTTCTCATGGTTTGGTTTGTATCACGGTTTTAGTGTCACGTTTCGGTGCAGTTCGGTATGTGCTATGTTCAGTAAAAAATAGGACAATTGTCAAATAAAGATAAAGAAAATAAAAACAAATAATCTAACTACAAGAAACAGCACAAATAAATACATGAGAGCTAAGATACAAATAAAATAAACAATGCTTTACAGGTTTTTCAGGTATCTAACAGCTTTCAGGTATAGAAATTGAATAAAGTAATCAAATATAAAATAACGCTGCATATAAACTTCTTTGAATAGTTAAATAAAGATGAAACATTATTGAAGTTACAAAAGCTATTTAGTCAAGAATGATTTCTTCGTGCTTTGTTGTTCAATTAACATTAAAACACATAGAGCAGGAATATTAGACTGCTGTCCCTTTAAGACATAATTCAAAGATCCAATACACTAATACTGATACACATGCGTTGTCTGTCTCGTTTTCTCCTAAGACATGACCTACCATGTTTGTTAGGATACTCGCTAAGATGGGCATGCTGACATAATTTGTGTGTGAATTTGTCCGTTTAGGTGCAAGACTTGAAAGAGAATTTGCGCAAGAGTATTTGCGCGGCCCTCCATGTACGCACTTCGGATGAGTACACACAAATCTCCTCACAGCGTGCGCGAGTTCTCTTTCGCGTCTTATGGATGAATGTTTAAATTGGCAAGGTTTAAATGAGTTTAGTTTAAACACAGAGCAACGTGAGATGTTCAGGTCTCACCTGCACTCACGTCGCGCGCTATCAACACCTGGGTGATGACGGCGTAAACGACTGGTCATAGAGCTTTCGGCATGTCACTGAATATTTGTTTACAAAGAGTGACTATTTTATCCATTTTCTTTTGATCATCTCTGTTGTAACATATTGGGAAACTAGAATGCATATCCATTGACTGAAACATACATTAGCTGAATCCATCTGTCTGTTTTGCACATTGTTTTCAACAAACCATATTATAGATGCGTCGTCAGATTTGGGATGAACCGTGGTGCAAGCGCGTGCCGAACTGGGGGTGGAGAACTGAACGGTTAGATTTTTTACAGCGAACCGTCCCAGCCCTAAAATATATATATATATGTAAGCAATAAGGTATGAGAGGCTGTGCTGTATCGTGAATTGACTAGGGCTGTCAGTCATGGGAAAACCTCTTAACTGTTAAAAGGACAAGATAATACATTGGACATTTAAACAGATTTTTTATTACGAACATAGGACTGATCTGAAGGAAAATGCTAAATCTAAATGCAGGTAATAAACCCGCTCACTCAATCTCTTTCTCACAATACTCTTCTACATAATACAGTAAGCTTCAATGAACAATATCAACTGAGAACAAACAGATTACGTTGCTAAGAATGGTTGCCAAGGGTGTTGTGTAGTGATACACAGAACAGTTGGGTGAAGCGGTCATAGCTGTGTTTTATTGTGAATAAAGAATTGTAAAAGTAACATTTAGTATAATAAAAATAATAAAATAGTAATATTTATATAAATATTTTATTCATATTTGATATTTTTAATTATTTTTTTCTATAAATATTTGTGTTTTTGTGGTGCATTTTTCCGTAATAAATACAATAACAATATTAATGAACGTATTAGCAAATCAAATAATAATAATAATAATGATTTTTAAAAATAAAATGTAGTATAATAAAAATAATTAAAAAAATTATATAAATATAGTTTATTTTATTTATATTTTTCTATAAATATTTGTATTTTTGTGGTGCATTTTGCTTTTATAATTATTATTGCATTAACAATAATAATAAATGTATAAGCAATAATACTTTTTTTTATAATTTAATACATTGCATTATTATTATTTTTATTATTATTAATTTTTTGCCATGTTTGGGGACTCACCATGAGTAATACAGAGAAAACAAATGCATTTGTTTCCCCCTCCAGATATACACAAAATAATGTAATATTTTTAAAATGCAACATTAATGTGACAGTGATTTCCAATGTCGACTAACAGCAGCAGTATCGTTTAGGTGGCTAGTCTTGCATATCCTTAAAAAAAACTTGAGTCTTTTGATAGAAGAGAAGATTCATGTGCCCTGTGGACTAAAATGTTCCTTTGCTGGCATTAGGGCACAAGAAGCGCAAAGTCAACACTGCCAAAAATGTCATGGGCAAAAAAAAAAAAACAAAAAAAAATCTGACATGAAGAAAATATTTTTTCTTCAGCTCCTAATACACCATGTCCCACAAAGATGTTATGAGGGGGGAAGTTAGGCACAAGAATTTTATGGGGAATTTCTTTCCTTGCATGCACAAGGTCCTTTTCATCCCTTTCTAGCAGCTTGTGAAGACTCCCATGAGCACTTGCTTTCCATTTCCTTCGCACTGGCGTGTGTGTACGTTGGAAGGCACCTCTCATTCATGCCTGGTACTGTCACATCCTGTTGCTGCTCTAGCAGCTGCTTTGAGAACCACCAAGATTATAAATTGAAAAATGACACTTGCCCTAAATGTACTTTTTTTTCACAGTCTCTCTGCTGGAGTGAAGTGTTTTCACCTGAAGTTGCTGGTTGCCATCCAGGAAAGTGCCACGAGAAAAGGCGGGAGGGAAAAGAAAAGGTTGTTTTGGTGCTGGAATTAAATTACAGTAAATTCCAGAATGTTAGACTGAGAAGGGCCGAGAATGACAGAAAAATTCCTCTCTGGAAATAGAGCAGAAAAAAGGTGGAAATGAACATCACAGCTGGAGAGAAGTCTATGTTAAATGAATCATGCACTTAATTCACAAATGTAAGTGTATAAAATAATTGGTGGGTTAATAAACATTTGGGAGGCATTTGAAAGGAAAACAGTTGTGTGTTTATAATGAATATTTCATGTAATTGGAGGGCTTCTTGAACAAACAATGGATCTTTTCACTAGCGGTGGAGAGATAAGGGGCATTGCACAGACCATGTGAGATAGATCTTATGAATCTAGTGGCTAAATGAATAGAAAAAAGAAGAGGGTAAGAGTGTTTGCTTAAGAATATAAAAACAACAAAGTGGATACCATAGAGCAGAAGCTGAAATAGCTCATTCCCTTTCTGTTAACAGGCCACGCTTTACACATGGCATATATCACACACATAATGAAGAATGTGTTAGAAAAAAGATGTGACTCAGAGAGACGCAAGGAAAGAAAGCTTGTGAATGTCATTTCAAATTGCTTCGTTCCAAGGCAAACTTACCTATTTGTCACAGAGCTGTGTCTAAGCTGACCGAAAAGCTTTGATGTGAGGAAGAGAGAGAAGCGTCATATGTGCTGACAGACAAATATTGCCCATAACAGTGGAAAAGAACAAAAGATGACAGGGGCCACACACATGTCCCATACATCAAAAACATGTCTGGCTGAAGCTGATGGCAGACAGGGTGGCAAAAGAAATCTCAGTAACACTTTACAACAAGGTTCATTAGTTAAACATTAGTTAATGTATTAACTAACACAAACTAACCATGAGCAATACATTTGTTACTGTATTTACTAATCTTCGTTAACGCTAGTTAATGAAAATACAGTTGTTTGTTTGTTCATGTTAGTTCGCAGTGCATTAACTAATGTTAAGAAGATTTTAATAATGTATTAGTAAATGTTGAAATTAACATTAACAAAGAGTAATAAATGCTGTAGAAGTGCAGTTCATTATTAGTTCGTGTTAACTAATATAGATAACTAATGTTTACTAATGAACCTTATTGTAAAGTGTTACCGAAATCTCTTATCTGAGTTGGAAATAACATCACTGTGTGGTGTAGACGTTTAGGCAGAGAATGAAGTATTTTAGGTTGAGGTAAGGATTCGTGAAATGTAAAAAAGTACCATAACATGTTATAACCTTCTCTGAGAGGTTGAGTCTCTAAATGCAATACCTTTGCAGCACCACAGTTAAAAACAGTTTTTTAAAAACTAGTTGACCTAAAGTTTGGGATCAGTAAGATTTTTTTAATTAATACTTTTTAATGCAGCAATGATGCATTAAAAAGTGACAGTAAAGACATTTAAAGTGTTACAAAATATTTTTTTTTCTAAATAAATGCAATATTTTGACATTTCTATTCAACAATAAAATCAAGAAAAATGTATAATGGTTTGCACAAAAATTATAATAAAATTTATAATAAATGTTTCTTGAACACCAAATAAGCATATATGGATGATCATGTGACACTGAAGCATATTTTTGATCAAATAAATTCAGCCTTGGTGAGCATAAAAAAACTTTCAAAAATATTGTAAAATCTTATCAACCTCAAACTTTTGAATGGTATACTGTTTTGGCTAAATTCTTAGCTAGCGTAAGATATTTCTTTCATGGGAAACACTTTATTTTAGGGTATTTTAAGTAGTTGCTTATTAGCATGCATATTACTAGAATATTGGCTATTTATTAGTACTTATTAAGCACATATTAATGCCTTTTTCTGCATGACCTTATTCTACATTCTTAATCCTACCCAATACCTAAACTTAACAACTAACTTACTAACTATTAATAAGAAGTAAATTAGGAGGAAAAATTGAGGGAAAAGCCGTAGTTAATAGTGAATATGTGTTCCCTATACTAAAGTGTTACCCCTTCATGATTTAGACAGTCTGAAAATGCATTTCAACAAGCAAACAAACAAAAAAGGACAGAGTTGAGATCTATTAAATATAGTTATATTTCATTATACTGAAAAATACTGCTAAAAATAGTTACACCTTATTAAAACCAAACTCTATCTTAGCAACATTAATGTTCATGTCAAACTATAGACTCCAGACAAAGAAAATGAGAGCAAAACAAAAACAGAAACAAAGAAAAAGAGAGAGACATCATCTTGCGTCCATGTGCAGGCATTGCATGCAATGCATTTTTGACAGACCTCCCAGGAAACACCCTCAGCATCGAGACATTGTTGAGGACAAGATCAATGGATTGATGCTCCATAAAGTTCATACACATTTATTACAATAAATGACTACAATTGTATGAATCACTTGGCTAATTATTGTCTATATCTTTAAATACTTAAATATTTACTGTCAAAAAGAAATCCTAACTATATGGATTGCCAGCTACCAAGCATGCACTTCTTCACTGGCCCGTTTTGTCTCAGACATCTTGATATGGTTTTTCGATTTCTCGAAGGATTTATGAACAGGTTTTACAGACCGCAGTGAACTTTGAAGCCTGGGAAGCTTCCACATCTTTAGATGAACATCACTAGTGTCACAAGAAGAGCTTCAAACGGACCTTGACAGCATGCCGCATGGATAAATGATTAGAATGGAGGAAGTGACATGACCATCAAAGGCCGAGAGAGATGGAAAGAGAGAAAAAGAGAGGGCAGTGTGTAAGAGAAGAAGGTGCAGGAGTAACACTGAAGACTTGGATGAACTGTCCAGGCATGGCAGCCAGTTAACTAACGGTGCTGCCAAAGGACGTGTACACAACATCCAAAACAGTCCAGCCCATAGTCAGAGCAAGAGCCTGCGCTGCACATTTCTGCCAGTGTTCCGGTTGATTATTTTAGCATGTAAATCACCTGCCGCTGTTACAAATCTGCTCAACATAGCTTATGACCGCATATTAAAAATGTTTAGAAGGACTTGAACAAAACATGTAACTTGGTGCTACTAACAAATAAGGTTATGAGTTTGATTCCCAGGGAACACATATGCTGATAGAACTTTATAATAAAGTTCAAGTTGTTAACATTAGTTAATGCATTAGTCACAAAGAATTAAAATGAACAATGCTTTTACAGCATTTAATCTAGGCTAATGTTATACAATATCTACACTTGCGTTCAAAAGTTTGGGATCGGTAAGATTCTTTACTGCTTTTAAAGGAAATCTCATGTGTACACCAAGACAGCATTTATTGATCAATAAAAGTATTAAGTGACCCCTGACCCCAAACTTTTGAACAGAAGTGTACATATGCTAATATATTTTTAACACTCCAAATTGTATAAATTAGTTAATATTGTATGAACAAATAAGATGAATTACTGATCTTTTTAGTACATTGTTTTTTTTTTTTTCACATTTTTAATATGATACTGTTTTTCACATTTGATTAATATATTTAATAGTGTTATGCATGTAATGTTATGTAATAATGCATGTTAACACTCAAATGAAAATTCTGACATCATTTACTCATGCCATTCCAACTTTCTTTCTTCTGTGCAACACAAAAAAAGATATTCTGAAGAATGTTACAAGCTAAAGTACAAACTAAATTTTACCCCATTGACTTTCACTGTATTGACAATATAGAAAACTCAAAATCTCAAAATATAGAAAACAGTACATAAGAAAGGTTTGGAATAACAATAAGTGGTGTAAATAAGTGATGCCAATTTTGGTGAACTATCCCTTTTATGAATTAAACCTTATTGTAAAGTGTTACCAATTAATTTAAAAATACACAAAACAGAAGACTTCAAAATGCATCATGAATCTAGATGTTCTCACACAACACTCTTCTGTAAAATATAGAAATAGCACTGGCAGCCAATCAGATGGCAGCTTCTGCCAGGTCATCTAGAGTTTGATCTACCACTGCCATGTGATCTAGACAGCAGCTTTATCTTCTTCTATGTTGAATCTCCTGGAAAAGGGGAGGAGAGCTGCTATAGGACTCAGCATGTGATCAATGATAGAGACAGATAGACCAAACACTGCAATGCTGGTCTTGGCAATGGAATGTGACTCTTTTATCAGGGAAAGAGATAGTGGCAGAGATTGAGGCCTGACACTGTTTGCACAGAGCCTCCTACTCTGACACAAAAAGAGGACAGCTAGGTAAACAGGTTTACTTACACCTTCCCTCACTTTTAGTTCTGGTAATGTGAATACAGAGTTGTGGTTCTGTCACCGCCACTGCTCACAGCTGTCTCTCTACTGTGTGTAATCAGATCTTGAGCCAGACTTTGTACTCAACCAACTGCTGCCTCTGGAGCCAAGCTAACTCAATAAGGCACTGCTGAAGTCTGACATCATGTGTGCGGTTCCACACAGACTTCCTTGTGGGTTTTGTGCTGCTCTTTGTGCCCTGAAGAGGATGCAGAGCAGCTGCCTATCATCCAATGACCCATTAATTCAATTAAATACAGCAAAGCCCAGGCTGTCTTGTCTCACTTTGTCTTAATCTTGGTGATATTCTGTACATATTACCAAATTAAGCACCAAAAGGTTGTCATTTTTATTTTTCAAGCTATGTTCAAACCTCAAATGTATACTACTGTTCAAAGGTTTTGGGTCACTAAGACTTTTTAAATGTTTTCAAAGAACTCTCTTATTTATAAATAATATTTTGCTGAATATTTTGTGAAGTTATTATAGTCAAGGAATCCATTTTCAAAAATAGGCAAAATCTTTGAAAAGTAAAGCCTTCACAAAAGGCATATCCAGCATGTACTGTATAAGACAAACATGGGTTTACAGACTTTTAAATGAATTTAGTAGGCCAAATAGCAAGTAAAATGTAAAATTTGGATGTGGATAAAAACTGCCTCCCAACTGGCAAAACCAGCTGGGTTAACTTTAAATCAGTACCAGCAATCTTACTGTCAAATGGCATAGTGGCGCCTTCTCACAAACTGACAAACAGATCAAACAGTTACCTGTATCATATTATGAACGCTTGATGGTTAAGAAAACATTTAATTGTTTTTATATTGTTTTTATATATTTATTTATTAAAATATAATTAAAATATAAACTAATAAGGCAGGTAAGGTGAGAAGTAGATCTAAATGCAGCACTTTAATAATCCCAAACAAAGGTTATCCAACATGCAATCGTAAACAAAACAACTTTACACATAAAGTAAAGACAATAGCTAACAAGGAACTAGGGAAAATGAGGGCATTATATACAAAGGTAAATGAGTAACTAAACAAGACACAGGTGAAGATAATCGGTAACCACAGAAACAAACTAGGGCTGAATTTAACTCCACTCTTAGGCTGGTCTAAATCCGACTATTTGTGTATCTGATTGGAATCTGATCTAAATTGATGCGCACATAGCGTATCGCAGCTGTTCAGATACGATTTGTGTGTCCATGGCATGCTGTTCTTTCGTTTTCAGGAATATCTGCAATGGTTTCTATGACAAAGACGTTGCGGCAAAAAACAACAACAACAACAACTGCAACATAAAGGGGTTTGCAATACAGACGTTGTCTTACTTACAACATGACATTGTGTAGCCGCCGCGCACTGGACTACTGCATCTTCCTAGACTGCGGCAGAACCGTAGGATGCTGCCGGTATGCACAGCTTTATTCTGTGCTGTCGTCTCCGCCAGTTTCAAAACATCTCTGTTATATTTTCATTCTCTGCTTGTCCGGCTCTTTGCAACAACACACAACTTTGTTTCTACAGCAGCTTTCAGCATGTTTCCTATAACAACGTCTGACGTTTATGTTTTATGTGCCGTGAGAAAGTCACAAAAACCACGCAAAATCCAATCAGAACAGTCAGACTGAGACGGATTTCCAGAAATGCGATTTGTATAGGATTTCAAAGCACATATGAATGTGGCTCAAAACGGATTTGTAAAAATAGCATTTTATGTGATTTCTGGCCATTCACACATGCTAAATCGGATATGCACAAAAATTGAATTTGGACTGACAGTCTGAACGTAGCCTTTGATATAGGGTGCTTCTCAATTGGCCCCCGAGCTCATGAATCAGTATATCGTGTTCACTAATTCGGGCACTGGTAAGGACAGTAAAGGACGCTGGCTCACAACACATTAGGACACTGATGACTCTATTTCCAGCAATGTGACAACGTCCTCATTGTACAACATCACTACTGGTATTTATGAACAGCAGCAAAGCTGATTTCTTTCTGACATTACTTGTAATGTTATTTAAAGTACATACTTTGCTTGTTATATATACATGCAATATTTCAGCTGTAAAGAAATTATAAATGTTAGCTAGATTATGTATATTACCTGTCTAGCGACGTATGTTTATGGTGAAATATAATAAAATAATGCTTTGTATTTTTAAAAACATCTATCACGTGTCATTATGTGTGAGTCGGCTCATGTGATTTAAGTTTTGCGCTTCAGAACTTCCGTTAAGGAAGATTTTCCGGTTCCGATTCCGGTTCTGCCTAATGATTCCGGTTCTGGTTCCATTAAAATAATTAAAGAACTAATAAAAAATAATAGTAAGGGAAAAATGCACAATACTTGACTCAAACAGTCCTTTTTGTGTTTATTATTCTTGTAAAATGAATTTAACAGACTGTTAATCTCAACAAATTCGCTAAGGTTCATTAGTTAACATAAGTTAACTACATTAACATGAACTAATAATGAACTGCATTTCTACAGCATTTATTAATCTTTGTTAATGTTAATTTCAACATTTACTACTAATACTAATACATTATTAAAATCAAGAGTTGTATTTGTTAACATTAGTTTATGCACTGTAGAAAACCACAACAAATTCCTTGTGTGTTTGTGCACACTTGGCAAATAAAGCTCATTCTGATTCTGATTCTGTTTCATAAATGAACCTTATTGTAAAGTCTTACCACAGATTAGATAAGATGCTTGAACACACATGTAAGATTCAGACAGGTGAAACAGAATATTTTTGTAAGTTGGATTCATTAAGACTTGTTTCTGAAAGAATGATTCAGTGATATACACATTTTTTTTTAACATGCAATTGATACAGTCGTTATTTGAAGTCCAGTTACTTTCAGAAGGTAATTTATTATACATAAACATCAGCATTTCTATCTGAATAATAAACTTTTGTATACTTCTGATACTGTGCGTTTGAAAAGATTGTTTGTGAAGCTGTTTATATCTACACATGACAACTCTCTTTAGATCAATGGCAGCGCGAACACAGATTTGAATGTCGTGCTTATATTTTTGTCAAATGTTTAATATACACTGGCGAAATTGTTGTCATTTAGGAATTAGATCGTGTGGGTGATGAAATTGAGAACGCAATCTTTTAAAGTTTAATCGTGTAGCTTTGGGCACCTCTCTCTCTCTGCATTGAAATCTGACGTATATGAGTAGCGCGAGGGCTTTTCAGTGCATTCATTGCTATTATATTTATGATGTGAGATGGCTCTATTAAAGGACACGCTCCCCGCACTTCGCCCACCCATCACACCAGAACCGTTTTCGGAACCTAAACTTAAAAATCTTGCACGGTTACAGTTCTTTTAAAAAAAACACTCGGTTCTCGGTTCCCAACCCTATTAGGGAGCTAACGTTTCAGTGCCCTGGAAGGATTCTGAGATTGAGACAGCCTTTAAAATGGCTGACACTCTGATCAGTGCCCTGACTACTGAACTAGGGAGCTTATTGAGAAACACCCATACACTGCCCCTCGGGGGAATCACCGCCGCTATTTTGAAGTGCGTTCAACTTCATCAAGTGGGTGAGGGAAGTTTATTTGGACAGACACTCAACCTCTCGATTTTGACCGAGGGAAAGAGTCTACTCAATATGTACACCAGGCAGATCCATAGACCACAATGCAACATGACTGTAGCTACAATTGTGTAGCTACCTTAAGCGGACTGTCTTTTGCACAGTTATAGTTTAAATAAATTATTAAACAAATTAAAGAAATTATTTATCTATTTACATTTTATTGTATTTTTAATATAATATAATATTTTATAATATGTTATATGACTAAAATAATATATTATATGACTTACTTAACTTAATGATAGCTTTACTTTAGCTTACGATAATAACCGTGCTAGGCCCACTTGCTAGAAAGGGGCTGATGCCAAGGATCTCAGATGAACCCCTGACATTTAAACTGCCAGCTGGGGCATTTGGTTCAAGAGTGTCCACCCTTATCAACCTCGCCCAACCCTCACTCCGATAGAGATATTTTGAGAGCTTGAGATGAGATAGCATCCATTGCTGTAAATGCACATAAAGTGTCCCTGTCTGTCATTAAGCTGCCACGGTTCTCCAGTTCAACAAAATGATCTACAACGGAGGATATGTTTTCTGCTTTGTTATTCAGTATTTCAGACCCCCCAAACTGAGGTTGCGATCTAACAACCTCAGTAACCCAAACCCAATGTAGAGCAGCATCTCCAATTTCTTCAGCGTAGGACAGCATTCCCTATTTATTTCCTCCTCATATGGACCACCAGCAATTTAGACCACAGGGAAAGGGCACTGCAGCACGCCAAACCCACCCTCGTAAATAGACCCGCAGCTCTGCAGGGTTTCGGGGGTAATGTTGAGTAACCTGGTCTCCAGCACCGTAATGAGCACCTGCTTATTAAGCTCGGCCTTTGTGTCAAAAATCCCGGCCGACAGCCATCACACGCAAGGCCTCTAATCCTGCTTTGGCTCTCTTTTTGCTGCTTCTTTTTTCTATTTCTCTCTCTCTCTTCTTTTTTTCTCATGAGTGTTTACTTATTGAGTTATGCCTTGCAGCATGAGCTACTGCTGTAGCAATGACACTGACAGAATTGCGTGCCAGAGCAGACACAGCTGTTCGCAAAAAGACAAGACTGCACAAAACGCATTTGCAAAACTGATGTTATTAATCACTTTTGACCCTATGTTACTCTAAGAACACAAAAAGTTAACCCAATTTCCTTTTTTTCTTCCTTTTTCTTTCTCAGATTCTGAAATAAACTTGAGGCCTGTTTTATGACACCGAGCCTTCTATCTGTGCATTTTCTGTCCTTGACCTTTGAACTATTGCAATGACCCAAGGAAAAGTGGACACAAGTTACCAATAATGGTGAGAAAAGAGGCCCTTCCATTCACGTTTTAAATTCCTGGAATGCTAGAGCTCAAAAAATTGGATGCTGGATTCACTTTGCGACAGTGAAGTTCATCTCTCACAGCTAACAATGAGAGGTTGATCCTGGTTGTGTTGGACACCTGTAATCCTGTGAAACACAAGCTAATCCTTCTTTTAAACAGGGGATAAAGAAACATCCAAAAAGCCTCCTATATTGAAACAGGGAACCTCCCATTCAGAGCAAATTGCACATGACGAACGCATTGGCCTGGTCTTGCATGAGGACACTGCTCCGACAAGCTCAGTCCACTGGAATGGAGAGAACAAAAGTGGGATGGCAGCTCTCAATCTCTCATTCAGTCTCTCTCAGAGTTGCCCTCTCCCACCTGTGCAAACACTCCAACTCGGTATGTCACAGGTACATAGACAAGCAGGGGATAAAACACGGTTGAACTCCGAGAACTATTCAAGTGCTGAAACTTTTAACTAAGCTCAGATTGTATATATATATAAAAAAAAGTTCAAAGGCTTGGCGCGCTTCCTTTGTGTTTTAATACCTCCTCTATAAATACAGACACTCAAAGAGCCGCGTCGATGCAATACAGCACCGACAAATGCAGCTCATTAGCTGCTTTGTTTATGTAAACTGACTTTTCACCCACAAAACCAACAGCGTTTGTGATGCGAGTACACGTTTAACATAGATCATGAACTACAAAGAAAAGCCCTCAGACTTCAGGGGAGAATAATGGGCTAATGGTTCTGGTTTTCATCTGGGATTAAAAATATGGGGTAAAATACAGCATTAGTTTTTGCCAGACTGGGTTCATGCTGTCCTGACATTAATGTTCTAGTGTGTGCATGTTTGGACTGCAGGACCTGATATTATGAACATCATGTTCAAATTTAACAACTGCACTACTTCCCATTGAAATGTGCTGGTTAACTTGCTCAGCATTTACGATGCCAAGGAACACACGCACATGTGCACGTGCACTCACACACACACACACACACACACACGCACATAGAAGTATAATTCTTTTTTTGAAAACTCAGCTGCCACATAGGTACACTTAAACGACTCTAACTTCCTGTGGCAAGACAAACTTCAGCAAGAAAATGTGTTAACAGTGAAATCACCGTCGTCAACTTCATAATTATCTCTGAATCCCAGCCAAATTACAAACATATGTACACATGCATGCTAACACACACATGTAACATAATGTTCCTCTCAAAAGCAATATTCTGTGAACTACATGCTGACAATTCTCTCTTCAACAAGAGTGGTGCATTTCGCTGATACAGTTTGCAGCTCTTTCAGACAGACAGGCAGACAATAACACTGTCTCCTGTGCACGCAGACAGACAGGCAGATAAGAACAGCTCTGGTTACAGCTGTTTGTATCCTTAGGCATTTTCAACTCTGTGCCAGGTACATAATTTCTCTAACACAGGATACATTAGATGCAGAGCTCAATGATAAGTGTGAAACTGCATAAATTTGCAGGATATAGTATATGCAAGTAAAGTTCTTCACAGCTCTTTTTATGTGAATGGTGACTAGGGACTGTCAAGAAAAGAAATGCTGTAACTACCCAATGTCACAGGCAGCAGGTGGGGAAACACCACTTGTCCTCAAATCTTAACTCTAAAATCTTATTTGCAATTTGAATATTCACATATTTAAATTTTAGCTCTCTAAAGGCGGGTGCACACTGTGAAATTTTGGCCACGATTTGGTCTTCTGAGACAATATTTTGAGAATCCTAAAAGATTCCTATAATCCTAGGCAAATATCTGTAGTCTTTGATCGCTAGTTTGACATGTTCACCAATAGCCGATTAATGAACGCTGCGATCAAATTTTACCTCCGACGAAATTCTGGCAGTGTCAGAAGATTTGGCGCACAGTCCTGCAGTGTGACATCTCCTTCGACAAATGTCAAATTGTCTTCGTTTTTCAAGATAAGCCGTGATCAAAATTAACATTAGAGATTTCTTTGTTAGCCACCATTTCAGTCCTGCGTGTAATGCAGCTCACTGTCACCGAATGTGTGTGGGTTGATGATGTAAAACTCCGGACAAGTTTTCAAGCACGTGTCCGTTTTTAATGCGTCTTGACTGTCGTACAGTCTGACATATAGGACAGCTGAGATCACACAGTGTGACATGAGGATCACGTTGTCTGACAAGCAACAATCGTAAAGGACTATTATAAATTGCACAGTGTGCACCCAGCTTAACAGAGTTCATTGTGTCATTTCATTGTGGTTGTTGTAGTGCTGTGCTTGAATTTATTTTCAAGGAAGTACTTGTATATTAGGGGTGTAACGGTACAGTGCGTACCTCGGTATTGAAGTCACGGTTCAGTATAGGTTCGGTACAGCAGGGGGGAGAAAACTAAACATAAAATTGCCTTTTTTTAAAAAAAATAAACTGTCGTTTTTTGAACAAATGTGTCTTTGTGTTTAAATAAATTCATTTATAATTAAAATTTTCTTAAGGATAAAAAAATTCTATCTTAGCCAATGCTCTAAACTAGGGAGCCCTTACTTATACATTACTAGAATATTAAAGTCCCCGTGAAACAGAAGTTGCAAACGACTTTTCTCCAGAGTTGTGACGTATTTCCAAGTGAAACAGAGTATTGAATAGAGGGCAGGGTTTTACTTTAGTGCTCCTCCTCTCCATTTCTTGCTCATGGTTATATATATAATGAATAGGCTAATATAGTGCATATATGAAATGCTACGTTCTAGAGTTAATTTCTCTAGTGAACTAACTGTAGTGTAGACACTAAATCCCTGAGGTAAATGTAATGCTACGTGAGATATTATTCTCAAGCTGTTTTATTGATGGGCAAATTCCAAACGGCAACTTCGAGAAGAGGATGACATTTGTAGGGGTGTTCCAAATGAAAGTGAACATCTGGGGCCCTTCCACAAGGCCGTTAGTGAAGGGTACATGCGATGGTCACTTCAAGGAAATAGAATTAAATAGAAAATGAAATAGAATCTAAATCAAAGTTATACATTACACTATAATTAGAAGAATTATACATAGGCATATTTTTAATAATTAATCACCAAATATTTCATAAACAAACACAGGGGATGTGTAAATGAATGCAAATTATATCCATTTGAACTCTCCACTACAATATAGGCACATGCCTACTAATCATTCAAAGCTTAGTATATGAAACAGCCAATGCTTTTCCATTGCATTTGGCTTCTCTCTAACTTGGCCAAAGTGGCCAGAGACTGACGCCTGCATTACTGTTGTCCTGCAGAGGCAGATCACAGGCACAGCATGGCTCCAACAGAGCTGCTCCATTATCATTTGTTTGATAAGCAGGGCCTGCCTGCAGAGCTGCATTATCTGTCTAATAAACTCAGAGATCCTGACACCTGCTGAGAAGCCAGCTGAAGGGAACGCTGCATAACTGAAGCCTGTTTTCCCTGTTCTTATCAAAGCTATTTCTACTTTAAAAGGTAGATCATTGAAGTAAATGGAGCATGAGGGCCAACATCTCCTGCTTACAACCCAGAGCCTGGAACTGATTTAAATATCTGAGCGGAGGAAAAAAAGAAACCCTTAAAAGAAAGAGTGAAAGTCTTTTCCTGTGGCTGCAAAAAAAAAAAAAAAAAAAAAAGTACCACGTTTTACCGTATCTGACCTCTTTAAAGAGCATAACTGAGGCCTTTGATACATGTGCCACTTTAAACAGCTGGTAACTGCCACAACTGTTGGATACACATTTCTGTCTTTCATCGAGCTCTACAACCGGTAGAGTGCATAAATCTCAGAGCTATATTTATTAGTATGGATACGGGTCGTTTCGCTTCAACTTTAAGAACACGTTCTGCAGCGGCAATCAACTGCCACATCAGAACAAATGTCAAAAAACAGTCAAACATCAAGCTGTGCAGCTCATAACAGCCAGGCGTGGTGCCACAGGAACCCAGACTTTTTCTTGAGAGAAAGCAGTCAGCTTCTTTCCACCAGCAAGAAAGTTAGTGAGAAACAGGAAATATCTGACCGCACGAGAGAACAGGGAAGAAAGAGCATTTCTCGAACCACTGTGTTCACACTGGTGTGTTTATGTGTGTAAGGCTTGCTAGAGGAGTGTCATGCCAGCCTGAACTGTCTATACTCATAGAAACTAATGAGATAATGAGATCCTACAGTTAGTGTACAATCAAGATGACCCCCACGGGGCAAGAGTGAAATTATTAGTGATGCACCGGTCATGATTTTTAATAGCCGATTCTGATTCTGATTTTTTACAAGCAAAAATGCTGATTATTTGCTCTATAACAAGCCAGACTGGATTAAACAAAGAAATATCTGCCATTTGAAATTAGAAGCAACCACTGCAAAGATGCTACACACATACATCATAAACAGGTTTTTTTTTTTTTTTTTTTTTTCATTTAAGATTTAAAGCAAAAACAGAATGGTCTGACTTTAGCTTTGTGAAATTATGCTACACAAGACACCTGCATAAAACAAGAAAAGCAGACGGACTGAATGCAAATTCACTCTCTTGACAGTAGGTGGCGCTTATGGAACAGCAGTGGTTTCTTTGGGTAAGGCTATACATAAAGCCTTGCTACACTTATAAACACTACTAACAGTGAGCTTGCTGTGCCTGGTACAGTATTTTCTCTGCTGGCGTGTCTTTACGGTCATATTCACTGTATCCTGTCTCTGGCCTGTTTCCAGACTTTGTAATATTTCCACACAAGTTACATTTTGGGAAATTATTGCAGTGCGGTTTGTCTGGAATAGAGATTGGCCAAAATAAAACTAAAAACTGTCTGGTTGCTGATCGTATGTTAGGAGCAAAACCCGTCCGGTTCCGATTTATGGTCGGTCGACCATTGCATCTCTAAAACTTATCCAGGCTATAATCTGATTTTTGCTTAATATAAAATATGTCTGATACCATTTACCGTACATGCGCAAAAACAAACCTAATTGGTTCTTGCAGAAGCTTAAATGTGTTGTCGTAACACGCAAGAACGAATCTCATTGGTTCTCAAGAGTGAAGCAAGCATGCTTGAGCTTCAAATTACTAAAATATAATTCTGTAAACATTGTTCGCTGATCAATGTTTATATTTGAATAAAAACCTAAATTAAATCTGCTCATCATATAAAGTGATTGTGTCTCTTCAAAAGATTTCAGAATATTTATTTTAAGATCTCTTTATGAATGATTAGTATGTGTCAGAGTTTTGGGTGAATAGACTTTCAATGGAAAGACAGAAATCTCTCAGATTTGATAAAAACATCATGTGTTAGTGTTCCAATGTGAAAAAAAGTCAAATGGATTTTTAATGACACAAGGGTGAAAAAATTATTGTTTTTACTTTTGGTTGAACCTTTAATGCACAGATTGACATTCTGTCTGAAATAAAATAACATAGGAGATTTTTTAATCTGAGTAATTAATGTGGATTTTATTTTTATTTTATTCTATCATATATCCCACTGTATATCAGTACCTAGGTGTTATGAGGATGCTCAAGTTGTGATGCTTTCATTTTAAATTTAATCTCCAACTTTGACTGAAGATCAAATTCTTGAAAGTACAGATACACTTGTTCCATTTCAAACTTCTGAGAAGTAAAACAGGCACTGGCAAATCAAGTAGTATTGAAAGGTAAATGTAATCAGGAAAGACCTGCTCTGATCAATCTGTTTCTTTTTCTACAGTGAAGTCATGTCTCTGCTCTTCCGGAATTCTAGAGAAACAAGTGTTTGTGTCACAGAGTAATGCTCTTGACACATGTGCCAAAGTCTCATTGGAAACACATTCAGTAACTGTCTTGCCTTAAGCTCCATATTGTGTTTCTCTACAACATAATAGTCACTTCACCCAACAATGAACCCTTTTAAATGAACCAAGTGCACTCGTGTCTGACACAATCTACTAAAGCAATTTCAGAAAAGCAATTTTCTAATTGTTTATTTAATATTAAAAGCTTGTAGAATGCCACTGTTTTAGCACACACCTCAGTCAACACAGCCAAAGAGAAGCTGTTTACACACATGCCATATATCGCCTCCTGTTTCCTCATTCTCTGCTTTTAACACACAGATAGTGGGAAAACTGGGATCCAGCATTCTAAGAATGGCTGACAGGGAAAAAAAAAAAGAGCAATCCAAGGACAACACAGATTGGGAACCCCTCCTCAAGAAGGACTCATAGCACACAATGAAGGATAGAGTCAACAAATGGACCAATAAACAGAGAAGACAATGGATTGTTTACTTAGTAGAGGTCAGGCTCTGACTTGTGGGTTAACCTGGCATTCTTATGGGCGCAATAATAGTAATCACCTTTAACAGAGTAAATGCCAGAGTTAACTCATCCAGATTTATTATGCCAGACACAATAATGTTGTTTCAGATAACTTTGACATAAATGGCTAAGCCACCATAAAGGATAAAAAGGTCTGGTTTCCCAGCATGAGTTCTATAAATAATGCATTCATTTTAAAATCATTTTAACCAAGGATAATACAAGATGAATATATAACACATAGAAATGGCTTTATCTTTCAAACACACTAATTTAGGCCTATTTCCTCTGGGAGACAGTAAAATGTCCTGTGGGCTCACAGCAGGGTGATGGCCCATGTGGAGAAGTTCTACACCTTTCTGACTCAACTCTCCGATACACAATCTCCAGCACAGTAGGTGTCATTAGTTAGACTTTGAGTAATGTAAATTGCTTTTCAACTTGGCAGGGAACACTGAAATATGTACCTCTAAATTTCTGACTTCTTGTTTGGTCTGAGACACCCCAGTGCAGATATAGATGTAGGACTTCAAAAGAATGACTTTATGTGCGAGTGCAGTTAGTCTGCTGTGTCAGTAAACACAGCACATGGCCGGATCGTTCCCTGACGTGCTTTAAGTAGTCAATAAACATATTGAGGAGCAAAAGGTCACTTTTTAATGTCCTGACCTTGTAGCAAACTGTAAAAATGTTTTTTGTTATAACAACATCTTTGATTATATCGGTTTAACTTGTAACAATAGCTTAAGTAATTTCAACACAAAGTTTTAAAACTCTGCAGTCATATTCAAAGAGCCTGAGAAGGAAAAAGTGAACTAAACTACAGGTTATCACTTTAATTTTATATATTAAAAAAAAAAAAAAAAAATAAAAATAAAAATAAGGCAGCAATCAAACTAAGTCATTTTGAAGTAATTTTAGTACATTTTAAAAGTTAGAGGGCAAAATACACTCACAATTCTTTAAAAAGCCCTGTGTAAAATGGAAAAATATGTGCTTTTATCTATGTAATTATTTGTGATAATTGGTTTTGAATACTTTTTCTCCTTGAATTTCTTTATAAATGTAGATAAGGAGCAAAGATTCAAAAAGAAAAAAAGCGAAACATTCAAAAGTGGTCTTCTAAAAATTACACTGAAAGCTGTTATTTATGAGGAAATTATCTCAAATTATGCCCTAATGAATGAATAAAAGACTCGTAACAGATAAAACGACTCACCTCTCGCTTCACATGACAGCACCACGATCAAAATCCCAGTGAGAAAAGTCAAGATTCTTCTCTCTGGAAACATTTTTTAATGACTCGCCACTGAAAGAAACCATGAGAATCATAACGATGGAGTTTTACACAAAATAGCCAACACATTCGCGACGCGACAAAAAAAAACGCAACGCTAGCTTTTCATACGTTGGTCGCGTCGTGTCATGGCGTTCGTTTGCAGTGTAGTAAATTTGCAGTTATAGCCTGATGAAATAAACAGCTAATCTGTAAATGCAGTGTTACTGGGATTTACTACTTACATGTCCGCCGAAAGGGATTTAATATTACAAATGAAACAGTTCCTTGTCAAAAGTTGAGACGAACACTCTTGAGCAGCAATGTCTTCTTTGAAAAGACTTCAGATTTATTAGTATATTGTCCAGGAGAAGAAAAGTTCAGGAATAGTTAGGTTCCACTCGCCTCTTCTCTTGACATGACCCGTCAGCATCCCTGACCGTTGAGAGAACTGAAGGTCTACAGCTGTGAATCACAGCAGTGCTCCTCCAAGTCAACAGCTGGAGACCAGCAGAAATTAAACACGAGCGCCCCCTGTATGCGGACAGGTGCAACGCAACTCCAGGAGGTCCAGCCATGAGAGAAAACCTCATAATCCATTTTCTAGAGGATGAACTATGCAACAGCTCTAAATTTTACCAGTTAATTTAAATACTACAAAATAAATAAGAAATAAACACTCTTTAGAATAAGAATGTCCCACACCCTAACCTAATACCACCTAGAAAAGCAGCAAAAATGGTTCAAGGTTGTGATCTAACGGACTTAATTTTATACCAAATGCTTTGATATTTTAAATTATACATTTGTTGCATTTTACATCTTAAACTTACTATTGACACTTATTTAAAGGTTAACCATGGTGTGGGATCAGCAGAGGCTTCTTAGACCCCATGTCAGTTTAATAATTATTTTATTTGTTTTTTACCATCTGACCCTTTTGGCCTGCTTGTTCAAACCTAACCATAACACACAAATCTCGACCTCTCAAATATTTTCTGAGGCAGAGTAGGCTTGGTTTACAGTCCGTTACACCTCTCAGCCACTAGATGGTACTCTAAGTATGTTTGATGTCGCTAATCTCCATCAGAATTCCCTTCCCATCAAAATACATTTAACTTTAGATTCCTGGAGTGTCCTGAAGAGCTTTTAATTAAATTAGCTACATTTATTTTAATGTTTCAGCCCAGGACCAAAAACAAATCATTTTCTATATTTCTTTGGCTGTTTTTGTGAGGGTTGTATAACAAAACAAATGACATGAATCAACTGAATTCTGACTTAAACAACAAGCACCAAAAACTCTAATGTCACTCTGAACCTGTATGACTATTTTAAAGAATGTTTGAAACTAAACAGTTTTGGTGACCACTGATTCCACTGTATGAGGGAAAATGTCTTCTTTTATGTTCCACAGAAGAAAGAATGATATACATGTTTGGAACAACTAGAGGGTGAGTAAATGATTGCAAGATTTTCATTTTTGAGTGAACTGTTTTCAAGACTGTTACGTTTGGTTTGCTCCATTTCTATCTCCGTAGCCGTGCAATTTGATGTCACTGCAACCTCTTCATGAATCAAAAATGAGATTCTGTGGTGTGCAGAAGCTCCTGGGGGGGCTTACTGTTTTCTTCTCCTCCTTCCCTTCCACATGATGCGGATTCCCAGAGCGATCTGGCGCTGGATGAACCTTACATAGGTCTCCCACCACCCCCGTGGCCCCCTGGCAGCCCTGCTCAGATATCTGGGATGAAGATGTCCTCAGCATCCACCCACTCTGGAGTCTGATGGTGGGAGGTGATTTAACAGTGCTTTGTAGCCATAGGAGAGTCTGGCTCATTTCCTCTCTGGTCTCATGCAGTTTTCTCCTCGTGCTTTTTGGATTGCCCAAAAGTTTGGAGCTTTGGAGTTTTACAACTCTCAGCAAGTGCTTGCATGGCTCAGCATCTTACAAACACGTTATATTCGATTGTCTGGTGTTGTTACAGTGGTGTTTAAACTGCTTTGCAGAGGTGTTTCAGTAACACAAATCACACAAAGCCGACTAGAAACTCGTTGAAAGGAACTGTCTGCTCTCCTGACATGTTCGATTGAAACTCTGCCGCTATACAGCGTGTAGACACACTGAAAAGAAGATGTCAAAACTACCAGGCGAACACAATCATTTGAGATGTTGAAGGCATTTAAAACCTTGGGTTTGATTGCAGCCTGACCCAAATTGTCACAGCATTGGTAAATATCGACAGAGTTACCACCAAGACAACCCGAGAGAAGCTTGGATCACAGAGACGAAAATCACCAGACAAAGGCATCTTTCTAAGTGGGCTTGGTGAGCTAATGTTGTGTAATGCAGAGAATGAAAAGTCCTGGCTGTGGTTGTGACAGAAGCCGCTGCCACTTTTAAAAGTGCACAACTCATTGATGGCATGAAATGTTGTCTCCCACAATGATGCGTGAAGCATTTATTTGTAAAATAAATAAATAAATAAATGAAGTGTGAAAAACATCTAAGCATCACGTTTCTCGGCTTGAGCCACAAAAGAAGAGAGGGAATGCAGGCTAAATCAGGTTAAGATATTTGAAGCGCAGATAAGAGAGACTTGAAGATTGAAATCTCTGCAGTGTGTGTCTGTGCATGTTTAAAAGCAAAGTCCAGACAGACAGAAAATGCTCTAATCTAATACACTGTTCATCATGTGAACAAAACTGAAACATAAAATTTTGGATGCTACTGTATGTAGATCTGGATATGTACACTTTTGTTAAATTTAACAAATTAAAATTGTGCTTAAATGTACACACACACACACACACATTACCATTACAATTCAAAAGTTTGCAGTAGGTAAAAATATTTAAATGTTTTGAAAGAAGACTCTGTAGAACAGTATATATATACACACGGTATATATATATATATATATATATATATATATATATATACATGTGTGTGTGTGTGTGTGTGTGTGTGTTTGTCTATAGTGCCGCAGAAGTCCTGAAAAGTGAAGCCAAAGCGCCTCTAACGCCCCCAGGTGGTTGGTCCCAGTATTGGTCATAAACCCCGCCCTCTCCATGTAATTTACAGGGTTAGTTCACCCACAAATGAAAATTCTGTTATTAATTACTCACCTTTATGTTGTTCCACACCCGTAAGACCTTCGTTCATCTTCGGAAAACAAATTAAGATATTTTTGATGAAATCTGAGAGGTATATGACTCTTCCATAGACAGCAAAATAATCAACACTTTCAAGGTCCTGAAAAGTACTAAAGACATTGTTAAAACAGTCGACGTGACTGCAATGGTTCAACCACTATTTAATGAAGTGACCAGAATACTTTTTGTGTGCAAAAACAAAACAAAAATAATGACTTTATTCAACAATCTGTTCTCTTCCCTATCATTATTCTTACACTGCCACAGTAAGCACAGTGAAGGCTTCCGTGTTTACGTCCGAATGCCTAATCAGTATCAGCCAAAGCCAAATCACATGAGCAGCACGACGCATGCGTGTGATTGTGACACAGGAGCCAGTAATAGGCTTGTTTGAAATGCATCGGCGCATGACATCAAAGTGCCATGAGAGTAATTCGAAAGCATAAGGAGTTGCATGTTCTCCAAACGCTCTTGCGGTACTTTGATGTCATGTGCTGATCGGCCTGCGCAGTGCCGATGCATCTCGAACAAGCCTGATGAATCGCCGTTCTGACATAGAACCTATAAGCGCTGCACGTAAACAACGTATGAGAAAGACACAGAAGAGAAGATCTTATTGAATAAAGTCGTTATTTTTGTTTTGTTTTTGCGCACAAAAAGTATTCTCGTCGCTTCATAAAATTAAGGTTGAACCACTGCAGTCACGTCGACTGTTTTAACAATGTCTTTAGTACCTTTCTGGACCTTTAAAGTGTTGATTGTTGAGTGCTGTGTGTGTGAAAAAATATAGAAATCTCTACTTCTCTCTCTCTGTGTGTGTGTGTGAAGAAATTTATTTATTAATATATGTGAAGTGTATCAAAACACAAAGAAGAAAAGGAATTACACGCTAATAATCTCTGCCGCAATTCTGTGGTGTGTGGGTATGTGTTTCACATCTTGGAGACACTCTCAAAGTTTAGACAGTCTTAGCTTCACATGCTGGGCTCACAGGTGACAAGGGTCTCTCTCTGTCCCTCAGAAAGTAAAAGTATGATAGAGAAAAAAGGCAAATCTGGGAAGATCTTCACAGAGCTTTACTCTCAACCCCAACAAACCCCCTCCTGTGTCCTCCATCTACACCTTTCCATCCCCTGATCTACCTCATGTTGAGAGTCACTTGCTGATAAGCCTTCCATTTTGCCTTTCAACTTCTGATCCACTTATTTTTTACCACAGTTTCTGAAGATCTCTCACTCACATTTAAACACTGTTCTTATCCTAAACTTCCACGTGTCCTCTTGTTTGCTGTATCAATTCCTCTTGCATTCTTGCTCCATCATTCATGCATACACAGTCACTTTACTGATTAAAGAAAAAAGGAAACACTCAACAAATACACAAATGTCCATGAGTCCATGCAGGAGTTAGTGCTATGATTAAACTCAAGAGATTCCATGCGCTTGACCCGATAGCTGGCATAACTCAAGTGGGCCATTTTACTTTCTCCAGCTGACACTTCCATTATGAAATCTCATTATGACTGGTTTGTATAATGGGACTAAGTGCAGCATTTGGCAAATTTCAAGTGCTCGTTCTGAGTGCTTCGATGAGACGAGGGCCATCATAGTAGTGAAAGGTGCAGGTATAGACACTGAAATTTGGTGTACAGCATGAGGATCCAGTCATTTCTGTAATAACTCACTGGTCTGTTTAACTATACTAAACTTAGGAATTTTAGGTATTTTGCTCTTATTCATGTTCAGTATAGGCAATCATTTGTTTGTTAAAAAAAACAAACAACAACAACAAAACAAATGCCCTCTTGTTTTTCCCTGTGTGCATGTTTTTTTTTTTTTATAACGTTGAGGACGGTGTCTTTCTTCACAGTACTCATTTATTCAACATTGGACAGTCTTTCACTACGGGGCTTTACACTGATATAGAGGGAAAAACCAGAAGAGTCAAGTGAGAGGTGAATTAAAAAGAGCAAGACAAATCTCTTTTACAAATAGGTGAAGAAAAGCGTGCTGCAGACAATGCTTTATTGTCTATCATCACACCAGTAGATGGCACTGTTGGTCCATGTGGATTTCTGAGTGTTTGTAAAGTCTTCTGAACCCTTTTTAAGAGACACCATGTGCACAACTGGGCATTTATACCAGTATGTTCTAAAGCAGAAACACAATACACAGACACTCAGAACAAAATGCCAGAGATCCTCTAGATTAACAGTTTTGTAAATCACAGAATGAACCTTTTTTTTTTTAAACCCCACTTATTATGAAGATAAAAGAGAGATAAAGAACTACTCAAAAACCCCATAAATAGTTGGCCATGTACACTGAAATGTGAAGTTATCACTTGGTCTAAACCTTTAAGTACATCAAAAACGCCATAAATATGGAGCTGGTTATGTGGTGAAAACATAAAAATGTATTAGTTTACAAATCATACACTATAGTAAATGTTTTCAAGTGATAAGATATGTAGGAAACATGAAAATAAGTCTTTATTAACTGATAATCTGCCACTGTAACTATAATTTAAAAGTTTATAATTTAACAACTTTATAATTAAAACTGCAGTGAATTGTATGAATAGGTACATTTTTGGTGTTTTGTAGAGGGACGCACGTTTTCCAATGAGCCCATTGCTCTTTGCATAGCCTGATGCAAAATGCGACACATGATGCAAAATGCATGCACTTTGGTGGCCAAATTAATGTGCAGTGGTCACTATGGATGTAAGTTAGCCATCACCTGGATGTCTAGAGGAGTCCAGGTTTGTGCCTACTTGAAAAGATAGAGTGACATAAGAGGAGTTGCGAGAAACGTCTACCTAAGATGACTTGTGAATCACATTGTCTTACTTCCCCTTTTGAACATGTTTCATTCACCATTCTCTATATACTGTACAAGACCAGCAGTTATCTGTTGATTTCACTTCAAGGTTTATTTCACAGACATTAAATGCAGTGCACTGGCACAATACCTCATTTAAATCTTATTCAATGCTGCATTGGTTTGTCCCATTATTTTTTGCTTTAAATAGAGTAAAAACTTTCCCAGAACAAGATTGTAGCTTCAAGAAAAGTGCAAAATAGGTCCATATTTGCAATTGACAGAACGTGGCTAATGAAAAAACTGCTTTCAAAAAGAATATGCAGACAAAAGAAGCAGCAACGGGACACAAAGTTTAACTTTCAACAACAAATCGATTGCTGAGCAATTTCTTGTGTGAGCATCTATTTTTTTTTTTTTTTTGTGACATAGACGATTGTTTATGGCCATCACTCACAGGTTAACATTGTGGCATCTGTCTTTTCTCTGGACGCAATGGGAGTTTTCCAAAGGCTGAATCATAAGGCTGGATACTGACCTTGACAGGTGACAGCTCACAGAAATCATGGCTTGGCTGCCCTTGGAAATGTTGAACAACAATTGCAATATATTACTACAGCACACGTCTAAATGGATTATACATTCTATGTTCGTTACAGATGTTTAAATAATTCATATGTGATTCATTGTCAAAATTACACAAAACTGCTATGGAAAGGACTTATTAGATGTAGGCTATCAACAATGATATATAAAAAAAGTAATTTAGTAAGTTGGTAATAAACAGCATCTGCACCACGAGGGGGCCTGACTCGGCCCCCTCAGATGCTGTGCCCCCACCTCGGCGACAACCCACAACGATTTCAACTGAAAGGTTAATCATGCTGTGCTGAACCAAGCTCAAGTGGAAATATAACTTGAACCGTTCTTTCCATTCTTAGAATTGTTCACCTTTTTTGTCTGAGAGCACCATGCCACTTAAAATAATGTATTTTTCTATTGGGGATGGTTGTAAAAACCAAATGGGAACAAATAAGCTCAGCCAAGGTGTAAATTTGTACAGCCAAGAAAATAATAAATAAGCAATAACAAAAATAAGACTAACTAGGTGTTGGTTTTGTCAAATCAACATAAATAATTCTGTACCAATTGACTGCATGTGTAGTATAAGTTCCTTTAGCAGTCTGTAGATGTAATATGTTAAAGCCTATCAAAATGTGAAATAAACAGGCTGGCAGCTGACAACTGCTGAGGCAAGGAAACAAAATTAAACATGTGAAAGAAACTTAATTGGGTTACCATCAGTCTGCCTGACAGACTCAGGCCCACAACAGGAAATTATTTGGGATCAGAGCCACAAATTCATTCAAAGGAACAAACATACACCTACACAAAAAGATACACACACAATTATGGTGTGCTAAATATGAAAAGAGAATGTTTTGTTTACCATTGTCTGAATGCATCCACATACAATTGCATGCAGTGAACAAAACAGCCATGGGGAAGGGAATCAATACAATGTTTTTGAGGAAAAAAGGGCTTCTGTTACAAGGTAGTGTCGTGGTTAAAATTTGAGGTTGTAACCAAAAGGTCACATGAAGAGTTACTGAGCTCCCCTTTCACCGTTGAGCCCACTTAACCCCGGGATGCTCCGAGGGGACTGTCCTTGCTTTAAAAATGCTTTAGATGGAAAGCATCTCCTAAATGTCAAATAACCTTATTGAGCACATCCCTAGTGCATTAAATCATCAACTGGATGCCAGTTTGAGTACATCAAGCAAAACAATCTTATCTGTAAATCTCTCATCTGTTTTTATAAAATGGTTACATTATAAAAATGACAAAATGTTTTATAGCATTAAAATGTTAATTCATTAAGTGTCATCATTTTTATCATTAACAGTCTACCTAATGCTATATGTCTGTGTATTAGTGGTGTATTAATTTTTCATTCAGGAAGGAAAGAACCAACTAAAGTGCTGTTCACACCATGTACGATAACTATAAATATAAAGTTTTAATCCAAATTTATGAGAACAGAAAAGTCCACACCACAGCTACAGTATAACTATAACAAAACAGAGCAATAATATTGCTGGAATCAATTTAAGAATGATTATTATTTATTATTATTATTATTTTACAGCTGAAGAACAATAAATACATTGAGAGACAATTATTATTCACCAAATTTTAAAGAGCTTGAGCATTTAAAGTAGTAGACGATAAAATAAACAGAACGTTATTGTCAGATGTGAATGCTAATATACAGTGCATCCAGAAAGTATTCACAGCATTTCACTTTTTTCACATTTTGTTATGTTACAGCCTTATTTCAAAAGGGATTAAATTCATTATTTTCCTCAAAATTCTACAAACAATACCCAATAGTGACAATGTGAAAAAAAAAATCTTTTTGAGTATGACGCTACAAGCTTGGCTCACCTATTTTTGAGCAGTTTCTCCCATTCTTCTTTGCAGGACCTCTCAAGCTCCATCAGGATGGATGGGAGCATCGGCGACAACCATTTTCAGATCTCTCCAGAGATGTTCTATCAGGTTCAAGTCTGGGCTCTGGCTGGGCCACTCAAGGACATTCACAGAGTTGTCCCGTAGCCACTCCTTTGATATCTTGGCTGTGTGCTTAGGGTCATTGTCCTGTTGGAAGATGAATCTTCACCCCAGTCTGAGGTCCAGAGGTCCAGGTTTTCATCAAGGATGTCTCTGTACATTGCTGCATACACCTTTTCCTCAATCTTTGTTTCATCAGACCAGAGAATTTTGTTTCTCATAGTCTGAGAGTCCTTCAGGCAGGCTGTCATGTGCCTTTTACTGAAGAGTGGCTTCCGTCTACCATACTGATTGGTGGAGTGCTGCAGAGATGGTTGTTCTTCTGGAAGGTTCTCCTCTCTCCGCAGAGAAATGCTGGAGCTCTGTCAGAGTGACCATCAGGTTCTTGTTGACCTCCCTGACAAAGACCCTTCTCCCCTGATCGCTCAGTTTGGCTGGGCGGCCCACTCTAGGAAGAGCCCTGGTGTTTCCAAACTTCTTCCATTTACAGATGATGGAGGCCACTGTGCTCATTGGGACCTTCAATGCTGCAGAAATTTTTCTGTACCCTTCCCCAGATCTGTGCCTCGATACAATCCTGTCTTGGAGGTCTACAGACAATTCCTTAGACTTCATGGCTTGGTTTGTGCTCTGACATGCACTGTTAACTGTGGGACCTTATATAGACACGTGTGTGCCTTTCCAAATCATGTCCAATCAACTGTCTTCACCATAGGTGGACGCCAAACAAATTGTAGAAACATCTCAAGGATGATCAGTGGAAACAGGATGCACCTGAGCTCAATTTTGAGTGTCATGGCAAAGGCTGTGAATACTTATGTACATGTGATTTTTTTCGTTTTTTATTTTTAATAAATTTGCAAAGATTTCAAACAAACTTCTTTCACGTTTTCATTATGGGGTATTGTTTGTAGAATTTTGAGGAAAATAATTAATTTAATCCCTTTTAGAATAAGGCTGTAACATAACAAAATTTGGAAAAGTGCTGTGAATACTTTCCGGATGCACTGTACGTAAGCAATAAGGTATGTGAGGTCGTGCTGTACTGTGAATAAATTCATTCATTCATTCATTATGTGGCTATTGATTAGCATCAATAGCATCATCTTCCCATTTCATAATTTTCTCTATAGTAATAATAATAATAATTTGTTACTTATAGCGCTTTTCTCTGTACACTAAGCGCTTTACATATGGAAGGAGAGAATCTCCTCAACCACCACCAATGTGTAGCATCCACCTTTATGGCACAATGGCAGCCATATTGTGCCAGACCGCCCACAACACACCAGCTTATTTAGTTAAGAGAAGACAGAGTGATGAAGCCAATCAGTAAATAGGGATGATTAGGAGGCCATGATGATGGACAGAGGGCAATGGGCAAATTTGGTAGGATGCCAGGGTTACACCCCTACTATTTTGTTTAAGGAAATCCTGGGAGTGTTTATGACAACAGAGAGTCAGGACCTTGGTTTAAAGTCTCATCCGAAGGATGTATCTTTATAACTATCATTGTTAATCAAATCACTTACCAATTTGTTCTAAAACACCAATACATTCAGTATCGCCATTACTCACTTTGTGTTGTTTAGAGACGTGCAGTTGTTTACTGTGCTTCGTTTGAAACTTTTTGCTGGTGGAGCAAAAACAGACTGCTCAATATGAACTTCTTGTTTATTGAATTGTTTTGTAAAAGAAATATCAAACTTGCAATCATGCTGTGATATGCTGATTAATTTGTTCAAAATATAACGAAATAAAAAGAACCCCCCCCCCACCCCCCCACAAAGCTAATAGTTCCAATAAATAAATAAATACTTGAAGATGTGAGTGAAAGAGTTTCTTTTGATATTTACACTTGTATGTTGGTGGGGAGGAACTCGGATTCAAGAGAGCAATTGGTTTTAATCATGAGATGCACAAGCTAAAGACAAGGACAGGAGCCAGAATCAAGACTATTCTTCCACAGGCTGAAGAGGCACCAATCAGTCTGCTGTGCGGTGTCCCTCAAACACACACACACATACACACAAATGCATAATCACGTACACGCACGAGCACACTCCTTTTTCGCTTCTCATTTGTATCATCAGCTTAATGACTGGATTGGGCAGTTTGCCTGAATCACTCTCAAGCTCAGGCCAGAGTGCCGGTGGCTTTATTAACTTGGTCTGTTTCCAGGCTTCCCATTACCAAGTCCGGCTGTAATTCCCATCCCATTCTGCCTTTCCGCTCTGCATCATTTCACCCGACATCACCCTATCCACTCGCATGGCCTATTCTCACACCCCTCCATTCCAAAAATTAAATTTAACCTGCGGAGAGAGATAGAGAAAGAGACTGTGTGTGTGTGTGTGTGTGAGAGAGAGAGAGACATAATTGAACTGTGCAATATATATCTGTATTGTGCAGTGAGACATGCTTCTTCAGAGTCCTTCTTTTTTTTCTCCAGCAGTTAGAGTCTCACTTTGTCAATGTTTTTACTGAGAAAATTCAATTAATCTAAGAGAACAGTGAACACACACTCAGCCCCAGACAGTTTGAAAGTTATACAGTTGTAATGCTTCTTTTTATAAGTAGACGCAATAAAAGTTATCTTTTACTAGTGTTCTGTGAAAAGACTTTCCTTCTGTTTTTATTGGTTTCCTCAGGCTAACAGTGTGGCAGCATAAACTAACAAAAAAGCTTTAAGCAGACACTGGCACTTAATGATAGGAATGACAGTAGTACCAAATTATTTAATTGGACATTTGCATATAATTTCAGAGTTACATAGAGGTTTTTTATTGGAGTTTTTTTTTTTTTTAATACTGAAAGATAAACAGTGCAGAACACACTCAGAACATCTAAAAGTTCACCCACCCAGTTTTCTTTGATAATTAAATGCATTAAAAAAAATAAATAAAAATAAAATTACACACGAATATGTATAACACATATGCCAATATTTAGAGATTTTATTTAGGAAGTCTTTTATGCTCACCATTCCTGCATTTATTTAATAAAAAATACAGTAAAGTGCATTAATATTGTGAAATATTATTACAATTGAAAAAATAAATATGTTATTGGAATTTACAATATCTAAAGCTCAAAAGAAAGTTCAAATCTTAAAATTTGAAATAGCATTTTTTGTAACAACGTAAAAGTCTTTACTGTCACTTTTGATCAATTTAATGCATCCTTGCTGAATAATAATAAAAAAAGCATTAACAGCAGCAATAGTGTTTTACTCTCAGCCATACAATACCATGTATCTCAGCAGTGGAATAACAAATGATCTTGAATGTCATATCTAAGTGGTTATAAATTGCAAACAGGAGTCCATATTTTGTAATACTCCATTTTCACTCTAACTATATATGCCAACTTTTCCAAAGCAAGGCAGCAAGACATTTATTTAAGCTATTAAATATAGGAAGGTCTTTGGATATCTTTCCATTTTTTGGTGTATATAACAAAAATCTGTTAGCTTGCATTTTCTTCCATTAACTACTCAAATTACAGGGTATGTATGCAATAAATGTAATTTGGCCTCCACAATAACAATTTCTCCAGTTGAAATAACAAATCAGCTCAAAAACTTACTTCCAGAATGTTAAAAGCTCTACACTCACACACAGTTAAAGTTATGGTGAAATGATACACTGCAAGCTGACTTAGACATTTTAGAATAAAAATAAAAATATAATCAATTCAACTTGCAAAGTTTCTTATCTTTCCATCTCTGCAACATAATTCCATTGAAAAGAATAAACTGTGATGCTACCCTATGCTAGACCACATTGTACTATGGTATACACTGATGAGCTAAAACATTATGACCACCTGCCTAATATGCTGTTGGTTCTCTGCGTGCTACCGAAACATCGCTGACCCGCCAAGACATAGACTCTACAAGACCCCTGAAGGTGTCCTGTGGTATCTCGCACCAAGACGTTAGCAGTAGTTCCTTCAAGTCCTGTAGGTTGCAAGCTGGAGCAGCTGTGGATCGAACTTGTTGGTCCAGCATATCGCACAGATGCTCAATTAGACTAAGATCTGGGGAATTTAGAGGCCAGGGCAACACTTGAACTCTTCATCATGTTCCTCAAACCATTCCTGAACAATGTTTGCAGGCATGTTCTATGTTCTATCTTAGAAACAAATGAGATATATTTATAGTTTCAACATTATTTGTCCTTCAGATAATCCTCTTTAAAAGAAAAAAGTCTCAGCTGTATGCAAAGTGACCCACCTTTGTTTTTTGTGTTTTTTTTTTTTTTTTTTAAATACTAAAAATAAATAAATAAATAAACTAGGGGAGGTTCTGAAATTTGGTTGATTTGACACGGAATGACACAGCAGAGTGTGACACATTCCTCCCATAACATCACTAAATTTTTTTGAACTTCTTTAGTAGAACTTTTTTTGGCTCGGACCAGATCGAATAGCCTTGATTGACCTCGGCATCGACGTACTGTGGGCGCCCAACACCCTGTCGCCGGTTTGTGGTTTGTCCCTCTTGCACTGTTAGTAAATTCTCACCACTGCTGACTGGAAACAACCCACAAGCTAATTGCTGTTTCAGAGATACCCAATCTATAACAATTTGGCCCTTGTTAAAGTCGCTCAGATTTTTATTCCTGCCCATTTCTCCTGCATCCAACATGTTGATTATGAGAACTGATTGTTTGCTTACCATCTAATCTACCCAGACCTTAATAATCACCTGTGACTGGTCATAATGTTTTGGCTCATCAGTGTATATAGCACCACATCTGATAATAATGTTCTACAGTTTTTTTAGAAGTTGTCTGCTTCAGAGATAAATTGTGCTATTAATTATGAATTTTGATGTGCTGAATTCAAACATGGTAATTAAAACAACTGATATGTTTATATATATATATATAATTTAAAATCAGCAAAATGGTTATATAAATAAAATGTATTATGAAACAAAAGGTAAAAAAATGTTATGTACATAGTTTAGTCTTATTCAGTGTCTACTCTGAGCTTCTTGGCTTGTATTCATTAAATCTCTTATCACTTTCCAGCAATAGTCTGCAAGCATTGATGGGCTCCATTTGCTCCATTTGAAGTTATCTGCACTGTTCACACAAGTACGAGGCACCTCTGCTCACTTTATATCAGAAATCACTTCGCAAAATCAAACACTGACAAATAAAAGTGCCCTGTATGACAGTGGTGCAAAGCTCAGTTGGAAGGCTACAGCCCTGCAGAGTTCAGCTTTAACCCTAATAAAACACACTTGATCCAGCTCATCAAGTCCTTCAGGCTTATTTAAAAACTACAGGTACAGTATGTGTGCTGGAGCAGGGTTGGAACTAAACTCTGCAGGACTGTGGCCCTCCAGGAATTGAGTTTTGCACCCTTGTATGATTTCTAAAGCTGATATAGGGCAATTCGTTAAGCAGAGTGATGTAAGCTTCATTATGATTGCATCATTCATGACTTCAAGGAATAACATGATGCAATTCATATTATGTATGATGCAATACAACATCATTCATTGTTTTGCCTAAAAAGCAAGTACTGTCCAAACCCAGTCATAGATTTATATTAATATATCCAGTCAAAGATGAATTTTAGTCATTTCTGGTTCACTTATCCTCCACCATTCCCAAGTCAGTGGTCATATACTGACCCAATAGCATTTCTGGTAACACTTTATTTTACTTTATTTTTTATGCATATTACTAGAATAGTGGCTGTTTATTAATACTTATTAAGCAAATATTAATGCCTTATTCTGCATGACCTTATTCTCCATTCTTAATCCTATCCACTACCTAAACTTAACAACTACCTTACTAACTATTAATAAGAAGTAAATTAGGAGTTTACTGAGGAAAAAAGTAATAGTTAATAGTGAATGTGTTCCCTATACCAAAGTGCATTTCTTGAAAACTAGAGCCAATCAACAATTTTAAGCATCATTTTCATTCTCAGTGACCCAGAATTAGTAAAATTTCACTACATTTATTTCAGAAGCATTTTAGCTGTAGATCCTCATTGTACTTTTTGCAAGAGTTTATTCCTCCTATTCCATTAAATATTTTATGCCTGTTAAAAAAGGGAACTAGGTAACATTTAGTACCTAACATGTAGCAGCTTTGATACAACATCAGGTGTCTGTCAGTTAGTTTGACAAACATCTAATTATGGCCTGCTAATTTGCATTGCCTATTTAATGAATTCCAATGTCTAAGCTTTTCTATGTGATTCTTGGAATTGTCATTCTAATTATAGTTCTCTTCTGCACCTCACCAGTTAAAACATAACAGTAGCTAATCCCACTAAATATGAGTGTTTGCACACCCATCTACATTGACAGTAATAGGTTTAGAAGTGAGTGCACAGTACACAATGTAAATTTTTTGGCTTTCATTTTGCAAGTATTCGTCATAGATTTTCCCTTTTTTGCCTTGGAGCATCTCGTTCCCCAGACGATACTAATCAATGATGTCATTGTTGACCTTTAAAATGCCAGAGTCCGTGGCTGTGGGTCTCTGTCTTTTCATCCTTCTCTCAGTCTCATTCTTGCACACACACAAACAAACGTGAATCTGCAGTGCACAAAATACTTTTAAAGTTCTTTATGAGGTGCCATTTGAGTAGCGAGATCGATCACCATTTTGGATCGCATCATAAGCAATACATAGATTGACATATATGTAATTGCTTTGTTTATTAGAATGTCAAAGACGATGTCAACATATTGTGCGATTTAGCAGATAACGTGGATATCAAAATCCCTGTATTGCCTGAAAGCAAACATTAATCACTGGATGATAAGAAGTTAATAGGATTCACAGGTGACAGTGTGGACACCTCTTAGCAGCCATGCAGAAATGAGACCAATATCAGCTCATAACAGACACACACTAACACACATACACACTTATAACACACTCAATAAATCTTATTACGTTGTAGATAAACTTTAACGACAAAGAGCAAAACTTGTATTAAGGACCACCTTTAGAAAGCACAATGGAGGGAAACACACACACACACACACACACACACACAAAAAACAAAAAAACAACAACATGCAAACAAACAAAACATGATCTATTGCCATTCACAATACACAACACACTCTTTCTCCCCCACTCTACACTATTGACAATAGACAATTCTGCCAAAATTTCACTATTGTGACCGCACCTTAAAGGGTTAGTTCACCCAGAAATGGAAGTTCTGTCATTTATTACTCACTCTTGTGTCGGTCCACATCCATAAGACCTTCATTCATTCACATAAATTAAGATTAAGATTAAGTCTGAGAGGTTTCTGTCTCTCTATAGAGATCCAATGCAACTACCACTCCAAGGTCCAGAAAGGTAGGCAAAAGACATCATTAAAGTACTCCATGTGACTCCAGTGGCTTAAACTAAATTTTATGAAGCGACGTAAGTGCCACTTTACTTACAAAATTAAAATATTGATCTGCAACGCGCGTTCACGAGAGCTTCACAAAGCACGAGCGCAAGTTTTCACAAGAGCATTACGACAAATGCATTTTGTGCTATCCCTTCAACAAACACTGCTATTTCTTTCAGCAAATGCAAATTTTGTTTTAATCTACCAGTTAATGGGATTCTGTTGGACATCATTAATACTTTATGAATAAAGAAATCATTCTATACCCAACCCGATCTCACGATAATTCAAAGTATTTTACGCGGTGGCTAACTTTCAAAAAAAGTCACTAGGAAAGACCACCCCTAACCCCGCCCCTAAATGTACCTGTCACTGGGGTCTAAACAAATCATACGAAAACGTACGAGTGAGGTTATATGAATCCGTACGAATTAGCCACCTCGTAAAATACTTAAAAATTGCTGTGAGATTGTGTTGTCTATACCACATTATATATAAAATATGATATTCCTATCAGTGATTATCCAAGCTACCACTGCAGTACTTTTGTAAGAGTCTGAATAGAAGAATGTACTGTGCATTTCTGTGAATATGGAGAGATCAGAACTAAGACAGTCTGTTTCTTTGATGGCGGCTTAAGTCTCTCACATGGACTGATGATCAGCCCTCTCAAGCCCTAAGCCATCACACTATAATTTCACAGGAAGTGAAGAGGAGGAGACTAACCTTCACAAACTGCTTTCCTTTTCTCTTTTCTATTCCCTAAGCTCCTCTCCTTCCCTAAGCCTCTCACTCGGTCTCTCTCTTCCTCGTTCTCACGTTAGTGTGATTGACAGCCTCTAGGATGGGTTTTTAATGATGTCTCATAGCACATTAGGCTGACGGCCATTAGATTGGGACAATGTGACCTCCTCTCCTATTCTCAGCACCTGAACTCTTTGTGCATAACACACATATGTTACTGTGTGCGTGCATTTTCATGCACATACACGGACACAAACTAACTTATCAAATCATATTGCATACCCTATTTCACCTCAAATGACCATAATCTATATTTGACTGAAATGATTTTCTATTCCATCCATTTATCTTAATGGCAGTCCATTTTCTGGTAATAGATCAAGATAATTTTTTGATGTCGTCTCCCTAATCAAATTATAAATCTGATTCTTTCCCCTTTTCCCTTGTTCCCCAATGGTGGTTCTGTGTGGCCTGTCAAGTGTTTGTTATTCATTGCCTTTGACTTGCAATAAGATCACATTGATTCATACTGTTTGCTATCAAACCCTGATTTCTGTATATGCCAAGGTTAATTTTACTCCTTGGAGCTCCAAAATGGGATGAATAAACTCAATTCGCCTAATATGAAACCTAATGAACTTTTCAACTAGTTTCAGATAAGGTCAGAACTTTACCTCTCTCCACCTAGGATGATTGTTTTAAATGGAAGAAGTAATGACTTGGGTTAAAGTACTCTGGCTTTGTAACTCTCCACAACTTTTCTTACCAATTTTGCAGTTTGGAGTGAATGTTGAGTGTTTAAATATCTTCAGCTTGTTTTATAGTTTGTCTGTGCTATGAATCTGTGGTCAGGAGGAGCTATATTTAATCTATGGGATATTGTTTAAAGGAATATTACAATACTAGTTACATTTATAAAACAAACAAACGGAAATTTGGGTTACATTGATGCACTTACAATTAAAGTGAACAAGGCCTATCTGTAACGTTCAAATACTCATGTTTTTAATATCATAGCCAAAAGACATAAACAATGCATGTGAACATGGTTTTAATGACATATTTAAAACAGTTCATGTGACTACAGTGGTTCAATCTTAAATCGAGAATACTTTATGTGCGCCAAAAAAAAAAAAAAAAAAGAAAATAATGACTTTATTCAACAATATCTAGCGATGGGCTTCATGAAGCTTCGAAGTCATGTGTACCATTGAAACCATTTGAAACGTTTCGAAACACTTGATGTAACAAAGCCTCATTTACTGAAATCACTTGACTTTGGCAGTTTGATACACGCTCCAAACCACTGATTCGAAACAAAAGATTTGTAAAGCTTCGAAGCTTCATGAAGCAGTGTTTTGAAATCGCCCATCACTAGATATTGTTGAATAAAGTCGTTATTTTGTTTTTTTTTGGTGCACAAAAAGTATTCTCGATCTTAAGATTGAACCACTGTAGTCACATGAACTGTTTTAAATATGTCTTTAGTAGCTTTCTGGGCATCTGAAAGTGTTAATTATCTTGCTGTCAACTGAGCCATCGGATTTTATGAAAAATATCTTAATTTGTGTTCTGAAGATGAACAAAGGTTTTACGGGTGTGGAATGACATGAAGGTGAGTAATTAATGAAGAATTTTCATTTTTGGGTGAACTAACCCTTTAACTTGTATTAAACCTGGAATAGGCCTATAATTCAATGTAAAAAACATAATAAATCTTTACACATATTTTGTTTTTTGCACTAATGTTGACAAATTACTTCAGAGACCAAGTGTCTATAAGGAAAGACCCAACAAGAACATGATGGACATGTCCTCTCAATTAGGGATTCATGAATAATTTGATGTATAACAGTGATTGTACTTCATAATTGCAGCAATAATGTGTGTTGTGTTTTTTGGTTGATTTGACAGTATTCAGAGACCTGGCAGGTACTCTGCAGCTGTGGAGCAATTCCCAATCACAACACACTCCATTACTCACTCTACCATAATTATGGTAACCGGGATTTTCATCTCAAAACCAAATTAATCTCTTATTTCACGCTGATGAGCCCTTAATCAATTCAGAGACACTCCTTTGTTGTGATGTGCATATGAGTACTCAATCACTTTGAATATGTGTGGCGGACATGTTTGAGTATTGATGTGCATATGTCGTGTAGACGTGTGTATGAGCTTGTGCCGGAATGATGTGATTTCTGTATAAATTAATCATTCAGTGTTTTGTTACAGGATGTTCTCATTCTTATTTGTACGTAAAGTGTACATGCAAGTTTGACTAAACACTGAAACTTTCAGTAGGCCTATCATCATATTTTACACTTGTATAACTATAAAGATGTACAAATCTTTACCTTTACAGCCAGTCTTTAGAGAACTGGTAACAACATAGGTGACAAAGTTAATTTGTAAGTAAAGGATGAAGAAACTTTTGACTATATAAACTATATAAGTATGAGTATGTTTATGGTTATAATAGTCACAATCATTAAACCATTATAAAGTTAAATTAGCTAAATGTGTTAATTAAATGGCATATCATTAACCAAATTTAATTATATCATAAATATAACACATAGATATTTAAACTAAGATTCACAAATTCTCTAAAGTTGTTTATATGTAAAATAATTTATATTTTAGGTGCTGTCAATACACTGAAATGGTCTCAGTATCTTGAGTGCTAGAACCACTACATCTAAAAATATCTGTGAATATAAATGAGATAACATTGTTTGTTAGCACTGATACAAATGTTTATTATACTGTGAAATGTAGTATGTTTACCTGAGCTTCAACCAATTTAACCCATAAAAAAAGGAAAAAACCCTTTTATTTAATAGAAAAAAAGTGTAATGCACACTTTCTATTCTTTTGTCTGCTACATTTAAGCCGGACAATCTGTGTACACAGTGCAATCTCATTGTTTTGTAGTCAATGCATTTGAATGTCATTCAGCCTTTTATTTATGAATGCATATCTTTGTATTCAATTTATCTTTTATTTTTTTTGGCTCCGGCTTTTTTGATGTATGAATGGTTTTGATCCAGCCACTGTCTGCTTATGTTCTTACATTCTCTCTCTGGGGGCCACCGTAATGACTACCCTGGTGTACAATCAAAGTAAAATGATTATGCCTTATATTCTAAAAAAGCCTTGCAAGTCATGTTAAAAGATAAAATGCCTCATCGTCAGCCCCTTCATGTCTCTAGGTAGTCAGCGAGTGCTGTTTTCACGGCTTCCGCCTCTTAAACGTTTTCTTGCTGATGCCTGTCAGAAAGAAAAACAAAAACAACAACACCTAATTAGACCATAAATGTACTCATGGGACAAGATATTTCTCAAATGACCTTGGGAGACTGCTTACAGTTTGTTAACATCAAAGAACGCTTACTCCCACTTTAGCCAGATTTACATATTCTTGCACAGAGGTCAAATATATGTAAAAGACCTCTGTTTATCCGTAGATCTGAAACGGCAACCCATGTAATGAGGGCTCAAGTGCACAATCCACCAAGCCGAGCTACCAGCTAATTAGCTAATGTTCTAGTAGACACTCAAGAGAGATGTTTCTTCAACAGCCCACATGCTATAATCGACAATATATCTTTATCTTCTGTCATACAAAAATGCTGCTGTTTGTTTCCTCACATTCATGGTATAGTAATATTCAAATGTCACCTGCCAGGCTCGGCATGAGTGCACTTGTAAAGACAGCCACCAAGCGTGATGAGCGGTAATCACTGAGAGACAGTGAAGAGAATCAATATTCCAAAAACAGACAGCGATTTTTCTGCATTAGCAGCTGACAGGGTTGATCCGAATTAACCTTGCTCACATAACTACATTGTTCAACTGTGAAAATAACTGTCAAAAAGCACAGCAGAAAAAAAAATCCATCTTCAAGTCACAGCAGAATCGTAGAACAACACAGTAATCTTGCCAGCTACAGCACAACAACATTGCAAATTTTGAACTTTTAAAGGGAGGTTTTGTTTCTGAGTTAAAAATAACGACTTTCAAAATGCTGCAGAAGCATCCTTATTACATTGTTGGCATGTTCTCTTTTGGCACATTTTATAAAACTCATTACCATGTTCAAACTGACACGTTTCTCATCGCCACCACATACAAGTATCAATGAGAGAAAGAAAGAATGAAAAAAAAAAAAAATTCAGATATGGAACTTAACTGTTGTCTTTTTATATTCATAACTAATTTTAAATTCATAATGTCATATGCTATATGATTCACGATAACATAGGTTATCAAAGGATTAGTCCACTTTCAAATGTAAATTTCCTGATAATTTACCATGTCATTCAAGATGTTTATGTCCTTCTTTCTTCAGTCGAAAAGAAATGAAGGTTTTTGATGAAAATATTTCCAGGATTATTCTCCTTATAGTGGACTTCAATGGACTCCAAATGGTTGAAGGTCAAAATGACAGTTTCAGTGCAGCTTCAAAGAGCTCTACGTGATCCCAGACGAGGAATAAGAGTCTTATCTAGCAAAACAATCTGTCCTTTTCTAAAACATTTTTACAATTATATACGTTTTAACCACAAATGTTCTTCTTGAACTAGCTCTTTTCTTCTTCTTCTCTATTAGAATTCCGGCAGTGTAGATGCTGCTAAGTGTATTACTGCCCTCAACAGGTCAAAGTTTGAACTAATTGTTATATATTTGCAGAAGCATATTGTACAGGTGCATCTCAATAAATTAGAATATCATCAAAAAGTTATTTTTTTTTCTGTAATTTAATTCAAAATGTAAAACTTAAATATATTCTAGATTTATTAGACATAAAGTAAAATATTTCCAGACTTTTTTTTTGTTTTCAGCAAGCTGTAATCATCAAAATAAAAAAAATCAGTATCTCAAATTATTAGAATATTTAATTTCAAGTTCTATTAAATTACCATTCTCAGGGTATAAATACTGGGTTTAGATCAGTAATCCCAACAGCAGTCATGGGGAAGTCTGCTGACTTGACAGTTGTCCAGAAGAAGATCATCAAGACCCTCTACAATGAGGGTAAGCCACAGAGGGTCATTGCTGAAAGAGCTGGCTGTTCGCAGAGTGCTGTGCCAAAGCATATTAATGGAAAGTTGACTGGAAGGAAAAAGTGTGGTAGGAAAAGATGTACAAGTGAAAGGAATGACCACAGTCTTGAGAAAATTGTCAGGCAAAGCCGATTTAAGAACTTAGGAGAGCTTCAAAAGGAGTGGACTGAAGCTGGAGTCAGTGCATCAAGAGCCACCGCACACAGACGTCTTCAGGAAATGGGCTACAACTGTCACATTCCACGTACCAAGCCACTTCTGAACCAAAGACAATGTCAGAAGCGTCTTACCTGCGCTAAGGAGAAAAAGAACTGGACTGTTGCTCAGTGGTCCAAAGTCCTTGGAGGGCTTCAGATAAAAGTAAATTTTACTTTCCAGAGTCTGGAGGAAGAGTGGAGAGGCACAGAAACCATGTTGCTTGAAGTCCAGTGTGAAGTTTCCACAGTCAGTGATGATTTGGGCTGCCATGTCATCTGCTGGTGTTGGTCCACTGTGTTTTCTGAAGTCCACAGTCATCGCAGCCATCTACCAGGGAATTTTAGAGTACTTCATACTTCCTTCTGCTGCCAAGCTTTATGGAGATGCTGATTTCATTTTGCAGCAGGATTTGGCACCTGCCCACACTGCCAAAGGTACCAAAAGCTGGTTCAATGACCATGGTGTTACTGTGCTTGATTGGCCAGCAAACTTGCCTGACCTGAACCCCATAGAGAATCTATGGGGTATTGTCAAGAGGAAGATGAGAGACACCAGACCCAACAATGCAGATGACCTGAAGGCTGCTATCAAAGCAACCTGGGCTTCCATTACACCTGAGCAGTGCCACAGGCTGATTGCCTCCATGCCACGCTGCATTGATGCAGTAATTCATGCAAAAGGAGGCCCAACCAAGTATTGAGTGCATAGAAATAAACATACTTTTCAGAAGCCTGACATTTCTGTTTAAAATATCCTTTTGTTTTATTGATCTTATGAAGTATTCAAATTTTTTGAGATAGTGAATTGGTGGGTCTTTGTTAAATGTGAGCCAAAATCATCACAAACCAATCAAACCAAAGATTTAAAGTACTTCAGTGTGTGTGCACTGAATTTATTTAATACACGGGTTCCACAATTTAAGTTGAATTACTGAAATAAATAAACTTTTCCACAACATTCTAATTTATTGAGATACACCTGTATATGATAATTTAGTTCAAACTTTGACCTGTGGAAGTCCACTATAAGGAGAATCCTGGAATGTTTTCATCAAAAATCTTTCTTTCTTTTCAACTGAAGAAAGAAAGACATAAACATCTTGGATGACATGGGGGTGAGTAAATTATCAGGAAATTTTAATTTGAAAATGAACTAATCCTTTAACAATATTTACATCCTAAATCTTTTTTAATTTATAGTGGCCATAAGCACATTTGAATTTAAGACTGTTTATCTAAAGAATAAAAATGCAAAAACACAACATGACATCTTGCATTATGACAGATTGATTTTGTTTTTAACCACCCAATCGTTTCCGTATACCTTCCCATTTACTAAGAAAAAATAGACATATTCCATCTAAATAGAAAGTCAGAAAGAAAAGTACCCAGAAACCCATCAAAGAAAGGTCGTTTATGATTCAGGAGCCACATGGAGGTGTGGAGGCAGCTTTTTGCGTTAGAGCATGAAAGGAAATGGCTTTGAGTTTATCTGAGCTCTTTTCCATATAGAGGAATGAGAAAGGCCTGCCATTTTCATCTCCATAAGAATTACTAACCCTAAAAATGAGGCAGCGCTCCTCCTGACACAACACTCCATCTTCATTCGGACCACCCTTGCAAAACAATTCTGCAGAGCTGGAGAAGAATACTTGTGCCGGAAGGACACGACAGCTCATTCCATTAAAAGCTGCTGTGCAACGTTTGAAAAACTAGTTTAATTCAAAGTTTGATTCCACCGCACCTTTGCACTTTCTGCCATTATATATTAAGCTGTTTAATTTACGGATTATTCTTTCAGAGCATTTGTTTGTGAGACCCAATCTGTCTTTCTTGAATTTGGAGGATGCATAAAAGAGTATTCTACAACACCAGAAACTTTCACTTGGGAATAGCCGAACTCTTTTGTCTGCAAGATAAGTGACACACAAATTAGTTTTTCTGAATAAAGAAACAGAGACAAATGTCCTTAAAGGAACAGTTCACTCCAGAAATAAAATTCTGTCATTATTTACTCACCCTCATGTCTTTCTTTCCTCCATGGAAAACAAAATGAGAATTCACACAAATGTGCTACATTCCAAGTCTTCTGTATTCTAGCTTTGTGTGAGAAACAGTGTTATCACTAACTAAAACTATTAAAAGAGAGAGAAAAATAGACAAATAACCTAAACTAAATAAAAATTAGAAATGCTAAATGAAATTAAACATGGAATAAAACAAAAAATTAAACAAAAATAAATTAAAACTATTTATGGTAACACTTTACTTTAGTGTACAATTCTTACTATTAACTAATTGCTTATTAGCATGAATATTACTTAGATATTGGCTGTTTATTACTTATAAAGCACATATTAATACCTTATTGTGTATGAGTATTCTATATCCGTTAATCCTACCCAATACCTAAATTTAACAACTACCTTACTATTAATAAGCAGTAATTAATGGTAACACTTTACAATAAGGTTCATTAGTTAAACATAAGTTAATGTATTAACTTACATGAACTAACCATGAGTAATACATGTGTTACTTACTAATCTAATGTTAGTTAATGAAAATACAGTTGTTCATTGTTTGTTCATGTTAGTTCACAGTGCATTAATTAATGTTAACAAGATTTTAATAATATATTAGTAAATACTGAAATTAATATTAACAAAGATTAATAAATGCTGTATAAGTGCAGTTCATTATTTGTAACGTCTGGTGAACTCAAAAACTAAGGGAGAGCTGGATCCACATGCAAAATAGTTTAATAATAAAAATAAACAAACATAACCACAACAGAGACCAGAGGACCAGAGAACCATGGAACAGGGAACAGAATGAGAAGCATCCATGTAGAACAAGACCTGACAAAGATCACAGGAAACACAGGGGTATAAATACACAGGGTCAAACAAGCTAAACAAGATAACAAGTTAACAAGACACACATGGGAAAGACTAATCAATGGGGAAAACTACAAACATGGCCACAGGACACAGGAATGAAAGAATGAAACACTTCAACATAAGTCCATACAAAACAAGTACAACACCGGGATCGTGACAAAGCCCCCCCTCAAAGGAGCGGCTTCCAGACACTCCTAACCACTCCAGGAGGGAGGTGGAGCAGAGGCAGAACAGGGGGAGGGAAGGTGGGCCAGCAGCAGTGCAGACTGGCTTGAAGACCCCCATGGTGGAGCAGACCACCACCACTGAAGATCTGGCAAAGATGGTGACCACCCCGGTGGATCAAGCGGAACTGGAACAAGGAGCACAGAAAGGTTAGGGTTGGCCTCTGGGGCCGTAACTGGACAGGCAGGGAGCTCAGGATCGCCCTCCAAGGTTCTGACCAGAGCGACCTCTCTGGTCGTTTTGAGGCAGGCAGACAATTCAAGAACGACCTCCGTGGTTGCGTTGAGGCAGACATGCAGTTCAGGTATGAACTCTGTGGTCGTGTCGAGACAGACAGGAAAATCAGGAATGACTTCCGTGGTCACATCAGGGCAGACAAGAAGTTCAGGCTGGGTTCTGGGACCGGGGCAAACTCTGGAATAGACTTATGGACAGAGGTGGACTCATGGACTAGAGCAGGCTCTGAAGCAGATTCATGGACTGGAACTGGCTCTGGAGCGGATTAAAGGACCAGAGCGGGCTCTGGAGCGGATTCAAGGACCGGAGCGGGCTCTGGAGAGAATTCATGGACTGGAGCTGTCTCAGGAGCGAATTCATGGACTGGAGCGAGCTCTGGAGCGGATTCAAGGACTGGAGAGAGCTCTTGAGCAGATTCATGGACTGGATCCGATGTGTGCATAGCCCACACACACCAAATGGCTGTGGCCATAATGACCAGCGCTGCAATCTCTGAGGGCTCAGGCGTGGCAGCCATCTTGGCTGAGGGCTCATCAGGCGTAGCAGCCATCTTGCCTGAGGGTTCAGGGAGATCTGCTGAGATGTGACAGGGCTCTGGAAGATCTGCTGAGACGTGACAAGGCTCTGGAGTGGCGGTCATCTTGCGACAAGGCTCAGGGATGGCGGCCATCTTAAAATCCTCCTCTACTACCCCCACAGTGTAAGATGAACCACTTATTTGAAGGGCATAGTCCAGAAATTCCACCAGAGACCCCCGAGGACCATCATGGATGAGTAGGTGCTGGTAGTGGTTATTGAGTCCATGGCATTAAAAGTCAATGAGGGCGAAGTCTGGGAAATCTGTGAGGTAGGCGATATCCACAAAATATTTGGTGTAGTCCTTGAGGGAACGGTTGCCTTGCCAGAGTCTAATTAAACTAATTTCTGGGTATATCTTGGGTCAGGTATTCTGTAACGTCTGGTGAACTCAAAAACTATGGGAGAGCTGGATCCACATGCAAAATAGTTTAATAATAAAAATAAAGAAACATAACCACAACAGAGACCAGAGAACCATGGAACAGGAAACAGAATGAGAAGCATCTGACATACATCCATGTAGGACAAGACCTGACAAAGATCACAGGAAACACAGAGGTATAAATACACAGGGTTAAACAAGCTAAACAAGATAAGTTAACAAGACACACCTGGGAAAGACTAATCAATGGGGAAAACTACAAACATGGCCACAGGAATGAACACAGAGACAAGAGGAACATAAAACACTTCAACATAAAAATCCATACAAATTAAGTACAACACCGGAATCTTGACATTATTAGTTCATGTTAACTAATGTAGTTAACTAATGAACCTTATTGTAAAGTGTTACCGTTAAAAGTAATTAGGAGGCAAAAGTCATAATTAATAGTGAGAAATGGCCCCTAAACTAAAGTGTGACCACATTTATTAATATGTAAAATGGCAAAGGCACAACAAAATTACTAAGAATTAAACTAAAATTAAAATGAGTTGTAGCCTAATGATTAGAGAGTCAGGCTTGTAACCTGAACTGAGGTGCCTAGGTGCTTTGAGGAAGGCACCTAACCCCCAATCACTCCCCAGGCACTGCAGCAAAAAAAAAAAAAATTGTGATAAATCATGAAAATAATTTTTTAAGGTGTACTTGGCTACACGTCATGTCACTTCAGTCACTTAAAAGCACTCTTGTGAACTGGATCAACTGATTCTTTGAAAAGATTCAAAGAATAATTTGTTCACAATTTCTACTTTTCTAATATAATGCCAACCAATTAAATGTCAGTCTATTCCTCACACAAGGATACTGAACAACTTCAGAAAAATTGAAATTTAAAGCATACAGTCATATTTATGGTGCTGCTGTGTCCTTTAGCATGGAGAACTGTCTGCAAAAACCGTCCCCTTTGTGTTTCGCAGAAGAAATACAGTCATATGGCTTTGAAATGACACAAGGGTGAGTAAATGATGATAGAATTTTCATTTTTTAGATGAACTATTACTTTACCATTGTCTTTTGGAATGTTGCTTCCCATTCCCATTTTTATTATTTAAATGAGTCTCAAAAAATCTCTCTCTATAGGTATCCAAAGTCATAAACTGTCCACTTCTGTCTCTGCGAGACTGATTCTCTGATGGTCACACACATATACATATACACACCTGCGCATATACACACTGTCACCACAGTAATGGAGTTGTGGGCTCTTGGCAGCTGAGGCGGTGTATGGCAGCGAGGCGATTACGGAAATGAAAAAGCTCCATCTCTGAGTGGGGCCCGAGGCAGGGGGGCAGGCCAGGGAAAAGCCCCCTGGGGGGTGATTTGATTTGGGAGATGATGTACAGCCGTAAACTGATAATATCACTCTATAAACTCTGCTTGCCTTTCTCAGCCTGCACTGCTATTTCAGACCCCACAAACCATCCACTATTCACTTTCAGAGCACACACACACACACATTCACATCCATATACACACACACAAACACACACATGCCTTTCGGTGCCAGTGAGATCTAATCATGATATAAGTCCATTCATATGTATATTTTTTGGAAGCGAGACTGAGTTTGGATTGTATCTTTCATCCTTTCTTTGCAGGGATTGAAAGAAAATCTGTATTCCAGGAACATAGACCGCTCTGATTTAAGCCCACTGTTCATTCTGCTTTCTGCCTTAGCCATTATTTGTCTAGCTTTATGGCATCACATTTGTTGAGAGTTCGTATATGCACATGTGAGTGTTTATGTGCACGTGTGTGTATGTGTGTGTGTGCAGAGAAAATAAACCTTAAAGACCCAGATGGAGGTCAGATGGCCCACTGAAACACTTTGCAATTGTGGACACCACTCATATGGAAATGTGTTACACATTACTGGTTTCATTTTCAAGACTTCATGAAGACTTATACAACACATTACCAAGCCCTTTTATGAAGCCTGACTGTTATTACCCTCCCACAGTCACTCACAGTTGGACTAGTTTTGAAATAGAACGCGGTGAGTGCCGGTAGTTTATGTGTGCCGTAAGCATGTGTAATAATGCTCTCCATGGGTTCGGAGTGCTGCCTTAGATCACACAAGAGCATAGACAATGTGATTTACTAATGCAATCTCACCGTTCCATGCAACCTATAATCAAGTAAAAGGGGTTTAAGTGTGAATGTGTGCATGAACGTGTGCTTCCTAAAGCACAATCCATAAAAATGTCTCTATCCCGTACCACATATCTGTAGTTATGTCAGAAGAGCATTGTAAAGTTTTGACATAAACTATTATAAAATAGTTAAAAAAGAGTAGTTTACTATGGCTCAGTGGTGTAAAGTAATTGAGTAAATGTAATTAGTTAATTAATTAACTTACTGTACTTAAGTATTTTTTTTTTAAGTATGTTTGAGTATATTAGCAACTTTTACTCTCTAATTGACTACATTTTTGAATAAGTATATTTACCTTTTACTCCAATACATTTGTAATGAGTAATGCAATTATGTTACATTTGGCATGACACCTAACTTTTTCTGCAGCAGTTTATTTCTGGTGAACATGAGTTAACATGGCTGCAGCCGGTGATGAAGCTAAAACCAGCACATGCAAGAGTATTTTATTGTACTTAACATTATTTTATTTATCTATTACATTTAAAGGATTAGTTCAGTTTCAAATGAAAATTTGCTTTACTCATCCTCAAGCCATCCTAGGTGTATATGACTTTCTTTTTTCTGATAAACACAATCAGAGATATATTAATAAATGTCCTGATGCATCCGAGCTTTATAATGGCAGTGAGGGGGATCAGTGAGTATGAGCTGAAGAAAGTGTCTCCATCCAAATCCATCCATCATAAACGTAAAGTAAAGCTTGGGGTACTTTTTTTTTATTTAAGAGTGGTTCTCTTTCTGCTAAATGCAAAAAAATGTCAGGACTTCCAGAGAGAGTGAGGGGAGCTGGACACTGACCTGCTAGAATCTGATCTCCAATGCTTTACAAAGAGAAAGAGGTGAACGATTATCCTCAGATCCATTCTCTCCAACCACCACCTCACACCTGCAACTTACTTTCTGCAATTCCTTTCTTTTTCATTGGACAAGGTAACATGGTCTTCTATTATTCATCTCCTCTTGTAGCTCAGCTTCAAGAATAGTTTTTTTTTTTTTTTTTTTTTGGAGCCATAGGTATCCCATTGACCTTCCCTATCCTTCCAGTCGCTCTTTCTAAACCTCTTTTCTCAGGCACTGAGTCAGAGGCATGCTATTATCCTATAAGGCTGAGTAGGGAAAGGAGAAGAAGGGCACCAGAGATCACTTAGAGAATGCAAGGACATTATGTTCACCTCACCTCTTTTATCTCTCTCTTCTTCTTCCCCCCTCTCTTTAATAGAGTCTTGCTGCATGGGCTGGCAGGGAAATAAGGATGGACGTGCTCGTATGTGAGCAGATGTGAGCCTCCTCCTGTACAAAACAGGATAAGGTCTTTTCACTAACCTGCCCTCCCTACTAGGATCCTAGCACACTCTTGTCCTCTCTGTCTCTCCTTTTAAAGTGAAGAGGAGGAATCATTACCTCTGAAATGAACTGAATGCTATAAAGGAGAGCAGTACAGGGAGGAAAGGAAAAAACAGGGACAGGTGCTCCAGTTCACTTTTTTTCATCCTCTCAGTTATTATAGGATATCTCAAGGCAGGTCTTTCAGAGAGAGAGAAAGAGATAGAAAAAGAAATGGAGCTGAGGAGACAATTTTAGCAATGCATTATTGAAGAAAATTACACAAAGTAAAAAAAAAAAAAAAGATTATATAAAGAAAAAACACTTTATTCTCTACTCCTGTAAATATAAGATAAAGTTACTTCAGTGTAGCTCACATGGTTTCATAAACTTGTTTAATTGACGCCATTTAGATCTACATCACCTCCTGAAACACAAACACAGCATCATACTTTCAATCAACCCTTACCATCATTAATCTTTTTTAGCCTTAGTGGGTAAATGTTTTTAAACCATGGTTATAATGAAGTGATGTCTGATTTGTGAGTCAATTATTCTATTCAAATGATTCTTTTTTATGAATCAATCTAACTGATTCATGTTGAGCAGTTGAGATTCTGATTCTGAAGTCTGATTCTTGAGTTACTGGCTGAAGTGAATTACTTTAACTGGTCAAATAAGTTAAAAGGTTAGTTCACCCAAAAATGAAATTTCTTTTATTAATTACTCACCCTCATCATTCATCTATGGAACACAAATTAAGATATTTTTGATGAAATCCAAGGGGTTTCTGATCCTCCATAGAAAGCAACATAATTACCACATTCAAGGCCCAGAAAGGTAGTAAAGACATCATTAAAATAGTCAACGTGACTACAGTGGTTCAACCTTAATGTTATGAAGCGACAATAATACTTTTTGTGCGCAAAAACTAAACAAAAATAACAAGTTTATTCAACAATTTCTTCTTTTCCCTGTCAGTCTCCTACGCTGTTGACATTGTAAACACAGTGTAGCACTTCCGGGTTCTACGTCAGAATGCCGACTCAGTATTGATCGATGCTGTTCACAACACATGCGTGTGATACTGATGCAGGAGCAGGCCAATAATGAGTCAGCGTTTTGACATAGAACCTGGAAGCTCTGCACTGTGTTTACTACGTCAACCAGGGCCGGCGCAAGCTCAACTGCTGCTCTAGGCAAAACACTGTTGTGCCGCCCCCACTTCACACTCACAATTAAACTCGATCTTTGAGATGCATGTGAAAGACTGAAGGTTTTGTTTATTGATTTATTAATAAACTTACACTAATATAAAAGCATGTACAAGCATGTTTTCGGATTTCTTTCTTCTTTCTTCTTTTTTTTTTCATTCTACAATGTAAAAAATACATTGAGACACAAAAATCGGTGGCAGTTCTATAGTGGCAAAGTGGTTCTCACACCCAAAATATTGTCACTTGCACGTGCACAGCTTTTCATTATGAATAGAGGTTATATAAATAGGCCTATATGGCATTTATAAATATTGTGCACACAAAGGTGAGCTACGTGACTCCTCCGCTTTCTCTCACACACACATAGGCGGAGGGTGAACTAACTTAAGGCTAAGGAGAAGTGCTTCGCCTTTAAAAACACATATTTCAATTTCCTTGTAATAGTTTCAGTTCACGTATCGTCGCACAACCTACACAGCCCAGCATAAACACTCCTGATAAACCATTTGCTATTAAAGCATCTACGTTCACAAACCACTGTTAATTTTAACAGAAAATACTGTATAAGGGATTTGGCATGGCAGAAAGCTCGCAAAGAGTGCTCCCTAATCACTAAAAAGTTGTCATATCTCACTAAGTTCTGTTATAATTAATCAAGCTGTCACACACTGAATCACACATTGAGAGTATTTGCGATCTTGCAAACTCATAGTCCACTCACCGCTCAAAACGCTGTTTTTTTCTTTTGTTCGGTGAAATACCGCTCTAGGTTGGGGCGGGGTTTGGTACTCAGTAGAATGAGGGAAAGATAATTTAGATTTAGAATAACTAATCGGGTGATAACTTTTTGATTAAAGTGAAATAATTCCAAACGAATGTCTAAAAAAAATAACTAACTTAAAAACTAAATCCCTCTCTTTTTTGCCGCCCTCACTGTGCTGCCGCCCTAGGCGGCTGTCTAGTTCGCCTATAGGCACATAGGAGCATAGGAGAGAGACATAGAAGAGAAGATTATTGTTGATTTATTATTTGAAGACTTTATTGTTGAATAAAGTTGTTATATTTGTTTTGTTTTTGAGCACAAAAAGTATTCTCATCGCTTTTAAAGGCTGATTTATACTTCTACTTCTAACTTACACCGTAGCCTTTGCGCTACAGGCTACGCGTCATCGTGCAATTACACATGCAGGCAGAGGCTCTAGCAGACCAATCACAGCGCTTGTGGTCCACGCATTAATTTGCCCGTTGTTACATTTTTGGAGAGGTGCACATCAGGCTGCGCTGTAGACTATGCATACTACACACAGCCAACGACATAGGCTATGCCTTAGTTTTGATGCAGAAGTATAAATCAGCCTTAAGGTTGAACATGGACTATTTTAATGATGTCTTTACTACCTTTCTGGGCCTTGAATATGGTAATTACATTGCTGTCTATGGAGGATCAGAAACCTCTCGGATTTCATAAAACATATCTTGATTTGTGTTCTGAAGATGAACGAAGGTCTTACGGAATTGGAATGACATGAGGGTGAGTAACTAATGACAGAATTTTCATTTCTGGGTGAACTAACCCTGTAAAGGATTAGATCACTTTTAAATGAAAATTACCCCAAGATTTACTCACCCTCAAACCATAGGTGTATATGACTTTCTTCTTTCTGATGAACACAGTTGGAGAAATATTAATAAATATTCTGATGCATCCGAGCTTTATAATGGCAGGATCAACAAGTATGAGCTGAAGAAAGTGTCTCCATCCACATCCATCCATCATAAACATACTCCACACGGCTACGGGGGGTTAATAAAGGCCTTCTGAAGCGAAGCGATGCATTTGTGTAAAAAATAAAAAAATTAAGTAAAACATCTAGCTTCCGCCAGACCGCAGATGATTTGTCCATTTGCCTTTATTAACCCCCTGGAGCCGTGTGGAATATGTATATGATGAATGGATGTGGATGGAGACACAAAGTTGTCATGGCATGGGGCTGCAATTTTTGGCTTTTCCGAGATCTTTTTTTTTTTTTTTTTTTATAGAAAGAGAACCACTCTTCCCAAGTGTCAAAGAGAAGTAACAAAAAGAGGTTAATAAAAATATAGATGGACAGAGAAATACAAAAGACAGTAATATCTGAACAAGCTCATAATGAACAAATAGCATTGCTTATTTGATCAAGAAGTTTTTTGCAAACTCAGAATTTTAGTGATAGATTTGATATTTTATTTAAAGAATAGAAAATCTCTAACACAAAATATTATATACCATATATATATAATATATATACCACAAAGTGATGAGAACAGCATTAAAAGACCCCTTCAAATGGAAGCTTATTATTAATGTCACAAGAAGCATGTCATTAACAGTCTTTCCCCTGAGCATGCTGACCTCGGGCTGGGGGGAAGACCCTGTTGCCATGGTGCTGTGACCTTTGGAGTTCCTATGGTGGATTTAGAGGATGGTAATGACTCAAAAGGAAGTAAAGTGTGCTATGTCACTAAATATATATCACTGATGAACAGACATAATGAGATGCCTCCCAGGTTTAAAAATAACAGTGCAATAGAAGAGAGAGCACAGTGGACACGCACAGACAAGTGTTTACACACACTTTTGGTGCTTCCATGGTGATGCCTATAGGCTACAGAAGCTACTTATTTGCATGTATTTGGTCCATACGATGGAAGTCAATAGCTTTATAGTTTCGATAGTTTTGCTTCATAAGGACAATGAAAACTGCATTAGTTTGAAACGACATGAGGGTGACCAAAGTTTCATTTTTGGGTGAAATATATATTAACACAAAGCAAAGAATGAGCATAGTCACCTACAATGAGAAAATAAATTACCTGATATTTTACAAAATCCTAAATTAAAATGTAAAATTCCTCAAACATTGCTGAAATATTGTCTTTCCTACATTTACTGTTCATTTCTGATACACACAAAGCCAAATTCAGATCCAAGGCACTCATTTCATTTCATATTAATGTCAAAAGTGAAATATTTAAAAAAGTTTCATTCATGAGCTCAGAAAACAAGACATGTCAAAGGGCTTTATATTTATATTTTTTATTAAACTTGTCACCTAGGTTAACATTTCTATTAAATATCTGATTTCAGTTTGTGGTTTTGGATGAGTATTCATGTACTCTTTTATGTCCTTAGTTTGTTTTTTGTTTTTTTATGTAAAAATGCATTCAGTATCTACAATTTCAAGGTTTTCAATGAGACTCACAAGATGAATGTGGGAGATGAAGTGCAGCAAGCAATCTATTTGAGCAGAAACCTGCGAAACATCGCTCTGTTTATAGAAGCCATAAGAAGGCCTTTGCAATGAATAAAGCCTGCTTCAATTAACCATGAGCTTTTTAATCATTGAGTGTATTCAAGTACAGCTTGCTAAATTGCAATAGAATTTATACAAATCAATAGTAAAATGAAGCCCACAGTGTAAAACACTTCAGTTTTCATATTAAACTGGTGCCAATAAGTATTTGGACACTTAAGCGTTGAAAAGAAAAAGAAAAAATCAAATCAAGTGGCATTGTGAAGATATTAGATAAGTCTGATAATCATATTCAGATAAGTCTGAAAAGATCTGGCACTTTAGGAGTTCATTAAAACAGTAAACTGTTCTGGGCGATTTGCATTTGTTGGCAATGCTACTAGGTTTAATATCTAATGCAATGGCATTTAGATACATCTGAAGTGTCTACATATGTTTTGCAGTCACCATATGAGCAAAATTATATAGCATTTCCACTGGTCTTTAGAGTTAATGGGGACACAGATCAAAAGCAAAGCAAAAAGCTATGAGACCTACTGCCAACCTGCAGAAGATAAGAAATCAAACAATGCAAGCTGCTCATTACACTCATTTTGAAAGACAAATAAATCCACCCAGACCTCACAATATTAACTTTGATTGTGTCGTGTATGGTAATTTGACATTTTGAAGTGTCACACTGACAGAAGAAAATAAGGCAGTGATTGTGGTGCTTGTTAAAAGAATAAACAAGTTGACATATTTCTGCCCTATTTATATGATTGACACATGCTATTGTATTATGTTCCTTTACACTAGAGAGAAACAGAGCCCTGTGGGAAGTACAGTGTGTGTGTGCATCTATATGTGTGTGCCAAGACAAGGCAGATATTAACCCCCAACACACACCATATATTATTACCAACAGAAAGTTATACAAAGCAAATGTGTGGGTGTGTTTTCATTTATTCAGACAAGGAAGAACTAGAGGCTTCCTGATAATGGCTGTGATAGCTGACCCTCTGTGCTCTCTGCCCTCTTTGTGTCAGAGACTGAGCGAACAAAATGTCTGTATGGATGAAGGAGTTCCATTTTCTCTGCCTTGCATTTCTGTGTTTATGTTATCCTCTGTGGGGCAGCGTTTATGCATCTGTATCCCATGTGAAACGGATGCTGAATATGAGCATCTCCATCAAAACACTGCAGAGCCGAACAGGGTAGATAAGTGATGGATTGTGTTCGCTATTCTGTTTGCTTTCCTTCTTGAACTCTTACTATCTAGACCACAGTATCACTTTTTGACAGTCTTATTTTGCTATGGGCAAAATCCAAACTTCTGAGCCTTGGAACACGGGGTATTCATAGTGGTCAAAGAGACAAAATACCTGTCGTCTTTTTATGCAGTTGTCTATTATATGAACAACTTAACCCCTAGAATGCATAAAAGGAGTCATTGGATATCTGATGAGTTCCTCATAAAACTTGAGTGTGATATGAATGTCATTTACATACAGTACACAAACATTTTGGAGTCAGTAAGATTTTTAAATGTTTTTTTGAAAAAAGCCAAAAACTTTATGTTCAACAAGGCTTGTTTGATCTAAAATACTGTAAAACAGTAATATTGTAAAAATTATATAACAACTCAAAATAACTGATTTCCTTCAGAAATCATTTTAATATGCTGATTTGGTGCTCAGGAAACAAACTTCTGGGGACATCCTCCCCCATGAGAAAATTTTTGTGATTTTATCATGTTAACAAAGCATTCTGGTGCACTCTGACAAGTAAATAAATGAAAAAAACAACAACATTTGCTTCAAGTAAAAAACAAACAACAACAGCAACAGCAACACAAACTTATTGACACTATGGCTGGGCATTGACAAATTTCACAACTGGATCTGATTTTGATTCAGAAGCTTGCGATTTTGATTTGATTACCTTCAATATTAATTAATTAGGGGCCTATCAGGTAACTTACAGTAAATTTCCAGTAAAAAAATCTCAACTAATGCTGTAAACTCTACAGGGAACCACAGCTGGTACATCATTATAATATTAACGGTTAAAATTAATTGATTTGTAAGCTACTTTCATATAAATTGCACATAAGGAAGATTTTATAATAACAATACATTTTTAATGACATAATTAGGTTTCTACTTGTTTTTAGGCCTAAACATTTAAATGGTGGCTGTCATAAAACAGATTTATACATTTAATGTTGAAGAAAAAAAATATATGTTAATTATCTTAAGTACAGATACAATGAATATGAATAGCCTACCTATCGTGCATATAGGCTATTTAGCTAAATGCTCCTCTCTAAGTTCATTTTTGTAGCTGACTAACGAGTTTTTGGACATTGAACAGCTTTTCTGAGGTAAACGTGACAGTAAATGTGACATTTTTACAAGCTGATTTATTGACGGCTTTCCGCGGTTGAAACGCTGATTGATCGACACGTGACATGATACTGATTTCAGTAAGTTGTACTGTATCTTTCAACATATCTTCGGATGTTTATTCATGTTTATTTCGTGTTGTGACTAGTAAAGCGGAAGAGATGACCGGTTCACGAGCTCTCTGCTTTGAAATGAATCGCTACAGCAATCTGTCACACCACAGAGTGCCCAGAACATCGCAACACCTCGAGAGACGTCTATGGTCTCACTCCAGTCTATAGGAAAGTACTAGTAGCCCATTTTCGATTCTTGTTATGTTTATTGTGCTTGCAGTATTGCACTGCTAGGGAGGCGCGGGGCAATCATATTCCAGGGGGGGCCGGTGCCACCCCGTGTCACCCCTCTGGACACGCCCCTGTGCAGTGCATGTGTGACGAGTGCTGTACTAAGCTCTTGTTGTTATTCTATGGGTTTCACATTTAGTTCTCAGTGCACTTAAAAAGATGAAAAAAGGATCAGTTTGAGTGAATGCACAGACTCATTCACCTCTAAATAAATGGAAAATTTAAGTATGTTAAGTATTTCCCATAATGACATATGCAACTAAAAGGATCTAAAAGTGACAGTTTAATTTCCAAACAGTGATTCCACCATTCATTATTACAGTTAATAGCAGAGACTCTGAAATACATAAATGTTACAATATTCAACCATCTGTCATCATGTAAAAAAAAAAATTATGTGTTCCACAGAGGAAAGAAAATGATACAGGTTTGAAATGACATAAACGTGAGTAAATGATGAGAAGTTTTTGAGTGAACAATCCCTTTGAAATCTTCAGGTCTTCATGATCTGAAGTTCAAATTGTTGCATGCTGAACATACTGGGAGCAGCTGCAGTGACCCTTGGGAAACACTTAAAACCATTTCTTTGATGACACACACCATAATATGACAGGAAATTGTTTCTTTTAAGGGCATCTGGTACTGCTGCATACCCATCATCTCTCTATGAATGTGTTTGTATGTGTGAGTCAGGTTCAGAGACACTATGGGGACCAAATGTCAAGCATGGTATCCTGAGATCATCTACATTGTGCTTAATAAATATACTAAATAATGCCCTAATAAAAAGGTAAAAATGTTTCTATGAAAGTTAGATTCACAGGTAGAGGGTCAAAAACATCCTCAGCTCTGTATATAAACAACAGAAATCAACAAGCCTTAATTATGAGATAAAAAGTCAAAATTATGAGTCAGTAAGTCATAGTAAAGAGATAAAAAACATAATTATAAAAAATCCTTTGGTAAATCATTATTATGACATAAAAAGTAAAAATTATGAGCCCGACAGTAATTATGAGAAAACAGTTTATGAAATGATTGAAATACAAATTAAATTATGCAAATACATTATACAAATACAAATTATGAAATTAAATTATGAAATACAAAATTATGACAAAAAAATAAAGTTATGTGATAACGACGAGTCTAATGATGAAACTAACAGTCTAAAAGTAAAACTAAAAGTCAGAATTATCACATTAAAGTTTTAATTGAGATAAAGTAAAAAAATATGAGATAAGTGATAATTATGACACAAAAAGTCAAAATGATGACAAATCGAAGTTCTGTCATAAATGACCCACCTTATCTTACAATTTTAACTTTTTATGTCATTAATATGTTTATGTAATATTTATAACTTTAATGTCATAATTATTATTTACCAAAGCATGACTTTTTTTTCTTATGTGGTGGGCTTCCATATTAACATCTCCCTTATCTCTTTCCAGCTAAAGGCTGATGCTAAATAACAGCACTTGGCCTATAGGGGGCAATGTTGCTCTTCAACTGAGAGAACTAGGTGAATGGGTGAGCAAGAATGAGAGAGAAAGAAAAAGTGAGACTTTATATTGACTGTCTATTACAAATGACTGGAGAGGAAATGATATGCGTTCAGACCTCCCTGCAGTCTTCCCTCAATACAAACACACATACACACACACACACACACACACACACACACACGCACACACACACACACACACACACACGCACGCACACACGCACACACACACACACACACACACACACACACACACACACACACACACACACACACATCATATACACAGCATGAAGACTTGACAATAGCTTTTATTATACACCAACCACCAAACTCACACACGGAATTATTACCTTCCACAATGAGAGAGAGACAGATAGATCATGGATAGATCATGTGAGGGAAAACACACACACACACAAAATCAAAAAAGGTTCAAAGCTTATACATACTTGTTAAATCAAGAGAATGACAGTTTTGGGCTCTAAATGGTGGTGTTCATGCTACAGGTGAGCTAAACCAAAAACAATCATGGAAATAAATTTAAAGTAGCGAGTTGATAACGATAGAAGTGAACCAATGTTGATAGAAAAAGGACAGTAAAGAAAGGGAGAGAGGGGGCGAGATGCAAAGACTTAAAAGTGTGAGGAGATGACACAGAACTGATGGTGTGGTAATAAAACTGTCAGTGCTGTCACACCTGTGCACCATAAGGCAGCTGCAGCACACTGGTGTTGCTCAGAGAAAGAGCAGGAGACGGTGAGAGTGATTCTCCTGTCATTCCTTCTGCTCTCCCCTTGTCTGCTACCTTTTTTTGTGTCAGCACTAATGTGCTGCTTTTATAAGAGCTCAGAGCAGAGAGCCCTGCTGTCTCACTGAGAACATCATGTTCACACGCTGCACACATTAGCCACTGCTTCTCACCCAGACACGTGAGCGTCAGTGTAGGCATTTAAACTGGCAAATGGACTTTCTTTGAGTTTCTTCTGTGTAACATCTTAGCTTAGGTGAATATGCTTTTTAAGTTTTTAGCCCAACATGACTTTAGAAACTACTGTCCAACTAGAGCTACACTACCACTAATTAATACTTTTATTCAACAAGACACATTAAATTGATCAAAAGTGACAATAAAACATGTGTAATGTTACAAAAATGTATTTTTCAAATAATTGCTATAATCAATGAATCCATATATATATTTTTTTATTACAGTTTCCACTAAAATATTAAACGGCACAACTGTTTTCAACATTGATAATAATAAGAAATGTCACCTGAGCACCAAATCGGCAAATTAGAATGATTTCTGAAGGATCATGTGACACCGAAGACTGCAGTAATGATGCTGAAAATCCAACTTTGCCATTATAGGAATAAATTACAATAAAAAAAAAAAAAAAAAAAATATATATATATATATATATATATAGTTAAAATTGTAATAATATTTCACAATATTGCTGTTTAATAGTAATATTGAAATATTAAAAATTGGCTTAAAACTGCAAAGCATGTGGTTTTTTCAGCAGGAACAAGAATTAAAATTCAGAGTAATTCAAAGAATTTCAACTACTGCTTTAAGTGTCACTTTGGATGAGGATGATTCATTTTCATAAAATGAACAAGAGGAATTTAATACAACTCAAGATCAAAGGTCTCCTTTAACAGACAAATGAGGCAGCTGAAATCTGAAAATTTCAAACCCCCACTGATAATCATGAAAAGCAGCTAACACAGATAAACTAGTGTAAATAACTCCGCTTACGTGAGCCGCATCAGTACAACGAGGCACAAATGGGATGAACGTTGCGTCCGATCAGCCGGACGACACAATTACTGACGATTTACCTGCTAAGACGGGAGGCGTGCTCCCAAGTGCTTCTGGGTAATGACTTTCAGTGTGACTGACATCGGCGGCAACTTAAGATGACATGGGCTTTGCGTGCCGTCGCTGGGGTAACCTTCACGCAGGTTCACGAGTTACCATGAAGATGACAGTTCATTAACCCGTAAAACCTGAGGACATAACAAAGCAAACAGTGATCTGATAGATTCCCCTGGAAGAAAGGAACAGAGCAAGGACAACGTGGATGTGGGTGGACGTATTTGCCACACGGATCTGTGTTAGATATATTGACAGGGGTGTAGCAACCATTATAGTCATTATCATTTTTTTAGCAAGATAATCACTGTATTCAGCAGCCACATTTGTATGTCATTTGGAGGGATGGTGTAATGGTGCATTTAATTCCTCCTGGGAAGTTCGCATAACGAGTTCATGAAGTCATGTTTACGACATCAGATGCGTTCAAGTCACTTTTGTTGGAGCAAGATACCCGTGTGTCTTCTCTTAATTAAGTACACAAAATACAAGTTTTTAAACTCTACTTCTAGAAAACGAACAAGAAATTCATTCATTCATCCATCCATTCATTCATTCATTCATTCATTCACCAAAGTGCTGTACAATCTTGTAACGCATAAAAACAACACAACCTACTAGAACACCGGATACTAGCCCAATCTCTCAAAAGCTAAAAGCAAGAAGTAATTTATGACACAAGCTTTAAAAACATTTAAAGATGTGATCTCTCTAAGTTCATAAGACAGATTATTCCAAAGCCTCGGACCTGCAACAGCAAAGGCCTGATCCCTTTTAACTTTAAATGAGTTTGAGGGACAGAAAGCAATTACTTCTTATTTGATCTTAAAGACCTAGGTGCTTGGTAAAGAGCAATAAGCTCAGGCAGATAAGCAGGGTCCATCCCATGCATTGCTTTAAAAACATACAGCAGAATTCTATATTTTATATACAAAGGTATTAATAACCTTCTCTAAATCTTTTCTCGACAGAATAGGCTTTAATCACGCAAAATACCTAATCTGGACGAAGCAACTCTTAACCACGGCATTAATCAACACCTAGATTTTTTACTTGGTCATGGTAATAGTCTGGCCATGTACCTAAATAAGTAGCAATATCTAAGCATCCTCTGGCAGGGCCAAAAAGCATAATCTCAGTTTAACTTTTGTTTTAACTGAACCAAATTATGAGTCATCCAGCTCTTAACCTCCTCAGACATGGCAAAAGAGAGTTAGAACCACTATTCTCTCCTGATTTCAAAGGGAGATAAATTTGTGTATGACATGCCATATTTAAAAAAAAAAAATCGAACCCGGGGGCAACATATACAAAGAAAATAAAATAGGGCCAAAAACAGAACCCTGAGGAACCCCACAAGTGATCGGCATGTTGTTGAAACAAAGTTACCATACTTCACTGTGAATGCTCTATCAATAAGATAAGACTTGAACCACTTTAAAACCATCCCACGTGTTCCAACCAAATGGGATAGCCGCTTGATGAGAATCTCATGGTCTATTGTATCAAAAGCTGCACTCAAGTCCAATAAAATCAGAGCTGCAGCACTATCTGCATCTCTAATTAAACGAAGGTCATTAACAACTCTCAAGAGTGCAGACTCTGTACTATGACCTGCCCTAAAACTGGACTGAAATTTATGTAAGATCTTGTGTTTACTTAAAAATTACATCTTTGATAAGCATGGACGTTTTGAAATGGGCCTGTAATTCTTTATTTCAAAAAGGTCTAAGTTAGGCTTTTTAAGAAGCGGCTAAATAATCGCTTGATTAAGGCCCATTGGAACAATCCCATTATGATGACTACTGTTAATAATAGAGGTAATACTTGGCCCAAAAACATCCACCATTTTCTTAAGAAGACATAAAGGAACCACATCGCAACCACCAGATGTATAGCTTCAAACGAATAATGATGTCCTTAACTTGCGCCAGTGACACCTGCTCAAAGAGGTCAAAACGCCTGACACAAGCTGGCGACATCACAGCCTCAACCGGCAAGACTAGATCTAATCTTTTCCACTTTTTCCTCAAAAAATGTCTGAAACATTTCACATGTTTCCAACGAGGGAGTCAGAGCAGAACAGCTAGTTGGATTGAGACAAAGAACAAAGAATGTGCATCAGGTGTGTTTTGCTTTTTTATGTTTTTATTTGGTACCACTTTATATTAGGTGTCTTTAACTACTATGTACTAACATTTAAATCAATTATTTGATACAATGCACTAATACATACATGTTTTTACATTGTACTTATATTTAAAAAAATACCTGCTTGCAACTACAGCTGTAATTAATTTCTGTAATTATTCTGTAATTACATCAATAATTACACTGTTGAGTCCCTTCCCTTACCACCCTTCAACCTACCCATACGACCTGTACATATCTCTCCTCAATAGCAGTGTTTTGCAAAACAATATGAACACAATAAGTACATTGTACTTATTTTTTTGAAGTACACAGTAGTTAAGGACACCTAATATAAAGTGTGACCTTTTAGTTAATTTATGAACTCAGTTTAAACTTGATCATTACATATAATATTGTTATATAATACAATGCTATTATATTTTGTGCAGGCATTTAGCTTATTTTGTTGTAAATAAAAAAGCCTGACTATAGCAGGTTTCCATCCAAGGATTTTTTTGCGAAAAAGGGTTTAGCGCTTTAAAATGTTTAGCGATATAGCTGATGGAAATGCCATTTGTCGATAAAATTTCTCAAATGTCGACAATCTTTTTCTGTTTATTTTTAGCGCGTAAAATCTTTATCAATAGTTCAAAAGTCGCAAAAATGTTACTGCTAATCTGTAAGTATTGTGGTATTGCCCCAATTTGTAAACTCAGGGATTAAAGAAAATCTTCCCAGTCATATTTCCAACTTTGTGGTAACGGCTTCTTTTTTCTTTTTTTTAGCAGAGATGCTTTTCTATCTAGACAACCTTCATTCAACTCAACGTACACATGATGCACACTGGAAAAGCAGATACTGTGCTGTATGTTGCCTTAGAAATGGAAAATGTCATACTTTGCATATCTCACTCTAATCAGACTAAAGTACACAACACACACAAAAACTATGCACCTATTCAGCCGAGACTGTGCTCTCATCAATGCCTCTCTCCCTTTTCCTCTCTCACTCATGACTAAATACAGTAATGCATGTGCCTCTCCTGTAGGGTTTGACAATGCCGATGACACCGTGCCTGTAGCGGTGCTTATGTTATTTTCCCCCGAAAGGGCACATTAAAACGTGACACCCTCGTCTGCCTCGGTATTTGAAGTTTAAATGTGCAATGAACGCTGTCATGCGTTTACCCAGTGCAGACGCTGTGCGGTCTCAAATAAAGAGCATTCTTATTCTTTGGGAGACACCAAGAAAAAAATACCATGAATTATGGATCTGAAAAATCCTACCTGTATCTGAGTGAAAAGCGTGATGTTTATTGAAAGTGAATGGTTTGCTCTTCCCAGCTCTCTCTCTTTCACACACACACACACAAACACACACACACACAGCCACAATTTCAGATCAGAGTTAGCCAGGAGAGTTGTCCCTCGGTCCCTCCCTGTCTCTCTCAGAGAGACACTCGTCCCAGAGCAAAAAATTAAAAGTGACTTTTCCGCACAAACACACATGCTTCAAAAGGCTTGCGTGAAGGACTGAGGTGAAAGACTTTGTAGTATAATTAAATGGGATGAAGATTTATTCAGCATTAGCTTGTGAAAAAAGCAGGCAGTCGCATTCATACGTACTGCCTGTGCAAAGGATAAACAGTCCCCTTCTCCCTGACTTACTAATGCAGAGCTGCAGTGCTTTGATGTCCCTCCCTACAAATGAGAACTGTCTTCCCACAGGAGCTGCTCACCTGACGTGGGAGACATCTTCAATAAACATGTTTTGAAAAAAGGTGTTCTATAAGACGCATTACTGTTGCCAGTGAAGTTTGGACACATTGGGAAAAATAATTTTATGTAATCAAATTGTGTTCTTTTGATTATTATTAATAATAATAATGATGTCAGTATTATAATACACACATACCATTTGAAAGTTTGGGATCGGTATGATTTTCATTGTTTTGCCTTGGTGAGCATAAGAGGTAAGACATTTATTTAATCTAAAATACAGTAATGATACCATTTAAACATTTGTGGTAAGATTAGAGAGAGAGAGAGAGAGAGAGAGAGAGAGAGAGAGAGAAATTAATACTTTCATTTATCAAGGATGCATTAAATCAGGGGTTTTCAAAGACTCTTAACAAACCTATGAATGATATTAAGTCAAGAGCAGTGAATGATTTTCCTTTTCTTTTGTTGTTTGATTAACATTAACGACAGACAACAGCAGGTAGGTAGGCCTATATGGCCGCATTTACACTGCAGGTCTTGGTGCCCAATTCCGATTTGTTGAGATCCATTTTTTTTGACGACCAGCTTATATCTTCTTTTAAAAGTGACCCATATCAGATATCTGCATTTACACTATACACTTGGCGAAACAACCCAAGGTAGATGTACTGACCTGGACAAGCTTAGGCCGAAAAATAAGTAAAAATTGCACAATTTGCAATGGACGTAGATGAAGTGATAATACAAGCTTTTGCTTTCTGCACCATCTTTAAACTTTGGATTGAGCCTTCGTTCTCCATTGTGCTATTGAATAGAGTCATGTGATTGTGGTTGAGGTCATTTGCCACCATTGCTTTTTCAATGACTTTTGACTCGCATTGATGAGGATATCTGATCTGTCTGCTTAAACTGTTTACTTTAACTTTAGACATAACTGTGTTTATGTGAATACTCACCAATATGGGCATTTTGATAAATCTGTGTATTTGACTGTTCAAGCTCAACAAGCCATGAAAGTGAACTGAATTCAGAAGGCCGCCTGTCAGTACCGAATTCCATTCTCTTTTGCGGTTTATTGTGCTTTTAACAACACATCATCAAGCATGTCCCGCTCTTTCTTCTCATTCATCCATGTTTTCTTTGCTGCTCTATCATGTTTAAGCAGTCCTGCACTGCATGGATATATTTACATAAAGATAAACTACACTATATTGCCAAATGTTTTGGGACCCCTTTACGCACACATGAACTTTAATGACATCCCATTCTTAATCCATAGGGTTTAATATGGAGTCAGCTCACCCTTTGCAGCTATAACAGCTTCAACTTTTTCTGGGAAGGCTTTCCACAAGGTTTAGGAGTGTGTTTATGGGAATTTTTGACCATTCTTCTAGAAGCACATTTGTAGCTACAAAGCACATTTGTAGCATTCCACGACTCTCTCTATGCACTGTTCTTGAGCTAATCTGAAGGCCACATGAAGTTTGGGGGTCTGTAGCTATTGACTCTGCAGAAAGTTTGGCGACTACTGCGCACTGTGCGTCTCAGCACAGTGGACCCCGCTCTGTGATTTTACGTAGCCTACCACTTTGTGGCTGAGTTGCTGTTGTTCCCAATTGCTTCCACTTTGTTATGATACCACTAACAGTTGACCGTGGAATATTTAGTAGTGAGTGGCAACCTATTACGGTACCACGCTTGAATTTACTGAGCTCCTGAGTGCAACCCATTCTTTCACAAATGTTTGTAGAAGCAGTCTGCATGCCTAGGTGCTTGATTTTATACTCCTTTGGCCATGAAAGTGATTGGAACATCTGAATTCAATGATTTGGAGGGGTGTCCCAGTACTTTTGGCAATATAGTGTATATAAAAAAAACTATCGGTCGTCATATCACCCAGCCCGACTCCACACTTCCCCTAACATGCTTTCGAGTCCCCCTGGGGAGGCGCATTGCACACTTTGAAAACCCCCTGCATTAAATTGATTAAAAGTGACAGTGAAGACATTCACAACAAAAGATTATTTAATCAGTGCTTTACTAATGCAAAAAAAAAAAAGAAAAAAAAGAAAAGAAAAAAGCTGTTAATTGAACTTTCTATTCATCAAAGAATCCTGAAAAAAGTATCACCATTTATAGCACTGACTGTTTTCAATATTGATAATAATAAGAAATGTTTCCTGAGCACCAAATCAGCATATTAGAATGATCATGTGACACTGAAGACTGGAGTAATGATGCTGAAAATTCAGCTCTGCCATCATAGGATTAAATTATATTTTAAAATATATTAAAATATATTAATTTTAATTTTAATAAAATAGCCTTGGTAAGCATAATAGATTTCTTTCAAAAACATAAAAAATTTTAATGTTTCAAAAAATTTTGACAAGTACTGTATATGCAATACAATCAAATTAAATGAAGAGTGTTTCAAAGTTTAGAAGAATGTAAAAACTGTTGACACACACACACGTTGTTTTAACCACAGTATAATATAATGGGCAGGCAAAATGCCTCTTTGGCACTGCTGGTGTACAAGAAAAGAGTTGCACTTAACAGTTTATAGGGATGTTTACAAGCAGACTTTACTTCCCTTCTGTTGCACTCCTTTCTATACCCCTCTGCTCACCTGGTTCTCACTGTATCAAGTGTGTGTGTGGCAGCATATGGCTGTATGTGTGTAGAGGGGTTTTAGAGGTGTGCCGGTTTCTTTGTGGCTCCAGTGACTCGTCTAAGCCGTAGCTTTATGATGCGTCTGCCAGTGAGCAAAGCCATCACTCCCCTCTCTAATCCCACTGAAAAATTGGAAAAAAAAATGGGAAGCAGCCTCACTGATGGAAACAACATACACGCACACAAAAAACAAAAAAACAAAACAGAAAACAGAAATCTCTTCTCATGCACGCCGCTTTATTTGATCCCTCTAAGACTCAGTCAAATAAAGAAACATGAACACAAACAAAAGAGGCGGGAAGTGTTTGTGTGAGGAAGCTGATTGAAAAGTAAAGACAGATGTCTTCATCATCCTGCAGATGGACTTACACTGCTGTCAGCTCTTAGACAGGGCGAAGATTACTGTCTTCTGGACAAAATACTAAGGGAAGCAATGGGAGATGTCTGTTTCTGTTCTGGAGATACACGCATGGATACCAGCTGTAACTAAAACCCAACTTATTCAGTTTTAGGCATTCAGAAATGGAGAATCTGCTCACCTGAGAATCGTGTGGAGGACTTAAAGCGGTAAACAGTTTAATGTAAGTGTAAACATTGGGAAAACACCTACACCTACACACACAAACATCTTGTTCCCCTCGGTCCTGTTTTTGCTTGCAGGGTCTGCAGGTCTGAGAATGATAAACAGTTGTACACCTGCCTCCGATCCAAACAGCACTCTTCCAGCAAATGGCAAATCTAATCTTAGTGGTCAATACAACTCTAGTGATTGCACAGCAGATGGCCTTACACTAAATGGTGAGCTTTTACCCTTACTTAACTGGAGACATTGACTGAACACATTCCCCCTGTGCAGCCGCAGCTATAAAAAACATCTACTTGGAGCTAAGAAGAGATTATCCATGTGTCACTCAATGACACTGACCTCTCATTATCTCATTTAAGAAACTGCAACATAATAAGCCAAAGCCAGTGCATTACACTGATTTTTTCAACGGTTAAGGGCTGATGTTAGGCATGTTGTGAAGAGTAAATCACTGTAATGCAATGATACTGCTCTGATAAAATGCTAGCATAATTTAGTCCATTAGCCTAACTGGACATTGAGCAACATAGCATGTTAATTGTAATTGTCAGTAGGTTATTTGTACAAAAAGTGTGGTTCTAGAACACATACAGTTTGTATGTTTGCATAAACACCGAAACGTACATACTTATACAATCTAAAACACAGGAATTTTACATTATACAAATAAAATGTTAGCTTTTTAATGCTATATTCAACATTTCTTTGACTTGGGAGGGCAGCTATAATATAATAAATATAATATAATATAATATAATATAATATAATTAATATAATATAATAGTAACATGTATATATAGTTTTGGTTCAGTTTCACTGTGTTCTGTTCTTGTTTTGCCTGCCTGAGTTTCTAGTCCCTCGCACCTGCTTCTGTTAATGTTTCTGTTTGATTACCTTCTCTATGTATTTAAGCCCTGTGTTTCCTTAGTTCCCTTGTCCAGTATCATCTTAGTTTAATGTGGTTGTGTTAGTTTGTTCTCTTACGATCTCCTGAGTGTTCCTTGTTTATTTTAATAAAGGCTATTTTTGTTCTCTATCCCTTTCCTTGTGCGCTTCATTACAGCCGTGACAATAATATAATATAATATGTAAGCAATAAGGTACGAGAGGCTGTCCTGTATCGTAAGTAAGTCACGGCTGAAGGGCGTTGTTAGGCATGACGTGAAGAGGAGTGCCTGCAACCCCTTCAGCCGTGACTTATTCACAATTCAGCACTAGCCTCGAGTCAAAAATATGTATCAATGCAACTTTCATGAAGTAAAGTTTCAGTAAAAGCCTTCCTTCCGCTGGAAAAAAAATAGTCCCTGACTGTGAACAGCAACAGAAGTTACATTATTATACCATTAGATGGCAGCAAAGACTGTCTTTATGAGTGTGTCAGTCAGTAGCGAAGACTTTTACATTGAAAAGACTGAATTTTTCGTGAACACGGAACAAGATGCAACTGACAAATGCTTTGACTAGCGCTGTCAGTCACGGGAAAACCCCTTAACTGTTAAAAGGACAAGATAATACAGCAAACATTTAAACAGATTTTTTTTATCATGAACATAGGACTGACCTGAGGGAAAATGCTAAATCTGAATGCAGGTTATAAACTCACTCACTCGATCTCTTTCTCACAATACTCTTCTGCATAATACAGTAAGCTTCAATGAACAATATCAATTGAGAACATACAGTTTATGTTGCCAAGACTGGTTTCTACGGGTGTTGTGTAGTGATACACAGAACCATTGGGTGAAGCGGTCATAGCCGTGTTTTATCGTGAATAAAAGACAGCTATTAATCAGAGTAGATCAGAATCAAGGACAGGAACTAACCATTTTATAAAATATAATATAATACAGTTCATAAAGACTTTTACATTTCTAAAGCTGTGCATAGAATTTTTAATAATTTTTTCTATATTGTTAATATTATGCATTTCAGCATATAGCCAAACATACAAAAATGTATATGTAAACACTACGTATGAATAAGTTGCATTTTAAGCACTGAGGAAAACTTATTTATTTGTGGTTTGCTTGTAAATACACAGTCTATAATATTGCTTTTTGAGTTTAAATAGGTTTTATCCAGCACACATTTTACACTGGATTTCTGGAAGAGCTGCCCTGCTTTAATGCAGGTGAGTCTGGCTTAAGCTGGAACAATAAGGAAGCTTCATTTGAGCTCTCCGGACCTCAGACTGCCGCTAAAAGTGCTTCTGCCTCCGAGCACAAAGCCTCCCAGGGAAAACTTCTGGCCTCCCATTGGAAATGCCACTGATTGAGTCATCCGCCTTCGAAAGGCTCTTAGCGGGAAACCCAATCGGATGAGGCTCTCCGATTTTCCATCAGTCTTTTCTACCTATCTCCCCTCCCCCTCTCTCTCCCACGCATGATGGCCAAAAGCCCAGGGGTGCGATTTCTGCTATTCGCCTCTATTCACACGCTAAGACCTTCAGTCGGTACCTCTGGGGAAAGAAAGAGAGAGAAAGTGAGGCTGATTTGAGCTGGATGAGAGGGAGGATTTGAAGATGACCTGTCTACTGCCGATGGCGTGTGGAGGGATGTAGGTGGCTTGGCGCCTCTGCTGTGCCTTTCAAGTTTCTGCGAGCAGAGGTTTTAAGGCTGGCGACCAGGGAATTTGAGACTCACATCCATCAGATCATGTTGTTCGCTGTTTAGTAAACCGAGACTATATTAATACGCTTGACTGGGGTCAGAGGAACAAATGTGTTCGAATTAAAACAACATTATAGGATGACTCAAATTTGCTCTGTTGCCTACAATCCTCAGAGAATGAAGAGGAACTGAGCGATATGATCACAGGATATATCTGCTCTATTCCGACTCCCTTGTAGCTTTAATAATGGAATGAATTTCAAATGTTAACAGCTGCTGTGCAGGGGCAGTCGATACAAACCGGATCAGTGCCTGGCAACTGCTGTTGTCCTGACACGGGTGAAAAGAGAGCAGAGCCCTCATTCTGCACAATGATAGGCCACAGATCAGCTTAGCAATTACTACCCTGGTGAGGTCATTCGATTTGAAGCAAGAGAAGAAGAGAAGAACAAATGAAAGAAGAGAGAGAGAGAGAGCGAAAGAGATTGGTAGATGATGCACATTTGAAGCTGCAATCTAATAAGAGCAGAAGACAGAAGAGCAATGGTCATATTTGTGTATGTGAGACTGTGGGTCAAGTTTTGTCTACATTGTGGGGACCAAATGTCCTCACAAAGATAGTAAAACTTGAAGTCATCCACATGAAGTCAGCTTAAAAGATTAGCCATTCTGGAAGTCCAATTTGAATTAGACACACCTCTGTTGTAATCTGAGACGCAGGAGCAGGAAATCAGCAGCACATCATCTCAGTGTTTTCTCAGTGTCAACAGCATCAGAAGCAAAATTTCATTCTCGCACAATAAACAAGCTAAAAATGCTGCTTACTTGAATTGTCTGCTTCAACTGCATGCTCTCAGATTACTTTTGTCCATATAAGGGTTGTCGAGTGAACAAATAAAATGATTGACAAGTAGAAAGCATATCAAAATCTTCTGAATAAATAAACAAAAGAATATAACCATCTAGGCTACTTTATATATCTAGGCTAGCTATTGGTTTCTGGGAGAATTAGGTTTAGGCACAGGGAGTAAAAATATCATTAGCTCAAATAATACATGTCAATGTAAAGTCAATGTAAAGTACTCAACAGGACAGAAAAATAAAAAATAAAAAAATGTGTATGCATTAGTTTTGACCCAGTGTGCAGCTGAGTTTGATAAAATGGAAGCAGTATAATTGTTAAGTGCTCTTCGTTTTAAAGCAGTTCTCTAATTTTACTGAAGAGCAAATCCTACTTTAGAAATTTGTAATAATATTATTTCAAGGTACTGAAAACAAAGTAAAATATTTTAATTTGACACATTTTATTTCACAAAATAACCTTAACAAAACACGAGACAATCACCACACTGTAATTTGTTAAGCTGCCAATGACTTTTGGGTAAGCCTTAGAATCACACAGTTTGGGTATAATTTTATGACATTTGTCCAGGCATTTTTTGCTCAAGGTTGTTCCGGTTTGATGGGGGATGCTTGTACTCTGCAAATTATTGGAGTCTTGGGCATTCAGCTATAGCTCTTGAGCCATTTTGAAATGTTAAGCTTGTATTTGGAATCACATTGGCATTCTCTTCCCTGAAGATGAGCTTTCACAGAAGCTTCAGATTTTTTAGCTGACTGAAACAGGTTGTCTTGTAGCATTTCCTTTTGTTTGCACCATAGTTTATTTCTGCTAAGTAGCCCTATGGCATGATGCTATGACCAGTATAGCTTTTGCTGCTAGCATTTCCCAGGTTGCATATGTCTTCGAGTCTAAACATCTAATAACATCCCAATTAGATCAAAAGAATTAATAAGAACATACATCAACATCAGAACACTGTGACTTTCACTTTAAATTAAACCTTAAATTGGACCTATTATGCTCTTTCAAAGTCTTGATTTTGTTTTTTGGGGTAATTTTGGGGTGTTGGGGTAAACAATTTCAGTAGCCCCTCACTGCAGAACACGAGATCCAGGGGGCGGAGACGGGAAGGTTTAGGGATATGTAAAGTGGGAGGAGTTGGATCCAGATCCAGGAGGTGGAGATAGGTAGGTTTAGATCCAGGGGGCGAAGACGGGTAGGTTTAGGGATATGTAAAGTGGGAGGAGTTGGATCTGGATCCAACCTCGACCCCTGGATCTCGTGTTCTGCAGTGAGGACCATCTCCTGCAATGTTCTCTGATTGGTCAGCTGGACCACTGTGTTGTGATTGGTCATGCCCCTCACCACAATAATTCATTTCGGAGTGAACTTTGTGCTTTGTAACTTTGCAGGCCTTTTTAAAGCTCAAACAGCAACATTACACACTAAAGAAAGTTGAAAATGTAAAAAAGCATAATAGCATAATACAATAAAACTCTCAACATTTGTACAAACCCGATTCCAAAAAAGTTGGGACACTGTACAAATTGTGAATAAAAAAAGGAATGCAATGATGTGGAAGTTTCAAATTTCAATATTTTATTCAGAATACAACACAGATGACATATCAAATGTTTAAACTGAGAAAACGTATAATTTTAAGGGAAAAATAAGTTGATTTTAAATTTCATGGCAACAACATATCTCAAAAAAGTTGGGACAAGGCCATGTTTACCACTGTGTGGCATCCCCTCTTATTTTTATAACAGTCTGCAAACGTCTGGGGACTGAGGAGACAAGTTGCTCAAGTTTAGGAATAGGAATGTTGTCCCATTTTTGTCTAATACAGGCTTCTAGTTGCTCAACGGTCTTAGGTCTTCTTTGTCGCATCTTCCTCTTTATGATGCGCCAAATGTTTTCTATGGGTGAAAGATCTGGACTGCAGGCTGGCCATTTCAGTACCCAGATCCTTCTTCTACGCAGCCATGATGTTGTAATTGATGTAGTATGTGGTCTGGCATTGTTATGTTGGAAAATGCAAGGTCCTCCCTGAAAGAGACGACGTCTGGATGGGAGCATATGTTGTTCTAGAACTTGGATATACCTTTCAGCATTGATGGTGCCTTTCCAGATGTGTAAGCTGCCCATGCCACACGCACTCATGCAACCCCATACCATCAGAGATGCAGGCTTCTGAACTGAGCGCTGATAACAACTTGGGTTGTCCTTGTCCTCTTTAGTCCGGATGACATGGCGTCCCAGTTTTCCAAAAAGAATTTCTTTTTTGATTCGTCTGACCACAAAACAGTTTTCCACTTTGCAAAACAGTCCATTTTAAATGAGCCTTGGCCCAGAGAAAAAGCCTGCGCTTCTGGACCATGTTTAGATATGGCTTCTTTTTTGACCTATAGAGTTTTAGCCAGCAACGGCGAATGGCATGGTGGATTGTGTTCACCGACAATGTTTTCTGGAAGTATTCCTGAGACCGTGTTGTGATTTCCATTACAGTAGCATTCCTGTATGTGATGCAGTGCCGTCTAAGGGCCTGAAGATCACGGGCATCCAGTATGGTTTTCCGGCCTTGACCCTTACCCACAGAGATTGTTCCAGATTCTCTGAATCTTTGGATGATATTATGCACTGTAGATGATGATAACTGCAAACCCTTTGCAATTTTTCTCTGAGAAACTCCTTTCTGATATTGCTTTATGAGATTTGTAAATTATTGCATTCCTTTTTTATTCACAATTTGTACAGTGTCCCAACTTCTTTGGAATTGGGTTTGTATATGTGTATACTGCACCTTAATGATAGGAGACAAATAAAATAATCACCTGAGTTAGAAGGGACAACTGTAAAGATCTTTAAATCTTCTGGTAAAGAATCAAACATATTGGAGCTGTTTGCTGAACTGAAACTGAAAGATGATTGAGATTTTCCTGAAAAATAGTTTTTGTGGAATCAGACGTTGCACTGGACTTCATTCAATGGTTGAACATGATTTTATAATTCCTTATTATAATATCCTTACATTTCACACACATTTCATTTTCGTCTGAGTGATAATTCAATAGCCAAGAGAAGAACAATAGATATGCCCTATTCTTCATAAGTAATGGCATTAAGAACATATAAATATTCTTTTATGGAGTCCCACTCAGTTGCTGGGCTATAAACCTTTAGAAACTGTATTTATTTGGCTTAAAGAAAAACTCCACTGTTGCTGAGGCATTTGTAAGTTTTTCTTCTTAAAATGCTGTTGTGGTTTAGGTGAATAAACCCATTAGGATGCTGTGGAAAATCCCAGAGGGAAGAGATGAAGCGTTGTTTTGTGTGCTGAGATGTTTGAACACTTTTGTTAGACCCTGGTTTTCATTAGAATGCATTAAGGTCTCTAATATACAAAAGCAACCTAATTCAGGCTATAAAACGATACCCCGCGGAGCTCAGGTAATAATGCAAAGCTGAGATTCTTCATTAGCAACAAGACAGCAAGCAGCCATAATTTATTGCATGATAAAAAGCACAAGCGGTTCGTCTTGAAAGTATTTCAAGACGTCGTTTATCAAAGAGTTTGTAAATGGCTGCATTCAGGTTTGAATGCTCGACGCTAGAACCTTATTTCCATTTCTGTGACTGGAGGGCAAAGACGGGGCGAGAGAGAGAAAGACGGCAGACACATCGGGCTGTTTCAGTGTAACTTTTTAATTATCTTTTATGCTGATTTTCTTCATCAGGCCTTCAGGACAAGCGAAAGCATCATAAAAACAATTACAGAAGTGTTTGTGTTTTTCTTATCATCACAGAAATGCCACCGCAGGGCCCGATTCGTGCTACGCTCTCATTTATACACCTCTATGGCGCTATGCAATTCAAGCATGTTCTGCTGGGCATGAGAGACTGTGTTTAAGCATCCTTAGGAAATTTCTCTGGAGTGCAAGCCCTTTTCAAAGGAATCTTATTAAGACATATCCGAGTTATTAAGAAAGCAGGCACAAATAGTCCAAGCACACACATTTAAACCAGACAATGCTATATTTGTTTCCTTCAGAAACAATCGAGCTCCTGATGACAATAAAGAATTCACATTCTTCAGCCTTTAATTTTGCCAACAGGGACATCTTTCTCTCTCTTTCTCTCATTCCAGCTATCTTTCTCCAGTCTTCTCTCTCTGGTGAGATAGCTGTGCTCTCTGTGATATGTCTGTAGCCTGCAGTGGAGCTGAGTGCCTTAGGCAAATTATAAAACGAGGGGTCTGGTTTGGGGCTTTGTGCTCGAAGGGCAGCAAAACTTATAAAAAAGACTCTGATGAGTTCAAGTATACTTCTTCAGTTTTATACTTCAGCCCAAGGCAAATTTTACAAACTCACATATAGTCACCAGGACACATAAACATACACATGAACAAACACCACCAAAAGCCCTAGACTTGGAGAATCACAAGTTAAATATACTGTAGAATATGAAACTGTGTGGTTGTTACCTCAAGGCATTATTTCTACCTGATTTCACCTTTAAAATGACCTTTGTTGGTGTAAGCTAATGTAGGCAGGTTAATGTAGTCATATTAAAAATATTTCTATCTGGAATAAAACCATTTAATTTAGACATTACCACATGAATATCACTAAAGTGAGGGGTCACCATTCAAACATTTGTTTTCTTTGTTTGTTTTGAAAGAAATTAATGTATTTATTCAGCAAAGATACATTAAATTAATCAAAAGTCACAGTAAAGACGTTTATATTGTTACAAAAGATTTCCATTTCAAATAAATAGCCTAGTTCTTATGAACTTTCTATTTAAAATGAAGCAGCACAACCTTTTTTTAAATTTTGACAATAAGAATTGTCAAAGTTTCATTTGTCACGCGTCTTGTCTCCTGAGTTACCGTCATTATTAGTTAATTTGTGTTGGCTGTTTGTGTCGTTTTTCTCATTATGTTCTATACTTAAGTTGTACCCTGTCCTGCACTCATTGTCCAGTCACCGTAATATCCATGGCCCTCATGTATCAAACGATCATACGGTAGAAAACTGTGCGTATGGCCGTTTCCACGCAAAATTTGGCATTTATCAATATGAGCATGCGCGGTGGCTACGATCAAATCTCACGTCAGGTCTCAGCTTGTGTACACACATTTTTGAGTCAGCAGGAACTTGCGTGTGCAGCATAGTAAATCTGGTGGAGGTATGAGAATATTTTCCTGACCTACAATCTCTCACTAACTGATCATTAACCATTAAACGACACAATTAAAATGTCAAATTAAAATTAAATTAGAATGTTGATCACACGGGCGCCTCACACACGCAGACGCAACATATCAGTTCTAGCGTTGCTAACTTTAAATTTTCAGCCATTTATCAGCAAACTAAATGCAGAAAAAGTTAACACTGCTCAGTTTAATGGTCCGAGTACATCTAGGAGTACATCTGTACCAGTCAGTGCGCGCAACGCCCATCCAAACACATTTTTGCGCATGTGAAGAATGATGTTTTACGTGGATTGAAACAAGAGCGAAATAGAAAGCCTTAGTTTACATAAGGAACAGTAGTTCAGCAACCAATAAATGTTACATCGCGAATATGGAAACGTTTGGATTCTTCCCGAATGAGAGAGGTAGGATATGTGAGCCCAATTCAGTTTTGCTTTAAGTAAATTCATTTCTGCTTTATAATGAATGCCACTATAGCCTAATTTGTGTTTCAGTATATAGCTACTTAATTTTAGTTCTTGTTCTGTTCTGAATAAAATTAATTAGAGTGAGGTACTAAAATAACCAAGTTTATATAGGCTATATATTAATAATGTTTGTAAGTATTTAGTTTTATTTACCGGTATTATTATTTAAATTAATTTTATTGTTTGAAATTACGAGGTTGAGGGGTGTTTTTAGAGTAAGATAAATTTTTTTCATGTGATTACTTCCTCTTCATGGCCGGGTTACGTTTCTCTGTGTCAAACTATAGGGCGAGGCTTCTAAAATATGGGGCGTGATATTTAAATGATGACAGTTTTCAGCCACCACATTTATCAACACCCGTTCATTCGAGCGACGGAATTGGCCGCTTACGAATCACACGTGAGCGTTGTCGTAAGCTGATTTTTTCATTCGGATGTATGCTGGTTTCTACGTTCGTTTGATAAATGAGGGCCTATGTGTTTGCACATCTGCCTGCCTGCCTGTCTGTTGTTGTTGGATTTTCTGCCTTCGCCTGCCTTCCTGCAAGCATGCATTAGAGATGACCGGACCAAGAATAGATTACGCCGCAAAGTTTGCAGTTATGGCTCAGGAGAGCCACGATTTTGTCTTTTTCAAACGTTTTTTTCACCTAGCTCTCACCTGCCCCTTCGGCAACGAGACCCTGAAATCTATCTTCTGGAACGGGGTGAACTTTCACAATCCCGTGAACCTCACAAGAGGATCCTGCGGTTCCGCCCTCTGAACTCTTCACTCCTTCTTGGCCTGTCGGCTCTGTCTTGGCTCCTCCCACCTTTGGCTCCACCGTCTGTCCACTGTACTCCGTCCCTCCACCCCTACGACTGCAGGTTCCTTCTTCCCCTCGGCGTCACTTCTGTCCTCCATCACACCGGCTCCACCTCAGCCATCGGGTACTCTGGCTCCGCCTTTGATGGTCATCACCGCGGTATCGCCTGGGTCTCCAGTACCAGCGATGACGTTCATTCCCATCGGCTCTCCATCTGTAATGCCGTCCCCCAGCTGTCGTCAGCCTCGTCACCACCTTGACTCCTCCCTTCCTCGTCTCTGCTGTGGGCTGTGGGCACTGGGGAGCTCTGGGTCTGTACCATTGACCAACCACCATTAGTGTCGCCAGTGTCTTGTCGTCCCACCATCACCATCCCTTCGCCACACCCTGCCTTCATCCCTCCTCGCCTGCATCTCACCATCCCTTCTCCATCACCATGTCCTCCTCCTAAGGGATATTAATACCTAATGTATCTCACAGAAGTGAGTACACCCCTCACATTTTTGTAAATATTTTATTAGATCTTTTCATGTGACAACACTGAAAAAATGACACTTTGCTACAATGTAAAGTAGTGAGTGTACAGCTTGTATAATAGTGTAAATTTGCTGTCCCCTCAAAATAACTCAACACACAGCCATTATTGTCTAAACCACCGGCCACAAAAGTGGGTACACCCCTAAGTGAAAATGTCCAAATTTGGCCCAATTAGCCATTTTCTCTCCCCAGTGTCATGTGACTCATTAGGTGTTATAAGGTCTCAGGTGTGAATGGGGAGCAGGTTTGTTAAATTTGGTGTTAATCGCTCTCACTCTCTCATACTGGTCACTGGAAGTTCAACATGGCACCTCATGGCAAAGAGCTCTCTGAGGATCTGAAAAAAAGAATCGTAGCTCTACATAAAGATGGTGTAGGCTATAAGAAGATTGCCAAGACCCTGAAACTGCAGCACAGTGGCCAAGACCATACAGCAGTTTAACAGGACAGGTTCCACTCAGAACAGGCCTCACCATGGTCGACAAAAGAAGTTGAGTGCACATGCTCAGCGTCATATCCAGAGGTTGTGTTTGGGAAATAGACGTATGAGTGCTGCCAGCATTGCTGCAGAGGCTGAAGGGATGGGAGGTCAGCCTGTCAGTGCTCAGACCATATGCCGCACACTGCATCAAATTGGTCTGCATGTCTGTCGTCCCAGAAGGAAGTCTCTTCTAAAGATGATGCACAAGAAAGCCCGCAAACAGTTTGCTGAAGACAAGCTGACTAAGGAGCCATGTCCTGGGGTCTGATGAGACCAATATAAACTTATTTGCTTCAGATGGTGTCAAGCGTGTGTGGCGGCAACCAGGTGAGGAGTACAGAGACAAGTGTGTCTTGCCTACAGTCAAGCATGGTGGTGGGAGTGTCATGGTCTGGGGCTGCATGAGTGCTGCCGGCATTGGGGAGCATACAGCTCATTAAAAGTTATTTTCTTTATTTCACGAGTTTAGACATACATAAAATCAAAATAAGGTAATTTGTATAGTAATTTATGCATATTTGGCATACTGTCTGGGGGAGGGCTCAGAGCTTGGAATTTGGCCCGAACCTAGAGTACTCCCCCTCCTTAACTGGGATAGAAACCAGCCAAGAGTGAGGTGATGGGGTGGTGGAGGGATGCTGTGAAACTTGTCACGGGATAGAAGTGAGAGACAGCTTTATATATCGGCTTTTTCTTGCACTGATTGGTTGATTACTTGAACATGCGCCTCCCGAATTTTGTTAAAAAAAACTTCATGAAGTAACGCTGTGGATGGCATAACATTTGCGATGGACAGTTACACGTGTTTCATGGGGAATAAAGCGCCAGTTGTGAAATGTCAATCACCTCTGTTAAGTCTGTGTGGTATCAATAACACAAGCTAAGTGAGCTAACGTTATCCATTTGCTCTGTAGACAATGCGTTACAGCAGGAATCTCTGTGTGCCTGTCTGCCTGTTTGCATTTTGATTATGTCGAGAACACGTTCAGAATTAATAAACTTTTAATAAACTACAGAACAGCGCAAGCCAGAAACGGCACGCTTCACGCGGGCCGGGCATATATATGCTACGAGAACGGACACTGCACTAGTGATATAAAACACAGGTCTGTTAAGAGCACTTTTAAAAAGGTAGTCTAACATTTTTCTGACAAACAAATCACTCCCAAATCAGAAATTGACAGCACAGTAATTACTGGCACAGTAAAGGGTAGGCTATTTAAATAAAAGACAAACGAAAAATAAATGAACGAACAGTAATACGCCGTCCTAGTAAAATCTCACGTTTGAGTTTTAACAAGCTCCCATATTTTGCAGTAGATTCATTTAGACTAATAATAACGGGTAAAAAGGCTATTACATTTTGTTTCTATTCTATTTTCCACAATGTCAAAGCAGCGCAGCTTAACCCAAAATACTAGCTCATGCAGTTGTGCGCTTCAGACAGAAAATACTCCAGTTCCAGGGAACACATTAGAGGGCTAAGAAGACAATTTATATTTATTAAGTATAACAAGGTTGGGTTCCTTAAAATGTCCATCATATTAAAAATGGCTAGGCTATATAAGATAATTGTAAAAAAAGAGTATTGTATTTCGCCTATTTTGTAGTGTAACGTGTAAACATATTCAAGTGCTAATGAGAACCGTTTCGCGAGGGGTATGCCAGATGGGAAAAAAAAAAAAAAAAAAAATTCCCGAATATTCGAATCCCAAAATTGAAAATCGAATACCAACCTACCAATCAAATATTCAAATATTCTGGTCCAGCCCTAATGTACACTATAAAACTGCTTTGTCAGGTAGCCTAAATTATGCTGAATCTAAATTAACAGAATTTATTCATCACAAACATTATTATTCAATATAACCCTTAAGTTACCAACTGCACAGTGTACTTAAGAGTGATTGAATAAAAACAGATAACTGCAGCGGGAGATGAATCACATTTCTTTGAGCAGCTACTTCTATATTGAAAGTATCCATATGAAAAGTTTTTGTTCATTTTATTTTAGTGAAGACACACTGTTAAAATGCTTTCACAAATGGCTGGAATTAATCTTTTCAGCAATATGTAAATTATTCTCTTTCTGTGTGAGACTGTTTTGCATGGTTTAATTATTATTACACATTGAGCTATTGCCACATTTATTACAATAACAGCAGTAAGTTTGAGAAGTCAAGCAGTGTGTGTGTGTGTGTGTGTGTGTGTGTGTGTGTGTTGGGGGAGGGGTAACTCTGGGGATAACTCTGGGTTAAATAAAAATATGAAAATATAATAAAATGTTCAGATTTTGTTTGTGGGCCAGATGCAGGTTTTTTTTATTTTTATTTATTTATTTATTTATTTATTTTTAATTTTTTTTACAAATACTGGTTTGTTTGGTATTTTATAAAGTTTTAACCATGTTTTTTTTTCCCTTTCTTTTTTGTTATGAAGCTACTACAACGACACACTAACGCATTGCTATTTGTGGGGCGGCAATTAGCATATGCTGTTCTGTGACTGGACACATTTTGAATAATGAATAAAAGCTGAGATTTGAGAGAAACTTGCCTTCTGACCTCAGTCTTTCTCAATTTCAGCAGAATCCTTGAAACTGAAGTAATTAATAACTCAGAGTATTGCTGTGCACTGATCTCCTCCCAACCTTGAAAGAAAATGGAAGAGAAAAACAAGTTATGATCTGAAGTGTTTAGCACTCCTCTTCAGAATCTGACAGCAAGATGCAATAAATCAAAATACACAAAAGAACCTCCAAACACAAGGTACGTTACATAGAAGTGCATTATGTTACTAATCTATGAATGGTGTAGATATAATTATGTAAAAAGATATTTCTGCCAGTTTGATTAATAAAATATTGTTGATTATGTTTCTAACATGTTACCCACCCACAGTCTTACTTAGGCCTGTCAAAATCATGAATTTTGCAATGCTTAATTGTCATACAAATAATTGTGATTAACAATTTAATTCTGTTTTTTTTTTCATGTCATTTATGTTATTTGTTATACTTGTAATTGTATTAATATTTGGAATTAATGTTTAATTAATTATAATATAATAGGCTACAATATAATATAATAGTCATATTCTAGTCCGATGATGAAGAAAGGCACAAAGGATGAAATGGTAGTGTATTTATTAAAATAAGAAATCTCCACAAAAGGAAATCCACAAAGGGGCAAACTCAATGAATCATATATAATATAATATAATATAATATAATATAATATAATATAATATATCACACTCGTATGCGATATGGCTGTATATCAGCACAGCTGTGATTCGCCTGTAGACACGAGGCCGCAGGCCGAGTCCGTAGGTAATCACAGCGTGCTAATATACAGCCATATCGCACGGCTATGAGTGTGATATTGTGTTTATACAACAGTTCGACGGTATGAGTGTGTAAATAAATAAGAAACAACAACGGATTGTCTGTAAAAACCCTCCTTTGTGAGGAACTACTTCCTTCCGCCACGGATTCAAATCTCAAGCTGACAGTTTAACAGCTGAGCCCAAGCCTCCGTTACTAATTCTAAAATGTCACTTTAGAACTAGTAACGAAGAACCGTTGAGTCGCTTAATTGAAACTCACTGTAATATGTAGAGTATTATAAGAGAGATCGCCTGAGCAAGTGTATTACCTGCATCTAAGTGATATTCTTCATGTCAATTTTATAATCACAAAATCAGTTTGAATGTCTGCTGAGGAAAGCGATATCTTTGTCTTTGTCATTTTAACATTTAAGACATTCCCATGACAGCGCTAGTCAATGCATTTGTCAGTCGCGTCTCATAAGATGTTGATTAAAGTAAAAACAACATCCTTGTTTCCTTTTCAATATAAAAGACTTTGCGACCTACTCACTCACTCATAAAGACAGTCTTTGAAATGACAGTTAAAGATAGTTGCTGACGGCCTGGAGCTCACATTTCCGAAAGCATCTAAACAAATTTTCAGATAGGCACTGTGTTTACATATAAATCACATATCTAAGGTCTAAACAACTATATTCTTGCATAAAAATCTACATTCCGTTACAAAATAACAGTAGTATCTATAAAAATATGGTGGGTTTGCTTGTCCACCATGACACTCGCTCTAAGAATGCTGACAGTGGAGTGAGTGATTCAAACGGTGAAACGGATCCCATGGCGATACTGGTAGAATATCACATGGCTGGAAAGACCTCTCAGCCAATCAGATCCGAGAACCAGGAAGAACTGTTGGATAAAATATATAATACATAAACCTTCGTTTTAAGGAAGACCTTTGACTATCTTTGTGTACTTTACAACGTCTTTGGCAAAACTATATTGCACAGTTATATAAAATAATTGTGATTAGATCAAATAACCATGATCAGAACATTAGTCAATCATCATGACAGGCCTAGTCTTACTCCCAAAATAGTTTTCCTTACAGTCAACCTTAACACTGGACCTCACTATGCTTAACAATTACCAAAAAAAAAAAAAAAAAAAAAAAAAAAAAAAAAAAAAAAAAAGGGCCAAGCCAAATATAGCTAAATAATTAATGGTCTTAACCATTTAAATCAGAAATAACTGGTCGCTAATTTCACAGATTCCTTCAAACAGTTTATGAGTAAAAAATGTCTCCCAGTTTTAATTTAATGTGAGACCAAATATTTTTAGGACTCTATAAGACCAGGCTAAAACATGAGCCTAATGGACTTCAAGCCACTTCTTGGTTGTCTTTGCAGTTTGGGCAGGAGCATTGTCGTGCTGAATTGTCGTTCAATTGTGAGAAGCAAGCCATTCTGCAATATTCTCCTGTACTCCAAAGAATTAAATGACTTTTCACAGTGAAACAGCTCACCAACACCAGCAGCTAAAAAGGCTCCCCACACAATGACACCTCTTCCCCCATGCTTCACTGTGGTAGATGCATCTATTATTATATTTCTTAGCAGATTTTTAAAGACACTACTCTGGAGCGTCACCATGCAACTCGTGATTCTTTGTGATTTATTACTCCATGTACAAATTCCCATATTCTATCACAAACTTCATTCTGTCTTTGATGCTTTTCTGAGACAGCAAATGGTTTTTAAGTAGTGCATTTGCTTAAATGTTCCCCTGAGAAACGTTGCATTCCCTCACTAAACTTTTGCATTCTCTCGCAAAGATATTCATGTTCCCTCGCAAAACTTTTGTGTTCTCTCACAAACAGTGTTAATTTCGTTAACGAAAACTATGACGAAAAATATTCGTTGACGACCTTTTTTTCCTTGACTAAGACGAGAGATGACACCAATGTCATTTACCGATAACGTGACTAAAACAACACATGCCATATTGTTGACGAAAAAAGACAAGACTGAAATGTGGGTAAAAGACTAAAAACTTTTCCAAAATCACTCTTTTGAAATCACTTTTTGTTTTTGTCGAATAAAGGAGACAAAACATAACAGACTGCCATCTGGCAACCATACACACGAGCTCTCTCGACACTGAAGAAGAAGCGTGGAAGATCTGAAAACACAGACAAGTAAGCTGGAGTTCAGCTATCTTTATTTGAGATTTTCTACTTAAATCAAAGTGTCATTCAGTCGGTGTCGGTCTATATTTCGCTGCTCGTTTGCGACCATGTGTAGGCTGATATCCAGCAGTGGCTCTCAAACTGACGTACGCAAACAAAATGCTGAGTTAAAATAACATAAAAACTGAACATATTTCTAGCAGCTTTAATTCCGTAAATACAAAAAAAACATTCAGTCAAATTACCTCATCTTTCGCGGTCAAAACTGACTGCATCCATGCCAGCAAATTGTGCTACATTACAGGTGCTGGTCATATAATTAGAATATCATCAAAAAGTTGATTTATTTCACTAATTCCATTCAAAAAGTGAAACTTGTATATTATATTCATTCATTACACACAGACTGATATATTTCAAATGTTTATTTCTTTTAATTGTGATGATGATTCAGTACCTCAGAAAATTAGAATATTGTGAAAAGGTCCAATATTGAAGACACCTGGTGCCACACTCTAATCAGCTAATTAACTCAAAATACCTGCAAAGGCCTTTAAATGGTCTCTCAGTCTAGTTCTATAGGCTACACAATCATGGGGAAGACTGCTGACTTGACAGTTGTCCAAAAGACGACCACTGACACCTTGCACAAGGAGGGCAAGACACAAAAGATCATTGCAAAAGAGGCTGGCTGTTCACAGAGCTCTGTGTCCAAGCACATTAATAGAGAGGTGAAGGGAAGGAAAATATGTGGTAGAAAAAAGTGTACAAACAATAGGGATAACCGCACCCTGGAGAGGATTGTGAAACAAAACCCATTCAAAAATGTGGGGAAGATTCACAAAGAGTGGACTGCAGCTGGAGTCAGTGCTTCAAGAACCACTACGCGCAGATGTATGCAAGACATGGGTTTCAGCTGTCGCATTCCTTGAACTCTTGAACAACAGACAGCGTCAGAAGTGTCTCGCCTGAGCTAAAGACAAAAAGGACTGGACTGGTTTAAGGACCATGGTATCCCTGTTCTTAATTGGCCAGCAAACTCGCCTGACCTTAACCCCATAGAAAATCTATGGGGTATTGTGAAGAGGAAGATGTGATATGCCAGACCCAACAATGCAGAAGAGCTGAAGGCCACTATCAGAGCAACCTGGGCTCTTATAACACCTGAGCAGTGCCACAGACTGATCGACTCCATGCCACGCCGCATTGCTGCAGTAATTCAGGCAAAAATTCTAATTGTCTGAGATACTGAATTCGGGATTTTCCTTAGTTGTCAGTCATAATCATCAAAATTAAAAGAAATAAACATTTGAAATATATCAGTCTGTGTGTAATGAATGAATATAATATAGAAGTTTCACTTTTTGAATGGAATTAGTGAAATAAAAAATCCAAAACAATTCTAATTATATGACCAGCACCTGTAAGTGCTGTTCTCTACAATACCTTTGTGAAAGTGGGGATTTAGCATTTACTAGCATGAAGAACAAATATGCAGACTGCATATAGATTTAAGATTAAAGCTCTCTTCGATACAAAATCATTCCCTTTCTGGGTTTCATCATCACATTATTGCATACTGCTTTTTCTTAAATATTAAATTATTTCAGATTTAACATGCAAAATGGGGGTGAGTTATTGTTTTTCATTTTGATCTTATTATACGAGCAAGAATGCAATGTTTCCCGAATATCCACATGATTTCAAATGTGACATTGGTTTTATACAACACTTCAACAAACAAAAGGGTAATATTAAGTGATGTACATTTTAAACATTATTTTTGCTCTATTTTGCAACGAAAGAACTTCAAGAATTTCTGAACGAATCTGCGGCTTGAATGAATCTTCAATGATTCATTTATAAATACAGCCGCATGCTTTGATAATGAAATAACTCGATGATTCACTCATAAAAACAGTGACTATAATGTAATATTTAAAAGTATCACTTCGTTTTCATCATCATTGTATTTATTGAATTTTTTTAAGCATTATTTATTTTATAAAGATATTTATAAAGGTAAAAAAGTGCACTGGAAAAATCGATTTAAGAGGGCAAATATTGTCCCTTAATGGAAAAGGTGTAACTGCAGTAAGTGGAAAAGAGAGGGTACGCAGAAGGATGTTAAATCCCTCAGGGGGTACGACACTCTAAAAAGTTTGAGAACCACTTAAAAGGGATATGTAGAATTGCACAAGTGCAATGTCAGTACAACCTTGATTAAAATTTTTCATAAGCTTAAATGAATTGGTCTAAAGAGAAATTATGACTTTTGTCTAAAGATAAAATAGATATCAAAATTAATTTTGGTAGCTGTAGCTTGACTAAAAGTAATGACTAAGACTTGACAAAAATGCAATGACTTTTCTTCGACTAAAACTAGACTAAATTACTAAAATGTGACTAAGACTAAGAAGCATTTTCGTCTGAAGATTAAGACTAAATCAAAAATGGCTGCTAAAATTAACACTGCTCACAAAGACATTTGCGTGCACTCGTAAAACTTTTGCGTTCATTTTTTAAAAATATTTTTTTTTTCTCCCATCCCAAATTTTTCCTACCACCATGTCCCTTCAGGGGCTTCGTAGTAGGGGCTTATATATAATCACAACATATATCTTTAATTACACATTGGCTTACGAAGAAGTCTGTAAACAGAAAATCCTAAAGTATCTGTACATCACAATTATGGTTCCCAGTTTATTTCATAGTTCATTGAGAGAGTCAATTTTGAACACTGTAACGGCTCTGAATGATTCACTGAACGAGTATGATGAAAAGGACAACTCAAGAGTGGGTTCAAGGCTCTCTAATTAATCTTTAAGACTGACTCAGTAAAAAGCATCAGTTCATAGGAGTCATTTGTTCAAAAATCTGATATTGCGTTGTGCTCATTTGTTGAGTACAGCATCTGATGAAACTGCATATGGAATCAACTGTCCCAGTGGCCACTGGTGACTAGATTAAAAGTTACTGTCACAAATGTTTATTTTTTTGGCATGTTTGTAACCATTTTAGTCATAATATGGAGCCCAGATTAAAGGAGCTGATAAAAGACTACAATAGTGTAGAGTGAACAGGAGCTTATAAAAAAAGTCTCACTGTTCTTTCTCTCAGACTTTACACTCTTCTTTGCTTCACTTGCTTAAAAACAACCCTTTGAAACGCAAACACACGCACACACTGAAATATACTTTTTATTCGCTCTCATTCAGTCTTAGTGACGTCTCTACAGCAGACTTTATCTTTCCCTCCATATGTCAGAGTGAGGCAAAACATATTACAGCTGACACTCACGCAGACTATCATAGACCACTGCAATACAAAAGAAATGACTTGGGAACTGTAGTGATGGTTTTCGAGGGCTATATTGCAATACAGCAATGATTAGAAAGAGATGAGAAAAGTTTTTCAAAGGGCTTTAAGTATTGTAATAATGTAACGCCCCATAATTCCCATCCAAATCAAATGCAAATCAAGAAGCGTGTTTGTATTTCACCATTGCTCATGTAGATCTATGACCCTTTTCAATCACACTTCTTGAAGATTTATAGCTGCTCATATATGCAATTTCTCTTGTATTTTTTTAATTAACAAGAAACTTAGGAATTAGGAATTCAGGAATTTAGTTTAAGTTCACACACACAAGCCATCCAATAACTAAACAACAACAATAACAACAAACATGCTTAATTGTTCCCTTACAACATACTAAACAGGTTGTCATGGGACTGTATTATCTGATACAACAAGAAAATTAGAACACAATGTGCCATCTAACAAGATAACAGTTGTGCAAACTGGCTGAAAGGTCAAAAACAGTAGTACTATTATTTTAGATCTCAACATCTGCATTTGTCTGGCCGTCCATTAAAAACATTACAGGTGGGCAGAATGTAGAAAAGGGAACAGAACATTTGCATCTTCATGGGTGTCACTTTTAAAAATGCCAAAACAAGAATCAGCTTGTTCCAATTTATTATTTATCAATTATTTTTATATTTAAATTGTAACGTATAATTTATTAAAATCAATATATTTCAATAGTGTTTTAAACATTTGTACATTCCTTCAAAAGCAAATACATTCTTCAGCTATTATGTTAACCATAGTCACCATCTTTTCTGATGATTAGTTGTCAAATGCAGCAAGTGTCATGACTCATGAGGGTCGATGCAACTTATATTAATACTAATATTGAGTATCCAGTAAAATCTCTCACACTCAGATCAACCCTTTCTTTTCATACAGTTTATACACTCAGAAAAAGGTAAAAAAAAGAAAGAAAAAATGCCACTGGGGCAGTACCCTTATGATAATATATATCCTTTATATCATAATTGCTGAACACATCAGACCATAGACACTTTTGGCAGAATTCTAATGTCCTTGCGTTATTTAACCTAAGGGTGGCGCTCTAATGATGATTGACAGACTTTAGTACACATGACAAACTCATATAATGCCATCTTAGAAGTGTCTTAATGTAGTTATTACATCCAAATGTTGTTTTAAGAGTATTGCAAGTTAGGAATTCCAGGGAGGAAAACAAAGTCATGTCTATTCTCAGAACAAACATAAAACAAACACAACAGAACTACTGTATATAAAAGCTATTCACATTAGCACGTTTAAACTAAAGGGGTTTATACTTTCATTCATGATAGAGATACACAGGCTACTCCACATAGGAAGAACAGACATGCCAACTAGTTACTGACCTGATGCACAGTAATATCAAAGCCACTGGGAAGGCAAGCCTGCAACCTTTAGCCAAAAAAGCGTAACGGCTGTGGCGGTACGCAGGGAAGGAGACCAGAGGCCATTACACTATAGGCTGAGAGGTGCCGCACGTGGTTAAGTTAGCCGTTAGGCTTTCTCCAGTAATTAGAGATACAGAGTACAGACCCTCTCATCTCCCTATAATAACAATCTTTGGTAATATACATATAGCTGAAGTGGATATCTTGGTCTGGAGCGAGGTCATGTGAAAATAAGCGGGGCAGTCGGAAATTTGCCCCAGTGGCTCTCAATAGGTTGTTTGCAATCACGTGGTGGTGACGCGCAAAATTAATGTGGAAATTAGAATGGAAGAGATGGAGAAAAGTCCATACTGTGCTGGTGTAGAAAGGTATAAACAGAAAATCACAACATATTTTGGACGTGAACCTTATGTTATGAAGAGGGGCAATTTTTCTACTGAATTGAAAGACTTGACTGCCATAGATATAGAGAATGTGAAGCTGCCATGTTCAGTTCTAGTCTGGACTGTTTATATTGCGCTGCCTTTCTGCTAGTGACGTTAAGGGCGTATCTTTTTGATTTTCTGTCGTGATTGTGAAAAATGTCACCATTGTAAGTCATTTATGCTGAATCGAGAATTGCAACAGGAGCTCACATCATTGTTCAGGGAAAAATCTGGACTGTCTTTTCTACATGTAAAAACACACTAAGGGAAGCAGTTTGAGGAGGTGACGGGAAGACACTGTATAGCAAATCTAATAATGTCACTGACTGAATCCACTCCCTATCACTCAATAAAATAATCACACAGTTGAGTGTTTTTTAAAAGTGTTGTATTTTGTTTGGTTTAATAATTAACAATACATTTGCAAGTATGACCCTCACTCGGCTTGTGAATGAGCATAACTTGCACGCAGCCACTTCAAAACTGTTCACAAGCTTCTATGAGTTTGATTTTGGTTGTCATTTGTTGAAATAAATGGGTCATTCCACGAAATCGGTGCCTTTTGTGTCCCTGTAAGAAATAATCAGACATTGAAAGTATTATAACAACAAATACATTTTTGATTTAAAAACATATCAATACTGTGTATTATTTTATCAATATTACACCAAAGTAAATTCAATTAAATATTATTTTAAATAATTAAAATTGCATTTATTCTGGTAGGGGTTAGGTTTTTGGCCTGTCCCTCGCTATGATTGTTCTTTTTCAGCCAGACTTAATTTGTAAATTGAATGAACATTTGCATATTGTTCTAAGTATAAGTATATTGTTCTTATTGTCAAGCAATGTTTTAGCATAAGTATACATTATTTTTTTATAAAATATAAATCATTTTATCTGTGTCCCCGATTTCATGTCAGCCCTGTTACCCTCACCAAAAAACACCTTGTAAAATAATGGTATATTCCAGTGACATCCCTTCCAAGAAGTTACATCAACAATAAATTTCTCTCTCTTTTCTATAATGTTCTATTTTTGATCATTTATGAGGTTTGACTGAGGGGGGATATCATGTCAAACCTGTTACCATTTTCAAAGTATATATTAAACACTTATTTATTTAATGTAATATAATCATTATCTACAAGCAATGTCCCTTCTGTTACCGTCAGCCCTGTTACTTTTTGAGTAACAAGTCTTGGCATGTGGGTAACAGGGATGACAGTCACCTTAGCCACACTGATTTTAACATTTATCTGTGTAAAATGCAACCATTTTAAAAGGTCATCCCAGGTGTATTATTGATCTAATGTCTATATCATTCAGTGTGGGTGGGTCAATGTGAGCATCAGTTACATTTTTAGTTAGTACTGTTAGTATTGTTGGTACACAATACTACAAGTATTAACTATTTAAATGTATTATATAAACTTAATATATAAATTAAATATATAAACTATTTAACCTGGTTTCAGATGATCATAGGAAGACCAAGATCTGATCATCTTTCTTGCCTAATAATTAAACCAGATCATATATATTTTAAGTTCTGTGAGGGGATACACTGACACAGACAAAACAGATGGACGCATGGGTCTAATTACAGTACCTTTAAACCATTAGAGGCCTCATTTATAAAGCATGTGTACACACAGATTTGATCTTAGAGTGTGCGTATGCTTACATCCACACCAACGGTCATATTTATAAAAACGTTCTTTGACGTGGAAAAGTGCTTAGCACCACATCAGGGTCTGAGCAGACATACACACTTTTCCTTGTAAGACTACTGCAGGTTTTTGGAAATCAAAGCTATTGTTGCAGCTCGCCATTCTTAATGAAAGGATTTGAACGATGACTGGTTATCTTTTATATGTAAATGACATTAATTAGGTGTCGTTTACAACAAGGAGAACTGAAACCATTCAGCTGCGTGCAAGTTCAAGATTATTTGTGATTTATAGATTTCACATCTGAAAGAGGCGTACGCTCGTTTTCTGTGCGTAGGTTTATTCTATGAACCACATGTATGCACATCTGAGAAATGATCGTAAGATCAAATTTAGGACGGTTTCTGCGCAACATTTTATAAATGAGGCCCTTGATCTCTTAGAAGTTGAATGTTTCACTAATACAGCTATGCAAAGTGAATGCAAAATAATATAATGTAAATTAAAAAGTTAGAAACTTTACAGTATTATGTAAACAAATATGTAGAGGGTATGCTGAAGAATGTGTGTCCCATCATCCCTGTTACTCTGGTCAGTCCTGTGACCATTACGTCAATCCTGTTACTGTCATTAATTTAATAAAAAAATGTAAAAATAATATTTGAAATGGCCTTCCAAGTTTTTCAATTGTAACAATCACTCTATTTTGTTTTAGACAAAGCCCTTCTTTTAATATCTCTCTTGTATATATATATATATATATATATATATATATATATATATATATATATATATATATATATTCTTAATTGACAGGTGATCAGCCTGCAAAATTAGGATGTTCTTGGTCATCTGAATGACAAATAAATGATTTTTTATTTTTTTTTTTTTTTTTTATTTTTTTTAAATACCACATTCGAAACAACCCCAGTGAAAAAAGGGACAAAAAATACTGCTCATATATGTGAAAACTATTACATAGTTCTAATTAAAACTGTAGTATATAGTAATGATTATCTAACAGGGATGACAAAAATGAGGAAGAAAAGTAATAATAAAATAAAAAATGACATAGCCTGAGATGACACTATCATTTCTTGAATTGTCTTCATTTCATAGATATATATATTTTTATTATTATTAAACTTATTTTATATTTTAATTTTACAAAGTCGAAAAGGCACCGATTTCGTGGAATGACCCAAATACAAAAAAACAAAACAAAACTGTGTGTCTGTGTCTGTCCGCTGAATGCTCCTCCGATTCTCCTCCGTGGTCATATGGGAAAATTAATATTTAAAAACAAAACAAAAAAACATTAAAACTACAGTTACATTTACACCCTTCCAACAAAGAAATGGATCAACTTCTGTCAGCTTGTTGAACATATTTGTTTTATTTGGACACTTTCTACCATATGATAGCTGACACAGCAGCACGTGACACTGTTTTCACGGTAAACAAAATCCACATTTTTTGAATGGAATTCTACAAAACTTAAGTGAAAACACCAAATGATCATGCAGTTGGATAAAATATCTTTTCTTCCCTGCAGATGATACCATAAAGAATGTAAATATTTAACCAAGTCAAAAGCAAAAAAGGTAAGCAGGTATTAATTTCAGTATCAGCAGACGCAAAACACTATAAAAAGTGACAACTTTTAAAGTTAAAAAACGATACAAGTTACGTAAACGATAAAAGCTCATTGTGGTTTCTCGGTTTGATAGATTTGAGCAACCATAAACGATGCAAAACATAGGAATTTTGAGTTTGTGATAGGATTCCTATATAGAAAAATCACTCCTTGCCCTCCAGCCGTATTTCGCATGCAGCAATGACGTCATGTGCAAACAACCTATTAGTGCGCGTTGCAGTTCCATTTTTCATCACAGATTTACATTGGAAATTTGAGTGGCGCTGTAGAGCTGGGGAGGGCTCTGAGACCAACTAACTGCAGAACCATATGTCATGACAATCTGTTAATAGCTTATTTATATAAATATATATACACACAAATGTTACAAGGATATATATATATATATATATATATATATATATGTATGTATGTGTGTGTGTGTGAGTGTGTATTAAAGCCCTAACCTTTTAAATATTTTTAAAGTTAAAAGTTTATATAAAACTTAAAACTTGTCTTAAATGATTAACTGAATATAAATTGAACACAAAGCTTAAACTACAAATGATAAACATTTATTTGAAATAAAATGTATATTTTACTCAAGCATTTCATGATGAATGGACAATTTTTTTATAGTACATAATACACATTATACAGTTGTACACTAGATTACATGAATTAAGCAAATTCAGATCCATTGAACCAAAAAACACAAAAGTTATTTATTTAATTTAAATAAATTGTAACCCCCCCCCCTCACAAGTAGCAAAAGCATCATATACTAGCTGTGCTTTGCTCTAAAAAGTTACAAAATCAAACCAAAGAGAGTAAATTAAACAAATTGTTGCACAGCAGGTACATGATGACAAATTAAATCTTAAAATAATCAAACCTCCATTAACATGCAATTAATTTTTTATTTTTTTTCCAGACACATCCTAAATTTGAAAGCAAAACACTAAAGGCTCTTTGGTCAGTTGTCTGTCATCATTCGTTTCAGCCTGTGAAAGTTGAAGAGGGGCTTTTTCCTGGTCTTCCTCTTTCAATATCAGAAAGCACGGCTCTTCCACTAAACTTTTGAAGACTCTTGATTGTTGTGCAGCCATTCAAGTGCAGCGCAGAGGTCTTCTGTGATCCGTGGCTCCTTCATGAGAGAAGGGTACAAACAAATGGGATGAAATGTTGGAAGTGTATTTAACAATACTTTGTGTTGTAGTCAGGATGTAGCATAACATGTATAATAAAGTTTTGACATTCTGTTTTCTCATGTTTATATATTGGAGACATAAATCATACCCTGTCACTAATGAAATTAATCAATCATGTTCAGTTTAATTTTCCCTTCTTTTTCCTACCATGAAGACCAAGAGCCGGCCAACGGAACATTCTAAAACAATAGAATATTAAGTTATTCCTGAAAAGATGTGACAGATATAACAACACACCATCTGTATAAGTAGCTTATGTCTTTATGAAAGCCTTATACAACTAACCTGGTTTTTGATCAGCTTCCATTGTCCTGGGGTGATTCTGTTTATCAATTTACTGCATTGCAAAATAAACCAAACACTTGAATGTATAACCATAAAAATTGCATAAGAGAGACAGTTTCATTGTTCTAAAGTCAAAATGACCACTTACTGCATTGCAAAAGCAACATTTTAAATTCAGAATATAAAAGAAACGTTCATATCTCCATGGACAACAGCCTTTTTAAAGTGAATCTGAAGGTGTGCATTCAACCTGTGCCGTCTGGTCGGTTTAAAAACACTGGGCAGTGGAAACTGTTGCTGTACGTTTTGCATCGCTGTAAATAAAGTAAAGCTGAGCCTCTCCGAATCCTAATATGCCTCTAAAAATTCACATAAACATTGGTCAGTATTGTAAAATGTAACCAATGAAATAAAATACAGCTCCAACAACAAAGTAAAATCACAAACCATGAATATGTAACCAAACAACGTGAGACAATAGTCTGAAGTTGTAAAATATCAAAAGACGCGATAAAGTGACTTCATCGCAAAGCCCATTTACAAAAGATTAGAGTCATGTTAATTGTTAACGATCAATTAAATACACAACAAATACACTTGATCGATTAAAAACAAAACACAAAGAAACTTTTTACTGTGTTCTCTTCTACTGCCAAGATTGTTTGTCGCTGACTCCGCCCACATCTGACGTAAGACTGTTACTCCGCCCACTTCCGGCCTCAGACTGTCGGTCTGACGCTGTTGTCCTCAGACTGTCATGACGTATAGTTCTGCGGTTTTGCAGTTGGTTATTATTGGGCTAAGACCGGCTGCCCCACTGAGTATCATAATACATGCCTGCCGAATCAATGCGCTTCATTTTAATATATCTGCTCACTTTACGAGTGCTGAACACATTTATAATTTATTATTATTAGTGTATATAGAGGTTTGGATAAATATTTTTTTTGTACCAAGGGTACAAAAGTGGTGGAGAAATTACACATAGCTTTTATTATCTACAAAAGACTTTATCTACTTTAGATATTACATTTACTGTATTTACTGTCAATGCTTTATTGTAAAGTGTTTTCTTTTTCCTGATCACTGCCCTTGTTGTAATGCAGAGTTTGGTTAAACTGTTCATGGGTAAGCACTGTGGTTTAATATTGGATATAGGCTTAGCGGTTATTGGTCAATGCCTAAAATCCCTTTCCTATTAGCTCATTCTCACTATGTTTACTTTTCACTTGAATGATGGCGCATTGAAGATGACTTAGTCATCAGCCTGAATGGGAATCCCTGTACTCATTCTTCTTTCATTTTATCCGTTTACGCTGTGCCCATCCGGGAGCCAGGCTCTCATGGGTGAGAGGGCTTTGAAGAAGCCTGACAGCATCGTCCATCACACCAGCATTATTTACATTTAACTATGAATGATAAGGGGATAAAAGAGACAGCGGAGAGAGAGAGAGATGTCTGTGTATTCTGACCAGACAGAATCATATATTTGCCTCTAAACATATCCATTACTCTTTTTGGTCACTTAAATGATTATGCTTGAAGAGATGATAACGCACATAAACACACTTCCTCTCTCCTGGTGTTTTCTTTTTCCACTCACAAACTGTAAAAATCAGACATTATTACACTTCAACTTCATTTCTGACCAACTTATTTACTTCAGTTCAAATATTTACCTTTTCTGCTTGAATCTCTCTCTTGTCCTGATTTCCCACTCCATCAACCTTTAATGCAGCCTCTATTTTCCACCAATAGATGGCACTGTGGTATTAGAGTGACAGCCACATTTCCAACCATTTCATGTGAGAACAACAGCTAAAGGTGGAGGAGTGCAGCGATGGATATGAGGGAGAAGGCTGAAGCAATGGAGAATTGAAATGAGGGGTGTAGGCTTCACCAAAAGGCATATTCAGTTACAAATCTATTACATAAGACAACTAATACAAGCCTGAAAGGTAGAGATGCACTGTTCCCTGCTGAAAAAAACAGCTTAAACCAGCCTAAGCTGGTTTAATGGTCTCCCAGCCTGGTAAGGATGGTCTGTTAGCTTATTTTAAGGCACGATTAGGCAGTTCTCTTAAGAATAAAGGTTCTTTATTAGCATCTGTGGTTCCATGAAAAACCTTAAATATCAATGGAATCTTTGAATTGCAGAAAAGGTTTTTTTTTTCTTTTTCTTTTATAGTGGTATAGTTTTTTTTAAAGTCACCATGAAATCAAATTCTCTTCTCTTCTCTTCTCTTCTCTTCTCTTCTCTTCTCTTCTCTTCTCTTCTCTTCTCTCCTCTCCTCTCCTCTCCTCTCCTCTCCTCTCCTCTCCTCTCTTCTCTTCTCTTCTCTTCTCTTCTCTTCTCTTCTTCTTCTAAAGTGTAGGTTTTTCAGTAGGTCAATGGGTATGTGAAGGGTTACCAGTGTTACCAGGAGGCTTAACATTGGAGAGTGAAGGTCTCAAAGATTTAGGAGTCTTTTTAGGTACCTCTAAGTTTCAAGGAAAAAATTGGGAGGGACTGCTGGAAAAGGTTGAGGCACGATTGTCTCGGTGGAATTGGCTATTGCTGCAATAATCTTACAAAGGAAGAGTTCTGGTTGCAAATAACCTTGCTGCCTCTACCTTATGGCACAGGTTAATGGTAACTGAGCCACCAGAAAGCCTAATTGCCAATATACAAAAAAGACTGATAGACTTTTTTTGGAATGGTAAGCACTGGGTCAGAGCTGCACAACTGTTTTTACCTCCTTGTGAGGGAGGGCATGGTCTGATGGACATAAGGAGTAAGATTCAAGCTTTTCGTCTCCAAACTGCGCAGAGAATTATATATCGAACAGACTTGATGTGGAACCAGACTGCAGGTGTGATCTTGAGGAGAATCGGTGGATTGAACTATGATGTACAGCTCTTCTGGATAAAACTTCAAGAAGTGGACTTAACAGAAAGTACTCCATTTTATCATGCCGTGTTACAAGCATGGAAAAAGACGTTTAATGTTAGAAGAAATTTTGAGGTTTCTAAATACTGGGTTATGGAAGAGCCAATTCTCTACAATCCAGTGATTCAAGGTGTGCTGATATCTTCAAAAAGTATCCAAAATAATATGTTGAGAAACAAGTGCACAGAATTATGGGACCTGATGAATCATGATAGTTGAAGTCTCTGGAGGAGGTAATGGAATTAACTGGATTACGTTCTAAATGGTTGGCAACAAGATTTTTAGAAGGAGTTCAAACTTCATTGCCAGGACATTATAGACAAGTGATTCAGAGGAGTACTTTGAATGAACAGATTGACGTTATTCACCAAAAACTGTCTATCTTTCCTGTTCATGAATCTGAAGACTTGCAAGATGAATCCTTTTTAGAAGCACCTGAGAATCTTGAGATATGGACACTTAAAGAAATACCCAAGAAAGTGTTATACAAAGTATGTCTGAAAACTGTTCATAAAGAGGCGCTAAAAGAGTGGCAACCATCGAGGTGGACAAGGTGGTTCGGGATGTGTTTTCCCTTGCAAGATCAATGGAGGATCCTGTACAAATATCCAATAGAAAAGCGAACTGGAGATCTGCAATGGAGAATCATTAATTGTGCAATAGCTACAAACAGATATGTGTCTCACCTTAATCCAGCAGTGAGGGGAGAATGTAATTTCTGTGATGAAGAAGAAACTATGGAACATCTTTTTTTGCATTGTAAACGTTTAGAAGGGATATTTACACTGTTAACAGAATGGTTTAGAGGGTTAGGTGAAGATTTCTCTGAATGTGGGTTTATTGGAAGTGTAAAATACAAAGTCTCAAAAAAGTTAATATTGTGTCTTTTAAATTATGTTTTGGGTACCGCGAAATTGTCATTTTGGAAAACAAGGAAAAATAAATTATTGGGTATAGGTTCAGTGAACCCTGAAGAGATGATGAAAGATTTAATTGCAAGCAGATTAAAATTGAAGATTGAAGATTGAATTTGCTTACTATGAATTGGTGGGAGATTTGATAACTTTTAGAGAAAAATGGTGTATAGGAGACACGTTATGTAGGATCTATGAAGAGCAACTTGTGGTAAATTTTTAATATTTGGTGATTAAGGAATTAAGTGTGGGATGAATGCCATTTTATTTGATCATTTATATAATTAAGAATGTAATGTAATTGTAATTGTTTTCATATTAAAGATGTGTTTAACTTCTCTTCTCTTCTCTTCTCTTCTCTTCTCTTCTCTTCTCTTCTCTTCTCTTCTCTTCTCTTCTCTTCTCTTCCATGACCACAGCTATACCAAACCACTACGATCCAATTCCCGAAGAACAAAACTATGGTCTGCCCTACATTTTTTTCTTGTTTGAGAAGCTGTTATATTCTAATACACATCACAACAGGAAGAAAAAACTATAGCAATTTCTATTTCATGCCCCTATTATGCTATATTAAAGGTTCCTAATTTTGTTTTGTAGGTTTCCTACAATAGGTTTACATGTATCCAAGGTAAAAAAAAAAACACTTTCAAATTCTCATAATACACATTACAGCATCACCTCTTTTCTCACAGTGTCTGAAATTGCTCAATCAAGGATTCAGTCTTTCTAAACCCCTCCTTTCCAAGAGCCTACACTCTCTGATTAGTCAGATGGCCCAGTCTGTTGTGATTGGTCTACCGCTTACAGCGCATGTTGCAAATGAAATGTCTATTAGCATATCTGAATTTCAGCTCCGTAGGCTTCCTGAGCACTTGTATACACAGTGATACAAAGGCGAGTTTTTGTAGCGTAGAAAGCAGTATCTTGGCATGTCGACAATACGATCCAAATTATTCTAGACCTCAGCTAGAATTTTAGTGTTTGAGGGTGGGTGAAAGTAGACGTTGTTTGCGGGCAGCCAATGAAGAACATAGGCTGGCACTATGCAAATGTGTTACAAACCTAAGTAGGTTTGAATAACAGGAAGTGAGACTGGAATTGTTGATGACTCATTTCGGCAATTCAGAATGGTTTCTTTCCATTAGGTGAGAACTTTATTTGTCGTTCACTTTGATATTTAAAACTTTGCAGGACTTTTACATTCACAAACAGCTATATTACACACTGCATGAAAGGTAATATTTGAAAAAGCATAATAGGGGCACTTTAATGGAATCACTGCGAAAACCTCCTTTTGAAACCTTTATTTTTAAGAGTGCAAATGAGCACAGGGTGTGAGACCAGCAAATTATCCTAGGCTGGTTGTGTTGATTTTTTTTATCAGGGCTGTAGTATGAGACCATTTCTATATCACAGATGCTGTGGAAACTTGGAAACCTTTCAAACGCTGTCACAGGGGAGATCAGGAACAATTTGAAGACCAAATAACAGCGTGAGCCTACAAATAGTAGGTAAAAGGACACTAAAGTGTCCCAACTCAGCTGAAAGACTTGACATGACCTTTGGTAGTTTGAAGTGTCTGATGTGACAGATAATGCTGTGTTTTAGCTTTTTGTGAGAGTTTTAGTTACTCCCTCATGCTCTCTTACCTGAGAAAGCTTTGGGCCTCTGTGTGACCTGCCTCCTCATGACCTCTTCTAACAAAATATTGACAGAGATCTCAGTCACCTGCCCACATCAGGTATCACTCAATTTATGAGTGGGCTTATGTTTGTGTGAATGTGTATTGATGGTGCTCACAGGAGGTCCCTTGTGAAATCTCTGTGCTGGGTCACTAAATGGATTGCGCCAACTCACTCTGAACCTGCACGGCCCATATGCCTATTCCATTAGTGTGCTGGGCATCGAGTCAAATTAATTTGTCCAGCTTGTTTTTCTGGCTTCCAGCTGAATTCTGATATGGCAAAATGCTCAAAATGAGCAAATACTCACATTTAGGTGCATTCATAGAAAAAACAAAAACAAAAAAAAAAAACCAAACAAACAATGTAGGCCACCAGTAATTTTGTGTTTTGGATACTGTAATCCAAGCATCTTAAAGGGATAGTTTACCCCCAAAAAATACAATTCTGTCATTACTTTCCTTCATGTCTCCAAATATGACTGTTTTACTGTATTATTTGATCAAATAAATGCAGCCTTTATGAGTACAAGAGATTTCTTTCAAAAGCATTAAAGAAATCTTACTGACCCCAAACCTTTAAATGATTTTGGGGTGAACTGTCCCTTTAAGAACACTGACTATCACTAAATCAAGCAAAAGCATGTAGCTGTATATATGTGCATGTGAGGGTATCTGTTTGAGACTTGCAGGTCCCAAGGTGCTAAGTACGCCAGTGTGTGTTAATTTACTGTTAACTACCCTCTTATTCACAAATTAAAACTCAGCTAATGAAGGGCTAGGCTATTACTGCTTTGTGAGAAATATCCTTAGAGCCAAAGCAGCGCTACCTCTCTCATTTATGAATTAAAGAGTGGGAGTGTGTGTACATGTGTCTGCAATTTGCACTTTAAGTCATCAAAGGCCTCTATAGAATATGAAGCCAAGAATAGCCCATGTTGCAATGGGACCACCATTTCTCCTAATCGCCGATCCCTTCAAATGATCTAAAGTCAGTTCACTGAGTGGTTCCTCTCTCTCTCTCTTGCTCTTCATGACTAAACTTTAAATCTTGTTATATTGACTGTGCCTTGAGGTCTTTGAGTTTCCAGACTGGCCTCCAGGGCTTCACAGGCAGTTAGGGGTGGGGGGCTCTCTTGGGTACCCCCGAGAGGCCTAAACCCAAGACTGGGGTTAAAGATGGTTCAGAGCCTATGCTGCAGGCCTAGTACTAATATTGATCCCCCCGCAGCCATGTAGTACGAAGGCATGCATTTAACATTAGCAGTGCTGAAGGGAGACAGCTCATCCACAAGTCAACTGAACATCACGCCTTCTGACAGAACCAAACAGGACATGTTTCTGTAGTGTTTCTGTAGTCTTTAGGCATGTGACAGAATCAAATTGTCACATCTCAATTATTACTTAAGCTTTTATCATAGTATAAGGTATAACAAGGTCCATGAGAGTGAGTCCTGAGTTTAGGTATAGTGGCGCAGAGCCAGTGGTTGTCTTGTAGGCAAACATCCGAGCCTTGAATTTGATGTAAGCAGCTATTGGCAGTCAATGAAAACTAATAAAGAGAGAGGTGTGACATGTGCTCTCTTCAGCTTTATAAGACCACTCTTGCTGCCGCATTCTGGATCAGTTGCATGCTGGAGGGCCTGTCACAAGAGCATTACAACAGTCTAGTTTGGATAGAACAAGAGCTTGGACAAGGACTTGTGCAGAATTCTCAGATAAGAAGGTTCTAATCTTCCTAATGTTGTGCAAATCTGCAGGACCTGGCCGTTTCAGCAATTTGGTCTGTGAAGCTTAAACAATCATCAGACACAACTTCAAGGTTCATGGCTGTCCTGGAAGGAGTTATGGCTGATGAACCTAGTTGAATGGAGATGTTGTGATGAAGTGTTGGATTGGCTGAGACCACAAGCAGTTCTGTCTTTGCAAGGTTGACCTGAAGGTGGTGGTGCACCTTCTTTCAAAATGCGGATGTCTCAAATATCTGCATTACTTCCACTCGAGAAACTCACTTATGATACACACCAAAAGTCTAAGGACACCTCTTTGGCACTATGTTAATAACCTTCCCTGATTCCTTATTCTACTTTGTATATTTACTTTCCTGCCTGACACAATTGTATTTTTTTAATGCATTTCTTATTTCCATTTTTTCTTTCTCCCATTGTATGCTTGAGGCTGTAAGTTTCTGGACATTGGAGTAACTGACGAATGAAAAAAAAAAAAAAAAAAAAAAAAGGTTGTGGTCCTTCATCCAGGCAGAAATGTCTGTCAGGCAGGCAGTGATGCGAGCAGCTACTGTTGGATCATCTGGTTGTTGTGTCATCAGCATAGCAGTGATAGGAAAAACCATGTTTCTGAATGCCAGATCCCAGTGATGACATGTAGATGGAGAAGAGAAGTGGTCCTAGCACTGAGCCCTGAGGTATGCCAGTAGCAAGATGTTGTGACTTAGACACCTCACCTTTCCAAGACACCCTGAAGGACCTACCTGAGAGGTAAGACTTGAACCACTGGAGTGGGGTTCCTGAGATGCCTTTTGTCATAAGGGTTAAAATAAAATAATATGAAAATACGTCTAAAACAGTATGAAAGAAATGTTTTAATAGGTTATGACATTTGTTTGTGATGTTATGTTGTATTTACTGTGCATTGGTCACTACTTATAATATGCAGGGTTGGTCAGTTGAGCAACAAGATTGCAGCACATCTCAATTCTCACAAGCATGCGTTCTGTGTCCTTGAGTCTTTTGGAGTTTGTTCTTTGAAGGTCGCCTGGCAAGACCGGTCTCCGCGAGAATGCAAGTCCGTTCCTTGAGTTCTTTAAATGTTTTTAATAAATCTCTTGAATGAGTTAATAACAAATACATTTTTAACAATCACTTTTTGCCACCTACTGGTGTAATTGTGAAATTGATACAATTGAAGCGTCACATTTTTAAAAGGTGATTTGCTCTATTTTGATCACTACCATAGACATCAGTGTTTGTATCTGAGCTATAAACTTTTATTCCAGTACTTCTGTGATAATTTGAGTGTTTGTAACAGAAATAATGATACTTTGTGGTTGAAAAGCTTGTGAAGCGGTTTCATACTGTGCATGACACCTGCTCTCTCTGGGTCAGCACGAACTCACATTTGAATTTTACGCTGTGATCATAACTACTTGTCAAAGGTTTAATAGACATGCCTGAATCATTGTCATTTAAGAATGTGTGTTTGAATTGAGCTCACAATCTTTTATCGATTAATTGTGCAGCTCTAGTATTACTGAATACTCTGTGGTAAAATTCCCCTATGCACTATGGGTTGCGACTTGACGTCGACTAGTCGCTGGTCCTATAGAGGGTGCAACAGCATAAGAAATCTTTGAAGTCCACATTTACACTTTGTTTCCAAAATAACAAATAAATGCATACTCTGAGAGCGCTCCACAAGATGTATGATTATACCATCTGGATCCCCAAAACTGAATGGGAGAATGAACGTTTTAAACAGCTTATTGTACAGGTAAGTTAATCGCCATTCTAAACTAATGCATGCTGCGCTGTAATACACACGCATACAGTATAGCTCATAGACTTGTACATCACGCCTGTATCTGATTTAGAAATCTTTGCAAAATATAATGAACCAAAGACAAGAAACTATAAAAATGAGCTGTTAAACGGTGCAATAAGCTTGTGGGCAGCACAGTGTCATATGCCATAGCTGTGCACAAGGCAACGCATTCGAGTCTCAGCTTATTTGTTCAAGGTTCAGGCTTATTTGTTCATTAATGACATCATCAGTGACTAGTCAACGTTGACTCGACTTTCATTACATAAATGTCGACTTTAAAAAAATCTGAAGTTGTTCAACCCCTACTACGCCCCCGACTTATGTTAAACTAAGTGTAGCATCTCCTAATTGACACTTACGAACTCTAGCGTGTCTACTGACATCAACTTGCTTCGAGTCGGACAATGTCTTGCCCCCTGTGAACACTATCCCTTGGGATTAAGATCTTTAGTGTTCCACTAACTTGTTGTGACTCCAGACAATGCCTTCAATATGCTTTAATCAGGCGGGAAGGATCTCGGACAAATTTCAGAGAAAATCCCCTGACAAAAAGAGTACAACTGTTTTTATAGAAAAGGAACATGGTAAAGGTAACATGATTCATTAAATTATTTTGTTACTAGATCATGAGTTTGGACATACATAACAAAACTGGACACCGTCTAGTTTTATTTCTCCTTTTGTTATTTTCAAACACACAGTAATTCTGGCCCAAGTGTTAGAGACTTTCAGTATTCAAAAGTACTGCAAGGGAAGGAAATGTTAGTTATGATCAATGAAAAAATGTAAGTTAAAATTTCTTCTACAACACCTATACAAAAATGTGAATAGAAAAAGAAAAAAAACACGTAAAAGCAGATGACCGTTTTTGGGAAGTCACCTGTTAATTCATTATCAGCAGTCATTCTCTCTATTCCAGGAGGAGCTCGAGCTGCACCTCTATAGCGCGATATGTCCCTAATTTTCATTCCTCTAACCCTTTGACCTGCTTTGAATGCATTACACAAAATGGTTTCATATCTGTTGTCCGAGGGGCCATTCCAACCACTGGCTTAGGTATGCAATGTGGTTTTTGGGCAGGTAAGGGTGAATGAGCTTGCTTTAGCTCCATGCCTTCTTAGGCAAAGCACAAAGTGGAAGAGCTGCACTCAAATGGTCTAAATCCTATCTGCATATATCTGTGTGAGCATGTATAATGGTGTGTGTACAGTACGTTCATGTTCATTTTACAGTGGGTAAGATCATAAGATTATCTGACAGCCTCTGTGTGTTCGTTCATCCATTGTCATGCATTTTTCTTTGAAATCATTGTGTTGTTGTGTCTAGTTAGCTTGTCTGTGTCAAATGAGAATCAGAGTTGACACTGTGGTACTGATTTCCTTACAGAAGTAATTCTCCAATAGGTGATTGCAACAAATGAAGATGGGGTGAAGACCACACACACATAAACACATATGCACATGTTATCTCACAAACATGCACTTAGACACAGAGAATGTAGATTACAGTTATTAGTTTGCACCTGTGGCAAAAATCAATAGGCACACTCAGACAAGACATGAGTACAAAAACATCCTCTCATCTCAGATGTTGTTAACTAAAGTCTATATGCTCACATTTTGAAGATTAATCACAAATAAGTATGATTCAAACCTTGCCAGAAGAAAGATAAACCTGGAATGAGTGTGTATGTATTTTATGAAATGCATTATTATGACTGGCAAGATTATGGTGTTCCTTTCCTTTACATACAACACAATGCTGTAAACACAGACTGTTCTTTGCATAACCAACAGGCAATTTAAGCTATAAATAAAGAACTACCAGCAAATCTCACCAAGACTTAATTATCAAGTGGTTCTCATTTGTGTACATCTAATGGGTGAGGCACTGTGGGAAGGAAATTAGCAGAGGGTGTTTAAGGCTTGAAAAAGCTTCAGTGTGTTCAATACATTTTTACAATAATCTTTAAATAGACAATTGTAATCTGTGGGAATAAAATGTATTTCAGTTATGATAGCGTTCATCAATATACACACATTTAAATATGTGATGCATTCAACTGACTTTCTTAATTGAATTGAAAATTTAGAAATGAACGATCAATCGACTGATCATTCGACTGATCAATCAATCGGCTGGTCAATCAATCAATGGGGTCGATACGATTTTGCTCACCAAGTATGCATTTATTTGATTAAAAAAGTAATACTGTGGAATATTTTTAGTGAAAATGACATGTGAAGTATTGTAACCCATACTCGGAATTTGTCCTCTGCATTTAACCCATCCAAGTTAGTGCACTGCACACATATTAGGAGTAGTAAATAGTGAACACACACACACACACTGCAAACCGTGGACACACACACCCAGAGCAGTGGGCAGCCATTTTGCTGTGGGGAATGGGGAGCGATTGGGGGTTAGGTGCCTTGCTCAAGGGCACCTCAGTCTTTTACTTGAGAATTGAACCAGCAGCCTTCAGGTTACCAGTCTGTCTCTCTAACCATTAGGCCAAGACTGCCCCAATTTTACAATTTCTTAATAACAATTTAAAATAACTGTTTTCTATTTTAATATATTTTTAAACAAAACCTATTCCTGTGATGGAACATCTGATTTCTCAGCAGCCATTACTCCAGTCTTCAGCATCACATGATTCTTCAGAAATCATCTAATATGCTGATTTGGTGCTCAAGAAACATTTCTTATTATTATCAATAAGAGCTGTGCTGCTTCATATTTTTATGGAAACCATGATGCACTTTTTTTGGATTCTCTGATGAATGAAAAGACCAGCAATTATTTGAAATAGAAAGCTGCACATTTCCAAACAAGCATGTTTCAGTGAGTAAACAGACCTCTCACAGCAACAGACAAAACTGCACTGTTATATGCCATAGCTGTGCACAAGGCAACGCATTCGAGTCTCAGCTTATTTGTTCAAAGTTCAGGCTTATTTGTTCATTAATGACGTCATCAGTGACTAGTCGACGTCGACTCGACTTTCATCACATAAATGCTGATTTGGTGCTCAGAAAACATTTCGGTAACACTTTAGAATATTGATCCTTCATTAATGAATAACTACACATGAACAAATGAGTAATGCATTATTAACACTCTAGTAACTACTATTAACTAACAAGAAACTCTGATTAATGAATTAGTAAGTAATAGTGCTCAGTTGAAGGTGGTAGTTCACTATTAGCTAATCAGTAATTACCTTTTCTTTCATACCTCCCAGATAACTACTAAGAACTACTATATACAGGTTCATAATTAATGTGAATAATGCATAATGTATAATTAATTCTAAACTGAAGATCATGGTAACCCACTAGTAATGACTGAAGTATTACCAAAAATTTGGATCAGTATTCTAAAGAGAGAAACATGATAACTCTCCAGTAACTACAGAAGTCATTGTAAACTTTTGAGGTTTTTGTAAAGTATTGAATAGTAATAACTCAAGAGTTACTTCATAATTATAAAGGAACTACTACTTATTTGGATCAGTATTCTAAAGTGAAGATTATGGTAACCCACTAGTAATTACTCAAGTGTTACCAAATACATCAAAAGGAATTACTGTACAAAACTGTACAAAAATGTAGAAAAACCTCAAAAGTTTACAATGACTTCAGTAGTTACTGGAGAGTTATCATGTTTTTCACTTTAGAATACTGATCCAAATAATTAGTAATTCCTTCTTAAGTATTTGGTAATACTTCAGTCATTACTAGTGGGTTATCATTACTTTTACTTTAGAAATAATTATACATTATACATCATTCATGTTAATTATGAACCTATATATAGTAGTTCTTAGTAGTTATCTGGGAGGTATGAAAAAAACATTAGTTACTGATTAGCTAATAGTGAAGTACCACCTTCAACTGAGCACTATTACTTACTAATTTATTAATCCGAGTTTCTTGTTAGTTAATAGTAGTTACTAGAGTGTTAATAATGCATTACTCTTTTGTTCCTGTGTAGTTATTCATTAACGAAGGATCAGTATTCTAAAGTGTTACCAACATTTCTTATTATTTTCAATAACAGCTGTACTGCTTTATATTTTTATGGAAATCATGATGCACTTTTTTGGGATTCTCTGAGGAATGAAAAGACCAGCAATTATTTGAAATAGAAAGCTGCACATTTCCAAACAAGCATATTTCAGTGAGTAAACAGACCTCTCACAGCAACAGACAAAACTGCACTGTTATCAGAAATGTGAGAGCAGTGTGCTAGAAGTATGCTTGATTAGGCCATATCAGCAGTAATAAGATATTCTCAGGAGTAAAAGAAAAATAATAACTAATTGGAAGGTAAAACACATGACACCGGCTGACCTTATGATAAAAAAAAAAAAAAACAACAACAAAAAAACAAAAACAAAAAAACATGGCAATCCAAAATAGTAGCAGGTATTAATGCTATGATGTTCATGGAGCACTTAGTCTTATGTTAATAATGAAGCAAGATAAGAACTTGTCAACCGTCTGATCAGCAACACAAGCTCCAAATTATTCACAAATGATTACAAATGAACTTGTCGTCTTGGTCTACTCTTAAAGATGTCTTACAAATGAAATGCATGTCTCACATCACAAGAAAACATAAACGAGGAAATAAATGGATGCAGAGCTCAGAGAGGGATCTTGGAATATGAATCTCCATTTGGCTCGATTGCCCACAACTCCCCTTCCAGCCTGAGAGAAGGTGGGGATATTTTATTCATGCTATCAGGAAGTTTTCTTTCTCTCTCGATATGCCCCTGCGTTTGGCTTCTCAAATGGATGAACAAGATGAGGCTTTGAGAAGAAACACTTCAATTCGAACATTCTAATTTGACTTTTTGAGGTGGTCTACACCTCTTCTACTACTGTGTATGCATGAAGCAGCGAGGCGTCTGTTCTGCTATTTTCAAAAAAGAGCCCTTGATATTCCTCTCCCTTTCTGTCTTTCTCATCCCAGCTTTCATTTTCATTTTCTATCTCTTTCTCACTTTCCTTCCTGCTACATGTCGCAGCCTGAGTTTTGGAATAGGGTTTTTCCAATCTTTCTAAAATAATTACACCACTTGGTCTCCATTTCTTCACATTCTTTCCTTCCATCTGCTGTGCCTTTCTCATTGGTGCTGAATATTGCTTTAGCAATCATGCAACCGGAGAGACCGGAGTCTTACATTGTTCTTTGATGGCTCTGCCACAGCTGGAATAAAAGAGGAAGCGAACGAGTTCAGAAAAACATGCTACCATCATACTCATACTACTGCTGCAGTATGTAGTACGTACACTATGAACAGTACAGTATGTGAATTTTCTGCATGTATGAGCAATATACAATAGAGCACACTGCGTGTAATTCTGTATCCCACAATGCAATGGGCCATCCATTGCCAGTGTGATAGAGTCTTGTCTCTTTTTGGCTCAATACTTGAACAGACTGCCAAATATTAATGACATTTTACACACAATTGGATTAAAAATGCTAAATAATAATTAAATAAACCTAGACATCACATGCAATGTTGAGATCATGTGAAACAAACCCAGACTGACAGAGAGACAGAGGCTGCATCCAAAATCGCATACTTAGTGTCGCATAGTATGTGAAAAAGATGTGACAAAAGTAGTGTGTCTGAATTCACAGTACTCATAAAAGAGTAAGCTAAAAGTACCCAGGTGGCCTACTACTTCTGGCGAGACTCTAAAGTCTGCATACAATGGACAGTTTACTATCGCTTGAGGCCACTGGACAGGATTTGGCATCGAAGTGATGCAACTGAAGCTGGTGGGTCACTCATACTATAAAACATACTTTTTTAGAACTAATTACTTGTACCTACTCAAGAGAGTATACGATTTTGGATGCAGCCAGAGAAATAGATGAAGAGGTGTTGGGAGATGACTATCCAGGCCTCCCCTTCCTCTCTTCCTGCAACCAAATGGGGGTCATAGCCCGGGCAGGTGGTATTAATTATGGACCTTTTCAACAGAATCCAATCCAATCAGTCCAAATGCAATCAGTGCTCAGTGCTGAGTGATCCTTGCTCTCTCTCTTTTACTCAAAGCACTCATACACTCTCTTGCCTAGATACTCTACACTCTGTACAGTAGGTAAATGCAGGTCATCATATTCTGAGTGATTTCAAATGACTTTGAAAAGAAAAAAAAAAAAAAAAAAAGACTCAAAGACTCTAAGGAATTAAACAATGCACACAGTGGTTGTGAATTTTACTGAAATTGTAATATCGTCATGGTAATGTGCAACGCACAATGGGGAATAGTTTTTCATTACAGTGCATGATTTCAAAAAGCTCCCATGATAAGCTCTTATGGTGTGTGTTATGGAGTGTTTTTGAGGGACAGAATGTGAGAATGTACAATGCATTAAAATACAAGCATGGTTAATGCAATGCATTTTTTTTCAAGTAGTGCAATTCAACAAGCTTTTTATTTCAAAAACATATGGCATTATTTTATTTCCATATTTTTTTTTAAAAGAAATCGATACTTTTATACACCAAGGAAGGATGCACAAAATTGGTCAAAAGAGACAGTAAAGTCAAATAAACAAAATGCTGTTTTTTTCCCCAACTGTTTTTTTCCCCTGAAAAAAAAAAAAGTGCATCACAGTTTCCACAAAAGTATTACTTTTTTTTTTCAACTACACACAAACCTGAAACCTGACACTCAAACAACAGAACCACACTGCAAAACCATACACTAATTCTTGGCCTTCGACTTTTTGCAAAACACAACACACAATTCTCTATGTAACACAAAAATCTAACAGGAAGTATCTTGATTTCCTTATGACAGAAACCATTGTTTCTGTCCAACTACACATGGTTGATATATTTTGTTTCTTTCATACTGTGTAATACTGTATTCACAACCACAAATGATTACAGTAAAAAAAAGAAAGAAAAAGTTTGGTTTTAATCTTGCTTTCATGTTTACCGTGAATTTTTCAACATCTCTCTGCCAATTACCTTCGATCTTGTACAGAAATATACATAGGAGCTCATGAAAGAAGAGCTTTAGGTTTTGAATAACTGTGTGTATATGATATATCCAAAAATAGAATATTATGGCAAAGATGTTTGCAATGTATAAGACAAATGTTTGCTTTTAAGATGTGTTTGTGATGTTTTGAATGCAGTGGTTCATTTTGCAAGAGATGTAAAGCATTTTGCATTTTCTGTGTGCAATTCTTGGATTTGTGTGTAAAGTTTTGAAAAAAAAAAAAAGAGGTAAGGTTTTGAAAATGTGTGCAAGCAGTTGAAAAAAAAAAAAAAACTAAGCAGCACAACTGTTTTCATCATCGATATAATAAGAACTTTACTTGAGCAGCAGATCAGCATATCAGAATGATTTCTGAAGGATCATGTGACACTGAAGACTGGAGTAATGATGCTGAAAATTCAGCTTTGTCATCACAGGAATAAGTTGCATTTCAAATTATATTAAAATACAAAAGGTTTTTTTTTTTTTTTTTTTTAAATTGCAAAAATATTTCACAATATTACTATTTTAATTGTACTTTTACTGCATCATATAAATTCACTCTTACTTTGTGCAGAAGCCAAATTGCAACAAAGGGTTTTCAAGGGTTCAAAATCTCACCATGGTTATAAAGTACAAGCTCTGATGCAGCCAACCTTCCCAACAAGCTATGAGGCTTATATCTGGAAATATTTATGTCAGAGCAGACCTCTGGCACAGACCTCTTCTCACTCTCCCCTTACAAAGCACCTGAAAATACATAGTGACTACAGCGCAGTTGCTTTGGCATCTGACCTTCCCAGTAAGCTAGAAAGCTGAAACTTCTGCAGTTTAATCTTAGAGCAGTCCTCTGACACCAAAGTTTTATTAGGCCATGTCAAAATCATTTTGAATATTTATCTAGGAATTTCTGTATGAAGTCTTTAGTGTGAATAACAATAAAAAATAGCTGACCACAAGGCCCACAGTAGCAAATCTGCAACGTTCAAGAATGTCTCATTTACACAATTTTATATATATTTTTTTACCTAAACAAGTTACAACTATAGCTACAGGTCAAATACAAATTCTGAAAATTGCTAAATTTGAGCCAAAACAGTTTTTGTGCCTTTGAAATACTAAGAGAATTAAAATAAATTGTGCCAAACTGTATTTCTGCTATAATATATTTAAGAGTTTTAAAAAGGGCATATTTTCAGAAACTGTTACCATATGAGTCTAATAAAGGTCATTTTCTATGATATAAGTATTTCAGAAAATTTCCTTTAAATGTACCTAACAGATCAATCTACCGCAATAAAATTCGATTAGCTGTTTTAAAGTTCAAGATTCCAGGTTTATTAGTTTCAAAGTTAACATTTCTTCTCATTAATATCCTACAAACCTCACAACGTGAACATGCACAATCAAGACCTCAAGTGAAATACGCTCCGAATAATTATTCGTATTATATTACATCACATAATGTTCACACAATTTTATATGTGTCTGTGTGTGAGAACTCCAAGCTCGCTTTCTGTAATAATGCAATGCCCCTTTCCTAATGTGAAATAATAGAATTATGCATGGTATTCGCATAACAAATCCCTACTCCACCAATTAGTTTAGCCGTGCCATGTTTTTGGCTCCGTCTTTCTTGCGCATTATTATAATTTCCATTTCCTCTCCTCAGAAAAGCAGTCCAGTGGCCCACGGCTAGCATTCTCTGCAGCTTCTCTGTTGGACTATAGAGTCCACATAATAATATAAACCCACTCTGCATAACAATGAGGTCAGAGTGCATACATTACATCCATGATGAAAACATTTCTTCAGTGTGTGTGAATTGAAATACGGAATGTGACGACCAGAACATACAGGCAGCTCTGGCTAGCCACTTTATCTGTTCACCTCACATAAATGTCAGCATTTAAAAAGCAAATCCCCTCCTGTGATATATGCTAAAGCATTAATATGACAGCAGAGCAGATTTCATTATGTCAGATGATGATAAATTAGGGCCATGGACAAAATATTTGCAGCATCATAAAAGACGCAGATTCCTGTAGTCAGATATTTAATATAGTTGGACCTGTGTAAAACAATGCTGAGGTGTATGACCGCAGTCAGAATGAAACCTTACATCGAAAATTCACTGTAGGCCAAATGTTGAACCATTACGGAATCATTTATGCCGTATCTAGCTATGGACCTACTGTGACAAGAGCATACTGTAACCTTTTAATGAGTCATGTGGTCTCGCAGTACTTTTTAACATTAATGATCACAATACCTGTCATACAGGGTGATATCTTTGTGTAACATACGCACACACATGCAGTCGAGACAAACATTTCCATAATTTGTTGCAAGTGCCTTGTGAAAATGAACTAAAAAGTGTGAGATGTGCCGTCAGAGCAGAATGAGTAATTACTAGAGTGGGGAAAAGTACTGTCTAAACGCCCACCTGCCTGCACACTGCTGAGAGAGGGAGAGAAAGAGAGAGAGGGAGAGAAAGAGAGAGAGAGAGAGAGAGAGAGAGAGAGAGAGAGAGAGAGAGAGAGAGAGAAGGGGGAAAAAACCCAACAAGCTGGAGAGAATACGGTTCAGAGTGTTGGAGTCAGCGACTGGAGCCGCTCAAATGAACGTGTAACAGGACATCTGTCAAGTCCTGATAAGCAAGGCATTGCTTTTTGGCTGTCAAAACATGATTGTTGCTTCAGCGTTTGATACAATGTGAAAACAACAACCCAGACCCTGGCTCACACAGAAAACATTGAGATTTTCTGCATTGGCACCCCTCGTATTCAATATGTGTGTTTAGGAGTGTAATGAAGCTCGAGAAAGACAAAGCCCAGTGGCTTTAATACAGACACAATGTCTGAGAGAACAGACAGAACAACTGTCCATTCAGCCCACACACTTTCTGCTTCCCTAAACTCTTACAAACCCACACACACACACACACACAAACACACACACACATACGTCTGGTTCACTATCCTTGTAGGGACTCTCTATAGACGTAATGGTTTTTATACTGTACAAACTGTATATATTATCCCCCTACACTAACCCTACCCCTAAACCTACCCATCACAGAAAACATTCGCCATTTTTACATTTTCAAAAAAAAACAAAAAAACAAAAACAAACAAACAAAGAACCCACGAGGACTGCTGGCTGGTCCCCACAATGTAGGTGATCTCACGTGACAACACGTGACGTTCTCATACTCAGAGCGGTTCATGTTCTCGGTCTAGGAATTATGCGTTTCTTTGGCAACACTATCAATGGCTAAATTAATCTGCTGCGGTCAGGTAGTACAGCGGTCACATGGTACAAGTAGGAGCTCTTACAAGTTCCCAGCTTACAAGATATACGAGGATGTGAACACTTTTTATTCAGGTTAAAATCTCGTAATTACAGTAATTATGACATAGCGTGAATGCATCATAATATGCTGATTTTTTTTGGACTGGCGCTACCAGTATATATGATTATGATAATGATAACTAGTTATGATTAATCATGAATAAATGTTTGAAGAATTGAAGAATGCTGAGAATTGTGATTAACAGGCTTATGTTAGCATGCATGGGTTAATGCCAATTTGCATAATATCCTCCTATATAGTATGCCAGATCATGATTAGTGCATTCCACATTATAATGCAAATAATTTAAAAGTATGGAGATTCAAGAAGTATGCAAATTTGAATACAGCCTTTGCTTCATCCACACTTCCGTGAAGAACTCCAGAAAGTCTATTAAAAAAATGACTGACATCAACGTCAAAAAGAAATACAAATTACACATTACAAATAAATTAAGAATTTGGACAACACCAGGTAAAATATGCCCTCTGAAAAAAAGTTGGTCAGAGTTTTCTTGATTTTCTGACAGTAGAGGAAAAGTCCTTTATCTGGCCCTTCCTCACATCAACCAAGTTTCCCAAACTGACAACTGTGTACCACTCCTGTCTAATGACGTTCTCTCCAAGTCATCCTCATTATTTCTCTGTGCCATGCCAATTGCTATGGAGTTTAATCGAGAGGAATTGTCACTTAACTTTAAAAATCTCACATTCTTTCTGACTTTCTTTTACTCTCTCTGTCACAGTAATTCACTTCAAACTTACACTGGCACCTAACTTCCTGCCAAACTCTCCCCACACTGAAAGACCTAAAACTCTTCTATAAAACAAAAGAGTTCAACCTGAAGTAGAATGCCTGGGCCACCACGTGTTCAGCAAGCAGTCGGGACATACAAACTTTTAAATATTAAAGCTCTTTATTAGCATTGATGGTTCCATGAAGAACATTTATCATTCATAGAACCTTTCCATTGCTCAAAAGGTTCTTGATAGTGCATAACAATTTAATAATCTAAAGAATCTTTTTCCACTAAGGCCCTGTTTAGACTAGTGCATTTTCATTTTAAAACACATAACTTTTGCTATGGTTACACCTGTCGTTTACACTATTCTGGTGTTTTCGACCCTCGAAAATGGAGACTTTTGAAAACGCTGCAGAGCCCGTTTTAGTTTGAAATGCAGAGGTTGTGTTTCAGTGTAAATGGACCAAAACAGAGACTTTTGAAAACGATGGCATGGCTGCTCACGTTCGCTCTGTGTATCCTTGACGACCGTGTAAACAATAACATGGAGATGAACTGCAATCTTTGCTGGCTTTGTTGTCATTTTTAGCAGCCATTGTGCAGTTAAACTCTGCATCTTTTTAATACTGCAGCTACCTACACTATATTGCCAAAAGTTTTGGGACGCCTGCCTTTACGTGCACATGAACTTTAATGACATCCCATTCTTAATCTGTAGGGTTTAACATGGAGTTGGCTCACCCTTTGCAGCTATAACAGCTTCAACTCTTCTGGGAAGGCTTTCCACACAGGTTTAGGAGTGTGTTTATGGGAATTTTTGACCATTCTTCTAGAAGCACATTTGTGGGGTCAGGCAGTGATGTTGGACGAGAAGGCCTGGCTCGCGTCTCCGCTCTAATTCATCCCAAAGGTGTTCTATCGGGTTGAGGTTAGGACTCTGTGCAGGCCAGTCAAGTTCCTCAACACCAAACTCGCTCATCCATGTCTTTATTGACCTTGCTTTATGCACTGGTGCGAAGTCATGTTGGAACAGGAAGGGGCCATCCCCAAACTGTTCCCACAAAGCTGGGGGCATGAAATTGTCCAAAATGTCTTGGTATGCTGAAGCATTAAGTGTTCCTTTCACTGGAACTAAAGGGCCAAGCCCAACCCCTGAAAAACAACCCCAGACCATAATTCCCCCTCCACCAAACTTTACACTTGGCACACAATGCAGTCAGGCAAGTACTGTCCTCCTGGCATTTGCCAAACCCAGACTCGTCCATCGGATTGCCAGACAGAGAAGCGTGATTCGTCACTCCAGAGAACACATCTCCACTGCTCATTGCATCCGACGCTTTGCATTGCACTTAGTGATGTAAGGCTTGGATGTAGCTGCTCGGCCATGGAAACCCATTCCATGAAGCTCTCCAAGCACTTTTCTTGAGGTAATCTGAAGGCCACACAAAGTTTGGAGGTCTGTAGTTGGCGACTTCTGCGCACTGTATGCCTCAGCATGCGCTGACCCTGCTCTGTGATTTTACATGGCCTACCACTTTGTGGCTGAGTTGCTGTTGTTTCCAATTGCTTCTACTTTGTTATGATACCACTAACAGTTGACCGTGGAATATTTAGTAGTGAGGAAATTTCACGAATGGACTTATTGCACAGGTAGCAACCGATCACGGTACCACACTTGAATTCACTGAGCTCCTGAGAGTGACCCATTCTTTCTCAAATGTTTGTAGAAGCAGTCTGCATGCCTAGGTGCTTCATTTTATACACCTGTGGCCATGGAAGTGATTGGAATGCCTGAAGAAAAACGCATAGTGTAAACCTGGCCTAAGAAAAAAGAAAAGGTTCTTTTAAGAACTTTTCACTTAAAGTTCTTTGGGAAACCAAAAATGGTTCTTCTATGGCATTTCTGCGAAAAACCCTGTAGTTTTAAGAGTATACTCTTAAAACGTAAAATGTAAAAGGAATGTAAAACAAGGACAATTTTATTTTTTTGGTGAACTATCCCTTTAATTTGGCCGTGTAAAACACCTTTTATACAGTAGTTAGTTCAGGTCTTGTTGTTATTCAGAACAACAGCCCTCTTTGCTTGTGTGATATTGCTTAAATAACAACTTTGGGCAGTCATTTGTTTTTGCTTGTTATGTTTGCATGTCAACCAGACAGGCCTGATTAGTATTCAAGTCAAAAAGGAATGCACAATGAATGTGTTTACACCAAGCATCCTAATTCATGCCGACACATCTGTGTAAGACCAGCCCAGTCCTTTAAAAGTTCCCAGGATGATGCTGTGCTGCACTCATACTAACAAGCACTTTGCTCTGATAAATAAACAGACCAATTATTCCCTTATTTGCTTATATCTATAAAGCAAGGAGAACGGGTCTGATCAGGATCTCATCCATCTAGCTTTACCACAATGTTTCATTTTTTTCTTTCATTCCCCCCTCCATCTTTCATTTTTTCCCATGACTCTTTTAATACGTAGCGGCTGCTAGATCGGTACAGCTGAGAAAATGAGAGAGCAACTGCTATAAGCCTCTGCTTTTATTCCCAACATATGAAACAATGGGGGAGAAGTGAAGAGAAAGAAATCTAATAAAATGTCTTCAATTAAAGTGGAATCAGGCGATGTTGTCTGTCAGGTTTGGGGTGGATTAGACCAGAGCTGTGGCTTTCCTCTCTCTCACTCTGGGGTGGGTAATGGCATTATGTGAGCTGCATACTCATCTCCAGACGTTTCTCGCCCCTTTCCTTTGCTTTCTGTAAGAATCACGTTTTGGATTAGGAAGCTTAGAAACGCTCAAGGATCATTTCGCTGGAAATTAGGACAGATTCTGTTGATTGACCCCCTCTGGTCGCTTTGATTTTCCCTCTTTTCTGAAATGAGGTGTCACAGGAAACTTGCAAAGAAGAGTGAGTGTGTAATTACAGTCGCGACCTTTGTTTTCCTGCACACTTTATAACCACAGCAGGAGAAGCGCACAGCAAAGGTTTGTGTATGTCATGCAAAAGTAGGCAGATTTAATGGTTTTTTTTTTATTTTTTTTTTTATTATTATTATTAAAAACTCTATAAGTATGATGAACTATTATCTATACAATTAAACTAGCATGAAAAGTAAACCTCATTGTAATTTTTTTTTAATTTTTTTTTTTTTTACATTTTTACAATACAGTGGATATGAAAAGTCTAGACAACTCTCTCTCTATCTCTCTCTATCTTTTGTGATGTAAAAATGAAACAAAGATACGTTTTAACAGAACTTTTGTACATTTAAATGTAAACTTTTATAACACACTTTTATAATTAGGCATGTGGCTGTGTTCAGAATTATCCAGTCAAGCTCATTTGAAATACATGCCTATCTTCACCTGAAGTGACTCTGATTAACTCTTTATAAATCTCATATTCTCATTTCATTTTTTTCGACATCTTCTTGGTGGCGTGCTACTACATGTGCCACAAAGAAGCAAATGAACGAAGCATCAACAGGATTCAACAGGATCAATGTTGAAAGGTATCAGTAAGATGAGAGCAACAGAAAGATTTCTATGACATTGCATTTACCATGGAACACAGTGTGAAGACATTCATAAACATCAAAGTATGGTACAACATGACATTAACAAGAACATAGAGTCCCTACAAAATTGATGAGAAGAAAACTGGTCAGGGAGGTTGTCAAAAGGCCTACAGCAACATTAAAATAGAAGCAGCTCATTCTGGCAAGTACTGATTGCTCCCTACATGTGATTGCTCCCAACTATCTCTTCTGTTCTCCATTTGTCTGGGCTGTGAAAAAGAATAATAATAATAATTCCAAGTCCAGCTAAACATTCCAAAAACATATATGCAATCTTCTATAAATCTTCTAAGATTGAACTTTGTGCCCCAAATTGTAAAAGGTATGTTTCATACAAAAACAACAGCACATCATCAAAAGAAAACCATGGTGAAGCAAGACGATGGTGGCATCATTATTTAAGGGTTGCTTTTCTTCAGCAGAAAATGGGGCTTTAGTAAAGTTGTAAATTTCCAGTAAAAAGTACCAGTAAATTTCGACAACTTCTGGTGTCTGTTTTACCTTTCAGCATGACAATAATCTAAAACACATCTAAATCAACAAAAGAATGACTCCATAAAAGAAAGATTAATGCTTTGGAATGGTTCAGCCAGAGTCCAGAGCTCAATGCTATAACAAAAACTGTGTTGAGACTTAAAGAGGGCTGTGGGCAGGAAATGCCCTTGCAATTTAAAGGCACAATATGTAAAAATTTTGGATTAAAATACTCAAAAAACCACTAGAATAATGTTATATATTTTGTTGAATTGTGTACTTACATTATCCCAAATGTTTCCAAGAATGTTTAAATCCAGAGAAATAAGCAATTTTAACCAGGACACGGACCATCCATGCGTCACCTATCAATGACATCATACATCAATGACGGTTTCACAGACAAGGCTTAAGCTAGTCCCAGACTAAAATGCATGTTTGAGCTTTTTTAACTGAAAGAAACTTGCACTGACATATCTTAAAATATGTCAGAGCCATTGTTTTGTCTCAAGATGCACACCGTTAATGTTTTTTCTAGGGTACGTTTATAAAAAGCTACTTAAATACCCTAACTGAACTAAGGCCTAATCCTGGCTTAGGCTAAGCACTGTCTGTGAAACTGGGCCTATGTGTTTTTATTAGATAGGTGAGCCATTTGGATACATTCGTCGACAGAAAACGAATTGTTATATAGCTTAACGCAGTAAGTCTTATTGTTCAAATCTCATTTTCTTGATTTACTGTTAGTACCATGTTTTACCATGCCTAATATTGATCTAACTTACTTCAGTGAGCATTGTCTCATAGCAGCCACAGAGTGAACACATAGAGTAGCATTATAACAACTTTCAACACACAGATGTATCTAATATGATAAAATAGCACTGCGTTACCCCACATACACATGACCAGAAGCGGTCGTCTGCGGCATAATAAAAGCTCCACTGTGTCACTCTTGTCTCTCATTAGCAATTGCTTCAGCGGCCTCCAACAGCTTTCAGCCACGCCCTGCTGCATACTACAGTAATGTTAATAAATCGGTAATACATTAGCTTATCAATGAACATGATTTCTGCCCGAGTCTTGTCAGATTATTTTCCACCAGCTGTAGACATGAAGACAACACCTCCCAAGATTCTGCAAAATCAAGGCCTCATCAAGCTATGGCTTTGTTTTGAATGAGCGACCTCTAGCAACGAAAAATTACATATTGTGCCTCTAACAGATCTGGAACGTTTTTGCAAAAAATAGTTGAAAAATATTCCCAAATCAAGATGTGCCAAGCTGATAAACTCCTATCCAAACAGACTAAGAGGCTGTTTACACTGTTTTCAACTAAAAATGGAAAACTTTTTATGTGTTTTGGCCATTCATTTACACAACAAATGTGAAAATCTGAAATGTGTTACTTTGGTTTTCAGTGCATAGTTTGTGATTTTTACATTAAATGTGCAAAAGTTCTGATATTATTTATCTTTGTTTTATCCTTCACATCACAAAACCTAGCTGTTTTAACAGGGGTATGTACCGTACACACACGCACACACCCAAAATAAATAATAAACAAACAATTAAATATATATATTTTTATATATAAAATGTTGGAACAGTATAGAATAAAGAATTGGCAGGAAGTGGGAGAGAGAGGTGGGCAGGATTGAGAAAGGAACACGAGCCATGACTTGAACTCGGCTTGCCTGAAGCGCAACTGTGCTGCATGTCAGAGTGCTGCCTATGACGCAATCAGCTTTTTTGATTTATGGCTAGACAACTTCAAAATTACCCCAATTATAATATTATAATTTTAAAACTATGATTAACCATTGACCTTTTTTTTGTGTTTAATATATGTTTTGTCATTTCTGATTAAATCCCTGTGATTATACAGGAGCAAAAAAAATTCACAAGCTCAAATCCTTTTTCAAAAAAGTTAGTTAAAAGCCAACTATGCTCATTTTTACGTTGACCAAGAGGGGAAATTATAAGAAATACCTGGGATTATCAGAAAAAATTATTAGCTATATTAAAGTGTTAGTTGACCCAAAAATGACATTTCTGTCATTAAGTACTCACTCTCATGTCGTTCCCCACCTGTAAGACCTTCGTTCATCTTTGAAACACACGCATGCGTCGTGGTGCTCACATGTACAGCATCAGCCAATACTAAGGCAGCGTTCTTATGTAGAACAGCGTAGGAGACTGACAGGGAAGAAAATAAATTGTTGAATAAATTAATCTGCCTATGTGTGGTTCAGAAACCTCTTGGATTTCATCAAAAATATCTTAATTTGTGTTCCAAACATGAACAAAGGTTTTATGGGTTTGGAATGACATGAGGGTGAGTACTTAATGACAGAAATGGCAGAAATTATGTTGCCTACATTTTGAGTTCCCTTTGTTGTTTTTCTTTGAGTGAGTATAGTGATAATAACATTCTTATAAAGCTCTTAAAGGATTTCATTTCTTACCATGGAAATATATATAAATGGTGCAGTTCAAAAGACTTAATATCTTCCATTTGCAATAAGAAAGAGCATGTTTTACAAGAGATTTTAATGATTTAATCAGCTCTTAACATGAAACTAGACAGGATTAGAGCTCACCTGCAGTGAGAAAGTGTGGCAGAAACAGCAGTGAATGGTACACCCACAGGGACTAAAAACCAGCAATTAAGGCTATATTACTGGTACATAATTAACCCTTGAAACGTTAATGCTTGCATGTCTTTGTATTATTTATCACTAGACCTAAATCTTGCTTGAAAGACCCAGTCAGCCTCATTTTTTACTTCGAGGTAAGCCATGGTGTGCTCACAATCTAAAGATAAAGACCTACAGCCTGAGATCTTCACTGCATTTGTGATGTAACTGCATGGCTCTGTGGGGTTAATGGCTCTCAGCTCTGAGGCAGAGCAGTGTTAAATTAACAGAGACCTCCCTGACCTCTTCCTGATAATGCAGCTATAGCAGGCTGACACGCCATGCCAAAAGTCAACAACTGTCCCTTGCTTCATAACACAATTCAATTACAATAGCTTGCTCTGGGGAAAATAAATAAATAAATAAAATAAAACATTCATTAGATAAAAAAATAAAATAAAATAAAAAAAATGTCTATGCCAAAAAATACAATCCATGCATCTGGTAATGCCACACGTTTTTTTTCATGACACAAACTTTACATTAGACTGCACAGTAACCTGTAACCCTACACAGTATTAAAATTGTCATGTAAATGTAACAAAAATGTGCTTAAAATGAAAATGTTAAAAACTGCTACATCGGAATGTTATGGACTTTAAATCTTGATTCGCAAAAGCTAAAGGGTCATAAAAAAAGTAGTTTGCAGTCAAATATGACCGCCATTGGAAATTAATGGGAAACAGGCAAAAATATGAAAATATGGATCTTTGTGTGTGTGTGTGTGTGTGTGTGTGTGTGTGTATACAATCTACAAATCAGCCACGGTGCAGAAAAAAAGGTACACAGCAATGAAGGGGTGACACTCTAAAATATCAAGAGTGCAAAATAGACACAAATTAGCTGCCATTACTCCAGTCTTCAGTACCACATGATCCTAGATCCTAGATATAATAATTATATCTCATCATGTTTAAGAAACCAGTTTGAGATGATAATTTGAGTTTTAGGACATGGTACATTATCCTGCTGGATGTAGCCATCAGAAGATGGGTACACTGTGGTCATAAAAGGATGGACATGGTCAACAACAATACTCAGATAGGCTGTGGCATTTAAACAATGCTCAATTGGTACTAAGGGGCCCAAAGGGTGCCAATAAATTATCCCATCACACCATTACACCACCACCACCACCAACCTGAACCATTTAAGCTTTCATGTAGTTTACGCCAAATTCTTACCCTACCATCTGAATGTCGGAGCAGAAATTGAGACTCATCAGTTCAGACATTTTTCCAATTTTCTATTGTCCAATTTTGGTGAGCCTGTGTGAATTGTAGCCTCAATTTCCTGTTCTTAGCTGACAGGAGTGGCACTGGTGCAGTCTTCTGCTGCTGTAGCCCCATCTGCTTCAAGGTTTGACATTCAGAGATGCTCTTCTGCAGACCTCGGTTGTAATGAGTGGTTAGTTGAGTTACTGTTGCCTTTCTATCAGCTCGAACCAGTTAGGCCATTCTCCTCTGACCTCTGGCATCAACAAGGCATTTTCACCCATAGAACTGCCACTCACTTTTTTCGGACCATTCTCTGTAAACACTAGGGATGGTTGAACGTGAAAATCCCGGTAGTTCAGCGGTTTCTAAAATACCAGCCCATCTGGCACCAACAACCATGCCACATTCAAAGTCTCTTAAAGGATTAGTTCACTTTAAAATTAAAATTACCCCAAGATTTACTCACCCTCAAGCCATCCTAGGTGTATATGACTTTCTTCTTTCTGATGAACACAATCAAGAGTTATATTAATAGCAGTTTTAGAAGAGAAAGTGTAATGCCTCTCGCAGTTCAAAATGCTTACGTCCAACTTTTTCATAAATTGAATACAGAAGGTGGTCTGGCAGAAGCTATATATTTTACTTTATAACGTGTTAAATATGGATATTTTTCTTACACAAACACATCGCTTTGCTTCAGAAGGCCTTTATTAACCTCCCAGAGCCATGTGGAGTACGTTTATGATGGAGGGATGCACTTTCTTGAGCTTCATACTCGTTGATCCCGTTCACTGCCATTATAAAGCTTGGATGTATGAGGATATTTATTAATATAACTCCAATTGTGTTCATCAGAAAGAAGAAAGTCATTTACACCTAGGATGATAAATCTTGGGGTAATTTTCATTTTAAAGTGAACTAATCCTTTAAATCACCTTTCTTCCCCATTCTGATGCTCAGTTTGAATTTTAGCAGATCATCTTGACCATGTCTACATACCTAAATGCATTGAGTTGCTGCCATGTGATTGGCTGATAAGATATTTGCATTAACAAGCAGTTAAACGGGTGTACCTACAATAAAGTCTCCGGTGAGTGACCCCAAACTATACAACCAAAAACATATGGGAAGTGTTTTACTTCCTTTTTTTTTATAAATAAATAAGCCTATTTATTTTGTATAAGCATATGATTAAATGACTAGGTGTATTTTTATTGTATTTAGCATTGCTTTTTCCCTGCTGCAACTATCATAACAGACCCAGCAGTTAAGAAACTCTGCCCTAGAGGGTACAAATAAACACTATAAAGTAGTTAGAAAGATAAAAATATTTTAGTGCAAACATTCAAATTCAAAATCTATTCTTAAAAATTAAACTAAAGACCATCTCATTGCATTTAACAACATTTTTTAAATTAAATTGCCTATTATTAAAAGTGCACTGTAACACATTTCTGTAGTTTTTTACAGCATTATTACTGTAAAATGAACTAATCCTTACTGTAGAACCTGTATACACCATGTTGCTGTAAATCTGCATAGCATCTCGGTTAAATTTCAATGTTGAGTAAATTCTACAGTAAATATATATATATATTTTTTTTACTGTGAATCACAATAAAGAAATTTTGAGCAGGACTTTTTTCAGCAGCAGAAACCGAGGAGATTCCACACTTTCTTTAGGATTTGACTTCAACAAGGTAACTTTGCTCATATTTTGCAATGTTACGTTAATTTACCAAGGCATTTTTCACAGGATCATGTTTTTCTGAGCTTCTTTGCCATTCATAATAGAATAGATGTATTTAAGTGAAATAAGTGAATTCCCACCTTGTGGAAGCATAATACATACATGCCATTGTGTTGTCATTGTGTTCGTTTTTAACTGTTACGGGACCCTTCATTTACTGTTTAGCCCCCTTTATATCAGGCTGCATCAAAGAAACCACATCAGTCATTTCAGGTACGTACTAACTATGCATACAATATGTCAAGTCATGCTTTATAGAGAAGAGAAATGAGCATTATAATATACGATGACTGGTTCAACAAGTTTTGTCATGGAACTTGACTGAAACAAAATCGACATGACGAACTACGTACAGACATCGCTGTGTTGTGGCTAATGTGTGTTGTTATGGCCTCGAGATCATATGTTCTCAGGGCCACAAGTTTAGTGTGAAAAAAATCTACATGACCATATAGCAACATGGGATAATCAGAAATGTATATTTGCATTTAAGTATACCTATTTTTATCATTCAAAACATATTACCATATGCTGAATTCTTTAAAAGTGAAGTTTATTCATTAATTGCCACCAACTGGTGTAGGCTTACAGAAATAGTCATACAGAATGTCAAATTCATTGGCATGACTGCATTAACAATATTCTTTGTATTTCTTCAACAATTTTTTGAATACTGTCACAGCACAAGGTAGCCTATCTACATTGTGGGGAATATAATATAGTTGTCACAATTATGTTTAGTTGATTTTGTCATGCACAGGCTTTTAGAATGTATTTCATTAGTTCCTGTTTAATTTCCTGCTTTTCATTTGTTTCTGTAGTAACTGTCATTAGTTCATTTGGTTTCAGCTGTATTTAATAAAGTCTTGTTTGTGTTGTGCCTTTGCCTTCATTCTCTGTTTGGTGTTAAGATTATGTTATGGTGTGTTACTCTGCCTGTTTTGTGGATTATGTTGCTTTTGGGGGATTTATTAAACTTCGTATTGGATTTATATTTAATGCTGCAATAGTCTTCTTCTATCTGCCTTAACACACACCCATTGTGTGACAATAATATAATATAATTGTTAAAATACGTGGTTAGGAAAGTCACAAAGACGAGAAAACATTCAAGGACAGACTTTAAAGACGAATGCTTAGAAAACAGGAATAAAAAGAAATGCTATCTGTCACAAGAACTGACTAAGGGAAAACTGATGGCTTATAAGCATGAACAAACAAAGGGACCTAATAAGATAATTAATGAGAAAACAGGTGAACAGAATGATTAATCAAACACACTAAGAAACTTAGTCAAACAGGGAAGAACCAAAAACAATGAAACAGAAGATTATAAGAATATATTGTATTATATTATATTATAATATATGCCATTCATAATTAAAATTAAAAAGTTTATTTTTAAATTTATAGTAATTTTTATAGTATATTTATTAATATTCTCCCTATCCCATGTTGTTACAGTCATACAAGATGTTTTTTTTTCCTCAACACAGGACATGGCCACGACATTTTGGGTGTGTCTCAGTCAGCTCAGCTCCCTAACTCCTAAGCTTGTGAATCAGTATATGGTGTACATGAATCCAGGCACTGGTAAGAACAGTAAAAGACACTTGCTCACTACACATTGGAACACTGATGACTGTATTTCTGGCAACAACACAATGTCATCATTTTATAACACCACTACTAGTATTCATGAACAGCATTATATTTAATGTCATGACATTATATTTAATGTTATTTAAAGTACTTTGTGATACTTTGCTTGTTACATATATGTGCAACATTTCTGGCATAAAAATGTTAGATTATGTTAATTACCTGTCTAGTGATTTATGTTTATGCTGAAATATAATAACATAATGGTCTGTATTTAAAAAAAACAACAAAAAAAAACAAAACATTTATCTTGTGTCATTATATGTAGTGAGTTGGCTCATGTGATCGAAGTTTCATGCTTCAGAACTTCCATTAAGGGAGCATCGTGAGCATCGATGCTCCCTGATTTTCATGGTGCATTGTGGGACTTTTTAGGGAGACAGCCCTTAAAATGGCCGACTCCCTGATCAGTGCCATGACTAATAAACTAGGGAGCTGATTGAGGGCCACCCATTATCATGTTCACACTAGTTAATATGGTCACCATAGTAATACTAATGTTGACTGGATCATTTAATTTAGCCAGTCCAACTTGTATACATTGTCATCAAGCCTTCTTAGGTGTCTACATTAATGACTAATTTCTTCCACTGCAGGAAAAGACTCTAGCCCAGAAAGGAACATTCCCATTCAGGAATAAAGTCGGTATTAAGGTTTTTGAAGCTTAAAATTCTACAGTTTTTTAATTATATTTACTTTCTGTTTTAACCATTTCCATTTGTATCTGGATATTTTAATTCAACTTCAACAAAGATTATAGATTTGTATGTTTAGGAGTGTTGTATACCAAATAATAAAAATGTATAACCTATAAATGTATATAATGTAAAATATTTTATGCCTGTGTATTTTCACATTTAAAATGTTTTAAATAAATGTCATTTTGTGACAAAAATCTTGTCTTCATTTTACAGTACACAATTAAAACAGTTTACAGTAATCTTATATTTGCTGTGATAAAAAAATACAGCAGTAATATTAGAACACACAATTAGCAAGTAAGTTGCCGTGTTCTATTTCAGAGTATGCTTACTGTAAATGAAATCACACAGTAATATTACTGTAATAATAAACAGAGTAAAAAATAGTTACTGTGATTCGAATTACGGTTACTATTTTGTTACTGTGTTTATTATTACAGTAATATTACTAAATATTTACTGTGATTACATTTACAGTAAGCATACTGTGGAATAGAACACAGCAACTTACTTGCTAATTGGTGCCAGCAAGTTACCGTACATTTTACAGTTTTCTTTTTACAGTGTGATGCTATTTTTTATTTTCATGATGCATGAAAATCTTACTTGCAAAGGCAAGGCGTGAGTTGAAAGTGAGTAAAAAAAGAACTGAAGCATTATTTTCAGATCTCTGCACTGAGTTTGAGTCATAAAGAGAAGTTTAAAGTTTGTTTCCCCTGCACACACTCTCAGATCTCATTGCAACGATAGGCAAAATCACAATCAATCATTTTCTTGGAGAGAAAAATCACAATCAATATAATTTCTGAAAAAAGAAAAAAGCTTATGTGGAAATCAGGCCAGGTTTATGACTGAGATTCATGCTCCAATGTGGAAACACCAAACAGACCATTGATCATCATTCACTGGATCTTTCATAAATGGTTACCTTCTGCCTTGCTCATATTTCATGCACAGCTGTAAGTACGTAAATTACTGACGTGTATTGTCAAATCAGTCAAAGTCAGAGGATGTTTTTGACAACCTACCAAACTGTACGGTGGAAAATCTTGCAATCGCATTTATAGCATTGCACAGGCATAGCATTCTATCATTCTATTATGCATTTCTTATTACACCACAAACACAATGCACTGAAATCCTGTAGTAAAATGAGGTGGCTAGGTTGTTCCTGAAACCATTCATCTGCATGACAATCACCTGATGTCACCTGTGGTTAATTCAAACAGGGAAATGGCACTTTTTTATATTGATAACAATAACCAGGACTATAACAGACTACATTGGAAAGTACTATATGTTCATTTATGTGACAGAACAGTAGATTCAGAAGAAATGTGGGTAACGCTTTAGATTACAGCCCAGAAAGTACTGCGTAATTACAAAAAATTTACAGCATAACTTTCGATAATTACAGTGGCTATAAAGTAAGTACATGTAATTATAGGGGAACAATATGTAAAGTCTTGGGAATAAAGGGGTAACAACCAGGAAAATAACAAATTTTATATTTAGATTGTAAGTATTTTAGAACTAAGGGGTACTTATACTATTATGATAGACAACAATCTTACGTTTGGGAGCAATTTAGCGAGGAAGTGAACTTCAAGTTGTTTCAAGGCAAGTAGAAAGAACTAATGCAATCTTTTTTAATATATGGGGAAATATACTTTTGTTTCATGTAGTTACAGGGTAAGTATGACATCGCGGGCTGTAAATTAAAGTGGTGCTTGTTACACTCTTCTTTCATGTAGTTACAGGGTAAGTAATAAAAAAAAAAAACCTGCAAACAATCTGATATCACTTGTAAACCTTTATTTGAAAAACAACTTATTTCAAAACAGATATAAAGTTACAACACTTCTTATTCTTTTCTCTTGCTTGGCTTCCTCCTCCCCTTGTTCCTCTTCTTCTTTTTCTTTCTTTCCACTGAATAATCTTAAGAGGGAATCCCATGTCATTTGCTATTCTGTATTAAAAGAAAATACAGTAGCCTACACCCAGAAATTTGCTCACCATTTACTCATCTTTTACCCTCATGCCATCTGAGATGTATAAGACTTTCCTTCTTAAGATAAAAAATAAATAATCTCTGGGAATGCTTTATAATGTAAGCGCACGTGTTCCTAAAAGTCGAAGCATCAAACAGCACATACAGCAATAACTACAGTAATCCATACGACCCCAATGGATGAATCAGTGTCTTCTGAAGTGAAACGATAGGTATTTTTAAGAAAAATTGCAAATATTTTAAAATTTTAAACTTTGGACCAACTGTCACCTGCGCGTGCATGAGAGGGTTGAGAGTTCATGCTTGACGTAACTTGAAGCGTGACGTAAGCATGGCGAGAAAGCGGATTTCGGATGCCGTCAGTTTTTTTTTATTAATGCTCACAACAATATACACAGAATAAAAGATAATGAGAATGAGAAACAAACAAGACAGAATAACAGAGACGGCAGTTCTCGTGTGAGTTTCACATGAATCTCCCGCGAGAACGTCATGAAAGCTTCACGTTGCTCATTACAATATGCTTCGTCGAACGCAAAGTCGACTCTCATGCAGTCGCTGCGCTGGTGACAGTTGGTCAGAAATTAAAAGATGAATAGCCTAAACCATGAGAACATTTCTGGGCGTACTGTATTTTCTTTTAATACAGAATAGTAATGGGATTCCTTCTTAAGATTCATCAGTTGAGAAACAAAAGGAGGAGGAAGCCAAGCAAGAGAAACAACAACAAAACAACAACAAAAAGGGACAAAACGTGTTACTTTCTGTCAGGACTTTAGAATTTAAGATGAAAAGTTGATTTTAAAAAATGAATAAATGAATAAGTGTTGTAGACCTGTTTTTAATTAAGTTGTTTTTCAAAAAAAGTTTTCGGAGTCAGTGATATCAGATTGTTTGCGGGTTTTTGTTTTTTATTACTTACCCTGTAACTACATGAAAGAAGAATGTAACAAGCACCACTTTAATTTAAACGCCCGCAATGTCATACTTACCCTGTAACTACATGAAACAAAATTATATTTCCCCATACTAAAAAGATTGCAATAGTTCTTTCTACTTGCCTTGAAACAATTTAATCAGTGCCCTTTCTCGCTAAATTGCTCCCAAACGTAAGATTGTTGTCTATCATAATAGTATAACTACCCCTTAATTATAATTTCTCATTTTCCTGGTTGTTACCCCTTTATTCCCAAGACTTTACATATTGTTCCCCTATACTTACACATACATTTACACTGTAAATTCGTCATAATTACGCAGTACTTTCCGGGTTGTAATCTAAAGCGTTACCGAAATTTGTGCTCTATCCTCATCAAAACAGTGAACACCTTCCTCCTCCCCAAAGGAAATGTGATTACATAAAGCCAGTGGCTCTACATGCCTGTCTGTTTCTCTGCTGGAGTAATCATATATCTCTCACAAATAACTGACAGCACCAAAATCTGTGCGCAGAGATCTCCTGCTAGGCTCTGAAATACTCTAAAAGCTTTCTCATCTCGTTAGACGTCTGCAATGCATTCATTTATAGCCTGTTTCACTTTGCGCGCCTCTTTACAAGCTCACTCTTATGGAAAATTTAAAGCCTTTTCACTGCACTGATTATTCATAAACACATCTAGCCGACTGTAGATAAATGTTGTCTGTTTTATTTCCATGGAGGAAATAACGTTCATTTGCATCTCATCAATCTCTCTCTATTTCCTCATGTATAAGGAGATATTGGCAGGGGTACGAATTCCCAAGAAAGTCACAGATGGATTGGACCGCAGACGTATTGAGGTTGAAAGTTGTAATCGGTTTATGCGCAGAATGCAGTCACAGTCACCTTGGAGGGATTGAAATGAAACTAGTTTTATATGCAGTTCAGTTTATACTAACAACATGAGTAGAACATAATTTTTTACATCAAATTTCATCAGTCAGATGGATAGAGCACATCCTGTGCCAGTTAGTCTTAATCCATTTGGGAAATGAAGGAACTTTTCAATCAAACAGTTGAGTTTATTCACAGTTTACAGCCTTTACAATCCTGACTGACCTTATGTGGGTGATGGGAACATGTTTTTTAAAAGGTAGTCTATGTATTGCTATGTTATACTGAGGACTGGGTATGATTGGAAAATCACAACAGCAAGTGAAAGCAAAGTAAGTATTTTTATATAACAGCAGCTCTTGACCCTTGGTCAATGAACAGGTCCTTCCACACAACCTGCAGAGCCATAGACCTTGGGAAGGAAGCACAGATGTGAACAAAATGGTCTGGGCAAGCAGACGGTATAAGATCAATATCTAGCAGTGACTAGTGAACACATAAAAGTGCTATAGGCCTCCATTTTGATTTAGTACAATGGCCTGGGTCCAAAATACAACTGATGGCTTTCTGAGGTACCAGACTGAAAAAAGGGAGCCATTGGCTTCTAAACAGAAACATATAGGAACCTTAAAAAAACCTAACTGCTAATAGAGCAAATTAACCTTTTTTACTGACTCATTAAAAAGAACAAGTTCATATCATACATCATGGCTTGCAGTGCGTTCGTTATTGAGTGCAGCGAGTGCTCATCGAAAAAGCAAATGGACACACACAGGTGTTCCTGACTGATTAAATTGTAAATTGTTTCAAAAGTTTATTTTTTTAGAAGTAGCCAAGGGCCCTGAAGTTTTGGTGAATCATATCAGCAAACTGCTTCACACAGCGACAACTTTGACAAAGTTACTGAACTCCATTCTTGTTGGAATGGATCTGTGAGTGTTCCTGATCATTAAGTCCGGTTAAGTGAGCCTGGTCATAGCTTTTGGTAGAATGGATGAGTCAAAAAGCAAGGTGTTAACTTTCCCACAGGCTTCCCTTAGGCCTCACTGCTCAAGCTGAAAACACAGCCTGACATACAGAACACACATATACACACACAGAAAGAGAGATTTGGATATATGCCTGGGGTCTCCTTTATATAGGGAGATTTCCCTGTTCTGGTGGAGAGGATAGGTTTGATCCCTCACTTATTTCTCCCTCTCATTTCCGAATGATTCTACATAGAGACGATCTCCTTCACGCTTCTTCCCTGAGGCCAGCCTGAAGTACACAATCCCTAGCAGATAGAGGATACCTTAATATGTGGACTGTATCTTCTGGCTTACTTTTCTTAGGAGGTTAGGATGGCTTTCCTGCACTAATACTTGTAATATACTCCATAAAGAAACTTGAATGGAAGGAGAAAGTTTAAAGAGAAAGTTCAGCCACAAATGAAAATTCTGTCATTATTTAGGCTGTCATGCATCAAAATGACAAAATAAATGCTAAAAATATCATAAGTGATCCATACCACATCTGCACAATATTCAAAGTCTTGTAAAGTCATACAATAGCTTTGTGTGATGAACAGACTAAAATTTAGGTTATCATTTTCCTGTCTAGTAAGTATGTCAAAAGATTAATTTTGTTTTAGTTTAACGCGTAAAAATATTGAACACAATTAACGCAGCATCTGTTTTTTTCCATCATCCTTTGGCAAGCATTACATTAAATGATACGCTATTATTCAAGCAAATGCTTTTAAATCATTAAAGTGCGAAAAGACACAAAAGAGAACGGTACTGGCGTGAATCTCCAACCCAGAATCTCCTGTCTGTGTGACACACACATAGAACAGCATGTCAGTACAGCATTGAGTTCTCTTTCATTCTTCAACAGACAACACACAAAATTTGTTTTATCGAGTATCCTCGTAGGCATAGTCTTAAATTAGTTCAATAAAGTTGTAAGCATAGTGAACGTCAAAGTCATGAACGTAAAGAGTTGTGAGAAAATGAGATGTGTGTCAGATTCGCATCATGTGTGGCAGGTCTTAAAGTGACAGCAGCCTAATAAACCTGCTGCTGTCTAACATTAATGCTAAAGAACAAAATACAAAGAGAAGATCAATCACTGCTCTTGACTGAATAACTTTTGGAGCTTTAATAAGGATTAAAGGCAAAAACAAAACAAAGGGGGCTGTACAGGGACTGCATTCAAAACGGTGTAACGCAGCTTCACATTCTCTATTAATACAAATGATTAGCCTTTTGCTTTACTGGGTTATCAAACAGTTAAAAATGTGTTGCTAATGTTACATCACCATCTCAGTCTGCCTTCTAAAAGTCAGTATCCTTAGATGCTTTGAACAACTTAGAAAGGCATATAGTTCATCATAACATCATAATATACATCATATACATAATGCAACCGTTATATTGTTAAATATACACAATTTTTCATATCAACAGAAAAATATACAGGGATAACCTAACTTCTCTTGAGAATCCCCTGCTTCAGAGCATAGTTAATGATATGCTAAAGCCCGCCCGCACGTTGACGTGATTGTTTTCAAGGTAGTTTGTGACATAAGGAACACCAGTGATTTCAGACAGCGTTTTTGAGACTGTCTTTGGTTCACTGCAGCTTTAAGGAGAAAATACTCAGCAAAGTACTCAGGTATTGACTTATGAATTTGCACATGGTTTGTCTCAAAGCATATTTAAAACAAAAATGTATTTTTAACCAACTGACAGCACTAGTTGAAAACCATTGCCACTGGTTGTCAGCAAAAACTCTATCAGTTTGATTCAAGAACAAATTATTCAGACCAATCAGTTGAACTATTGAAAAGATTAGATAAAAATAAATAAATAATAATAATAATAAAAATGTCAAGATTTTCAGTGAATAACGACTTAATTTTAGTTTTTAATCTTACTCACTCTCTCAGATACTGACAAATCTGTATGACTTTTCTTCTGTAGAACATAGACATTTTGAGGAGGGTTTCAGTGGAAGTCACTGATAACCACAGATTAGTGTGACTAACATTCTTCAAAATATTTTTTGTTCCACAGAAGAACATGTGAAGAAGAGTCATGTATATGAGTAAATAACAAGAGAATTATAATTTTGGGGTAAGCTATCCCTTTAAATCCATATACACAGTAGAGGAAGACTCCTTTAGTCTGCCGACTTTATGTCAAGCTGTGTGGATATTGTTAGAAATGCACATCTGTCTTCTTAGAGATAAAGATTTGAAACCAGATATATGTTCTTACTTCCTCTGTTGACTCTTTTTGTCCCTTGATGATCTCTCCTCGCCCTCATCATATTATAGTTTATTGGACTATGCAGGAGAGATGTTTCTTGAGAATATAATTCTTGCTTTTCTCTTTCCACCATGGCAAACTAGTCCAAATATACTGTATATATGTTTACTTTCATGGTGTCCTTTCACAGTTTCTCTCTCTCTCTCTCTCTCTCTCTCTCAATAACTACACATTGTGTACCACAGTGTATCACAACTTTACTTTAACTACACATTGTGTACCACAGTGTATCACAACTTTACTTTGAGCTGCAAGAAGGCTTTGGGTGTTTTATGGGGACTTTCCATAGGCATAGATTTCAATACTGTACAAACTGTCTATTTTATTCCTTTAACCTAACCCTAACCCTAAACCTACCCATCACAGAAAACTTTCTGCATTTTTACATTTTCAAAAAACATTCTGTATAATTTATAAGCTGTGGGGACCAAAAAATGTCTCCACAAAGACAAGGATTTCGGATATTGTCAACTTTATGGGGACATTTTGTCCTCATAACACACGCACAGTTTATTTTTATTGTTTAAAAGTGACAGAAAAGACTTATACAAATGCTGTTCCTTTAAACTTTCTATATAATGAACCCTGAAAAAATTGTATCATGATTTCCACAAAACGTCTCGGTTACGTATGTAACCCTCGTTCCCTGAAGGAGGGAACGGAGACGTACGTCAGCAGTGACCAACAAATTGGGATATCGCCACAGAGCCCTATCAGCTTCGAGTGAACTAAAACAAGCCAATGGAATTGCTGTGCGATATTTACATAATGCGCACCGCCCCCGCCAGGTGGATATAAATGCGGAAGCAGATGCAGTTGCACTCTGTTTTTCGCTGAGGAGACAACCTAAGGCTGCACTACAGTGAGGGCACAGGAACTGTGGTGACGGGACATACGTCTCTGTTCCTTTCTTCAGGGAACAAGGGTTACATATGTAACCGAGACATTCCCTTTCAGTCGGTCACGTTCGACGTACGCAATGTACACAAACTACCTGGAGGGGAGGAATTTACGTGGAAATACACATATGGACTGGCCGTGGGCAGTACGCATATGGAGTCCCTGGGATGGCTCTAGCCTAGAGATAGGGGGAGACTCATCTGACAGGTGACAGCAAAACTGGCTTTGCTAAGAGAAAGACACGGGCTCGGGTTGACCGTGGACAATACACATATGGGACCACTCACGTGGAGGGGTCACAACATATGGCCAAACCCAGCTAAACATCAACGTCGGTGACGGATGTTTGGCCTGGCATCAGACACTCCGCAATGTCCGAGCCGCAAGGGGAGGAACTCGACAGGGTTCGCCAAGCGGGGAACTCTACTGGAGTAATGGATGCACATATCCGGCCCAGGAGGCGGGAATGGCATTGCAAGCTGACACTAGAACGGGTTCTTCACGTTACCGGCTACTGGAAGCGAGTACACGGGAAGATGGGGTTCCACACAAAGGCTATAGAATCTAGCAAACGTGTTGGGTGTCGCCCAGCCCGCAGCTCTACAAATATCTGTCAGCGAGGCACCATGCGCCAGTGCCCAGGAAGAGGCAACTCGTCTAGTGGAGTGAGCTCTTAACCCGAGTGGGCAAGGCACGCCTTGGGACTGATAAGCCAAGGCGATGGTGTCCACTATCCAGGCAAAGAGCGCGGACGGGACAGAGCCAAGCCAGGGCTGGGTCTGCCTCCTCCATAGGCAGCGCTTGCAGGTTCACTACCTGATCTCTAAAGGGAGTGGTAAGAACCTTGGGCACATATCCAGACCTGGGTCTCAGGATAACATGAGAGTCACCGGGCTGGAATTCTAGGCACGATTCATCTACCGAAAATGCGTTTCAAACGCATGAAAAACCACACTCTAGTCTCGATAGCAGGAACACAAGGTTGGCTCCGAAGCGAAAGACAGAGTGCGATTGCATCCGCTTCCGTGTTTATATCCACCTGGCAGGGGCAGTGCACATTATGGAAATATCGCACGCCAATTCCATTGGCTTGTTTAAGTTCACTCAAAGTTGATTGGGCTCTCAGATGAGTCTTCCCCTATCTCTAGGCTGGAGCCATCCCAGGGACTCCATATGCGTACTGCCCGCGGCCAGTCCATATGTGTATTTCCACGTAAATTCCTCCCCTCCGAAGTAGGTTATGGCCTCCGCAGCGTCCCCAAGGGTTCGCTTCCTCAGTGTTGTCTAAGTCTTACTGTAGTGGGTCTTGCGGAACAGCAGTAGACTCTCACAGTGTAAGCTCGCCCGTTTCTCCGCCCCCCCGTGCGCCGGGTGGCTAGAGCTTACGCTGGGCGCTGGAAGGGGTCAGCAATTGGGGTGTTTTATTTGGGATCCCAATTCGTCGGTCACTACTGACGTACGTCGAACGTGACCGACTGAAGGGGAACTAACAGCACAACTGTTTTCAACACTGAAAATAAGAATAACAAAGTTTCTTGAACATTAAGGGAAGGATCATGTGACACTAAAGACTCCAGTAATTGCTGCTGATAACTCACAATTTAAAAAAACAAAAAAAACAGAAAACAGTTATTTTGAAATGTAATATCTCACAATATTACTGTTTTTACTGTATTTTTGATCAAATAAATAAGCACAAGAAACCTCTATAAAAAAACACTGAAAAAACTTTAGAACATATGTATAATACTTTAAAACATATGTATATAATAAAAAATATGATTACAATTATGAAAACATTTATTTATTCAGCAATTTACATTCATTATTTTTGCATTATTAAATAACTTTAAAAGGTTCTCCTGCAGCATTAAGTTTTTTTACTTTTTAAAGAGTGAAACATATACTCACAAAAGAAAGTTATTACAGATGAATAATTATATGAAGTCACAAGTAATTGTAATTTTTGCACATTCATAATGTTTTGATAGATCTTTGGGAGATATTTCAGGTTATAAAGTTTGGCTATGATGTAAAAAAGTTGCAAATCATCACAAGTGATGGTTTCATGGTTTCTATTGAGTTGCTGATCTGATGTAATGTTACATCAGCCTCCCTCCGTCTTCATTCTTATTTACAGAACACTGTATCACACTTGACTGAAATGGCTTTGTCTGGAAACACACACACTTACTTTCCCTCTCTCTCTCTCTCTCTCACACACACACACACACACACACACACACACTTGTACAGTAACTTGTACTAATGCCATGTGGTTTGACCTAGATTCAGTTTCATGACAAAAAGATCACACAGTTAGTTCACAATCCTGGACACAGGAGTTTGTTATCAGCCTATCATCTGCTCACTTGCTAATCAGAACACGTCTATAACAAGTGCAGTGAAACTAGGCTTTTGAAAGAACGCAAGAAAACGGCAAGTGTTTAAAGTGAGCGCTGGAATGCCTTTGTATGATCTGCATGTCACATGAGGAAATGTGAGAATCGGATACTACTGCTGAGGCATCATGACTCTGTGCTACACTAACCACAACAAGAAACACCCTTGTACTCAAATAATACGCAGTAAATTACAGGATAAGATTAAAAGAGGAAGACAAACTGTAAAGGACAGAAAAGGGGAGTGTTTGAGACACTAAAAAGGCCAGTGAGGGAGAGAAAAAGAGGAGGCCACTTCACATTGTATTTGTTTAGACTCGTCACAGCGTATCAGAAGTTTGCTTTACTTTGAGAACACCTTCCACTCAGGCCTTTCATGTGCCACTGGCAAGGGGAGGCACACTACACTGTGAGTGAGACAGTCAATGTGTGTGTGTTTGTGAGTGAGTGAACAAGATGCCCAGAAGGACTGTGTCAGTTCCACATCCCAAAGGGGATCCGACTCCAAGTAATTTTAGAGAGAAAGACCCTCTCAAATCAAATGGAGACCCCCACGTCGAAGCCCCCGAGGAGAAGGTGGAACTGCGAAAGAAGGTGACCCTGCTCCGAGGAATCTCTATCATCATTGGGACAATCATCGGAGCGGGAATATTCATCTCTCCAAAGGGAATTCTGAAGAACTCGGGCAGTGTGGGAATGTCACTGGTGGTGTGGATTGCCTGTGGGATTCTTTCTCTTTTCGGTGAGTGTCACACATTACACATAGCTGAACATACGCAAACATGAGTGTGTTAACATGTGCATATGCTCTCACACGCGGGCTCACATTCTTTTCCACACACATTATACAGTTTTGACAAATGACCTAAATATCTCACCCACTCATCTGGCACAAATCGACATTCTTAGTTCCTGATAGAATCAACAGTTGTATTTTAATTAGAATCTGAGGAACTGTACAGACGCTGACTTAACCGTTTGTTTGCGGTGAAATCGTGGCTTACCTAACAGCACCACTGATGTCATAGTCATTCATTAGGACACACCACTTTACTCACTGAAATGTGTTCTTAAAAGGATAGTTGACTCAAAAATGAAAATTTTGTCATCATTTACTTTAGTCTCATGACATTCCAAACATTTTTTTCAAGGGACATCAAAGGAGACGTTTAGCAGGTCTCAGCTGTTCTCTTCCACACAATGAAAGTGGATTGGGACAAGAGGCTGTCCAAAAAAGACAAAGACACTTTAAATTCAAGTCTCCTGATAGCTTTGTGTGAAGAACAGAGTGAAACTTAAGCCATTATTCACTAAAAATATGGACTTGTTTGTTATGGTCCACATTCACATTTACTGTAATCAGCAGCTTGAACATTCTGCTAAACTTCTCATTTTGTATTCTACAGTGAAAAGAAAGTTATAAAGGTTTTAAAAGACATGAGGGTGAATAAATGATGGCAGAATTCTAATATTGTGTATGACCTAGGGGTCAGGTTGTCTGTGCACTCTTACACTTGTTTATTGCTGTTTATTTTGCTCTCCTTAAAGGCATAGTTCACCCAAAAGTGTAATTAATTTCACTTACTCACCCTCAAATTGTTCCAAACCTGTTTATTTCTTCTGTTGAACACAAAATAAGTTATTTTAAAGAATGTTGGTAATCAAACAGTTGATGATAGCCATTGACTTCCATAGTAGGAAAAAATAAATAAAAAATACTATGGAAGTCAATGGCTAACATCAACTGTCTGGTTACCAACATTCTTTAAAATATCATCTTTTGTGTTCAAATGAAGAAATAAACTCGTACAGGTTTGGAACAACATGAGGGTGAGTAAATGATGACAAAATTGTCATTTTTGGGTAAACTATCCCTTTAACTCACCTTTTTCCAGAATGACTATAAGAGTATAAGAGTACTGCTAATTAAAACTACAGAGACTGAAAAAAAAAAATTGGAGTACTGGATGATTGTAATCACATTTGAAAATTTGGCACTGTGGATAAAGCTGCCTTCTTTCAAATAGCAGAGGGAAAGCACTGTCTTGCTTAAGTTGCTCATTGTGTACATTGCTAAATTATTTAGACAAGTTAGGCAACTCTTGAGTCAGATAAGCCATTTCCCTAAAACAGTATATACATATAAAAAAAACAAAACAAACATTAATCACAAAGTACAGTTTGTATTCTAGTAGCTCACAGCTCATGATCATGAGCTATTACATCAAACTAAAAAGTATTCTTTGAATGAATCATGCAGTGTTTTGGTAACATTTTTGCGTGTACACAGTTCTCTAATGTTGGTTAATGGTTACATGACATGCAGATATTTCATCTTTTTAGTACGCATTTTATTTTAATAGCTTTTATTTTGAATTTTTTTAATTTATTTTAATGACATACTTTCATGATTTCACTAATTATTGGTTTTTCATCAACCCAAATGGTTCGCAAACTCCGTTATAAGCTCTGCTATAAACACTATAATGAAAAGGATCAGGTTTTTCTGATAGTCGCCAAGCAAGAATTTCAGGCTATGCGTGAAGAACCTGATAAGAGGCCCCCTCTAATGCCTAATGTGTGTGTCCGTGCACGATAGAGGCTGATATTGTCTTACGCCACACTTTGATGGTGAGGAGAGCGCGGTCTGACACCGTGGAGGTTGATGGCTTTGTGTGTGTGTCAAAGAAGAATTAGTTTGTGTATAAGAAGAGCATTGTTTGACAGTTTGTTTATTCATGTGTATGCCAGGAGTCATTTCACACTTGTCAGCTTTCTTTTGTGTGTCGCAGCCCGCAGGCTTTGAGGAAAAGCTGAGCTGCCGATTAAAAAAAAACCTGTCCATTCATCCACAATTTCTCTCAGAGAGAGAGTTCAAATCTGCATTCTGAACTCTCCTGGTGGGCCTTAGAGCTCTCTTTACATTTACCTTTTGAAGCTCACAAGTCAAGGGCTGTGAGTGAAACAGGGCTTTGATTTGAACAGAGTATTCATTAAAATGTTAAAATGCATAGAACTATAAAGAGCTTGTGTAACTGCACTCTCTGAGAGAGAACAGATGGTCTTAATGAACTGACTTAAACATGTGCCTTTAGGGTTGCTTTGCAGGTGTTGTGCAAATCTTGCCATGTTTCTCAATAGTTATGGCACTGCTCTTCACAACTGGGCTTTGTCCAGCCACTGTCACCTCATTTTGCAAAAGTATAAAGTTATTCGCCTTAATTTCTCCAAACTAGTTGTTGCTTTTTTCCCTTTCAGGTGCTCTATCATATGCTGAGCTGGGTACCTGTATTAAAAAGTCTGGCGGCCATTACACGTACATTCTGGAGGCGTTTGGTCCGCAATTGGCTTTTGTGCGATTGTGGGCTGACATGATTGCCATAAGGTCAGTAAATCCTCATTCATCCTCCGTCTTCATTGTCAGTTCTTTGGGGCACTGCCAGAATAAACAAACACAATCCTTTCAACACCCCAAATAAACACAAGCAAACTCTCCCCAACGAAGGTTATCTCTCAATATTACTGCTGGGCTCCAGTAGGCATGGGATAAAAACCAGAGATAAAGTGCCTTATGACAATGAACAAGCCATTGTGGAGGCTCTCATGCAAAGGATCAAGGGCTGGATTTAGTCCAGGTTCATATGTAATAATCGCAAAACTGCCAGGAGTAACATCTGTAGGTGTAGTTTGAAAGGAAACAAGCTTCATGCTGTAAGCACAAAACGTTCATGGGAAAGGTTTAGTCCAGATTTTGTAGGGGACTTCAAGAAATCAAGAAAAGATGTTCTATTACAATCATGATTTATCACAAAGATTACTACTACTTCAACCTTACTTTGGAACAGTGTTTTATGAGTGATTACAAGATAATCAGTACAGTACACTGAGTGCTCAGACTTAATTTTCTCATCTTTAAGACCTGCAGGTTTGGCTGTGATCGCTCTGGCATTTGGCCGCTATATTTTAGAGCCCATCTTCATGCCATGTGGAGTTCCTGAGATTGCCGTTAAATTGGCCACAGCAATCGGAATCAGTAAGCTTGAGCAAATTTATATATTTATATATTTAGTCTGCTTGATTATCGTGTGTATATACCGTCTTGTTACGGCCTGGTTTATGTGTGCCATTTTAATTTTGAGATATTGTATATTCCTTTTCATTGCAGCCATGGTAATGTATCTAAACAGCATGAGTGTAAGCTGGACTGCCAGACTCCAGATCTTTCTCACATTCAGCAAGCTGCTCGCCATAGCCATTATCATTGTTCCAGGATTATATCTGCTCTTCAAAGGTATTTAGTTTATATTATGCTTTTGGCTTCTTGAATAAGAGTTTTTTTTAGCTTTTAGTATGAATATGTTATCCTTATGGTTATGAATAAGCTGGTGTGTGCCAAAACAACGACAACATTCACATTTAGGTGATATAAGCATTCTAAGCAAATCTGGTTTCACGTTAGTGTCATGAAACATAGTCTGCTCTGGTCCAGAGACACGATAGCACAGAGTGGATCATATCCATGAGTTGGCGCAGACCACAAAATGTATCAGACCCATTCGAATTCTGCACAGAATGCTATATTTTAAAGTGATATGGAGGAGATTAAGAGAGAAAAAGGTTAGAGATTAGAAGGAAACCGAGGTTTTACCGAGCTCAACGGCTCTGGCCAAGCTTTGATATAAACAAAACGCTATTGGCTATTTTTTTTTTAAAAAGGGAAGAGCTGTTCGATATGTCCCGCCCTGTCTTCCTGTTTTAGTTTAAATTACGTCAACACATTAAATAATAGTGCCTGTTTCACAGCACTTCAGTGGGCCTTTACAAAAAAAAAAAAAAAAAAAAAAACAATAAAAATGTTACATTGTTACAATAAGGTTTCTATAATATCTAAAAAAACGTAATGAAAAACTTGTGAATAGTATATGAGCTATTGAGTAATCCTCTGCTGCCATCTAGTGGCTGTAGTTGAAAATTCATGTCATTTTAATTTTAAAAGTGTTTGTTTTTCAGTAGATGGCAGCAATCTTCCAATAAACCAGGGCACATTTTCATGTTATCACCATGAATGAAACTGAAAAATCTTTTTAAAAAAGTTCCTTTTTATATAAATGATTATTTAAATAATTACAAACTGAGGCAAATAAAAATGCCATAAATCCCCTAAACTGCACAACTGTACAGTAAAAACATAACATAAGATTATACTCATAATGAGATGAAGGATAGCTGCATACATACCTTTACTTTTTTGCATGTTTCCCCTATTCATTTTCCTAATTTAGGCTCCTGATGAATTTTTTAGACCTTTTTTCTTATCTATAATTTCAATGTGTGTTGATTTAAAACTTCTCCCGCTTCTCCTCCCTCTCTCCCTACTGACGTCACCTCAGGTCTCCCCACTGGAAGCCCTGAGGTGACGTAACCCTAAAATTACAGAGAAGGCTGTGTTAGCTTACCATAATGCTAATCATTTGCCACTGGTTATATCTGCAGGGGAGACCAAAAACTTTGAGAATGCATTTGAGGTCAACACAGCAGACTTGACTGGGCTTCCTCTTGCCTTCTACTCAGGAATGTATGCCTATGCCGGATGGTGAGCCCACCTTCTTATTCCACACAAATCCGATAATGCCCATTGAGTCTTTTAATACATTTCTGGCCTCTTACAGGTTTTACTTGAATTTTGTGACTGAGGAGGTGGAGAATCCTGAGAGGTTAGTGATCGGATATAACAAACATGATGTCTGTAGGAGGGGTATGATGTTTAATTCAGCTGTTTCTATCATGGCAAACCAAACGGCAGTGATGACTTAGGTGTTAATTTCCATTCCCCAGGACGGTGCCTCTTGCCATCTGCATCTCCATGGTGATAGTAATGATCTGTTACACACTGACAAATGTGGCGTATTACACTGTGATGTCAGCAGAAGAGCTGTTAGCCTCCAATGCTGTGGCTGTGGTGGGTCACTCCCTGTCTGCTTCTATCTCAAAACTTAAGTGTTTTTTATGTAGCAGCAGTAAATGAAACATTTAAGAAAGACAGACAGAAGAGAAAAGCATACCAGCTTTTTAAACAAGATTAAGCAATTTGCAGCAGTGACTGTAATAGTCATCACCTTCCTCCTCCCCAAAGTAAATGTGATTACATAAAGCCAGTGGCTCTACATGCCTGTCTGTTTTTCTGCTGGAGTAATCATATATCTCTCACAAATAACTGACAGCACCAGAATCTGTGCGCAGAGATCTCCAGCTAGGCTCTGAACTACTCTAAAAGCTTTCTCATCTTGTTAGACGTCTGTAATGCATTCATTTAGAGCCTGTTTCACGTTGCGTCTCTCACTCTTATGGAAAATATAAAGCCTTTTTACTGCACTGATTATTCATAAACACCAACAAGTCTAAAAATTGAAGATCCATGTTCTTTTCCTATTTGTTTCACAAAATGAGTTACTCTTTCTCACATCCATCCACTCTCTTTTAATCTCTTGCCTCTCTATTCATCCATATTTCCCTCCCCAACAGACTTTTGCAGAGAAGCTGATGGGAAACTTCTCAGTTGCAGTTCCCATTTTTGTAGCTCTGTCTTGCTTTGGGTCCATGAATGGATGCCTATTTGCTATCTCAAGGTGTGCGTCTCAGTTTTGAGTCTCAGATTACCTGACTTTTACTAAAGTCTAATAATGGTTATAGGGAAACTAGGGAAAATTATGTCATTAATTACTCACCCTCATGTCGTTCCACACCCGTAAGACCTTCGTTCATCTTCGGAACACAATTCAGATATTTTTAATGAAATCCGAGAGGTCTATGGCTCGTCCATAGGCAGCAATTTAACCACCACTTTCATGGTTACAGTCGACGTGAATGCAGTGGTTCAAACCTAATTTTATGAAGCAATGAGAATACTTTTTGTGTGCAAAAACAAAACAGAAATAACGACTTCTCTTCTGTGTCATTTGCATACGCTGTTTACGTTCAGCGCTTACAGGTTCTAGGTCTGAACAGCGGCTCAGATGCTGTTTATGTGAGCAGCACAACACATTTGTATGATGCTGACGCAGGAGCTGGACAATAATTAGTCTACGTTCTTTTGCGCACAAAACATATTCTTGTCACTTCATAAAATTAAGATTGAACCACTGCAGTCATGTTAACTCTTTTAACAATGTCTTTAGTACCTTTCTGGACCTTGAAAGTTGTGGTTAAATTGCTGTCTATGGAGTCATATACCATTTGGATTTCATCAAAAACATCTTAATTTGTGTTCTGAAGATGAACGAATGTCTTACGGGTGTGGAACGACATGAGGGTGAGTAATTAATGACAGAATTGTCATTTTTGGGTGAACTAACCCTGTGAGAATATATGAATTTTATATTATTTTTCAAACGACAAACAATTGTTGGTCAGTTCATTGTTTTAGGCTTTAACACATTTTTAGTCTTTAGTCTCAAATCCTTTATAGTTTCAGAACATCGACTATTGTATGTCTTGGTTTTTTATTTCAACAGTGAATGTTTTAAAATGTTTTAACATTGTGTTTCTCTTTCACAGAATGTTCTATGTGGCCTCTCGAGAAGGTCAGCTTCCTGAAGTTCTCTCTATGATTCACATACGCCGACACACGCCATTACCTGCTGTGATTGTCCTGGTGAGTCATAGACGCACACCAGTCCCACTCAACGGTCACCTCCAACTCCTGTTCAGCTGAACAAAACTGCAGCTTTCTTTCTTTCCACATATTGAGCATTTCAAGTGTCAATGTTAAGTGATTAAAAAACAAACAAACAAACAAAAACATTACTTATAATGGCAGCCTAGGCCTATACAGACATTTGGAAGTTTAAAATAAAAACATATTACTTATGAAACTGATTATTGTAATATGATCCTAAAAGGGAAAAAAAATTACTTGTACAAATACAAAATATGACATTAAAAAACATAAAAATAACTTACGTATGCATAAACATTAACTCATGTAACTTATATAACATATAACCAGTAATTTGCATGCCTACACCCCTTTTCCTTTGACTTTCTAAAAGTGCTTGTCTTTCTTTCAGTATCCGATCACACTACTGATCCTCTTCTTAGGGGACATCTACAGCCTGCTGAACTTCATGAGCTTCCTACGCTGGTTGTTCATCGGGGTGGCCGTAGTCGGCCTCATCTACCTGCGATACACACGCCCTGATATGCCACGGCCTTTTAAGGTGACCCTCTTTTCTGTGCTGGCAGTCTATTACCTCATACCTCTAATGTAATATAATGGTTAAATATCTAGTGGTTAAGAAAACACGGTAGATTTAATTCTAAGGCGTAGGTTAGGAAAGGTCAGCCAAGTGTTGGAAAGCTATTGAGATCTCAATTGTAGTCTGTCACTTTGTTATTTTATCCACTTAATCTTAGGTTGCTCCAGGGGGCCTTTTTCTGGGATTAATCAACTGGTAGTTACTGAGTGTCCAATATACTGTGAAATAACCATGAACAAAACCGATCTGATATTTTTTGATGCACGAGTAAATGCTCTCTTTTCTGTAGTCTAAGTATTTAATTTGTCATAATGAAAAAGTATAGCTGATCACACTAGAACAGGTTTGGTATAAGCATGAAAATTAAATTCATGATACAACAATAATAATACATTTTATTTATGGGCACCTTATGTGACACTCAAGGACACCTTACAAGCAGATAAAACAATATGCATGCAACAATTAAAAAGTAACAACAACAACAACAAAAATACAACCAATAGAAAACACATATAAAATGTCACCTGTATGCCTGCCTAAAAAGATGTGTTTTCAAATGAGATTTAAAAATGGGGAGAGAGTCACTTTTGCGAATGTCCTGTGGAAGTAAGTTTCACAGATGAGGAGTAGCGTAGCCAAAAGCTCTAGATCCCATAGAAGCCAGACGCATACGAGGAAGAACTAAGGAGAATGTAGACTAGATGTAGAAGAGTTCGAGAAGAATTATAAAGGACCCAGGACTGATCCCTGTGGGACACCTGTAGAAATACGTGAAAAGCACCTTAAAAATCATAAAAGCGGCCTACTGACTATATTTCAAGTCTTCTAAAGTCATATGATTTATGAGGAACAGACTTACATTTATACATACAGTCTCGACACATGTAGTTTATTGCTTTTTCCAAACTCCAAAGAACACCAAACTTTCAATATCTCTTCTTCTCTGTATTTTTCTCTTTCACAGGTCCCTATTATAATCCCTGCTGTTTTCTCCTTCACCTGTTTCTTCATGGTCTTCTTTTCTCTATATTCGGATCCAATTAATACTGGGATTGGATTTGCCATCTCTCTCACAGGCATCCCTGCGTACTACATATTCATATACATCGAAAGAAAACCCAAATGGTTCCAGAAATTCTCAGGTCAGAGGTTACATAAATGCAAATGGCAAAAGGCAACAGCGTAAAACTTCTGAATATGTGTGAAAATCATTTCTTGTCTAGTTACACACAAATGTTTATTATAATGACTATACCATGCCAATTTTTGATTATATGACCAAGGTGTTAAATTCTTGGAAATATATTTTCTGGAAATGAATAAAAAGATCCTTATTATGCACAGATGATGGAACATATGGAAATATATTCCACATCACATCATATAGATTATGGTAATATCATACAACATATGCTAATTTGTGAAGTTAGCTAATTAATGTTTGTTTCCCTTGTGTTTCTCAGACTCTGTGAACAGATCACTACAGATCATCCTAGAGGTGGTTCCTGCAGAGCACTGACCTTTATCCTTTTTTCTCTGTGCATGTATGTGTGGCTGTGTCTATATAGTATCTGCGGTATCTAGTTCTCAGCTGGTAGGTCATGAACAAAGTCTGTTCTGATTGACAGCAGGGAGAAAACAATACTAAATCCAAATAATAAAACCAACTGAAGAAAAGCTAGTTGAGACCTACTGCTGTTGTACATCCAAAAATGAGCAAAAACAATCTATGAAATGTCTCTGCCTCAGTCCACCTGAGAAAGAGACGCAACACTGTCATTTTAACATATTATTCATCTTCATATTATTCAGTGCTGTGAATCACCTAACGTGACTGACATAAAGTCCATGCATATCACCTGTGGTGTTTTAGAACCTTGGCCACTTATTCAATTTGCACTGCTATATCTTTATACACATCAATGCCACAGACACAAGTGATTCCACTGAGGGATGACTCAAGAATGGGCTCAGACAGGGATTTGGACATAATGTTTCACTCTCCTTAATGGCTGAGATATTTGAAATTGACATGACTGTACATGTAAACACTGAATAATGGCTTGTAGGGTCTTATTTTTAGGACATATTACATACACTACAGTGATATTTCTGTATTACAATACACTAAATAATCTGGTATTTTATTGCCTATAGTGCTGTTTTATTGTACCATGCAGGAGAACCCCACAGTGCACTAATTTATGTTGATTATCGCTCCAGAATTGCCTTTTAAGCAATTGACAACTTACAGTAAATACCCATTCAGCTTGAAAATTAATCTTATTTGCAATCAGTTTACTCCCAAATGAATTACCAGCAATGATTTTGCACATTAACAATGTGCATGTTTGAATACTGATTCACTCACATGTGTCCTGTCTGACACCTGCCTACTTGATTATGTCTGTTTTACTTAAATCAGTATTATGTTATTCTATTATTATGACTGTTTTAGACAAAGTGTTTGCAATAATTTTACATTCACTGGTATATTTTTGTACAGCATATTTTGTAAAACTATACTTGACTACTACAGTAGAAACAACTTTTGTAAAGCGGCGAGCAAACTTTCTACCAAATTGAATAAACATTTCCCTTTATCTCTGCTATTTTTGCATAAAATGTTTCCATAATGTTGTTTCATATATATATATATATATATATATATATAACATTATAATGCTTCATGCATTCTGAGTTTTTTACACTGCTAAAGAGTTGGATTCTTATGCTAAACATGGCCAAAGTTTTCTGTGGCAAAAAAACTCTTCCAAATCCTCTTAAATTTCGGGATCTTTTTTTCGAGTATGTGCCTTTGTGACATCAGAAAGGTCAGAATTCCTTGTACGGGCACTTCTCCCGGAAGAGCACGCGCACACATCGACCAGACCGAGAGAGCAAGAGCACGCCCATCAATGTGCTTTGTTTGGGTTTACGGAAGGCATCGGCGGCCTTGCACAGGACTTGCTCGAGAAAGATTTGTCACTTTGTTTTTAGACCACGAAATCAACAATGTCACCAAAGAAGTGTGTTTTTGGTTGTGAGGGAAAGATAACCTTGCTTCCCAAAGAACCCAGTATTCAGTGGAGCTGAGAGATTTGTGTTCACGCATTACATTGATGCATTATCAATATTTGTTATTAAAATAACCATAGAAACTGATGTCTGTTTTGTTGGCAATAGGCGCCTAAGTGCATATAACACGAACGTAATGAATTCATAATTCATCATTTACTATACGCTATATTCATTGTAATGATTCAGAAGTTATCCATGGATAATCCGATGGTGTATTGTGTGTGTTTAAATACAGTTGTTTAGCTGAGCATTGATAGCTATGCAAAAGCTGCGCGTGCTCGTCACTCTTTAGCTCTGCTCACACGACACGCCTCCAGGCACTCGGCTGTTTTCTGAAAGACTCTTTACAGCGTATGTATCTTTTATAAATATGATAAAATATGGCAATATGAAGGATGCTATACTGTACTCAAGATTAACATGAAATAAGCAGAAACTGTGTGTGATACCCCCCCTTTAATACTGTGTGTGGTTACCTGGATGATCTACGACCTTTTTTTGTTGTTGTTGTTGTTCGTTTTGTGATGGTTGTTCATGAGTCCCTTGTTTGTTGAGCAGTTAAACTGCCCAATATTCTTTAGAAAAATCCTCCAGGTCCCAAAAGTTCTTCAGATTTCCAGCATCTTTTGCATATTTGAACAATTTCCAGCAGTGACTGTATGATTCTCAGATCCATCTTTTCACACTGAGGACAACTGACTCAAACACAACTATTAAAAAAGGTTCAAAAATTCACTGATGCTCCAGAAGGAAACATGATGCATTAAGGAGGGAGGTGAAAACTTTTGAACAGGATAAAGATGTCCAAAATTTTTTTTTACATTTAGTAACTGCCCTTTGGAAGCAACAGAAGACACTTAAATGTTTGCCGGAAGACAAATTAAGTACAATATTCCTTGATTCTCAAATTCAAAAGGTTTTCACCCCCGGTTCATAATGCATCGTGTTTCCTTCTGGAGCATCACAAATCATACAGTCACTGCTGGAAATGGTTCAAATACACAAAAGATGCTGGAAAACTGAAGAATTTTTGGGACCTGGAGGATTTTTTTTAAGGAATATTGGGCAGTTTAACTGCTCAGGACAAACAAGGAACTCAAGAACAACCATCACAAAACAAAAAAACAAAAACAATGGATCGTGGATCATCCAGGTAACCACACACAGTATCAAGAATCAAAGGAGGCCATACAAAATAATAATAAAATAATAATAAAAAAAAAAAAATATATATATATAAATATATATATATATATATATATATTTGGTTATTATGTGTGAATATACCATATACCATATATATACTACCCTGCAATTATGAGTTAATTATAGATTACACTTCACTAAGCCTATGAAAGTCAAAATTTAGTATGAGCAGTTCTTCCCTGCAAGAATTACAGTCTAATCCCATTCAAAACTCAGAAAGTTGTAATCTGGACCAAGCAGTGTTCTGACATCACCTGACAGTGGTAAGAAGGTCTTTGTGAATAGTGGGCCGTAGATCGGACATGACAGGAAATACTGAGGATTTTGATCAATGAACAGGTCTCACTTCACAGAGTCTGCTGTTGTAGAAAGAGACCAGTCAATGAAATAACAATAAAAATAAAAATGCAAAACCCAGCACTCAGTATTTGTGCGAAAGTTGTTGGCATTTGAAGGGATCTAGAAGCAGAATGATTGATCCATTCCACTAGAATTATTGCATTACTCCTCTAATACCTCAACCGCTTACTGAGCCATCCTAAGAAGATGAGAATATTGTAAGAAAGAAAACAGAGATGAGGAAGAACATTACTTCGCCCACACAATCATATAAATGTGAGTTATGCTTGTTATAGTCAGCACCAGTTTGTGTGTGTGTGTTTGCGTATGTGTGTGTTGGCAGCAGAAGGGGTCCCATATCGCAGGCAACAAAGCTCAAATGACTTTGTGAATAAGTTGAAGCTGGTGAACCAGGATCCAGTGCCAAGATCATGGCACTAGCCCAACACACTAAAACACACTCGAGTGAACATACATCCCGACCATTGTTGGATATCTGCCCGGTACAGCAACTTCAAGAGAAGGCCAGCTCCAGGGATGGCATAATGCCATTACAATAAGGAAGAGCATGTCTGCATCAGTTCATTCACACAATCTGAAGGTGCAGGTGTACAGCTTGGTTAGTAGAGTTATACATTAAAAAATAAACTTTTTATGAGATTGAACAGGAAGCTCCACAATCTTCACTGCAACTAAGAGCGAGTTGGCAGTTGGCACAGCACTATAGAGATCACTAAAAGGGACAGAATGGGATGATTAGAAGCAATCAGAAGGGATTTCACTATTTTTTCAGCAAGTACACGTGCAAAATAATGGAATGTGGAGATAGAATGTGTGTACTAGCTCAAACAAACCTGGACTGGACAATATATGGAAATATTTGGACTAAAAGTATATGGTGAGAAAAAATTATTTTCTTTCTTTCTTTCTTTTTTTTTAAATGTTTTAATTTAATGTTTTTTAAAAATACATTATACACATGCACACACAACAAGCATTTATTTATATTATTTCTGAATATATATTCATTAACAAGCACATTCATCCCAAGAGTGCATCTGAAATAAAAAAAAATTAAAGGTACAATTAATACAGCATAACATATTTTAGATTATGTCAGCTTTTCAACCATTTTTCTGTTCTTTCTTCCATCAGATACTTCTGCAGTTCCAGTTGCTGTCACATGGGGGCGATAATGTAAAGCTCAATAATCAGGCCTCCACACATGAAAGAGCTAAGAAGAGGTTGTGTACTGTGAGATCTCCATCGATCAGTTAGACACAGCAGCTGCTGCTCACAACAACAAATAACTTTGTGATCTATAATGCATTTTCTAATCCGTGCATCTGCACACTCGTTCATCTCCGTGATCGGCTTCACGTCGAAGATCAACGGCTCCTTCGGTCCCTCCAGACAGGGTCATGATTCTGCCTGACAATAAGACAGTGGGACTGATTTACACTTTTCAATACTCTCTTTTAAGACCTCTGGTTGCCTTCACATTCCAGACACTTTTACAGCTAATAAACCTTCCATCCAGGGCCTTACCTACCCAAGACATGAAGAAGGACATGTTGCTTTCAATTTCAGATTAGTAGTTAATCAAAGTAGGTTTTTCAATGACCAATTGACAAACCTTGAATTTTTGGTTCCATCCATCCAATCCAATCCATCCATCCATCCATCCATCCATCCATCCATCCATCCATCCATCCATCCATCCATCCATCCATCCATCCATCCATCCATCCATCCATCCATCCATCCATCCATCCATACCCAGCCATTGCACTGCAATTTTGGACAAATGCAACAGATATGAGGACATTTAGGTTTTCAAAGCTGACTTTCCAAAAGCAGAAGCCTGTTATTTGTAACTAAACAAGCAATCATCTATAGTGGGTCTCTTGGAAGACTGGGATCTCATTTACATCAACTACAGAAATAGGACATGAAATGCGAGGAGTGAGGCCCACATCATATCAGCTTGAAAACCTGTACACTTTCCATGTGTTACAATGCAAATGCATTAATTATTTTGCACATTTTTGACTATATAAATCCAGTCTCAACCATTCAACTTTAAAAATGAGATCTTTCTAAGTTTGCTCAATCAATCAGATACTTGATCAAAAATAGCTTACACTGGAATTTTTTAGATGTTTTTATCCAAAGTCACTTATACCGCTATACATCAATTCATGCATTCTCTGTAAATTGTACCCATGACATTGACTGTTTGAGCAAAGAATGCAACACTAAAATACATCTACCATCTCAAATAAGAATATTAAGGTATTATAAATGTGTAGTGACAGTTTGAAAAAAGATGCAGGGTGACTAACCAATGATCACACGCTCCATCGTGGTCCATTTCCATATTGTTTGTGTAAGAGAACTTGAGCCTTTCTGTCTTGGTCTGTGACTACAATTCCAATGTGAATGTCCATTTGTCCGTTCTATAAATCTGTGCATCTATGTGTATGTATTTATGCTGTGACTGGCAGACAAAGTCACCAAAATTACTTACACTCCATCTCTTACAGAGTGATTCACGCCTCTGTGACATTTCATCAGCCTTGGGGTGTCTGTGTGTGCCTGTGTGGTTTGTGATGGTGCAGATATATGCATGTGACTCATCAGACTATCCTAGCATAAAGTAAGAACATGTATATGTTATGCTTCAAATCATGGGACTTCATATACATACACACACAGAACTGGGTTTATGCAAATGATTATGCATGCAATTGGCATGAACTCCAAATAAATTGTATTGAATATTCTTATTTTTAATAACTTGGTAAAGAAAAATTAAGGAGGGAGGGGCAGATGGACGAACGTAAGGAGGGAAGGAGAAAGAAAGAAAGAAAGAAAGAAAACAATATGGAAATTGACCATGATGGAACATGTGATCATTGATTAGTCACCCTGCATCTCTTTTCATATTGTCACTAAACACTCATAATGCGTTAATATTCTTATTGAAAATGGTAGATGAATTCTAATGTACCATATTTTCTTGCCGATATTAAGTGTCCCCAACTAAGCAAGCCAAAGGAGACAGTGGTAAGGAACCTAAACCTAAAAAACTCAGACCAATCTTTGTTGAATGCCCAAGCTAACTTCCATGTCAACTTCCCATGTGCTACCTAACCTATGGACCTTCCATCTTTGTTATATATATTAAATTATTCAGCATGTTTATGTGCTTCCTTATACATAAAGGGGATTCTTTTTTGTGTTTGCAGGCTCATGTGTCCAGTGAAGCAGTGAATACTGCAGCTTGTGCATTATTTATATTGCATTATTATTTATCCCTGTTGCTTGTGCACAGCGGTAGTCATTTGTCATGACACAGAAAGTTCCTCTATTATCAGAGACATCCACACACATACAGTACATGTATGTGCGTGCACACGCACAACCTCCACTCAAAAATTAATTTAAGCAATACCACTATTCAGACACATCTGATAAAGTTTCATGGACAAATTCAGTAGTACCTTCATCTGAACTCAGTGTTCAGATTCCAGTTTGTGTGACAAACAAGAGACAGACATTAAAGTCGGCATGAAATCAAAATTGACCCCGTTTACTTTGTTAGTGCATATTACTAGTCTTGTGGTGAACAATGAATCCATGCAAGTTAATACACCGAGAAAAAAAAAATAGTTTGTCGTGGTAATCTTTATTCAAAATCTGAAAAGTTACTTCCGGTCTGGAATGGCGTTCCTTCTCAGTTGATGTCAGTTTGACGGCTTGGGTTGAAAATGCTTAAACCACTCCCCTCCAACCGTTAGTCTGCTATGAGTGAGAGATGGAGAGGAGGAGCAGGAGCTAAGGTGAAACCCTGCCCTCTATTCAATATTCCATTTCACTTGGAAATATGTCACAACACTGGAGAAAAGTTGTTTGCAACTTCCGGTTCACGGGGACTTTAACCAAACTGGACTGAAGAAGGGAAATCCTAAATGGCAACAAAGAAAGGAAATCTACAAAGGAAAAAAGCTCTCAATGCTTGTTGAAGTCAATATATGACTTGCAAATGTGACAGAATGAAAAAGATTGTAATTAAACAAAAAATACAACAAGAGTACCAGCATCTATTTACGGTGTTATGTCAAATTAAGTTGTCAAAGATTCATTTAACAGATGTCAAACAATTTAAGGATTAATGCACAAACAATTAATCAACTAATAAAAGACAGCCAGAATCATAACATGACTGTGAAACAAATGCTAGAAATATGAGACACAACTGTGTGAGTGTAGACAAAACAAGCATCATGTGAAAACCATGTGAAAACTATCTGCATGTGTCATCTATTAGAGTGATGCTACAGTTGGTAACTTCCCAATGCCCAGTACAAATACTCCCATTGTTTAAAGTGTGTTGAGAGAAATTCACATACTTCTGCATTGTACATGCAAAGTTAATTTGTTTTAAACTCTATTTACACTCTGAAGATACTCTCTCTCTCTCTCCACCCACTCCTGACCCTTAGGCAGTTGTCTACAGGGTGGACTGCAAAGTCTTCACCTGTCACCCTCATTTAGACTCAAGCTCAACATGTCTATGGACCTTTAGATATTATGGTCTGTTTGTGTATGTGTCACTATTTTTTTCTGCTTTTTCTATCTCTCATGGATGACTAACTCAGAATGTGTGCATGAATATTAAAACAACTCCAATCAACATGTCTCTTTACATCTTATCTTATCCACACAATTCACCACTGGTGGCACCAGATGTTGAGTTGGGAAAACTGTTGTTCTGAATTCACACTGCTCTTCTGTGAGCCCAGCTCTCAAAGATATCAACAATAACTTTTACATTTTTGGCTTTGGTTTTCATTACTTTAGTATTTACTCATATCGAGAAGGGATGCATAAGTGCACAATGGTTATTATTCTATTACTGACTTTTAAAATGTATTGGTATAGGTCAGTGGTCTTCTGTTTTTTTCATGAGAGCCACACCGATAGGACAAAGTCAGTAGGAGGGCCACTTTTAATGCAAAGTATCAATAGTTACATCCAGTACATGAAAAAATACTATAGTAATTTATATAGTAAATACTATGTTTTTGTATGTATATACTATGTATGTTTTTGAACCATACTATAGTAAATTGTAGTACTGTATATTATAATATTTACAACACTTTGTTAATGAATGCTACAGCATACTGTAGTATTAACTATAGTAAACTGATAAACTGTAATAAATACTGTAGTGTACTTTAGTTTTTAATACAGTAAACTGTAGTGTATTGTAGTGTAATATAAAGTTATACGGTTCAAAAACACTATAGAATTTATTATAAATTACTATAATGTTTTGTCATGTTCATAAATAGCATATCTGCTTATCAGTCTGTCATCCCTGAACATATAATATGCAATGCAATAAATACAAAAGGTCAAATTTGTAATTGAGACAAGATGATTTCCCTTAAAGGGGACCTATTATGCCCCCTTTTACAAGGTGTAAAATTAGTCTCTGATGTCCCCAGAGTGTGTATGTGAAGTTTTAGCTCAAAATACCCCACAGATAATTTTTTATAGCATGTTAAAATTGCCACTTTTTGGGGTTGAGCAAAAACGCGCCATTTCAATGTTTGCCCTGTAAATGCAAATGAGCTGCTGCGCTCGGCCTAAGAGGGTGGAGCATCAAGAGCTCGTTCTCCCCTGTCAGGATTCAGTCAAGACGCACTATAATGTCAGAAAATGTGAATATATGCTGCATGGAAATAGAACCGGTATAGTTTAGTTTAATTATGGTTATATCTTATATTGTCTTCTTGTTTTATTTTAGTACAAGCCAGTTTACCGATGAGTTTTATAACGTTTATTGTACTTCACACAAAATATGAAGCGTCTGTTTTCACTCAAGAAAATCACTGTAAGAGCATAAAACACAGTGCAAGTGTGCATTAAAATATTATCCATAAACTCTCTCTCTCTCTCTCTCCCTTGCATTATCATCAACATACATAGCAAAGTACACAGTGTTAGTTGTAACACTTGTTACAACTAACAGTAAACAAATGTATAAAGACCTTATGCCTTTTCAGGTGGTGCCTAATAAATTGGTAAACTTTATATCCGTAAATCAACTCCGATGAACTGTAATAAAGTGCCCTCACCTTCATTACTGCCGTTACCAGTATCACTCTGGAGACTGTAAACTGGATCACGAACAGTTACTGATCTATCCTTGAGTAACAACTTTTTAGCACAACCTCTGTTTTGTATTGTTCCTTTGTATTGACATTCGTTCACAAAGCAGTTCGGTGTGGAATGATTTGCGCAGACATAAACTAATTTGAGGGAGCATTTTCTTCAAAAACAAAAAGAATCCACCTCATCTTCAGCGGCTCAGATTTAGGGAGTAAATGGAGAGAGCTATGTGGATTAATCCATCCAGCTACAAAACACCTAAAACGCTTGGGAGACGCTCTCGTCAGTGCAGCATTGGCAGACTGTACAATTGGCTGTGGGCGGTTCTATGTTAAAATGGCAGTGTCTGTCAACATGCGTGGGTGGGGTCTGTGGCTAATGTGACGTCATCTGGAAACAGCTTGTTCTGAGACACTGCTTATGATTTATGGGGATTAAAAAAAGGAGTGGTTGGATTTTTATCATTATAGGGTGGTTGTGTACACAAACTGCCAACACACATTTATGTCCAAACACCATGCAAAAGTATATTTTGCATAATAGGTCCTCTTTAATGACAAAAAAAGCAGGATTACCTTAATGCTGGGATGAGCGGAAGCATGCATTTCCTTGACTTTCTTCATATTTGTAGCTTGTTGTTTGCAATCCTGTTTTCCCGGTTTCCTCTTTATAGTGTTCGTGGTTGAGATTTTTCAGATTTTCTATACTATGTTAAGTCGTAAAGTGAGCAGGACATGTTAAAATATAGCGCATGGATTCGGCAGGCATGTATTCACGATACTAAGCGGGCAGCCGGTCTCTCGGAGAGTGTGTGGAGCCCTTCCTAGCTCTACAGCACCCCACAAATTTCTAACGTAAATCTGTGGTGAAAAATGGAACTGCAGCGTGTTCTCATAGAGAGCCATTGGGGCAGATTTCTGGCTGCCCCGCTCATTTTCACATTAGATCATATCACCGTATTATTTGCCATGCGAGTCACAAATTAAAGCTTGGCGAGCCGCGCAATGTGTAACACTGGTATAGGTCAATACTGGATATATATCAGCCAATTTATTGGGTATAAATTAGATACAAATCATTAGATTACGTTTGACATCATCTAACACTCACTTAAAGTTAATATCTTTAAAAACTAATAATTTAGTAACATCTTTACATGTAATCATAAATGCAGTGTCTAAATTTACTTGAAAAGCATTGAAACAAATTAGTTTTTAGACAAATTAGTATAAATAGTTTAAATTGGACATAACAATAAAAATAATTATCAGAATCAACCGTCATTTTAATATTTGGGCATCCTTAGTATTGATGGGAAAATAAGAGAAAATAAATAAATACATATCTTTCTAATAACCTAGTTTGCAGAATAGTAAATCTGAAGCACCATAAAACATGACCCCATTTTCTTATGACCAGGAATTTCTTCTTATAAACACACAAATATATCTATTTATCACAAACTTTAAGAAAAAGGCCACTAATTTACACGTTCCTAAATTGCATACTACAACATCCATGACCTAAGTGAAGTAACAGGGACAATGTAATGTATGTGGGATGCCACGTGGAGGGATCCAAATGTTATCTCTCAACCAACTTTTTCTGTCTATATCTAGTAATTTGCTTTGGGAAGGGCAGTTATACATTAAATGACTGTTATTTTCTGTTTTGCTTTATTGTCTCACTGCAGAGAATCAGTACAGGATAAACTATAACAGGGAAAGACATTCTCTAGGAACTGATTAGGCATTAGGTAGACAATAAAAGGTCTTAAAAGTCAACGTTCTTAGATATGGTGTCCTAAGAGGTGAGCAACAAACTCATTGTCTTCCATATTTAGTATATAGGGCAATTTGTTTCCCAAGGCTGTTGCAAAGCATAGATCAGCAAAAATCTGGGTATTTGGTGTACATCACAAACTGTAATGGACTTCAATGATACATTAAAGGTGAAGTTCTTTGAAACAATTTCAGACTGGACAAAGGCCCCCAGAGATCGGTTTCTTAAGATGATGAAGTGCATCGTCTACTGTCTTCACCGAGTGATGAGGATAGCACTATAAATCTTCATTAGAACCTGTCTCTTGTTTTGACAGCCTGTGCAGGTTTTGCATCTTCATAAATGCAATGGGAATCTTGTAGAATATGAGATGTCCTATTGTGTATCTGCTCTAACAATGCGTTAATTTTGTATGGTTAATCCAAAAGTGCAGGATAGGCAAGAATGCAGAAGTCTTGAAAACACATTTTTTAAAAGTTTGACCAATTTTAAAATGACACAGCATCTTAAAAAAGTAGTGCAAGTAAGCACTGAAAAACAAGGTCAAAGATGTCCGTCTAATTGTAATATCTATGCAATGCGTTTGTCTGCACAGTAGTAGAATGTCTCTGAAGTATATCACAATTTGGGGGCTATCCTGATATTATTAATATATGCAACTGGTATATCATGTAATCAATTGCAATTCTTCACAATACAGTTTAATTTGTTAACACTAGCTAATGTATTCATAAACTAACAAAAACTAATACTTTGGCAGCATTTAAATGGTTAGTTCAACCAAGAATTATGTAATTTATTACTTACGCTCATGCCGTTCTACACCTGTAAGATCTTCGTTCATCTTCAGAACACAAATTAAGATATTTTTGATAAAATCCGATGGCTCAGTGAGGCCTCCATTGCCAGCAAGATAATTAACACTTTCAGATGCCCAGAAAGGTACTAAATACATATTTCAAACAGTTCATGTGAGTACAGTGATTCAACCTTAATGTTATGAAGCGACGAGAATATTTTTTGTGCGCCACAAAAACAAAATAATGACTTTTCAACAATATCTAGTGATGGGCGATTTCAAAACACTGCTTCATGAAGCTTTGAAGCTTTACGAATCTTTTGTTTCGAATCAGTGGTTCAGATTGGGTATCAAACTGCCAAAGTCACGTGAACTATTGAAATTTTCGAAACACTTATGACATAACAAAGCCTCGTTTACTGAACCACTGATTCGAAACAAAAGATTCGTAATGCTTCGAAGCTTCATGAAGCGGTGTTTTGAAATCGGCCATCACTAGATACTTTCGTTATTTTTATTTATTTATTTTTTTGCACACAAAAAGTATTCTCATAGCTTTATAATATTAAGGTTAAACCACTGTACTCACAATAACTTTTATAGATGTTTTAGTATCTTTTTGGGCATCTGAAAGTGTTAATTATCTTGCTGGCAATAGAGGCCTCACTGAGCCATCGAATTTCATCAAAAATATCTTAATTTGTGTTCTGAAGATGAACGAAGGTCTTATGGGTGTAGAACGACATGAGGGTAAGTAATAAATCACAGAATTTTCATTTTTGGGTGAACTAACCCTTTAATAATATTAATATCTACATATCCCAATAACCCGGTGGCCTGAACAGTGGACGATATTCATTTAAGCAGATAGAGGAGAAATATGGCAAAGTCATTTTGATGCACCACAGTTCCTGCTGCCAGAAAATGTTAGATTAACTGGAAACGTTAGAATAACGTTCTGGGAACGTTAAAAAATAACGTTAGAATAATGTTAGGGAAACGTTAGATTAACGTTAGAATAATGTTCTGGGAACCAACAACTAATGTTCTGGGAACGTTAGATTAACGTTAGAATAATGTTCTGGAAACCAAAAACGAACGTTCTGGGAACGTCAGAATAACGTTATACAAACCAAAAACTGACGTTCTGGGAATGTTAGATTAATGTTAGAATAACGTTATGAGAACATTAGATTAACGTTAGCATAATGTTCTGGGAACCAAAAATTTACGTTCTGGGAACCTTAGATTAACGTTAGAATAACGTTCTGGGAACGTTATATTATTGTTAGAATAACGATATACAAACCAAAACTAACGTTCTGGGAATGTTAGATTAACATTAGAATAACGTTCTGGGAACATTAGAATAACATTCTGGGAACGTTAGAATAATGTTATACAAACCAAAAACTAATGTTCTGGGAACGTTAGATTAACGTTCTGGGAACATTAGATTAACATTAGAATAACATTCTGGGAACGTTAGATTAATGTTAGAATAATGTTATACAAACCAAAAATTAACGTTCTGGGAAGGTTAGATTAACATTAGAATAACGTTATGAGAACGTTAGATTAATGTTAGAATAATGTTATACAAACCAAAAACTAACGTTCTTTTCTGCGCTGAGGATGCACAACCCACGTAAAAATGATAATTCCGCATATAACTGCAATTGCACGTTTCAAACAGAGATGGTAACAAATGGACAGCAGCTTTAAGAAAACTTTCCTGGCTAATGAAAAAAACAAACCATAAATTAAAGCTGCAAGCAGCGGTGAAAGGGCCCTCACACCTGGGCTAACCGCCACCCGGTTGCTGAACAGTGGGCGACATTCATTTATGCGGATACATATAGAAGAAATTTGGCAACGTAATTCTGATGCACCACAGTTCCTGCTGCCAGCAGGTGGTGCTTTGACTATTACTGAATATTGCGGTTATTGCAAGTAGATGTCTCCAGGCCAGGACTATTATCAAACGTGAAGTTTGGAGCAGATCGAACATTGTATGCCTGAGTTACAACAACTTCCTGTTTTGTGGCGTTAATCGCATACATTAGCACTTAGCCAAGTGTTGCATGATTTCTAGCATGTTTGGTACTTCATGGAATATACAAATGTGTTTCTGGGAGTGAATTACAGTGCAAAGCATGCCATTTCCTGTTGCCAGCAGGTGGCGATATTTATGACAGAAGTACAATCCGCTCTTTTCAAACTTGTTACTCCATACATGACACGCCACAGGCATCAATTCCTCTCAGCATGCAATAAAATACTGCACAGACACACCTTCTAATGAGATCACTGGAATAAATACAGATTCTTTGTGAAACCGTGAATGTGTGTGTGCTTACAGATTCATTCTCTCCACAGACAGAATGTGATGGAGATGATAAGGTTTATGTTTATTGGCGGTCATTAAAGCCCCTCAGGACTCATTTCAGATAGTGTGCGATCTGTCGTGTGTGTGTTTTCTTGTGCAAGTGTGTTTTACTGCAACATATAGATGAAGATGTGCAGGGACAGATTTGCTCACTCTGGTTATTTGTTTGAATGGATTAAATGTCAGATGCAGAATTTATATTACTATGCGGATGACCTCTGGAGAATGAGAAAAAGATATCAGTGCAGAGTTTCTTATTGTCGTGGAGCAAACACACACACGCACACCCCAAGTGGAAGTTATGATGATCATGGATATTCAAACTAGGGATGTGTGAGACTAGTCGACTCGACGATTAGATAGACTTAAAGGGGACCTATAATGCCTGTTTTACAAGGTGTCCCCAGAATGTGTCTGTGAAGTTTCAGCTCAAAATACCCCACAGATCATTTATTATAGCTTGTCAAATTTACCCTTATTTGGGTGTGAGCAAAAACACGCCGTTTTTGTGTGTATCCCTTTAAATTCAAATGAGCTGCTGCTCCCAGCCCGCTTTCCAAAAGAGGCCGGAGCTTTAACAGCTCGCGCTTCGGTTGCTCAACAACAACAAACCTGGAGAATTTTATGCAGCCAAAATGATAATTGTCCGTAATGGTGTTCAGCCTTATATTGTTCAAACTGGAGTCGGACACTGATGGAGAGACTCAGGAAGAAGTTATAACTTTTAGAATGCAACGTGACGTTTCTGAAATGTTTCTGAAATTAGTCGTTGCGCACATCCCTAATTCAAACCATTCTCACTCTGAGGCCTTAAATCCCGCCATTATCAAAATCGCAAAAGGCATACCGGATCTGGATTACAATTTTAACATTTTTATTCACAAGTGTGCTAAAACATACTCTATTGCTCTCTCTAGGCCCATTTTGTTGGATCATTTAGAATTTAGGCAAGAAAAAAAATTAGGCAATGTTTTAATATTTAGTCTCACTTCAACTTATGGAAAACGAGCAGTTATATTGTAATAATAAATAGATAATTCCCGGCCTGGTCAGTAATCCATCCCTGACACACACACACACTGCTGTGCTTTTCTGTCACTGGGGAAGTACCACACAGCCGGACTTATAAAATGCCATTAAAAAATAATATTAATATGTTATCTGTCTGACTTTTAATGTTCGGTGGCTCTATCTGTCCCCGTCCTGCACTTTTCTCTGTCCTGGCCCACCCTGGGGATGCAGTCTGGCTGGCCAGCCCTCACCCGGCTGTCTGAAAGTATTAGTGCAGCTCTGCTGCCCCCCAACTGCCCTGTGTCTGCTTTAGTTACCTGTTTCCAAATGATCAGCCTACCTGAGCTTGACCGCAAAAACAAACACACTCACCACCGCTTCACATCCGTAGCTGGACGAATGCAGCTCAAATGGCACTTTAAAAACAAACCTCAGTCCTAATGATATGAAAATATTATAAAAAATGTGTTGTCTAATAATAAAGTCACTGCTTTAATCTCATTTCTGATACGCATCTACACAAGTCTAAAAAAAGATTTCCATGTTGCTCACTTTGCTGCTGTTTTGTATGTGTGTCTTCTCCAAGAGAGTGTGTCTGAGGCTCATCTGGGATTTACGATGGCCACATCCACGATGATCATGGGACTCAGAGGAGCAGCATGAGGATCATCCTTGAGGGTGGATAGGAAAACATGAGCGGTTTTACAGCTGTGGCACACAAAGTGTCTGTGAACAATGGTTATACAAACTACTACTTCAATTCGACCACTAGTTAGCTACACTTAGGGTGTCCACCGACCATTGTCCCTCATCCTGCAAGAAGTAAGTAGTGTCCCACATTTCAGTTATATCTGTATTATTATTATTTTTCATCCCTGAAATTACAATACCACAGTAAGAAATATAAAAACGACTGGCAAAATGACTGGCATTAAAAAATCTATATGTTCTAGCTGTGGAAATAGCCAACCAACGCAATCGTAGAAAGAGGTTTTCCTGCTGATGACAACTGAGTGGACAGCGCAAAAGAATAGGCTAAGTGCAGGCCTCAGCAAAGTCGGTAAACACAACTACACCAGCAAGGATTTCATCTCACATGGTAGATAAGAACCACAAGAGCTTCTCAAAGCTGCCCAAATTAAAGCATGTAATCATCCATCCTGATGGCAATTATTTCCAACGAATATGCGCTGATCCCATGGATGCTCAAGCTCCACCCATGGAAATGGTCGAGCAAATAATGAAAAACATTAGATATTCTCCATTTATTTTAAACAATAAAAAAACTGATTGCAACTTTCAGACATGACTTTCTTCTCACGTTAATAGTTAATTTAAGGGGGTTTCTATTGCATTATTATTCTGATAAATGTCGAGAGTGCATTATTGTAACACTAGAGCGCATCAAATGCGCAAGCAAGAATCTCTCTGCTCACAGGCGGATTCCCTTCTCGCGCAAAACTGCTCTCTCTTTTGCTTAGATATCACATGTGCATGCTCAAACTTTGTCCTCCTCCTGCATGTGCACCCGTGAATCCAGAATTGTCTTCTCTCCAGGATGTAATGTTGCCAGAAGCACAACATTATAGTGTGGGCACTGGGCACCCACCGGCAGAAAAAGTTTGCAAATGAATGTAAATCAGTATTCACATAGCATAATAGTAGTAAATGTATCTGTCTACGTGTCCCGCAAAATCACATCTATTGTCCTGCAACAGATCAATAGCCAGGTGGTCACCCTAGCTACACTACCTGTTGCTAACAAGTAGCTACACTTAAAGGCACAATCTGTAAGATTTTTGTAATAAAATATCTAAAAACCACTTGCTCAGTGTGATATATTTCATGCAGCTGTGTATTTACATTATCCCAAAAGTTCCCAAATATTTGTAAATCCAGAGAAATTTAAATAATGGCTTGTCCCTTGTCATTGTCGCCTATCAAATATGTAATATCAGTGCTATCCCCGGTTTCTGCTTGTAGAAACTATGGCAACTCACATGGACAAAATGCGAAAGTGTTGGTTATACAGCATCTAGCACTTTCAGATAAGTAATCATGGATCACGATTATTCATTGGTGAGTAAAAAAACAAAACAAAAAAACGTAATCGTAGATCAACTGAGGCAAGCAGGGTTTGGGACAAATGGAAAAATAAAACAACGTTCAGTATTGGCGTGGCGTTTTTGAGATGAGAGCTTTGCGACAAACTTGGACTTGACAGAGATTCCGCTCTCGCATGTTTTGATAGACAGGTAAGCAAATATATATTATTTATTGTACAAGTAACAGTCATGTACAGATGATCTGAATAGATATGAATGTCAATAATAGCACATATAAACAATGCGAGATACAGATGACAGCTGATAATGCATAGGTAGATTCACTAGAAAAACGGTCAAGTGTTCGTAAATAATTATGTGGGTTATGCTGATGAAATTACACATATATTGTAATACATTATTTTGCACTTTGTTTGTACTTAAGTAACACTTTTTATCAAGTCTAGTGACCACGTCTATGGCTGTGAAATTAAATACAAAGATATTTAGCCAAAGATAACGTTAGCCAAATACTGCAGGTTCTTTCAAATGTACTATTAGCATGATGTTTTAAACACGTAAAACTGCGCAGCATTAACCAAGCTAATCATTTGAGTTCCTTGCAGCGAATTCATTATGAATGAAAACTTACATAGTGTGCCTTTAAGCTACTAAATCTTTATACATTTACAACTACGAGGCTATACTATGTAGTTTGGCAATAAATTCTGCACTTAATACGCACAAAAAATTAAGAAGCATCTAAAGAGTCACCACATTAACATTTTACAATAAATACAACTAATAAAACAAACAATATTCATAACTGAATCTGACAAACTGCATAATTTATTACTATATATTACTTCACAAACTGAAACTTTTTTTGGGGGGGAGGTAAATCATTTACTAAAATGAAGCTGAAAAAGTACATTTGATGCATCCTTGCTGAATAAAAGTATCAATTTCTTTAAAAAAAAATATTTTTATTAAAACATGTATGTACTTCCCTTTACTTACTGGTGTTTAAATGCAACCCAACATTCTTTTCAATCACTCTGATAGCCCTGAAACCAATTGTTCAAAGGTCTGAAAGTGTTGTGTTTATGCACAATGTGACAATGTGACTGCAAGCAAGCTGTGTGAAATATTGTTTCTAACCTGAATCATCTCAACTACATGGGAAAAAATCTCCAGCTGATGTGTCATGGCATGTCATTTACACAAGGTAATCACTGACTCAGCGACTACTTTTCTGTACAACTTCACTGGTAAAACTGAATATGCCCCAAAATAATATGTACATTTATTTTCTAATCACTATTATTAACTCACCACTGCATAATGCTGTGTAATCATAGGTATACAATACAACCAGACATCTAAAGTATGTCTTGCATGGAAAAAAAAGGATGAGCACTGGAAGTCTTAAGAGAATGTTGACTGTCTGCTGTCTGCGTTTGACTTTGTGACCTTATACTCGCACTCAAAGTGTGTTGTGAGAGTGAAAAAACTCTGAACACAGATATAAAATTAACCTTCCCAAAAGGGCCACTCAGTGACAAGCAGTCCTGGAATCTAGTCATAACCTTCACAAGTTGAGAGGGCGAATCCAACGCTGAGTGGAATGCCCAGAATGTGTCACTTTTGAGGGGTCACTGCTCATATGGCCAAATGTGGCTGCTTCCTGTCTCACAGCGACTGACTTTATACAACACTGTGAAAACACTGCAAGCTAGAACATTCTTTAAATTGCACTACAGTTAGACAAGGTCATTGGTTTTTACAACTCTGCTTGTAAAAACTAAATTTCTCTTCTATTAAATATATTTATCCGTCTTTCAGAGAGAAGTTGCAGCGCTAATTTGGAATTCAGTTTAGTTTTGCATATTTGCAGAGCTCTAAAACCATCAATAAATTTTAACTAATAAGACAAAACTCTTGTGTGACTGAAAAGCATTGCAAGGAATTATTTGGTTTATTTGCTGCATATTTGATAAAAATGCTGCATACAGTATTTTAATAAACAGTGTTCTGATGAGAAGGAATAAGAGACAAAGAAAGTGAGAATCAGCATGGATGTGAATGAAATCACACCTCAAATGAGGCACAACATCAGCCGCAGGATATGTAATAATGCAGGATATGTTGGAGAAAGAGAGAAACAGACAGATGAAGCGAGCAACAGAGAGAGGCAAAGAGAGACAGCACAAGCCATGGGAAACACCTGGGGATGAGGCTTGACACTGTGACAGCAGTAATTGAACTGAAGCCGTCTCTTCAAAACTCCCAGCTAAAAGTCCAACACAATTACAATTGTTCAGATCACAGGAAGGAGTCTTTCTAAGGTCGTCCGATCAACGTGCCTTTCTCCTTCTGTTCCCTTTGATTCTCTTCTGGCACCAATTAAAACTGAAGAGAGAGCATGAAAATGTGATACATGCTTAAAAAGAACAAGAGGAGGAAGTTGTGGGTGCATGTTAGGGCTGCACAATTAATCGAATTTCTAATCGCGATTACGGATGCCACGATTTCGTAATAGCTAAAGGGCGCGATTACAAGGAAAAGTATCCACTTATATTATTCTGCGTGTTTAAGAGGTGTGTTACGAGCATGTCACGTTGTGAGAGGCGAATCACGACTACTTCAGAATGTAAAAGGTCTAACCAAGCATAAAAGGAGCTACCAGTGACGTAGGTGTACACTGATATGTCGAACGCGACATGAAGACGGAGAATGCGAGCGCTGTGTGCTCAGGTTCTGCCTGAACTGTTCTCAGCGCCGTCAAAATAAAAGTAACAACAACAAGCCCAGTTACGTCACTTCAGGCCCTATGTGAACATTAGTTCTCTGGGAACCACACTGGTGGCAAAAGCCCCTATTATTATACCATGCATATGTTGACTTTTTTATTTTTATTATTATTTAAAGAAGAAACCAAACCAATATATAGCTGACATTTGAGGTTTAATGCTATATAATAATAAAAAAAAAATTGTCAGATTGTTTTTTTTATTTTTATACAAAATATGGCATGCAGTTGCTTCAAACAATGGTATAAAGCTATTCAATACAACATTCAATGTAAATTGTGATAATCGTAATTAATAATCGCAATTACAATTTCAAGGGAATAATCGACAATTATGATTTTTGTCATAATCATGCAGCCCTAGTGTATGTGGTGGTGTATTCTGAAAGTTTTATTTTCAGAAAAAAAAAAAAAAAAAGGCACAATCAAACTCATTTGAATACTTAATTTGTCTGACAGTATAAGCATCAGGCAGTTCTTCCCATGTTTGAAGTCCCCATGGCTCTTTGAAGCCAATCTTGAATTATAGTCAATTAAAAAAAAAAATTATATACATATATATATATACATATATATTCTACTCTACACAAAATGTGAGTGAAGATCTTAGGGATAAAGAAAGTAGGTTTAACTGCAGGGCCCAGCCTCTCTTCTGAAGATTCAACAAACAAAATCACTTCACAAACTTAGCAGATGAGAGCAGCTGGAACATCAGTTGGACTTTCTGATCTTAGAGCCTTACAGCAAAACATCTAAAACTGTGCTCAAATGTAACCAGACATAATGAGTGCACAGTTGAAAGCTCCCATAGTCAACATCAAATCCATTTAGTAGTTTTTTATGCAGTTTCTCACCGTTTTGGAATGTATTCAATGATCAGATTAAAATAAACATAGATAAAAATATGGATCTTTTGAGGTCATGTTTCGGATGGATGGATGGAGTCATTTTGTATAATGGCCGCTACCAAAACTTGTTTCACTATAGGGGCTTTCGCAACGAATAGTTCTAAGAACTTAGTTCTAGGAACTAGCCACTAGGATAGTTCCCAGAGAACTAATTTCTGCCCTGGGCCATTTTCCTGGTTGCATTCTCACCGGGAATAGAAACTGTGAAGCGGACGACAGTGGCGTCTTTAAGCACTGCATTTACAAACGCTAAAAACCGGTGGATGGAGGATGCTGCGATCGGAGCTGTGTTTGTTGTGTGCAGTGGGTTTCATGATAACAGAGATGGAATGTAAACGCATAATTTACGCGACTGAAAGAGCAAAAAGTGGAGCTAAGAGACAAAATCTCCTATGACAACTATCAGTATTACATATCACTGGGGTGGATAAAAGAACACAACCCTGCAGACAGCAGGTAAATGCCGTTATCGCTGTTTTCCATGTTCGTGAAGTAAGTATGTTAACACGGCTTTTTAAAAATGCCAGGTGCTGGTGTTTGACATGTGTTTGACCAATCAACGCTAGTTTAGTGCTAGTGCTAGTTTAGTGCTAGTTTAGAGCCTACTCTGAAGTAGGAGATAATTTAGTTCCCCCAAAAGGAGTTCCTAGAACTAAAATTGTCCCTAGTTCCTGCGGTGCGAACATAGCAAAATCCAGGTACTTCAGCCAATAGTTCAAAGAACAATGAAAAGGTTTCTCTAGTGCGAAAGCCCCTTATGTGGGCTCTTTCTTCACACATAATTGAAAAAAAAAAGCTCAATCAGCTCACATACTCATCAATAAGTATCCATGTTAAAAGTGTGATAATGTCTAGTCAGTCATTACTGCAAAACAAACCACGACAAGGGGGTTCAGGACTCTGACAAAGAAATGGTACGCAGGATGCACACCATGTCTATCTCCATCAGTGAAAGCAGGTTTTGGACAGGAATGTTTATTTCCTGTTTAAAAACCAATTCCCTTTGTTGTGATTTTTTTTTCCCGTTTCATATGTTATCTGCTTCCTTACTTTAATAAAACCCTTAAGTGTCATGCCATCTGCTGCAAAGATACTGTGCCATGTTAGCCTTCAGGGTACAAAACTTAATAAGCTGAGACATATTTTTCGTATGTTTGATTTCTTTTCCTGGATTAGCATTTACAATTGGTTGCATGCTGTAATTTGCCTTAATATTATCAAGAAGAAGGTAACTTTATACTATAATGTAGCTCATTCCCTATGGGCGCAAAGGTTAACTGCAAGACTAATTAAGAAACCAGTTATTCATACGGTGAAAGAAATTGTTTTGATATTTATTTCAAGTGTGGAAATTACTGATACTAAAATAACCAATTATCCACCACCAAATTATCTTACACCAATAAAGTAATTAAACAAATAAGACAAGACATTAATTTGATTTTTACCTTTAGAGATTATATAAATGTTTTAAAAGTTTTACTGTTTGTATTAAGGCAAGGCTCTACGTCTACATTTTTTATGCCTATGTTTTAGGAGCACTTGTGTCATCTTTTATGTCAAATTCATACATTTAACTGAGTTAGAATAATCAAATGGAATCAGTATAAACAGAATTCATTTTTGCACTTGTTACACCTGGCTCAAAGATGTAACATTAAGGGAGACAACACGGAGGAATAACTTCAAACATAATATTTATTAACCAAAATAACAATCAAAAAGTCAGTATCAGTAGAGTCAATCAGTATGAACTGCACGTGAATGGATGCATCAAATGAAATGTTGTCAGTGCAAATTAATGGATGGATGAATGGATGTAAAACAAAACAAAATAACACAACATTACAGCGTGGTCCTGGTAAACTGCTCCCAAACAAGAGCTGAGCACCCGCACCATGTCTAAATAAGACCCATGATGAGGAACAGGTACTCAAGTCACGCCCCAATCACATAACCTGCAACAAAGAAAAAAAAAAAAAACAAAAAAAAACAACAACCCAAAAACACCCAAATAATAATAATAATAAATCATACAGAAAATCAACTCACATCAGTTGCAGACAGAAGCACCATGTCACTCCATCACGGGGGCATGTGACAGGGTGTCCACTAAAACATTCTCAACTCCCTTAATGTGTTTAATCGTTAAGTTATAAGGCTGTAAGAAAAGTACCCATCGCATTAAGCGTTGACTCAGACTCTGTAATGAGTAAAGGAACGTCAAGGGATTGTGATCAGATAACGACCGGAGAGCCTCCCCCCACATAAACATCAAAATGTTGAAGAGCCCAAATCAGTGCCAGCGTTTCCTTCTCGATAACGGAGTAATTCAATTGAAAGGAATTAAATTTGCGTGATAAATAACTGACTGGGTGATCAATACCATCAGGATGAGTCTGGAGGAGAACCGTTCATGCTCCCACTTGACTTGCGTCAACCTGAATCTTCGAACAAGACGGTTTTGCGATGTTATTTTTCAGCATATACTGAATCTCCGACTGCAATTTTAGACGTTTGTCAACAGGAACACGATAAAAACGCTGGTGTATAGGTGGAACATCATCCACATCTACATCGTGCTCTATTAAGTGAGTTTGTGATGGGACATCCCCAAACAGTGACGGAAACTCGCCTATCAATTGTGACAGCTCTGCTCGTTGTAAAACAGATAAATGGGTCAAAAATTCTCTCGGAGTCTCTGAATTTTTTAAATGAGGTTTCATTACAGCGTCATCTAAAACTTTAATCCCCTCCGTCTCTCCCACCGAAGACTGACCCAGCCCATCAGTCACAGAACTGACCACAGCTGATGATTTAACGTCAGTTTGTTTACAATCGCGGGAGAAAAAAGGTTTCAGTAAATTCACATGACAGATTTGGGTTATTTTCTTTCTGTCCGGAGTTGCAATTTTATAATTAAGATTGGATAGGGCACACACAACAGTATATGGTCCCACAAATTTTGCGCAAAACGGAGAGCCCACTAAAAGCAACAATGCCAAAACCTGATCCCCAGAATTAAATAAACGTTGTTCAGACTAGCGATCAAAAAGCTTTTTCATTTTTATTTGCGCCTTTTCTAAATTTTTCCATGCAGCTTGACCAGAATCTGCGAAAACCATTTAAATACTCCAGCAAACTTTCTGGTGGCTGTTTTCTCTTTAACTGATCACCCACAACGGCAAGCGGACCACGCACCTTATGTCCAAAAACCAATTCGTTGGGACTAAAACCCAAACTAGACCGGAATGCAATACGCACGCAAAAGAAACTTAAGCGTTTGATGAAACTGTTCCAACGCACCCTGACTCTGAGGATGGTATGCGCTAGAGGTCGACCAATTGGTCGGCCAGCCGATTTTTGGCATTTTTTAATCAATCGGCATCGGCTGATTGTGCTGAAAATTAGGCAGATTAGTAGGCAGGCGCGATTGCCATTCCACCAGCATAAAGGACCAGTTATACTTCATTTTCCGCATTCCGCTGCATCTCGCGCACAGTTGAGCACGCGAGCCTTTCAAAGTATACTCCTTTGGAGTGGACTGCTGTTTTGAAGCTCTCAAGTCACTCACACATGCCCTGTTGTGCACGCGGACGGGGTGTGCAAGCCCTTAACCAGCTATAGTTTAGGCTACAGATATGCACGGGTACCAAATCCTGGTAACGAGCCCAGCGGCTAAATTATTATACAAGCCTGTGTTGTATAGATAAACTCAATTCTGTTTCTGTACGTTACTGGAGAATTTCTCTCCCTCTGAGGCTGCGTGTGAGATGGAGCAACTCACACTCTGCAGCCGTACCTTGTTGACACACAGCTTCAACTAACGATAGCAGGGGAAAACGGACTGTTTTGAAAGAGTAATTACGTTGTAGCCTACTAGAATTGATGCCAACCTTGTTTATCATAAGTGCAACAAGTCATCTGCATGTGAAAGTAGAAACATGTGCAATTCAGACAAAACTTCTGGCTAAAACGTGCATATTAACTTTCCTCATTAAATGTGTCTGCGGGTCCAACACATAGCCTCCATGATGTCATCGCTCATGGCCAGTGCACTCTATGCAGTTATGAGCAGCAGGCTGTGTAAAATGGGTAAACTCTTATTTTTGTCATCACTTAGATTATGGCTATTTGACTTACATAGAAGCATGCTTCAGAATAGTTTTGAGAAGGTGCTTAAAAAGTTGAGCCATGTATTATTATTACTATGAATTAGGCTACTACTAAGTTAATTTGACAGTCTAGATTTTTGATTACCTGTTTTGTGTATTTAATATTTAACGTATAAATTATTTTAGTGCACTGATTGGAGAGGCTTGTGTTGTTCAATAAATGTTTAATTTAAGCAATTTCCTGTATAACTTCTTATTACTTAACTGTTAGATTTTATGAGATGAAGGGTGAAAAAAAGAAAATCGGCCAAACATATCGGCCCAAAAAAAAAAAAAAAAAAAAAAAAAAATCGGCATCATGTATCGGTCATCGGCTGCCCTGATATATGCCCTTCTAAATATCGACATCGGCCAGAAAAAAACCCATATTGGTCGATCTCTAGTATGCGCTGGACCGGTTATGTTTAACTCCCAACTGCTTTAAGATCTCCGCGAACATGTGTGACGTGAAGTTTGTTACTTGGTCACTCTGAATGACCTTAGGGATACCGAAGATTGAAATAAATTGAGACAGGGCCTTAACTACAGATCGAGTTGCAACATTGCACACTGCATAAGCCGCTGAGTATTTTGACACATTACAGAGAAATTTACTTCCCGACTTAGAGGGAGGTAATGGACCGACACAGTCTACTAAAAGGTGCTCAAACGGTTGCTCCACTGGAGGTACTGGACACAATGGGGCCTGTTTCAGTGGCTGATTAAGTTTCCCCATCACTTGGCATGTATGACAGGTTTTAATAAACGGCGAGATATCTTTTTTCAACAGCGGCCAATAAAAATGCTTAAAATCTCTGTTGTATGTTTTTTTTTTACACCCAAGTGACCGGCTATATCGCTGTGAGCCAACCGGAGCACAGCATCTCTAAATTCCTCTGGTACAACAACTTGAACAATTGACTCACCACCACAATCTTCTCTTTGGGCAAGCCACTTACGCAGCAGCACTCCATCATCTATGAAGTATCCAATTGCAGAACTCTCCACATCCTCCGGTGCGAGAACAGCAGCAAACAAAGTTTTCAACCCAAGATCATCCCATTGGGCGACCACTAGTTCTGCAAGAGTGCAATTAGACAAGAGAGACAATCCAGGAGCAACAAACTCAACTGGTGTGCGGGTATCACACAAATTAGCACCCTCATCATTTAGCCTTTTGGTCTTAGACCACGTGACAACACAAGAGGCACCCTCAGACAACTCACCACACCCCTGATCAGGAAGGGAAGACGGGGTCACAATCGGTGACGGGGCCAGTACCGGCCACACACTCTCACCAGCCAAACTGTTTCCCAAAATGACCTCCACTCCCTCCACCGGCAAAGAAGGGCGCACTCCTATAGTCACTTCCCCATTGACTAACTGGGACTGCAAAATGAACTTGTGCAGAGGAACAGACAATGTTTGGAGTGTAATTCCTTGGATCAAAACATTCTTACCAACATATGAAGTGGATGAAAATGGAAGAACAGAATCCAAAGTAAAGGACTCCCGTATCTCGCAGGACTCTCTCAGGTACACCTTCCTGCCCCTCAAAAAGAGAAACAACCCCTTCAGAAATAAATGGTACATCCCCTTTGTGTTCAATTTCGGAACAGTTCCTTTTTATCACGGACATATTTTCCGTAGATGACGCGCACGACAAACAACTCGTTAAAAGAACAGGTGCAGAGTTTATATTCTTGCCGCGTCCCTGTTTACTTTTAAGTGCAGGACATTCATTCTTCCAATGTCTGACTTCCAGACAATAATGACACAAAGAATCAGTTATCACCCTCTGAGAAGGTGGTCCTCGATCACTTCATTGCAATTGTTTGAAATTAAGATTTCTGTTTCCCCGATTTCCATAAACAAATCGGTTCTTGTGTGTCAAAACGAAATAATCTGCTAACGATGCAGCTTCAATAGCAGTGCAAGGTTTATTTTCGTTAATATAAACTGCAGTTTGATCGGGAACTATGTTTTTTCAGTAATCATGTTCAGTAATCATTTCGTGTGTTTGTCTCACTTTTTCTCCAAGTACGAAAACGCTGGCGATAAGCTTCTGGGACCAGCTCAAAAGCTATTAACACAGCAGATTTCACACTGTCATAATTCTTTCTTTCCTCTACTGAAAGAGCAGTATATGCTTCCTGAGCTTTCCCTACTAAAACAGACTGAAGCATAACTGTGCGGTCGGACTCAGGCCATCCCCGTTCGTCAGCTATACTTTCAAATAATGAGAAAAAAAACGCCAGGATCTCTCTTATTAAACGCAGGCAACAATTTCAAATGATGAATTATGTCCAGTGTTGGGAGTAACGCGTTACAAAATTAATGTATTACAGTAACATATTACTTTTTGCTGTAACGCAGTAGTGTAAGGCATTACTAATCAATTTTCAGTAATATTTTACTCAACATGTTCAGTAATGCTTGCGTTACAACACACTTTTAGCCCAAAATTAGCCCAGATTATTTTGATAGCGGCTGGCTCTGAAGTAGATCTGTCTGGAGAGCGCAGTTCATGGTTGCATAGCAACAACAGACGCCACGGGAGCGCAAGCGCTTTGAAAAGGAGGAGAAAGAGGCGTGGGTGCGCTTTGTTAGACGCAACATGTGAACGGCCCCTAATATTATATTCTTTGCAAACAGCGACAACTTCGTTGCAGACAAGACACACCAGCTTTGCTGTCAAGTAGGATGAACGCACAGTTGTCTTTCCATTCTTTTTTAAGCCCTATTTTTGCTGTCAACTTTCCTCTTTTGACTCTTTGATAGTGTAATTTTCTCTCACCAGAGCTTAAATGTTAACATCACTCTGTACATGACGTAATAGCGTACCTACAGCACGCAAACAGTTTAAATAAATGCAGTTTAGTACGTGAGGATGCCAAGGAATAATTCTGAGTGTAAAAGTAGGCTACGTCAATAATTATTACAATTAGTTAGGATCGATTGTGTAACAAGCAAATTAAAATGATACACATTTATTATTCACAATATGGAAAGAGGAACTAAAACAGTACGTTAAGAGCATGACTTAAACATGCCATTAATGGGCTTACAAAACTGCACAACTGATGTCATAATGCAACAATCCAAATCACACAAATTAATCTAACAAATCCAGCCTACCCAATATTAACGAACCACAATTTAGCTCAGGTAATTCTTATGGTCAAAACTGTGCACACATTCTCCACCTGATCATCTAATCCTAACCAAAAAACCCTCTAACTAACTGGATAGTCTTTGTGCGCTCCCAAGAGTCAAGCCCTTTGAAGCACCCAAATACCGCTGGCGTGGAACCGAACAAACAGTCCGGAACTACTACCAGGGCAGTGCACTCGACCCAGGAAACACACAAAAATAACAAACTAAAACAAAAAAGTAACTGGGGAGTATACAAATTGGGTTTTAAAACCCAAGAACTTACCTTTTCTAGAGCTGACCAAAAATACAAACCGACGCTCCAAACAAATTTTGTCTCTCTCTGTCTCTCCACATAATTAATTAAACGAATAACGTCAAACAAATTAGCCTAGACAATGTGTTATTGTATGTTAACAGGTTTGAAACAACTTGAGGGTGAGTAATTTTTGGATGAACTATGCCTTTAAGATTAACCAACAGCATTTGTGACAATGCTAATTACCACAAAAATGAACTTTTAAAAAAAGCAAAAATCTGGGTTACAGTGAGGCACTTAAAATCAAAATGAAAGGGTATAATAAATGTTAAAGTACTCATGTTTTCAACAGTATAGTCACAAAACGTGAACAATATACTGTAGGTGCATTCCATTCAACCGTAAGTGCCCTGCGTGAACTTTACAATGTATTCTACCATATTAAATTAGATTCCAAAGCAAAGGGAGCATATATGTTCAGTTCAAAGGGCACTGCAAATGAGATATAAGGGAACATCAATACATCACTTCACAGTAGAGAGAGAAATGTACCCACCAGTCATTGTGCATCACTGCAGTACACATAAGAGGTCTGAAAAAAAATAAGGGCGGTGAAAAGGAGTTGAGGCTTTGACGTAATTGAGCTCAATTAGTCCCAGGTGTGGTTTCTACACGGTTGTTCGTAGGTATAAAATGTATGACACATAACAGTTACAATGCAATTATCATGATTAAGGTTAAACGAGAAAAAATACATACTGAACTTAACCAAATAACATTTTTCATATTAAACATTGCAACAGACATTTTTCACTAAGTTTAGCTCTTTCAAATATGACAACTTTCATACACTTATTAAAATAACTATGCATTTACATATACAAATATGTAGGTGTATTATCATGATATTAGTGTGGGAAAAAAAATACCTTTCCTTTGGCAAAGTCATATACAATTTTACTCCTTGTCTTAAAATATCTCGGGTTACGTATGTAACCCTGGTTCCCTGAATAGGGAACGAGACGCTGTGTCAAAACGCGGTGGGAACGCTATACCCACTATGTCATAGTCTCAAATGCCTGAGTGTATCAAGACAGAAGACCCCGGAGTGGAGTCGAGATCTAGGTTGTAAAACCTGATGAACGTATGATGAGAAGACCACCCTGCTGCATTGCAAATATCAAAGATCAAAGCTTTGGAGGCCATACTCCTAGTAGAGTGAGCCCGGACAGCCAAAGGAGACGGCTGCCCGGCAGATTCATAGGCAAGTGAGATAGCCTCAACCACCCACTTGCTCATCCTCTGCTTAGATGCAGGGTAACCTTTTCTAGGTGAACCATAGCAAACAAACAGCTGGTCTGATTTACGCCACAGGGCAGCTCTGTGGACATACGCATCTAAGGCCCTAACTGGGCAGAGCAGATTAAGTTGTTCCTGATCAGGGTTAGTAAAAGGTGGAGGACAAAAGGCCTGCAGCGTGATAGGCCCTGCAACATTAGTAGGGACCTTAGGCACATAACCAGGTCTCGGGTGAAGAAAGGCTTTGACCATGCCTGGAGCAAACTCCAGACATGACGGAGCAACTGAAAGGGCCTGTAAGTCTCCAATTCTTTTGAGAGACGAAATTGCCAGCAGAAAGATAGTCTTTAGGGTAAGAAATTTTTCGTGAATCTCTTCCAATGGTTCAAAGGAGTGCAGGGTAAGACCCTCAAGCACAATAGCCAGGTCCCAAGCCGGTGTTCTTGTGCGCTGAGCAGGCCTCAGCCTCAAAGTTCCACGAAGAAAACGAGTAACTAAGGGATTTCTCCCCACTGTAGTACCCTCAATGGGCAGATGATATGCAGAGACAGCTGCTACATAAACCTTCAAGGTAGAAGGGAATAAACCAGTGGAGAAACGTTCTTGCAAGAACTCGAGAATAGAACCAACAGCACAACTAGCTGGGTCCAAATTATTTTCTTTACACCAAGAAGAAAAGTTTTTCCACTTAACAGAATATATTCTTCTAGTGGAAGGAGCTCTGGACTGGAGGATGGTCTCAACCACCTCGGTGGAGAGACCTGAATCTATGAGGTGAGCCCCCTCCGGGGCCACGCCCAAGTGGTGCTGAATGAGTGAGGGAGAACCATAGCTGACAGTGCGTCATCTCCTGAGATGCAAATAGGTCTACCTCTGCACAACCGAATCTTTGCCACAGGAGCTCCACCACCTCGGGGTGAAGCCTCCACTCCCCGGGCCTCGGCCCCTGTCTCGACAGGATGTCCGCTCCCTGATTCTGGGACCCAGGAATGTAAGCTGCCCTGAGTGAGAGCAGCTTCCCCTGAACCCACAGAAGGGTCAGATGGGCCAGCTTGCATAGAGGACGTGACCTCAGACCCCCCTGATGATGAGGCCTAACAGTCTCTGAAACTGTTTTACAGTGAGTGACTGGCCTAGTTTTATCGCATTCACAGCTGAGAGAACTGAAGCAATAGATGAGCCTGCATTGTCCTCGAGTCCCAAACCACGCCTAAAAAGGTGGTCATCTGGGCTGGAATGAGCACACTCTTTTTGTCTTTGAGCCTGAACCCCAACCTTCTCATATGAGCAAGAACTATCTCGATGTAGAGCCGTCATATTCTCTGATCGAGCAAGGATCAACCAATCATCAATATAATTTAGTATGCGAATGCCCTGGAGTCTTAGAGGAGCCAGTGCTGCATCCACACACTTCGTAAAGGTGCGGGGAGATAACCCTAGGCCGAACGGAAGAACCCGATACTGGTACGCTTCGCCCCTGAAAGCGAACCTCAGGAACTTCCTGTGTTGAGGATGCATAGACACATGAAAGTAAGCGATTGTCACAAACCAATGCTAGGACTGGATTTGTGAAACAATCTGTTTGAGTGTAAGCATTTTGAACTTTAGTTTCTGCACTGTGCGATTCAGAGCATGCAGATCTAAAATAGGACGCAGTCCTCCATCCTTCTTTGGAACTAAGAAGTATCGGATGTAAAATCCTGACTGCCTGCTGGGCGGAGACACCCGTTCTATAGCCCCTTTTTGCAAGAGAGTCAGAGACTGCTCTGGATTGACTACTGTATGTAGCACCCTGTTGAAGCTGGGCGGCCTTAGCCTGAACTATATTCTGTAACCCACTTCTACCATGCGCAGCACCTATCGAGATATGTTGGGCAGACATTTCCATTCTGCCAGAAAATCTACTAAGGGAACCAGTCTCTTGAGACTGGTCTCTGGTGTTGTATGTGCGATCAGCCCAGTGCCCTGAAACGGCGAACAGGCAGGAAGCAACTGAACTGAACGCTCCTCAATCCTCCTCAGAGAAACGCGAGGTGGCAGGGTTAGCAGAGCGCCCTCCTGAGGGCACTGAGGAGAAACGGGCACCGTGAAATGAGGTGAACTCCGTTCCTCCCCAGAGGGGACCACCCTCAGAAGCCTGACACCACTGGCGTCAGGGCTTCTTCGCCGAAGACTTCCGAGAGATGACAGTCTCTCGGAAGTCCTCAGATCTGTCTTCTTCTCCGGAGCCTTCGGCTGCGACCGCCACCCAGACCCCCAACCACCCTGCTTCTGTGGGGGAGCCTGAGAGGCGATGCTAGCTTTTTGTTGGGCTCTGTGAGAGGAGCTGGTACTCGGCTGAGGCTGCTCCTGCCGCCGCTTGCTACTTTGCCTCCTGAAACCTTTCGACGACAGTGGTGACTGCGTCGCCGAATAGGCCAGAAGGCGAAAGCAGGGCATTCAGGAAAAAACTTTTATCCTTCTCCTTAATTCCTGAGAGGTTTAACCAAAGGTGCCTCTCAGTGGCCACTAGGGCTGCCATTGACCGGCCCACTGATTTGGCCGTCTCCTTCATGGCCCTGAGAGACAGGTCTGTGGCACGACGCAGTTCACGAAGTGCGTCGGCCGAAAATCCCCCCCCCCCCCTCATCAATCTCCTTATGTATATCAGCCTGATAAGCCTGCATGATAGCCATAGTATGCAGGCATGCTGCGGCTTGACCTGCTGCCGAGGACGCCTTGCCCACCAGCGCAGATGTTGTCTTTAACAGCTTGGTGGGCAATGTCGGGGATTTAAGCGACGATGCTGCCTCAGGTGAAAGATAGCTCGCAAGCGTCTCTTCAACCTTGGGCATCGCCGCATAGCCATGATGTTTTAGTCCTAGAATATTACTATAGTTAGACGTAACTGGACTAAACACACGATAGGAAGCAGGATTGTTCCACGACCTCGACACCTCAGTGTGGAGGTCGGGAAAAAATGGCAATCCCCGATGTGGAGGTTGAGATCTAGATGGTATGAATCTCTCATCTAAGAGGCTCTTGGATCTTTCCTCTTCTTTCTCAGCTGGCCATGAAATATTTAATTTAGCAACAGCCCGAGTAATAACCTCCATAAGCTCCTCATAAGCATGAGTTTGAGGTGGCGAATCCTCCTGATCGATACTCAGAATGTCATGCTCAGAGTCAGACATCTGAAGTACTGGTGCCTCAACCCTGGGGGAAGAAACCGCAGCGCGTGCTTCCACTAGAGAAAAGGCACTGGACCTGGCAGGTGAGGGCAGAGAAAGGGCAGAGCCTGTCTCTAACCCCTCTACCAGATCCATCTGCGAACCCCAAGATCTGAGCCGCCGCTCTGCCTCAGCAGAAGCGGGACCCGAACCTTGAGGAACGTGAGCCGAAGCGCCCTCCTCAAAGAGCGCCCGGCGGGAGTGGAGCGTTCTAACGTTCAGCTTGTCACAGTGCTCACAAGCAACCCCCTCGAGGGCTGCTTGGGCATGCTCCACTCCCAAGCACATAACACAGAGCTCGTGTGAATCCCCACTCGTAATAAAGCGAGGGCAGGGAGAAGCACACAGTCTGAAGTGCTTATTCGCCATTTGAGTCATATTTTTCTTTTTTGTCTTAAAATAATGGGACAAACAACAGTAAATATGATACACAAATACACTCTGTGTACACAGATACACAGAGCGCTTGCTGAAGACAACAGAAGCTGGCGTTCTCTGTTCTCGGGTATGCTTTATAGTTTCCTGGTCAGTGACGTCACCTGGTCAGTGACGTCACCTGCCTATGACGTTCCGTCACGCTACTGGACAGTTTACACATGTGCCTCACAACGCAATCACGCAAAGTCGTTCCCACCGCGTTTTGACGCAGCGGGAGTTCCCATGAAAGGGAAACATAACACCTAAAACCCTAAAGTCATGGTAAAAATGACAAGAACAAATAATACACAGTTTTAACTGAAGAATTAACATGTTTTTAAAAGCTTCACATTTAACGGCTGTAACCTTGAATTTAGCTTATTTATTTATTTTTTAAAGAAAATGAAAAATCAGTTTTTGTGGTAGTCAACATCATACCACAAATTCTGCCAAGCTCATATTGTATTGAACTCATGTTATTGCTTTAATGAGCAGCATAGCCGTGACAGCATTTTCTTTTGTGTTTTGGTCAATAATTAAGTTTTTCGGTTACTTTTAGGCTTCATTTTCACCTGTGTTTTTCATTTCTTCCACTGACTTTTCCCCAATGGACCTGCATAGAAAGTGTAACGAACTACCATACTGTTTAGCAAGCATGACTAAATGGGTTAAATTCTGCATGGATGGGCATATTACTCATAGACATCTGAGAATACAGTATGAAGTCCGTATGAACTAATTAACAAGAATTGCCATGCTAACGACTGTTACTGTTACTACTATCTAGTAAAATCTAAAAATCAAGTAGGTCAATGTGTTCACATAAGCATATAGCTGTGGGCTCATGCTAAGCCCTTATTTGGCTGAAACTGGCTTTAGGAGTGTTAAAGTCTAGTTATGTGAGCTTATGTGTGTGTATGTTTGTGTGGTGTGGCACTCAGAACTTCCTCTTGAGCGCCACTTCTTTCCCAGCTCTTAAATGGATTTCACATCATTATGCTCATGCCCAGAGAACCCAGGGCCAAATCAACCAAAAAGAGTTCAGCCATTAAAACGCGACATTTCCACGACTCTTAAGGCCCTCTTCCCTCATCATTAAAAAGGCTGTGACTCACATGGAACTGACTGACGGATGGGTGAAGCCCTCAGGTCACTGTCATTGCCACACATACTCAACACACACACAGAAAACCCTCCGTCCAGGTCCCAGGGTTTAGATAAAAACAATCTTTCCTCAAAAAAGCAGTTTATTTATTTATACTCTGAAGCCCTTTGAGGAACCACTGACCTTAAAACTGACCAGCACACTCTTGAAAGAAGAAGACCCCTGAGGTCACATTATTAATACAGTCATTCTTAGTAAAATGCACAATGCTTTCTCTCTTTTGTGTGCAGACACACACAAGCAGTGTCTAGTTATGCCCGAGCTACACAACCACTTAGAAATAAATGAAATGGAAATGTTGGCCATTTTGCGTGATAATCTGGCCTATTATGCTTTTTCAGTTCACTAATTTGCCTTTCATCATCCCAAAATGAACATTCTGTCATCGTTTACTCACCCTCATTTCATTATAAACCTGTTTGACTCTCTTTCTTTCTTTGGAGAGATCTTGAGTACTGGTCACTCTTTTTCATGCATTTACAATTAATCAAATGGCACATAAAAGCATCATAAAAAGAGTATGCATGACTAGTACAAGTCTTCTAAAGTCATGCTTTTTCTTTGTTCCTTTCAGTAGGCTGTTAACTTTTACAAGTTGCAACCAGATCTTTGTGTCTGTGAGAACCGAATCAATCTGATTCATGAATCAATCAAAAAAGAAAGAAAGAAAAAAACTGCCCGCAAAAAGGACATTGGTACTTCTCTAAAGATGTGTGGTCACAGATTTTTGTTGGTGAAATCCTATCATTTCAAAACAAATCAACGCAACCATGAATTACACATGTGGGCGAAAGATTTCCCCATACAGATTTCGCAACAAGTTCAAGTTGGACACACAAATTCGCTGTGTTTACCAACAGAAATCTGCTTGGTTTGAACATGACTTCTGTGTCTGCAAATTTTTGATAAAGCGAACCTTACCTTAATGAACTTGCCAAGGAGTGCTAGGACACATGTCATGCAATTTTCAATGAATAATGTAAAGTTTGGTCTGTTTATCATGCAGACTTGGAATATAGCACACTAGTCATATGGACCACTTTTATGGTGCCTGGCAGCCCCCGTCCCCCTTTACTGTAATATTGAAAAGAGTGACCTGGATATTCTTTAGAAATTCAACTTCTGGGTTCCACGGAAGAAAAATACCATACAGGTTTGGATGAACGACATGAGGACAAGTAAATAATGACAGATTTTCATTTTCGGGTGAACTACTGCTTTAACAGTAACTGTTCTGATATCAGAACAGCAAACCTTCACACAGACTTTCTGACAGACAGATGAAGAGACAAAAAATGTTTAGAATCTTTCCAGCACTTTTCTCTCCCTCTTTCATTTTGTTCTTTCTTCTCACTGTTTTTGTGATGTGGAGATGAGTGGGAGTGTTCCCCTGAGTGTGTGTGTGTGTGTGTTTACATCCATACACTCAGGGTTAGGGCTCTGTGGGGGTGTTAAAGTGGGGCACCCTCCAACCTTACTCCATGGGCCTACGGCAAATGAGCTGTCAGGAAGAGTTGGGGGAGTGATGCGTTGCCCCCATCACCCCTTCATCCCCTCCAGCGCCAACAGAGCCTCTCTAGCCTCATCCATCCCTAGGCTGTAGTGTCTGTTTGGCTGTTTGTCGGCGTGCAGATGCTTCATGCCCACTCAAAGCACCAAGCAAACGGCATTCTGGGGGATTTACAGGCTTTGAAATCGGCTGTCAAACCGTCACTGTGAAACATGGAGCTGTGGAAAAAATGTGCCAAGAGAGTCACCCAAGTCTCCCGAGATAAGAATTCACTCAAGGCAGAGGGATGATGAATTTGGGACCGGCAAAACTTTGACAAGTAAGCGTGTAAAAATATATGGTTGTATGTGTGTGACTAGAACATCAGTATTTTACTCTCTACAGCCCTTCTGCAGCGCAGGACAGTTTCCCTGCAGGAATGTAGAATGTGTACAAACAGAACACCAAACATGACAAGGTATGATCCTTACAGGCTCACATCTGCACTTCAAAAACGAATGTCTTTCATATTAAGGGGAACTTGGGTCGCGTGGTGAATGGGAAGTCAGGCTGGATGGGAATATGTGCTCAACTCAGCCAACTTAACATTTGTGAGTGTACGTATCACATCAAGGGCCAGATTTAATAAACAGGGCAAATTAAAGTGAGAGCGCAATCCCAAAAAAGCTCAGAAGGGAGTGGAAAGTTCTGCGCGTGATTAAAGAACACAGACGCAGCCAGATCATTTCCATAATGACTAATGCAATCTACCAAGAGCAGCGCAAATTAGAGTTTGGTTTAAGACAATAGTGACAATTGTCTAATAGTGACAAAAAGACAACTGTCAATAGTGTAGTGATGAATGAAGCAATGAATGAATCAAACAGCTTTCTTTTAGTCTACGCGGCCAATCTGTGTGACCGACTGCAGAATCTGTGTGGGGAAATCAGTTTCCCTCACACAAAATTTCTGATCACAAGGATTCCTATAAAAATGACAGGAAATTCACCTTTACATTAAGGGACTCGAGTAGAGACAGACAGATAAATTGGTTTAATTTATATTTTTTACGGATATATTAACACATTTCCACTTTAATGGCTTTAAAGGGTTAGTTCACCCAAAAATGAAAATTCTTAATTATTCACCCTCATGTCGCTCCAAACCCATAAGACCTTTGTTCATCATCAGAACACAAATTAAGATATTTTTTTTATTAAATCCGTGAGCTATCTGGCCTCTGATAGACTGCAACACAATTACCACTTTCAAGGCCCAGAAAGGTAATAAAGACATCGTTAAAATAGTCCATGTGACTACAGTGGTTCAACCTTAATGTTATGAAGCGACAAGAATACTTTTTGTGTGCAAAAAACAAACTTTATGCAACAATTTCTTTTCCACGTCCGTCTCCTACGCAGTTGATGTAGTAAACACAGTGCAATCCTACAGGTTCTATGTCATTTCCGGGTTCTACGTCAGAACGGCGATTCATTATCATACGTGTGATGCTGATGCAGGAGCTGGCCAATAATGAGCCGGCATTCTGATGTAGAACCCGTAAGCACTGCACTGTGTTTAGTATGTTATCAGCATAGGAGACTAAAAGAGAAGCATAAAAGAGAAGAAAGTGTTGAATAAAGTCTTTATTTTATTTTTTTTTGCGCACAAAAAGTATTTTTGTCCATTCATAACAATAAGGTTGAACCACTGTAGTCACATTGACTATTTTAACGATTTCTTTACTACCTTTCTGGGCCTTGGATTGGTAATTGTGTTGCAGTCTATCGAAGGCTAGAAATATCATGGATTTCATCAAAAATATTTTAATTTGTGCTCCGAAGATGAACCATAGTGATAGCCACTTATCAGACACTTATAAATAATATCTAAAAAAAGCAATAATATTGGTCAGTTTTTAGACTCAGACTATATTTTTAAAATAAATAAAGACAAAATAGAATATATAATAGAATAATAGAGTCTTGGAGGCTCTTTTGACTTGGAACAGTAAGCAACCACCTGGCAACACCTTGAAAACCAACCACAGCAGTCCAGCATGGCAGTGAGCTTCACACTGATAAACACCACTCACATTTTCTGCGGAAGTTGTACATCAAGTTTGAAGATTATTTTCAACTGCGGTAAGCAGGTAAATGACAATTTATTAAACGGACACTCTTTCTCTTTACCTCACAAACACACATAAAATAAACTCTTGAGAAACAGCTGCAGAGTGTGTCTCTGCTATCAGGATTGCACCAGTGCTGCTCTGCCCCCTCACAGTCCTGCAGCTAAACATGTGCTTATCACTGAGGAACGTCTGACTTGGTAAAAGCTCACACTGCTTACCACACACACAAATACACACTTATATACTCTTTCCTTTCTCTTTCCCTTTTCCCTCCTCCCAACGCAGTACAAAATGAATTCAAGATTTCCCGAATTAAACTGAAATCTTGCAGGACACGAGGGCATCATTACACATTTAGTAGAGCTTTGCAAAGTAGGGCAGCAAAAATGCAGTAAGATCCCCCAAGAAAGGATTTAGGCATCAGGAGAATACAGAAAACCCCAGACCTTATACCCCGGGAGCGAGCGTTAAGACGGACGCCTGCATTTCTTCAAAATCACAGAGGAGCCAGTTGAAAAGAAAATCTCCATACTTAAGAACTCATGATTCAAAAGGCAACCAACTCAAATGCCCATGTTTACCACAAGCAGTGGTATTAAGTGTTAAATGCAAAGAAAACACTCTTTCTAAGAAAATCTGCACACAAAACTAACTCACAAATGAGTAGGAAACACATATCGACTTCTGCCAACTCTGAGAGAGAAGCCAACACTAGCAATACTGATGTCACATTGTTCAATCAAAAATTAATCAGTATTTTTTTTAAATCCGCTTAGCTTGCAGAGGATCTGAAATACACAACCGAGCTTCAATATGTGTGCCTTCGCAGTGACTTCCAAGTCAAAACAGACAGAGCAACTAATTCATACACAGCATTGACACAGCAGAACAACCTGACATTACAGGAATACAGACAATGCATCCAAACAGAGGAAAGTTTATCTGCGATTCCAGGCTCAGCTCACGGTGATGTGCTCTGCTGAATATGTCAAGTGAGAGAATTTGAGTCGGCAAGGATGGATTGGGCTGTCTTGCTCTCAGGGACACCCAGATACTGTCTGTGTGTGGCATAACTAATGTGTAGAGCAGCTCATGGATCACACCACACAACAGCTGTTCTGTGATAGAGCAATCGATTAAAAAATGGAAGACAACTTAAGATGGAGGAGTCTGGGATGTTTGTATGTGAGGAGGAGGGAATGAGAGATGAGAGAATAAGAGAAAAAGAGTTTAGGAGCTGATGGAACGACATGCACTGCTATACAAACAGAAAAACTGATGCATCAGACAACTTGCAATCCATAATGACAGTCGCTACAGTTTGTTTCTCGCTTATGTGAATGATTTCTGCCATGTGTCAGTATAGGACATACAGTACTGCTACGTCATAAAATTGCACCCACTACAGACTCGCATGTCAATTTATTGTTTGCAGTGCTGTCTAGTTAGATTCGTTACATTAAACAACTTTTTTGTTTACAAAAGTCAAGAGGACCAAGCCATTCCTGACCGATTCAGAGAGAAAATCATGAGAATCAAATCATATTCTTTTGTGAACTGAAGTAAACTGGTTGCCTGGTGCTTTGGTTAAATAATATTTATGACATAAGAAGTCAAAATTATGAAATACCATGAGATAGGCTAAAAAAATCTGAAGTATGACAATCATAATGAAAAGTCACAAAAAAAAAAACTTGTTTTAAAAATAAACTTGTTTTTTTTAAAAAAAACAAATTTTTAATTAGTATCATATAATTTTTTTATGAAATAATCAGCCTATGTACTTTTATGTATTAATTATGACATAGCATCTCATTATTTTGTCATTATTACTTTTTACATCATAAAAGAGATTTAGCCTACCAAAGAACTTTTTTTGTTTCTTATGTGGCGGAAATGTGGTAATATTTCATCATATTCATTCATTGCAAGCTAAAGAACTCTGCTGAATAACATCTACTTTAATGAGAAGATAATACTCTCTTGGGAAGAAAGTGAACAGGTGCTGCTGTTAATACTTTTTTGGTCGGCATGCGGTCATTATAAGGATATTGTTTCGATGTAGTTTTTTCTTTTCCTGTCAAAGCAACCTTTTGAAGTAGATCTTGAACCCAAACCAGAGGCTTGTTTACTGAATGTTGAACTGTCAACAATATATTTATCCTTACAAATAGGCCTATCATTGTAAAGCTATAAGATCTTCAATAATGCATTATCACTGACATAAATCTTCCAGCCACAGTAATATATTAATTTGTAATACAAGTACAAATCAGAACATACAAAAACAGGACACCATTTCAACTGAAAACTGAAAACATTTTATGCGTTTTGGCCATTCAACGGCGTTTGGGGGACTGAGAATGCAAACTTTTGAAAAAGGGATTCAAAGCGTTTTTGAAAACGATACCGATACCGTCTCCGTGTAAACTCCAAAAACAAGAATGTGTGAAAATGGTGACATTATGCGCATGCGCATGCGCATTACGTGTTCAGTCTATAGGCGCGTAGTTTTTTTTTTTTTTTTTACAAAGTGGCATCACCAACTACTTGCCACGCATGCATAATACGGCGTTTTAGTATTTAGATCCGTGTGAACGGGATCGTTTTGAAACATTGTCTTCTGTACGCAAAAAAAAACGCAAAGGAAAATCTTTTCCACTGTTCTGTAAACGTACCCTTAGAATGTAATAAAGCAGCACATACCTGTTCAATAACGGGAGCTCTGGTGAATTTGTCATGCAGTGTTGCCAGATTGGAAGTGTCCAAGTATCGTACTAGAAGCTCAAAATGATCGTACACGAGTTTTTAGTATAGGTAAATGAACTAAATTAATAACTAATGATTTTTACAACCGAATGAAGCAATACTGAATTTACTTAAGCTGGACAATTACACTATTTTAGCTGCTGTACAGCCAAAATTATGTTCCCTCTATCTCTAAAGCTGACACAATCGGCATGGTAAAAAGCGCTATATAAATAAAGATGACAGACTTGACCAGTCAAACATACAGGATACAGCTATTTATCTAGACCAACAACTTTTTGACATGACCTGCAAAATACCACAATAGATAAAAAACTAGCGTACCTTAGTGGGAAACAACTGACCTTAAAGTGCTGCAGCAGGAATGTTAACTAAGAGTCATTCTCCACGATGATTGGCCGAGAAGACGTAACAGGAGATGAAATGAAAAGTTCTGAAATTATCCTACATTATTGGATTTTTTTTTTTCATTATTGATCGTACATTGTAGAGAGTTTCAAAACTATCGTACAAATACGATAATTATCGTATGTCTGGAAACACTGTTGTCATGTCAAATATTCCATTAGGGCTTTTAGTCTAAACTGTGAGCATATTAAGAGACTCAGCACAAGTGAAAAGTGAAGCCAAAACGTTTCGATCGCCCCCAGGTGGTTGGTCCCAGTATAGGTCATAAACCCCTCTCCATGTAATCTAATGGGACGTGAGACAAACTAAACTATTTAAATTTTAATTACACTTCAAATAATTTTTTTCCAAAGAGGGTTTCTGTCATTTTATGTAGTTTTTATCATGCTGATGTAAGTTTAAGTGTTCGTTTTTTAAATAAGTTTTATTTTTTAGGAGTTAGTTATTTGATGCTATTAAAATGGGAGTGTGATGTTATGATTGACAGGTGAGACTGACAGCTTCTCAGAGAGAACTGAGCTATAACTTTAATTTCTACTTTTTCCATAACTGTTTGTTTCACACCGACATAATGGGTTGTTCTGCAGTAAAACTGTACCGATCTGCTAGTCGGACCTTAATACCGGGGCTCCACTTCGCTCACTACTGCGCAGACTCGGGTTCCGTTTTTTTTTTTTTTTTTTTTTTAATATATATTCTATGATTCAAACCATGAAAACGGCCAATTTGTTTATTAGTTTCAAAGAAGGGGTTCATAGGCTACAGGCTAAACATAAAAAAGATAGTAATAAAGATAAAAAGTTAAATAAAAACATTAAAATGGTTATAAGTATTAAGAAATTTGGCAGCATATACAATTTCGCTAGCAGAAGTAGCAGATAAATAATATATATATATATATATATATATATATATATATATATATATATATATATATATATTATCCTTATGATAAGACATGTCATAAGTGAAAAAACAAAAAACAAAAGATATGCTGTAGAGGATGCAAATAATTTTCCACCTCATCCTATGACCAGAAGCTGTTGATATAACAGACTTTGGAATATTTTACTTCACAGGTTCACATATATATTTATAATTAAGTAATAAGGATGTGACAAAGCAGAAATTTGGTTAATGATGAAGAGAAATGTTCCTCGTGAAATTTCATTAGGCATTCCTTTTGTAAAATACCCTAGCGCCGGTTTTTGTGCTCAAACTGCCCTTTAAATTAACTGTGAATCCTTTCTGACGGTCTGTCAAAAAATCAAAAATAAAATTGAGCGAATTTCAAGTTAGTCAACATCTCTCACAGTTCCCATTTTCTTTCTTTGATGAAACTGAGCAAATAAACAGGTGTGTATCTGCCTTTATGCCATCTCTGTCTCTCTATTTCTCTTATCTTTTCTTGCTATATCCCAAGGGGTACAGGAGTGAGGGCTGTCACAGAGATCTAAGTATGTTCTTGCATTTTGAACCAAATAATAAAGCAGACTCTTTTAACTGAAATCCAAAGCCTTGATGAAGGAAAGGAAATTCTGTGAAAAAAGCAAACATTTCTGTGGTGCTGCCGCTGACATATTTCTAAATTCCCTGTGAATTTATTCGCGAATGCAATCGTGTTACACGTGAAAAGTGTAGGAGTTGTGAAATCAAAGGAGTGCGACTAACACCTCAATATCAGCAAACTTTGAAAGTTGAAATTACTTTTGAGATGAGATGAGCTGTCCACATTTGCACTGGTTTTTAAAGGTGATTGATGTTTGAACCACTGTAAAACCACTATAAACCTTTTCCATCAGCTCATTAACGGGGTTCTAACAAGTTCAGTTTACTTAAAATTGTTTGCAAACATTTCACCTTATTTTTTAAAAATGGGAAAGCTGAAGTTAAGTTAGGTAATGAGCGAAGTAAAGAAAGCAAAGCAACTAATGAAAGCAAACTCTTCCTGTGTAAGTTAAATAGTTTAATGTGTCAAAGTTAATATCAGTTAATATACTCTAGAATGTTTACTTAATATTTAATGCTATAAGATTACTGTATTAATACAATTCAATTAACATTCCTATATTTTGTACTGCAAATGTCCAAAATAGGCCCTGCTATTATTCTCAACATGAATTTAATCTTCCATTTTAAGCTATGGAGACTTAAAGGGTTAGTTCACTCAAAAATGGAATTTCTGTCATTAAGTACTCACCCTCATGTCGTTCCAAACCCATAAGACCTTCGTTCGTCTTCGGAATACAAATTAAGATATTTTTGATGATATTTTGATGATGTTTACATCCGAACGGCGGCTCACTATTGGTCCTCGTTCAGATATAAACACTGAAGCTCTGCAACGAAAATAACGTAGCAGTATAACAGGGGACAGACAAATTTGTTGAATAAAGTAATTATTTTTGTTTTGTTTTTGCACACAAAAAGTATTCTAGTCGTTTCATAAAATTAAGGCTGAACCACTGTAGTCACGTTGCCGGTTTTAACGATGACTTTAGTACCTTTCTGGACCTCAAAAGGTGCAATGTCATTGCTGCCTATGTGTGGATCAGATACCCTCGGATTTCATCAAAAATATCTTAATTTGTGTTCCGAAGACAAACAAAGGTCTTACGGGTTTGAAACGACATGAGGGTGAGTACTTAATGACAGAAATGTCATTTTTGGGGGAACTAACCCTTTAAAAAAAATGTGTAATCAGTTTCCAGTGTTTCTTTAAATAAAATGAATTTGTTTTAGGACAACCTTTTCCATCAGCTCATCAAAAGGGTTTAGCATTATTTTTTGTTTTTAGGTGTAGCTAAATATCGACCTTTAATGAAAAAAGGCATGTAAACTTGCTGCACAAAAACTATGAATATTGTCTTGTTACAAGGAACTGAGAAATCCATCATTTCACAAAAAAATCTAGCATGACCAGCTTCTTTCTGACTACTTTTCTTCATATAAGGAAATTACAGAAGTTCAATAATGAAATAGTGCTCTGCCTTAAATAAAACTTTAAAGGAATTACATCATTATGAGTGGGCTTCCCCATGGCGCTACTTCAAAGGAAATGTCAAAGCACTCCAAAATGGAGCGCCTCTGATACTTCTTATGTGATGCTTCTGAAATATTGAGTACATTGCCACAAATCCTTTTAAACTTAAAGGAAACACCATAATTTAAGTTTCTTTTCAAACCAAACTGCCTTCATAACCTTACTAAATGCCTATGAACCTGGCATTGTACACAATGAATACTGTCTGGTTCTGACGAATTGCTTGTATTTTAGGTTGTTTTGGATAAAAGTGTCTGCGAACTGCATAAATGTGAATGTACTTCGGTACTGTAAACATATATATATTTTTAAATGGTCAAATGAGCACCTTTCAGAAAAAAAATAAATCCTTTTCAACACTAGAACAAGAGCATTCTCAAGGACCTGGTCTATTTTTAACCCTACTTGTACTTTAAATAAAAAAGAAGACCCTCCATGTGCCAACATTGCCTTTAGAGAAAGTAGGACGCAGGGAAATGAGGTACACTTGAAACCACAAGGTCAGGGATGTGTGTGTAAGAACTAACAAGTCCTTGGAAAAAAGTACCCAGATGCATCCAGTATGTAATGATCTTGTCATGCTAATGCTGTTTGCTGGGCTGGTTTCTGAGTGAGTGCCGTTAAGGGATGTGGCTTGAAGTGATAGGGGATCGGGGGAGAAGCAGTGACAGTCCTGACTGTACCATCTGCTGAGCTCTGCTCAGGGCTCAGCCCTACAACACACCGTAACATGGCCCTCGTCTCAGATACGTCCTCCCTCTGCACTGATGGACAGATTGTGAGGGGGATAGAAGAGAGGGACTCAAGATAACTGAAAAAGGTACATAATAATGAACAATAAAGGCGTTTTATAAGTAAAAAAGCATGGGTGTGTCTCAATCCACTCCCTAGTTTAGTAATAGTGCTCAGGGAATGAGTTGTTTCAAGGGCTATGGCATTGACAAAATCATTCCTCTGCACTGAAAAATTCACTCCCTAAAAAATTCCCAAGTTTTCTATGCTCTGAAAAAATAGAACTATAGTTGAGGAAAGACTTCCTTCAGTATGTAACTAGAAGAATAACAAAGTGCAGTAAATGGTAAAACTATTTGTGCTACAAGCCAGTGTGTTTATAATTACAACCAGTACCATTACCATTACCAATACTAGTTTTCAATATCAAGCAGCATAACAAGCTGTTTTTAACTAGAAGCGGATGATGCTGGAAGTCAGGTACATTCAACTTACATTACATTAAACATAAGGTGGGTAGACAGCACCATTGGGCCACCACAATTTGACATAATTTCCTTTTATATTAGCACTTTATTTTACAGTCCTGTTCCCCATGTACTTACAATGTACTTATGATAGTAATTGTAATAACTGAGTAATAACTAGGTACCCTGAACCTACCCCTAAACCTAACCTTAACACATGTACTTACCTTATATTACCCAGTACTTTCTTAGGTAAGTAAACTGTAAGTACATGTAAGTGCATGTACTGTAAAATAAAGTGCAACCCCTTTTTCTATTATTTATTTACCTGATCTTGTAGTTGAGCTAGAGTTGTAAAACTTTGGGGTTTATATGTTTATACGTCTTTGCGTGGATTAATGGATGTGTGTGCATGATAGCATACAGCCATCTTCTATCTGGAGGACTGTGTCTCAGGATATCCTGCTGAGTGGACCGTCTGCTTTGCTGTCAGATTGCAGTGTGCCAGTGTGTGAAAGCCGGTTGTAAAGCAGGCGCCCCTCTGATTGTGTGTGTAAGCATTAGTTAGAAATGTAATGTTGCGCTTCATGATGGGGCGTACTGCTGATGAGCCTGAACTTGTTTCCTACATAGAGGCATTAAACTGTGACAGTTTCTGATAGAGAGATACAGATAAAGAGAGAAAGAGAGAGAGAGAAACAGCTGAAGGATAATTAGTCTGATTCTAAGATAGCATAATGAGCTGAAATCATCAAATCTGCATAATGAGAATAATTCACCCTTATCTCTATATGTTCATTCTAACGACTTCTTTATTTCTCTCTCTTTCTCTCTTTTTTTAAATCTCAGAACACTTTGAAACATATTAGTGGGGTAAGATGGGACACTTTTTATTCAATTTGTCCTCTAGACTAAAAAAAGGATTGAGGTAAACATACTTAATTATATTTCAGGAATCTCCCTATAAACAAAAATTATAATATTCCTTTCGGTCTTTTCAGACTCATTGTTGATGGAAACAAATGACTTTGTGTCATTTCAATATAGTAAGTTTACTAATGAGAAAAGTTTATGCTTTCAGCATTCTCTGGCAATTGCACTTTCTTGGATTAACGCATGAATAATTTATAATTTTATTATTATACAGTTAAGCACATTAGGTACATTTATTAAAACAACAGTTAATTTTGAATAAAATGAATTTTGACTACTTTTGTGTTCATTTACAGAAAAGAAAAAAAAATGTCTAAAAATGCCTTTTTTTCTTTTTTATATTAGTTGAACGGTCCATGCTGTGCCTGCTTGGATGATAATAAATAAACTATTAATTTTAAAAGTGCATGGAATTAAATATTCAATTGATCCTTTGAAATTTGAAATAAAGCTTAATTTATTTACTTTCAGAAAAGCATGACTTATGAACAATTCCTAGAATTGATCAATTTTTAAAAAATATATTAAATTAATTATCCGGCAAAAGGGATTATAACTATCCTGATATATATATATATATATATATATATATATATATAACTATTACCAAAAGGTTTTTTGAGACTTAAAGGATTAGTTCACTTTCAAATGAAAATTAGCCCAAGCTTTACTCACCCTTTATAATGGTAGTGAATGGGGGTCACTATGAGCTGAAGAAAGTGTTTCCATCCACATCCATCCATCATAAACATGTGCTCCACGTGGCTCCAGGGGGTTAATAAAGGTCTTCTGAAGCGAAGCGATGCGTTTGTGTAAAAAAATATCCATATTTAAACAAGTTATGAAGTCAAATATCGAGCTTCCGCCAGACCGCCTTCCGTATTCAATTTACAAAGTGTAAACTGTCGTTGCGTCAGTTACACTTTTTCCATAAGTTGAACAGGGAAGGCATAGGACATAGCATAAGCTTTGTGAACTGCAAGAATTTTACACTTTCTTTGTACGTTGAATACGGAAGGTGGTCTGGAGGAAGCTCGATATTTGACTTCATAACTTGTTTAAATATGGATATTTTTTTACACAAACGCATTCAGAAGGCCTTTATTAACACCCCAGAGCCATGAACTAATCCTTTAACTTGGACTTATATCCATATATTCCTCAATAAACTATATTCTCTATAGAAATACAGTGACATGACAAAAAGGGGTGACTTATCTTACCCACTGGCACATCCCACTCTCCCCTTGGCCTGTGTGCATGTGTGTATAATGTTTGCATGTCAGGGGACACTGGTACATCCTGAAGGGTCTGAGATGAAGCTAAATGTGAGCAGAGTGCTGGTCTGATCACAAACAGACCTCGGTAAGAGACTAATATACACAGGAGACAGGAAGAGACAGCTCAGCGTGTCTATTATGTTTCACTAATGCACGCTGCATGCCGTCACACACTGCGGGATCATTTGAGATGGTACAAGTATAATTACAGAATGCATCTATCAATGTCCAGTACAGGCTTATCGTGATGTCCATATTGTAGTTTTTGCAAATGTGCAGAGGAGCTTGAGGAACCACCTAGGGTCCCGATCTGTAACTGGCAGGCCAGTGTGTGTCTCCTTTGAGTGGTTCAGATCTCTCTGGGGTTGAATTTGGAGAGTATACTGGCATCATTCAGCTTTAATACTTTTAACCTAAAACGTATTAACCTTAACCAAGGAAAAGACATTCATGTACATGACATACACGAACACATAATGTTTAAATAATACATCAGAATTTCGTTTGGTCAAAGCATTAGCCCATCAAATCCACATGACTTATACATGCGGATGAAATCAGTGCAAAAACCAAGAGTGAAATGTCCACTCTGATATTTGGTTTCAATCGGAATTATTAATAACGTCTACATACAAGTCACAAATCACTTCAAGTGTAAGACTGTAAGCATGTGCACATGTGGCATGTTCACACACCGTTTCAAACACATTTAATCCACTTTAACACAATTTCAGCATTCCTGGTTTGATACTGATTAAAAAAATGTCAGTGTCTGATACTGATAAAAGAGGAAGTGTGATCGTGATATTAACAAATCAGTGACTTGATGGCATGTTCAGCTGTCTCTCTGTCTCGCTCTCATTGAAGAGTTGCTGAGAGTTTGGGTATTTCTTTTTATAGCTCTTAATCATTCAAGTCATCTGATTCTGAAATCCAAAGCGGTTCTCTACAGAATATTTGTGTTTGTTAGATATGAGTGCATGCAAGCGGGTCACAAGAGTGTATACACGAGAGGAATGCATTCAATACCCCATTTCATGATGGGAGTTAGAATAGCCATCTGTCCTGTCCCAAGAGCCGTCCTTATTTAGCCCCCCACTATGCCCCATCAAACACTGTCCCCCGGCCTCTGACAGAATCCATATCTGCTGACCCCAACCATTTGTTGAAGACTGCAGATATGCAGGAACTAACAGAATTCTGTGTCACACAGATTGAGCAGAATGCAATGAGATGTAGTCGAGATCTGGTTTAGATGTACTATATTTTGAATTTTGCTGTACCTTAACCTTATACAGCAGGTTACAACTCAGTACAGCGGAATTCAAAACAAATACTGTCCATTGAATGTTGAAAAGTCATAAGAATCTCAGAATATTAAAATTTCAAATTTTCACAACACTTGCTTTCAAGAGTTTTTTAATCCCCTGAAAATCAGTTACAAGACATATTTTCAGTGACCCAATCTCACGGCAATTTGGACGTATTTTACGAGGTGGCTAATTCGTACGACCTCACTCGTACGATTTCATTTTTTGCTAAATTGTACATATTTTACGAGTTGCCAAATTCATATAAATTCGTATGAATTACCTACACCTAACCTCGCCCCTAAACCTACCCGTCACTGGGGTTTAGACAAATCGTATAAAATCGTATGAATTAGCCACCTCCACCATTGGTCGTGAGATAGCGTTGGTTTCACCAGGTGAATGATATACACCTATATTTTGTCCATTATGTATTTTACATCCTGACTTTCATATGTCTGCCAAACTTATTATTTTGAATGTAAATTCTATATTTTTTTTATTAAATATAATTATTTAAAATATAATTTTTCACGTTCCGCAGAAGAAAGAATGTTACACATTTGGAATGTCACAAAATCGATCAGTGAATGATGACTGTATTTTTATTTTTGGCTAAACTATCCCTTTATTAAAAAAATTCCTTCAGAATTCAGGTTACTGATCCATCATTATAGGTTTTCAAAGAGCGTCTAAAACTATTTGTTGTGATCTCCCCCAATGTTCTTTAAACTAAAGTGAAATTAATAACCAAAATACAAAACGCAATAAATGTCAAACTAGTGCAACAAAAGCACTATCTTCTCTTAATAAGGTCAATAAACTCAATCCCACTGCATTTCTCACTCATTCTGAGAGTCTCACGGTTCTGTTCTACAGAGCTATACCACATGTTGAGCTGTATTGCATGAAGTACAGAGCCGCTTTGAATCGTGGATTAAATGAAGTTGCGCTGTGTGGAAATGCGGAGCTTTCTCTGTTGCACGCTGCTCTGAATATTGCAGAGAAACCCTTAATGCTGACAGAGCCAGGTCTCACAGGGAGGCTGTGTCATCGCCTCACACTGAATTACACCCTCACCGCCTGAGGGGAGAACGACAGAAGCGGAGCTCTTGCCTTCGTTTTCTAAAGCCTTCCTTCCTTTTGTTTTACTCCTGAATGACAGCCTGGGGAAAGTTGGCAGGGAGGGGGTGGAAAGCAAGCGTTTGAGGTGTCTCCTGCTATCACCAGCGCTGCTGTAATGGTGTTGTCATAGAGGTGTGTACTGTGGAGGGAAGCGCTTACACTAAGAACAACTAATGAGACCTACTGTGGTTCGCCAGCACTGAAACTTGACGATTTCAAGACATAACATGTATTTTCTATGGAAAAATTGCCTTTTTCCTCACTTCACCTCTCTGTAACCTTTCCCGCTTTATTTTGATTTCAACTTTGCACAACCTCATATTCCAGAGCGCATTAATCTTCAATTAATGCCCACGGCTATGTTTCAGCTGGCCTGAACCAATCTTTTCTTATAATTACAGATTCTCTAACCATTCTTGTCGAACGCTTCAAGGCAATAGAACCAATTCTGTACAAGTGTGGATAAATCCTTGCTGTTCAGGAGGCCTGGAGTTCATCCCAAAGCTGCATTGCTCCATACTGAGAGTGTTAGATGGAGTAATTCCCCACGAGTGTTTACCCGGTGCGCTAATTACCTCAGCTAAGTCTGTTCTGGTTGTGGTCTTCCAAGGATCATGGCTACTTTGGGGTTTGTATTCGGTAATGAGACTCAGTCCAAAAAGCTGCATCGCTGCCAAAGCAACGTTTTATTGGGCTGTAAAGTCCTCGTTGTGGTGTGTTCACACTCTCGCTGCTATTAGAGAAAAAACGAGCGTGTGAATGCGTGTGTGTTTTCTTTCTGAATGCCATTTGAGGGGTTTTTAGTAGCTCCTCACTGAGCGCTCATCTGTTCTCTTGCTGTGCTTTTGCATGCTATAATACAATTTTTAAATCTTGTAAAAATCACCAATTATTCTTCATCTTTTGAGGCAATTAGAGGCTGTTTGTTGATATCATGTCATTTGTCTGCCGTAGTGAAATTTTAACTGAGAGAGGTGGATGTGAATGTATAACTATACAGCCATTTTGTAATAGGTTTTTGTGTATCTGTAGGCCAAAAAGTAGCTCTATTAAGTAGAATCTACATCATGTTTCCCTAAAACATTGTTGGTCTAGATCATAGAAACTATCATTTATGTCAAATTAAAATAGGCAACAAAATCATCATAATTTAAATAGTATGCAGAAATTGTCAAATGTCGTAATGAGGCAGAATCATGCAGGCACCTGCACTGAAATTATTGTATAGAATATGAATTTTTAATATAAGCATACTTTTATTTAAATAAACATTTAAATACTGCGTGTCAAGACATCTCTTTCCCTTCTACAACCTCACCTTTCACCTCGATGTACGGCTGACACCCGTTATCAGTTTAAGAAGCAGACTGCCGCTTGATTGAAGCGCAACTTCCACCTCCCTGTAGTCCACTTCGCAATAATTTGCAACACTGAAACATCGTTATACTCAATATTCCTGGCATTGGCAGAACCAATCCCAGGGCCTCAGTGTAACTGCTCTCTCCTCTGACCCTGGAAGATTCGCAAACTTACAGCAAATGAAGGAAGCAGCAACTGTGCATAAAATAATCACACAATTATGTAGATAATTAGGTTAAATGTTTCAGAAAACAAATCTAAACATTTTCCCATCCAGGTAAATTAGGTTTTATAAAAGTATTAAAAATGTATGCCCTACTGAAAATAACATGTTGTGAACACACAGCAGCTCTTAAAGGGGAATTATTATGCAAAATTCACTTTTACATGGTGTTTGAACACTGTGTAAACAAACAGCTTATAATGGTAAAAATCCGCCCACTTTTTTTTAAGACCCGTCCATGACTGGTGACAATCTGCCCTATTAGCATAGATCTCACTCTGAGTGAGCCACACATAATCCACCATGTTTATATCCTTGCTATATCACCTATTGATATAATGTCTGCGCCACATAAACATTACAAGTGTAGTGTTTTGGGATGTACCAATGAACATAAGAGTCTCCATAGACTCCCGGCATCTGAACCACTGAGGACACAGTGGATGAATTTCATTTATGTAGGAAATGTGCCGAATAAATTAGGTAAAGTCTAATACATTTGTGCAATTCATATTACGCCAGACTACTTCACAAACGAGGGTCAGTTCAACACTGTATTTCCACAAAAGTTGATTCTGAAAGATTGTTCGATACCAACATCCTACTACAGTTCCCACATGAGCATCTGTACAACAATTTATACTGTAGATGATCATGACGAAACATGCTAATCGATAAATTGAATAAAGTTAACTCCACAACTACATAAATTCATCAACTAACCATTCAGAAACGTCTTGCTGCATTCTAAAAGTTATAACTTTCTCCTAAGTCTCTCCATCTGTTTTCTGACTCCGGTTCGAATATTTAAGGCTGAGCACAGCTACTAACAATTTCTGACATTTTGGCTGTGTGAGATTCTCCAGTTTTGTCGTTGCTAGAGTGTCCGAAGCACAAGCTGTAAAGGCACCACCCTCTTCTGTAAAGGGGGCGGGGAGCAGCTGCTCATTTGCAGACTTTGATTCCATCCAGTCAGAGGATTTAAACCATGTTTGATATTTTGAACCAATTTTAGAACACATAGTGTATGATATGCTTTGCTAATTAATACAGTACACGGTACAGTCATACGCTGCCCAGAAAATGGAAATCAAGGGTGCGAAGTCACAAAGATCGAGAAAAAAATGGAGACGACTGTACAAGATTGAGTAAAAAGGAAAAACTTACCATTATCCAGCTCACGGATCACAAGCTTGGCGCTTGACGAGTGTTGAGACACTATACTACACCACTTACAGCCGCTAGATGGAGCCGTGAGCTTGTGCATGACATGCATGAAGAAAACGTATGATCTGCCATTTGTTTAGTAATTGTTTGTAGCAGTTTCATCACACAGTCGGGTTAATACAGCTCGCGTCGCTCCCAGGTTGACAAATACAGAAATTCTCATAAATACAGAAAAATCACTGAAGAAAACTAAGTGGAGCTCCACCATGACGGAAAAATTGCTTCAGTAATTAACGTTACTGTACTGTTAGCTTTGTTTTGAGAGAGTTAGCAAATCGCATTCTTAGGTAAATCCGGATTCATTCATTATTAGCTATGTTAATATTCATCATTATCCAGGGCTCGACATTTACACTTGATCCTTGATAAGAAGCTGGATTAAAACGTCAATAGCTGCGGATGATTAATTATATGACATTAAATGTAAACAGCGACTGATAATGGATTATATTAAAGGTAACAATATAGATAAAACTACACCATTTACCTGTAACTCCTGTTGTAATCAGTTGAGTGCATACTTGACTGTGTGTACCCAACCTTGTCCATCTCCAAACGCACTACTGCGGGTCATCTCATCTTCTGCGTTTGTTTCGCCTGTTATGTGTCTCCTGGCAATGAGGCGCATGTTTCTGTTTGTGTTCGAAATGATTTTAAAGTCTTGTAGTGTGTGATCCTTAGTCGTGTAGTGTGTGATGTCCAGCTTTTCTCTGTAACCATTTACAAAGTCGGCAAGTGTATGATGCCTGCTGTTTAAAAATCAGTTCAGATTTCAAAAGTCATGTAGTGTATTCCAGCCTTTAGGTTGTGTTTACACTTATGTTTGGTTTGATTAAAATGAACCCTAGTGCGAATGCTTTGTTAGCGCAGTTCATTTGAATAAGTGTGAATACTACCATCTGAATCCTGGAGTGCATTAAACAAGCGGGGCGAGACCGCTGAAAAGATGGGTGAACTCTGGTGCAGTCCAAATGAAATATACAGGTGCATCTCAATAAATTAGAATATCATGAAAAAGCTTTTTTTTCTTTTTTTTCTGTAATTTAATTCAAAAAGTAAAACTTAAATATATTCTAGATTTATTAGACATAAAGTAAAATATTTCCAGACTTTTTGTTTTCATTTTGATGATTACAGCTTGCTGCTCATAAAAAAAAAAAATAATAAATAAAAAAATTTAAAAATCAGTATCTCAAATTATTAGAATATTTAATTTCAAGTTCTATTAAATTACCATTCTCAGGGTATAAATAATGGGTTTAGATCAGTAATCCTAAAAGCAGTCATAGGGAAGTCTGCTGACTTGACAGTTGTCCAGAAGAAGATCATCAAGACCCTCTACATTGAGGGTAAGCCACAGAGGGTCATTGCTGAAAGAGCTGGCTGTTCACAGAGTGCTGTGCCAAAGCACATTCATGGAAAGTTGACTGGAAGGAAAAAGTGTGGTAGGAAAAGGTGTACAAGTGAAAGGAATGACTGCAGGCTTGAGAAGATTGTCAGGCGAAGCCGATTTAAGAACTTAGGAGAGCTTCAAAAGGAGTGGACTGAAGCTGGAGTCAGTACATCAAGAGCCACCGCACACAGACGTCTTCAGGAAATGGGCTACAACTGTCACATTCCACGTACCAAGCCACTTCTGAACCAAAGACAACGTCAGAAGCGTCTTACCTGGGCTAAGGAGAAAAATAACTAGACTGTTGATCAGTGGTCCCAAGTCCTCTTTTCAGATGAAAGTAAATTTTGCATTTCATTTGGAAATCAAGGTCCCAGAGTCTGGAGGAAGAGTGGAAAGGCACAGAAAGCATGTTGCTTGAAGTCTAGTGTGAAGTTTCCACAGTCAGTGATGATTTGGGCTGCCATGTCATCTGCTGGTGTTGGTCCACTGTGTTTTCTGAAGTCCACAGTCAACGCAGCCATCTACCAGGAAATCACTTCATGCTTCCTTCTGCTGACAAGCTTTATGAAGATGCTGATTTAATTTTCCAGCAGGATTTGGCACCTGCCCACACTGCCAAAGGTACCAAAAGCTGGTTCAATGACCATGGTGTTACTGTACTTGATTGTCCAGCAAACTCACCTGACCCTAGAGAATCTATGGGGTATTGTCAAGAGGAAGATGAGAGACACCAGACCCAACAATGCAGATGACCTGAAGGCCGCTATCAAAGCAACCTGGGCTTTCGTTACACCTGAGCAGTGCCACAGGCTGACTGCCTCCATGCCACGCCGCATTGATGCAGTAATTCATACAAAAGGAGGCCCAACCAAGTATTGAGTGCATATAAATTTCATTTCTGTTTAAAATATCCTTTTTTGGTAACACTTTAGAGTACTGATCCTTCATTAATAAATAACTACACAGGAACAAATGAGTAATGTATCATTAACACTCTAGTAACTACTATTAACTAACAGGAAACTCTGTTTAATGAAATAGTAAGTAATAGTGCTCAGTTGAAGGTGGTACTTCACTATTATCTAATCAGTAACTACTGTTTTTTTTTTCATACTTCCTAGAGAACTACTAAGAACTACTATATACAGGTTCATAATTAACATGAATGATGCATAATGTATAATTAATTCTAAAGTGAAGGTCATGGTAACCCACTAGTAATGACTGAAGTATTACCAAATCCTTCAAAAGGAATGACTAATTATTTGGATCAGTAACTAGTGAACTCTAGTAACTACTGAAGTCATTGTAAACTTTTGAGGTTTTTGTACATTTTTGTACAGTTTTGTACAGTAATTCCTTCTGATGTATTTGGTAACACTTGAGTAATTACTAGTGGGTTACCATAATCTTCACTTTAGAATACTGATCCAAATAAGTAGTAGTTCCTTTATAATTATGAAGTAACTCTTGAGTTATTACTATCCAATACTTTACAAAAACCTCAAAAGTTTACAATGACTTCAGTAGTTACTAGAGAGTTATCATGTTTCTCACTTTAGAATACTGATCCAAATAATTAGTAATTCCTTCTTAAGGATTTAGTAATACTTCAGTCATTACTAGTGTGTTACCATGACCTTCACTTTAGAATTAATTATACATTATGCATTATTCACATTAATTATGAACCTGTATATAGTAGTTCTTAGTAGCTCTCTGGGAGGTATGAAAAAAACATTAGTTACTGATTAGCTAATAGTGAAGTACCACCTTCAGCTAAGCACTATTACTTACTAATTCATTAATCAGAGTTTCTTGTTAGTTAATAGTAGTTACTAGAGTGTTAATAATGCATTACTCATTTGTTCATGTGTAGTTATTCATTAATGAAGGATCAGTATTCTAAAGTGTTACCCTTTTTTTATTGCTCTTATGAAGTATTTTAATTTTTTGAGATAGTGAATTGGTGGGTTTTTGTTAAATGTGAGCCAAAATCATCACAATTAAAAGAACCAAAGACTTAAAGTACTTCAGTCTGTGTGCACTGAATTTATTTAATACACGAGTTCCACAATTTGAGTTGAATTACTGAAATAAATGAACTTTTCCACAACATTGTAATTGAGATGCACCCGTAAACGCAAAACAAACCAAAGACATGTAAACGAACCAAAAACAGGACATGATGTCACAAGATGCAATCCTAAAAAGGACAGAATGCTTAAGCATACCTGTTTTTTTCTCGTCATAGTCACAACGTTGTACATTACAGTCCAGTACAAGCATCAGAATCACGTCTCCTTGCAGCAGATCTTTGTTTGTTTGTGAGACGGAGTAATTCCCGCCGCTGTTTTGACTCCTTTACGCATTTTATAAGCTCTTCACAAGTTTTCAGCTGGTCAAAATACCATCATATGTAGGCTACGCACAACGAGTGTAGCCCAGCACACAGCATTGTTTTGGATGTTCTGTTACAAAATATATGTAAAAAAAGTCGACCAATCAGGTTGTGAACATATCCCTATGCCTTTAGGTTCAGTATCTTTAAGTTTGGTGTTAAAAATGCCAATGTGAATGCTATAAGCATGTTTTTTTTTTTTTTTTTTTTTTAACAAACCAAGCAAACTGAATAGTAGGTGCCCTTTAAGTAGCATTTATCCACATTCTCACACATTTTTGGGAAAATAAAGGTAACTTTGCACGTAGAGAGCTCCCTTAAGAGCCAAGATCTGTCATTATCAGTAAACAGGGCCCTAAACATTAAAAAATAAGTTCATTATACTAGATAATCTGGTATCATCTCCATTTTAATCGGCTTGTTGATGGCAGAGTTCAGCAAAACACATTGGATGATAAGCTCTGATATGAGTTTTCTTTAAATGCCAAAGCCACGGGACTAAGAGAGAGTGAATGAGGAATCTGCCTTTTTCACTGTCATTACTGGACCTTCTTTATAATTACTTTATTATAAAGCACACATCTTATTTTATTAGTTATTTGGTGTTTTGTTGTTGTTGTTGTTTTGAGTTAGTAAATAACTAAACTAAATAATTATTTATTTTCTAATAATGCATAATTTATTTTATAGAAATGTATAAATAATTTGGCTTAATTTAGTTAATTTCTTAGTTTCTTAATTATCTCTAGATGTTTTTGCATGGACATATCCCCCAAAACTTTATTTTGAATTAAAACAAGGTGTCACACTAAAACCAAACCTTGTAGAGAGAAAAGGAGCGAGAAAAGCTAGTAGCTAATTGCTATAATCACATTCTTCCTCAATCCTGTATAATTTCGTTTAAGTCTTACGCACACACTTTACTGAGCCTATGAAACTCCTCTGCAGCACTGTGTAGACACGGTAAACAAGTTAACTTAGAATTAAAACTTAAAAATAGATCAAAACACTAAATTAAGCCTTTGCTTAAATAAATGAGAGCACTGTCTACTGCATCTCATCTATATGTTTAAAGGGATAGCAAACCTGTGTGATTTTCTTTATTCTGTAAAACACAAAAGAAGACTTTTTTCTTTTCTTTTTTTCCAGTAGGATCCAATGCTGTTTTGGACCCCACAACTTTCATTGTATGGGCGAAAACAGCTGAAACATGTCCTGGGTGTGAGTAAATAATGACAGATTTTTATTTTATTTACGTTGAACTATCCATTTAAGGTTAAACTACTTCATCCTAAGGGAGCCCCGATCTATAAAACATGCCTATTGTTGAATTATGGGAAAATAATTTTTCAGTCAATCAGACATTGATCTGTCTCTTTCCTTCAGTACCCATCCCTCCTTTTGTCATTAAGAGACAGATGTCTGTCTTTAGTGGGCCAGCTGTGTGTCTGCGCTCACTCTCTCCACTCATTGTGGAACCTTAAACCTCCTTAATCGCTCACCCGAGACCTCGTTTCCTGGGGGAGAGAAGTAGAGAAAAGAAGTTATTGATTTTCTTTTTACTCTTTACTGAGGAAGCAGCAATTGTGGGGGGTGGGGGGTCTAGTCTCTAAGAAGTTGTCATGTCATGTTATTTGAACAATCATAAAGAAAAATGGAGTAAAAAACTTGCACACACATATGTAGTACTTTTTATGTTTAAAATGGAAATAACGCAATACTCTCATGAGAACTCAGTTACAACCCTTGGTTATTGTGATCTCAAATTTGTTACATAAATTATTAAAATACAGCTGTGATTAAAATTCAACTGGGGACCTCTTTCTTCATTTCTTTCTTTCTTTATTTATTGTAATTTCGCAAGCCAGTGCACCGAAAAACAACTAAATGATGTTTCTTTTTTTTCTTTTTCAATCAAATTAAAATACTCATTCCAACATAAGAGGAAAGAGATGATTCGTTGGCTTGTCTCCCTGGTGACTGGAGTATAATTTGTCATGATAAATTCAGCCAACATCAGTAAAGGCACAAATTACCGGCAAACATCATCAAGCTGATTTTCCAGTTCTCTCATTCTGTCTTATCTCTCCTCTGCCGAGTTATGGAATTAGAAGCAGAAAGTTGTGTTTGCAGAGTTCAGTGAGCGAGTCATGGGATTTTACCTAGAGCAGAGGTGGCAGGTGGCAGACCCACCCAGATTTTGACGTCTCCTTTCTGCTCATGTTCTCTCCTCTTCTCTCTTTTCTCTTTTGTCCGCCCTCTTTTCCCTAATAATTTCATAGGTGAGTTGTGCTATTAGCACTGAAATCATGAACAATATCTCTCCAAAAAGACATCATAATTATAACGGCTGGATTCATTTTGATTGTGGCAATTGAGTTGATTATGCGATCGTGGAGATTACAGGAAATTACCGTATGTCTCTGCACCTCCTTGTGATGTGTAATTAGGAGATTTTTACCTTTTAATTTTTACAGCACTGATTTCTTTGTGTTAACAGTGACCACTCTAATTATCTGTTAGAAGACTTTCAAATGCTGGACTTGTGATAGAGGACAGCTGGTGAAGATGCAATAGGACTTTTAAATACTCTACAACTCACTTATATATATATATATATAAAACTTTAAGACCTCCTGTAGGTCATTAAAAAAGTTCATTAAAGTGCTCAGTCGGTGATTGCAGTGTTCCCCCCTTGCTATGCCAATCCTTCCCTCAATGCAGAGTTTATAATTAGAGTATAGCATTTCCAACTTGGGGTTATTTCAGAGCCAGCCGCTGGTCTCTAGACACTGTGTCTGTTTGGAGAATGTCAGTGTGGATAAAGATATGTGCACATCAAAACACTGTGTTGTAGCCTATGGAAAGTAGAGCGGGATTATCACCAACTGCTCTGCTGCCTCTGGACTTCCAGAAAGACACACTTCTTCTCTAGCTAATTCTGCCCTGACACCAGCTGCCACTGCTAAAACACCTCTTTAGGAAGGCCCTCAGTGTGCAAGTGTGTGTGTGTTGATGGCAGTTGCTTTATGTAATAAATAATAATAATAATGTTTTGATTTCATATTGACTTTAAGACTCTTGCTTTAATCCTGCTCGCCTATGCACTCAGAGCTTTTTATAGCACAGCACTCAGTCCAGTCCAGTTTGGTGATCCTGAAGAGAGATCACAGATTGTCTCTGTCTGGTCCCTACTGGAGACCCAGTGCTGATCTGGGCCCCTGCTGCACAGCTAGCTGTGGTTATAGTTTCTAATTACTCTCCGGAGAGAGCCATTGTTGTAAAGGGAGATGAGAACAGATATCCCCAGGCTCCCTGCTAGATCTCTCCAAGAGTACATTTAAATAAAGATCACGCTCCAAATTCAAATATATCACATGCACATTTTGTATTGCTGAACGCTGAGCATGGCACATTACAGAATTTTCTTCTTATGTACACCCAAAGCTCCATTATAGTTTCAAGTTCACCATCAACACAAAGAAGAAATATGTTTCTATTAAACTGGATATCATTTAGCATTTTTTTATTATTAATCAAGTCATTAATATTAATAAAGTTACAAATTGTATTACTAATACTGTGGGTGAAACAAATTCACTCAAAAGAGTAGAGCACATTCTCTTACAAGCGAGGTCCACACAAATTTGTATATACACACACAGTATTTTACAAAAGTGAGTACACCCCTCACATTTCAGCAACCATTTTATTATATGTTCTCAAGGGACAATTCTATAGAAATGAAAATTGGATATACTTTAGAGTAGACAATGTGCAGCTTACAGTACAGATTTACTGTCCTCTAAAAATAACTGGCAACAAAAGTGAGTACACCCTAAGTGAACATGTCAAAACTTTGTCCAAAGTGTCAATATTTTGTGTGAGCACCATTGTTATCTAGCACTGCCTTAATCCTCCTGGGCATGGAATTCACCAGAGCTGTGGGTGTACCCGTGGCTGGGACACATGTCCCGCCATGACTGCCCAAGCTCCTAGACCCGCCCTGGAGACCTCTTTACCAGTCTGCACCTCCCCCCGCACATGCGTGTAGGTCTCCAGGACTCCGTTTCCCATGATCCTCCCTGTTCCACACCTGAATGCACTTCCTCATCATTTCTCCTGCTCTCCCTGGATTCCCTGAACCTGGTCTTCGTCATTTGCACATCCTTTATATTGGACTCCCTGCACTCCTTGTCCGTTCTTGTTGTTGTGTAATGTGTTAATGGTGTTAGATCGCTGTTTGTTCCCATGTTTAATAAACCCATCTTTTGTGGAAGTTCCTATTCTGCCTCATCTCTGCTGCACTACACCATTTGTTACACACTACAAGCTACGAGTAGCTAATGATATTAATAACATTTTTGTAATAAATATATCGATCTGTCACAGAGTTAGCCACACCCTCAGCTCCAGATAACTACACACACTCCCAATCACCTGACTATACTGATCAGCACCACCTGCATTTAATCATCATCATCAAAGCCACTATATCAACCTACTCACAACAGTCAACAGAGTCTGGTCTTGTCGTTCTTCACTAAACCTCCCCGGCTACCTACCTGTGGATACTTACCTGATAATCCTGTCTTGAACTGTCAAAGTCTTTAGACCTTCTTCAGCCTGCAGCCTCAGAGCATGCTCCAGCCATTCTGTTGACCAGTTTTCACTCAGCCTGCAACAGATAAGCACTATCACCACACTGCCAGTATCACTGTATTGATCTGCTATTCAGTTACTCACCTTGTATTCAATAAACTCTGTTTGGATATTACCTGTGTCTGCATTCTTCTGTTCCATGACACTATCCAATGATATAATATATAATTTAATTAGAGCTGTAGGTTAAATTTGAACTGATTAATTTACACTAAAAAAAAGAAAAGACTACTCTTTAATTTATATAGTTGAAAACATTATCTAAATATTCCGCTATAAAAAAAATTTGTATTGACTCAAATCTGTGAATCTGCTTACAAGGACTGTCCAAATGAAATGATTCACTAGAAAGAACCGAACTGGAGAGAGAGTACTATTTAGGGTGAACTGATTCACAAGAATCTGATTTTCCAGTGATACATATGAGAAAAATAACTATTTAGGATGAACTGATGTTCTAGAATGAATCAGATTAGTGATCAGACTTTCTAGCATTACATGAGAGAAAAAAATGTTTAGCATGAATGGATTCACTAGAATGACATAGTCTCTCTAAATACTGGGGAAAGCATCATATTAGTGGAAAAATCTAAATCTTTTCAAGTATCCTCTGGGATACACAGACTCCACGTGTAGCTCAAATATAAATTAATTTCTAGTATCTGACCAGTATAACAGTTACATCTCAAAGATCAGCAGTCAATAAAACAGATGAATATTATCTAGACCCAACACATGTCTAACAGAGTTGATGCAGGTAAATCTGGTTAGATGCGTGTCTGTATTAAGAGGCTAGTTTTGCACAGTGATGATTTTCCACCTTGAATGTGCTGCAGGCTTGATGCTGATTATATGAGACTGGCATCAGTACCCGTCTTCAACTGTTTTTGAAGTCTGGTTCTCTTTGAATCAATAAGATCAGCTCGGGGCAAGGACTCACTCACCCTGTCTCAGATCATCCTAAACACAGCTGACCAACTGCAAATGCCGCCATCACTGGGTCTGCTATGAGGGGATTGTGGGTGTATGAGGGAGAAGTGATAGAAATTATTTCACACCTTGCACATCACCGATGGGTATTGCTCCATGAAGTGTTAGTTCTTTGATCTTTCTAAAGGACAAATGAAAATAGAAGAGGTAATAATAATGACAGATCTTTACTGAACATAGCACTATATATGCAGAGAAAAACAGGAGAAAAGCAAATCTAAATATTGTTTTAGAAGCCCCTAAAGAAGTTCTGAAAACCGATAAATCACAATAACATCACAGCTAAAACATCAAGGAGTTTTGTTCCTCAACAAGGCAGGATTGGGAGTAAAGAACGCACTCATTTTCAAACGCAGTAAGTCCAGAGAGACAACATAAGCTCACTCAGTGCATAAAAGGAAAGTGATCAATTGCAGGGTCAAATTAAGATGCAGAAGATTTCAAACAAACAGCATTTTTTATTGTCCATTTTTACATATAAATCCATTTATGTATCTGTTTTAACCTTAACAGCAACTCATGGCCAGAAGCTAAAGAGGCCCAAGAATAGACACAAAGGATCGCCATTCTGCTTAATGAGATAAAAAAGTGCCATTTATATCACAAAGTGTGGTGTGAACAAATGGAGCAAGATGTTTGTGTCCCAAACGTGATTATGCACCCCATGGTCTAATGGTTTATTTTTCTTCCCGTACGTGCCTCTGGAGCTCTCTCAGTATTAGACTCTGCCCTGCTTTCAAGCCCCAGCACAGATGTTACAGTCTAATTAAACAGAAGCTCACTGTTGCTGCATTAACTGTGAGCAACCAGGCAGAGGGTGAGCGAGAGAGAGAGAGAGAGAGAGAGAGAGAGAGATTTGGATGGTTTTTGACCCTGGGTGGTGGTTATGAAATATTCATCTGACCAGAGCCTTTTAAGATTCTTTAAAGTATGAAGTCCTACGTTTTAAGTATCAATTTAAGGTCTGTCAGATTTGCTTTCCTCAGCCGTTTGATGAGTGTCTGTCAAGATAGAGAAAGAGAATAGAAAGAAAAGGAGAGAGATACCAAAATACAGTGGAAGCAGACACTGCCCAGGTTAGAGAAAACAAACAATAAAAAACAAAATTAAACTAAACGAAACAAACCACAAAACGAAAATACAATGTACCAAAGAAAAAAAAAAAACATAGCATATCAAAACTCAACAACTAAGCAAAAATCAAAACAAAAACATAAAGCAAAAAAAAAAAACAAAACAAAACAAAAAAACAAACAAATCAAAACATGAAACGAATCAAAGCAAAATACAATATAACAAAGCTAAACAAATAAACAAACGATAACATATAACAAAACTTAACATAACTAAGCAAAACAAAATACAAAAACAACACTCAGTGTTGTGTAAGTTACTCTAAAAAAAACAATTACTAGCTATTAATTACATCTTCAACAATTTAATTAGATTACTGTACTAATTACTGTAATAATTACTAATTACTTTCTAAATCCCATATTTGATTTTTTTACCCATATTTGATTTTTTCACCCTCAGATTCCATATTTTCAAATAGTTGTATCTCTGCCAAATATTGTCCTATCCTAACAAGGAAAGCTTATTTATTCAGCTTTCAGATTATGTATAAATCTCAATTACATAAAATGTACCCTTATGACCGTGGTCAAGGGTCACATATAAACCACCACCAGTTGAAAAATACAAGAATAGACATGTAACTGCTCTTTTAATTGCATAAATTATTCTTGAACTGATCAAAGTGTTTAAAGGGAGAAGGTTACATTAAACGTTAAATGTTGATGTTAAACCCACTGTGTTTTATAAAACTGATATATAAAATCTTGATCAGGCTGCTGCTGACGGGATACCAGAAAAATAGCCGATGAGAGCTGGTTGAACAATCATGTCATGAAAGTGAAGTATTGAAAAAGAAGATCATATATATATATATATATATATATATATATATATATATATATATATATATATATATATATACATATATTGTGTCTGTGAAATAGAGTGGTGCAGGATGTCATAACCTGGAAGTCTAATTTGCTGCAGGTTCTTTCAAGATTTTCCTTTTATAAAGGGGTTTTTCCAATTTATGTGTAAAATAAAGCCTGTGGTAAACGTAACTTGATGATACTTTGACATTTTGTACAACGTACACTGCACACACTCACACCCCTAACTCTCTTATTTAGTAAATTATTAAAAATATTAAAAATTTGTTTTCAAAAATTAACATAAATGCTTTAAAATTCACATTTTCACTATAGGTGTGTGTAATTTACATTGTAGAACAAAATGTAACAAAGTATCGTCAAGTTATGTTTATTACAATGCTAGTTTTCTCAAATGCTTTGCCAACACACTCTTTAATAATACATTAAGTTAAATGAACGAAAGAATTTCGAAGCTGAAACATCCTACAAATGTTTTTTTCCCCTCTCTCCCAACTATTTGCATGCATATATCCTTATATGTGAGCGTGTGTGTGTGACTGTGGCCTTTACGGAGGGCTATTTTTTTCTCAGCTTTCCTTTGAGAAGGATGACAGCAGACCTTTAAAGACAGAGGGAGAGAGAGAAAGGGATATGGAGAACTTGAAATTGGAGTGGAGAGAAATAGGCAGAGGTTTAAAAAAGAAGAATGAAATGAGGTGAGAGAAGGAAAGGTGGAGGATATCATAAAGGCAGAATTAATGGAGAGGTGAGGGATAGAGAACAAGGGATGATAAAGGACAGAGGGGAGGCGAGCGCTTTTGTTCACGGCACAGGACTCAGGCTTGCCAGCTGCTGCGTATGGCTCCGTAAGAAACCTGATCTCCCTTTCTCCTCATCTCTCCTCTTGCTATTAAAATAAGGGATGAATTAACCACACACCAACCCAGGGGGGAAGAGGAATTTGAGGGGGAGGATAAAACTTCAGGAAAGAACTTGAAAGTGTTTACATGAGTCTGTGCAAAAGCCATATGTATATGTACTAATAGGTACTAGGTTCAGTACAATATAGTAGACAGCATGGTTACAGTAAGGTAATTATAATAGAAGTAAATTAATGAGAATTTAAAAGCAGAAACGTGAAGCTTTTACTTTCATAAAAGCACTTACACTAAGTTTGGGGTCAGTAGGGTTTGAAAGAAGCTCCTTATGCTCACCAAGGCTGCATTTATTTGTTCAAAAATACAGTAAAAACAGTAATATTGTAAAATATTGGTAAAATTGAAAATAACTCTTTTAATATATTTTAAAATGTACTGTAATGACAAAGCTGAATTTTCAGGATCATTACTCCAGTCTTCAGTGTCACATAATCCTTCAGAAATCATTCTAATATGCTGATTTTCTGCTGAAGTAACATTTCTTATTATCATCAATGTTCAGTTGTGCTGCTTAATAATTTTGTGGAAACCGTTATACTTTTTTTCAGTTTTCTTCATTAATAGAAAGTTCAAAAGAACAGCATTTGTTTGAAAAAAAAATATATATATATTTTGTAACATTATAAATGCCTTTACTGTTACTTTTGGTAAATTTAACACACCCTTGCTAAATAATAATAATAATAATAATAAATAACAAAATCTTACTTCCTCAAACTAAAACTGTTGTGTACCTTAAATATTTTAAAATCTGTTAAAACTGTGTATTATTTGAGCTATAAATTTGTTTAAATCATTATTTTAACAGTCATTTCAGGGTTTTAGATGTTACACTGTCATGAAAACAAAGTTGTAAAATTGGATATAACAGAAAATGTAAGTGATTTTTGTCACGTTAACATGCATTGTTTACATCTTATGACTTTACTATTGAAAGTGCCATTTAATGGTAATGGCCCCATTCACTTTCATTTTAAGTGTAAAACAAATTTTTGGGACAAGTTGATATTATTTTTTGTGGTAATCAACATGCTGTTGATTAAGCTGAAACTTTTTTTTCCAGGTTATTTAATCTGGAATATTCATTCAATACTGCGAGTCACACAAAGTGCTAACATACAAGGAGAAATTAATGTAGTAAAAAAAAAAAAAAAAAAAAAATGTAGTGCAAGAAAGTAGGCCAGGTCAAGAATGTGTGTTAGAGTGGACAAAAACTGTGTGTGTGAGTGCGCTTTGTAGATATGAGTTGGGTTTTGTGGTCAGAGTGGGTGGTGAGAAGCCATATGGTAGTGTGCTCAGCCTGAGAAGAGAGCCCCAAAGGTGGGGGAGAGAATTGGTCCATCGCTCTGGTCATCTGGAGCTTTATCCCTCAGAGAGCACAAGCCCTAAAATGGTCTTTCCCCTTGTCTGTTCTTCTCCTTTCATCTCTCTTCTTCAGTATTCTCCTTTCCTTTGGATCTTCCTGATCCTTATTACTTTCATATTCCTGGTAGGAGTGTGAGCCTGAAAGAAAGAAAGCAAGTTCTTCATCTGTCATGCCACACTCTTGGGTGAAAAGGTTACTGGGCGGGAGGTTAAGTGTGCTGTGGGGACCGCGAGTGTGTGTAAGATGGGGGTCCTTTATGGCACACAGGATGGGTCATTTTTCCAGTCTGGAAAACAAACACTTGAGACGAGAGGATGAAATCTCTGCTAGGGGGGAAGGACAACAGCTGTGACCCAAATATTATTCTGTTGATTGCTACATGCATTCATTCAAACTCTGCTGGTTTAACTCCATAATATCTAGCATTTAAAGGGATTGTTCACACAAAAATGTAAATTCTGTTATCATTACTCATGCTCATGCTGTTCTAAACATGTAAGAAGGTATTCTGAAACATTTCTGTGTTTTATGTACATACAATGATAAGTCAATGATCTTCCATAGAAGAAAGATAGCATTTTAGTATTACTATACAATAATAGTATTTATTAATATTTTGACTAATTTTTATAAAATCAGTTATAATTCTAGATTAAGTCATTTCATTGTGCTTTTGTGATTTTTGTCATATTTTCTATTCTTTGTTAAATATTTCTATTTTGTTTTAATTTCTGTTTTATTTTAGTTTTAGTAATTTTAGTACTTATTTGATTTTATATAATAATGGAAATGATTTTTAATAGTTTTACACTGAACAAAATTATAAATGCAACACTTGTTTTTGCCCCCATTTTTCATGAACTGAACTCAAAGATCTATGACTTTTTCTATGTACACAAAAGGCCTATTTCTCTCAAATATTATTCACAAATCAGTCTAAATCTGTGTTAGTGAGCACTTCCCCTTTGCCGAGATAATCCATCCACCTCACATGTGTGGCATATCAAGATGCTGATTAGACAGCATGATTATTGCACAGGTGTGCCTTAGGCTGGCCACAATAAAAGGCCACTCTAAAATGTGCAGTTTTATCACACAGCACAATGCCACAGATTTTGCAAGTTTTGAGGGAGCATGCAACTGGCATGTCCACCAGAGCTGTTGCCCGTGAATTGAATGTTCATTTCTCTACCATAAGCTGTCTCCAAAGGCATTTCAGAGAATTTGGTAGTACATCCAACCGGCTTCACAACCGCAGACCACGTGTAACCACACCAGCCCAGGACCTCCACATCCAGCATTTTCACCTCCAAGATCGTCTGAGACCAGCCACCTGGACAGCTGCTGCAACAATCGGTTTGCATAACCAAAGAATTTCTGCACAAACTGTCAGAAACTTGTCGTCCTCATCGGGGTCTCGACCTGACTGCAGTTCGTCGTCGTAACTGACTTGAGTAGGCAAATGCTCACATTCGATAGCATCTGGCATTTTATAGATGGCATTTTGAATGTACAGAGATTCCGTGACGAGATCCTGAGGCCCATTGTTTTGCCATTCATCCACGACCATCACCTCATGTTGCAGCATGATAATGCACAGACCCATGTTGCAAGGATCTGTACATAATTCCTGGAAGCTGAAAACATCCCAGTTCTCGCATGGCCAGCATACTCACCGGACATGTCATCCATTGAGCATGTATGGGATGCTCTGGATTGGGGTATATGACAGCGTGTTCCAGTTCCTGGAATTTAGTTCCAGCCATTAAAGAGGAGTGGACCAACATACCACAGGCCACAATCAACCACTATCAACTCTATGCGAAAGAGATGTGTTGCACTGCGTGAGGCAAAAGGTGGTCACACCAGATACTGACTGATTTTCGGACCCCCCTGGATCCCTCCCGGACCAATAAGGCTCCTTGATTTTGCATTGTAATGATGGTCATTGTGACTAAAACATTTGGCATTTTCATTAAAAACACATGCATATCTCGCAAATAGTGGTGAATAGAAGGACAAATTCAGAAAAGAAAAAGCTATTTCGGTTCCAAAATGTTTTTTGAAACCCTAGTCCAAACTAAAAGCTCAGCTGTTGCACATTAATATCTTGTTTTAGCAGTCACATTCAGCCAGAGCCTCTCCATTTATGGCTTAATTTAAACATTCGGAGACAGCGTATTTACATTTCTCCCATTCTTTCGTGTCTAGAGCAATGGTTGTGTCCTAACAGTCTCCGAGTTGAGTGACCAGCAGTCGAGCACTTTACAGTGCTGCAGCAGTCATGGCTGAGTGCGACAGAATGAATAATAAATTATAAACTTTCCTCCACAGTAATAACAGTCCTACCATCCAGTGGATTGACACAGAAACTCCAGAGAAATCTATTCGAGGAAATCCTGGAGAACTTCACCTCAGCACAATGCATTACCTGCTCAGATCTTTCCATCAGTTATGAATTAATCTCTGTGCTGTCTATTTCTCTTTCATTTCATTTCTTCCTGTTGTGTGCCAGTCCCTGTGACTGGCTGGTTAAACTTGAAATCCTTCCTCTCACTCACTGTTGGTCTTTCTCTTTCTCTCAGCTTCAAGAGTTCAGGGTCAGATCCACTGTTTGCAGTGACTTTCACACAAGCAGAACTGGGGCTGGCTCTCAGAGGGGCCGGGCTGAAAGGCAGCCTTTGTCTGGGAGAGAAGAAGTGTTCACATCTGGCAGCGCGCTGGCCTGGCTTAGTTGATGGAGGGTGGCAGGGGGGCTGCTCGGATTGCTGTCTGGCTTTGCAGAAGCCCACAACTCCGACTTTAATAGAAGGAGCGAATGAACCCCCCCCCCGCACCCACACCACCCGCCTCCCTTTAAAATCCCGGAGGTTGTGCGGATTTGGCAATACTTCTGAGCAGCGATGGGTTAATTGTTCACTCTGCTGTCTTGTGGCGGCTTTTTTTCTTGACGTGCCCCTGGATTCCTGTGATCAGAGAGAGTGGAAATGCTTTTCATCATCGTTCAATAGCTTTTTTTCTATTTTGGAATAGTCGACTTGTGCCAGATCAGAGGGTTAGAGCAAGTTCATAATCATTAAAGACCACATGCATGCCCAAGAATATCCGTACACAGAGCACGGTTATTAAGGCCCTTTTTTCTACAACAGCATTGAAAAATTTTCTTCCCTTTATCGCCCCAAACACTTCATACCCTCATGGGACGCAACAGCACAGTTGCCTGTCTCACACTTTCTCTGACCTTTAAAATGTCCTTCAGGCTCTGTAAATACTCTTTTCCTTTGTATCCTTCATTCATAACACACTTCTCATCTCAAAAACCTAACCTGAAAACTTAGTTTCCCTACAGACCCATTTTTTAGCGTTAGAGCCCAGACTTTGATTTAGATCTAAGAGCTAGACCTAATTCTAAATGCTAGCGTGTCATTTTCTATATTGCTGTTTCTCAAAATTTTTCTTCTCAAGTGCCCCCAAAGCCCCATCAGCAATGCTCAAGTACCACTTTATCTGCACCAAGGCATAAATGTTTTCATTCAACTTGCTGTTGCAGAAATCTAAATCTACCCAGCGTCTTTATAGACTGTATATGCACATATATTGCATTATGAGAGTCATCCACACAAACACAACAACCCATGTTGTTTTGTTTTCTTTCTTGAACTGAAAGAATAAAAAATTAAGGTTATTTTTGATTATTTTAATTTATTGAATATTTTATATAATATTAATAACTATTACATTATGTTAATATTAATAAATAAGAACATTACCATTAACATTACCATTAATATTGACATTAATATAGAAATGTAGAATATTTACATATTCATATTAAAATTTAAGTATACATTTCATGGTGATAACAACCTGTATCTAGGCCAAATTATTCAAAAGATCAACAATGCAAATGGATCTGTTTTTTTTGCAAGGGAATTTCAGAGAAGGTTCTTGTAGAGTTCAAACTGACAAGCTTCAAGTAAATGTGACAGCAGGAAAATATTCTACTGGCAGCACTTTGTGGTTAGCATCCCCCACTAATGTCTCAAATGTGCAATTATATCTTTCAGCAAAATCATTGAAGTATGCAAGACTTAGACCCCCTTACATTAGAGGTTAATGGCCCATGCAAGAATACGAGGGTAGGTGTGCATGGGAGTATGTATTTTAATTGGAATATAAAGTGACAGTTGCAGCAGAAACGTAAAGCCACCTTACACTGCTCTGGAGTGACTGAAGGTGCATCTCTCCATTTAAAAGTAAAATAGAGTAAATAAAGAGTGACAGAGAGCCTAAAGCCTGAGACCCTCTCATTAATTGGTGCATGAAATCAGAAACCTCTCTCATGAAAGGGAAAGTGTCAGTTCATAACATAACAAGAGACAGGTGGACAGGTCTGTCAATGAAGCACTGTATTTGCTTTTTCCTTTCCATTTGATTTATTTTATTTTCCCTTTTAACTTTCCATTTCCTATTTCATGTTCCTTTTCTTGTCTGTTTTTTAATTTCTCTTTTTCCCTCACCTTTCCCTTTTCCCATTTCCTCTACCATTTTCACTTTCCTTTCTTTTTGCAGTTTAATTTGCTTTCCAATTTCATCTCAATTTTCACATTTCCTATTGTGTTCTCTTAATTTTTACATTTTCACTTCCTTTCCATTTTCATATTTCCTCTTCCTTTTCCCTATTCGACTGGTGTGTTCAAGTCCTCAGGGAAGTTCGTATTCACAAGTTGGGAAGTTGTGTTAATGTAATGTTTTGTTGGAGCAAGATGGTGGTGTACAATATAATATAAAGAATTGTTGATTTAACTTAAAAAAAAGTAAGTCACCTGGTTGCCTTGCAATTTTGAGTTCATTGAAATAAAAAAAAAAAAATTAATACAATGAAGGCGATTGGTTTAATCAACAGAAACTCAAAATATTATGTTATCTGAACCACATTCATTTTTTAAGTTGATTTGACAAAAGAAAAAATGTTGTGATAACAAATCATGAAATTTTTTTTTTTTTTTTTTTTACAGTGTACTTCTAGAAAATGAGGAACAACAAAAGAGCATCAGGTGTGTTTTGCTTTTTTATGTATGTTTTTATTTACTGTATGACGCCACTGTAAACTTTATCATATATTATTATATTGTTATATTACAATGCTATCATATTTTGTGCAGTAAATTAGCTTATTTTGTTGTAAGTAAAAAAAAAAAAAAATCCTGACAATATCACTGCTAAATACCTGTAAGTATTGTGGTATTACTGACACGCCCCCAAATCGTAAACCGTAAGGGTTGTTTAGTTTCTTTGTTTTTAGGGTACATTTACACAACAACCCTAACAATGGAAACGTTTTTCCTTTGCTTTTTTTTGAGTACAGAAGACAACATTGTAAAAACAATCCCCGTTCACACGGATCTGCAAAAACGATAAAAAAAAAACTCTGTATTATGCAGTAGTTGGCGATGTCACTTTATAAAGAAACACTACGAGCCTATAAGACTGAATACATAATGCGCATGCTCATGACATCACCGTTTACACAAATTCACGTTTATGTAGTTTACAATAACGGTACAGTTTTCAAAAACTTACACTTGGAATCCCATTTTCAAACATTTGCATTTTTGGCCCCAAAAATGCTGTTGTCATGCAAATGAACGCCAAAATGCATAAAAAGTTTTCTGTTAATAGTTGAAAATAGTGTCTTGTAAACGGCTCCCAAGTTCTCGTTCTTTGGGTATATTTACACGACAATGATGTGCCAAAAATGGAAACGTTTTTTCTGTGTTCAGATGACATCATTACTAAAACTATCCCCATCCACACGGATCCGCAAAAATAACTTAAAACGGTGTATTACGCATACCAGACAAGTAGTTGGCGATGTCACTTTGTAAAGAAAGACTATGCTCCTGCGCATTCACATTCTTTCAAAAAGCACTCGCGCCAAACGCGAATGCCTATCCACCTTATTTTTATAGTTCACTGCACTTTGATATTCTTCTCTTTATTTCCCTATAGCGACTAATAAATCTCGCACATTTACCGAAAACATGTTGAAATTTAAGGTGGACAGACTAAACAAGTAATACGCATGTGCATGATATCACTGTTTTGAGATGATAACGTTATTGTTTTCAAAAATGTGCACTTTGCTTTTTTAGGCCACCAAAACGCTGTTGATGTGTAAATGAATGGCCAAAACGCATAAAAAGTTTTCCGTTTTTAGTTGAAAACGGTCTTGTTTAAACAGCCCCTTAAATTTTGTTCCCATGGTTTCTAATTGAGTTACACACCTGTTCCCTGTTCTGTTGATGATCATCCTTTGTGTATTTAAGCCCATAGTTTTCCCCAGTTCTTTTTTATTAAGGTGGATAACTAAAATAATAATACCTTTGCTGGTCTGTATGCATGTAGCCTACTGGGATTTATACAGAGCTGAGTCTGTTCAGAGCTGCGCAACATTTGCTTAATCCTGGAAACTCACATTGTAGCTTGTTGTAGTTCACCCGTAATCTTCCTCTGTTCCCTACTTCCTTCTTCTTTGCCCTCACAATAGGGAATACAACATGTTTGTAATGCTAATTTGTTGAAAATAAATATGCAAGAAAAATTCACAAAAGTGAAAAAAGTCCCACAGATCTGCTAAAGCAGGGGGGAACAAATGAGCTTTAGAGATATTTGTGGAAAAGCCCAACTTTAGTCACAGCATGAGTGTGGAATAGGAAAAATACCAACGGCACCACACACAAAGCTCAGCCGCCCGTGCGGTCAACTTCACAGCAACAAGGCCACAACCAAGGTCAGAAACAAACCATTATGGAATATTCATTGACTAGACAGTTATTATGTTGCCATATACAATGCCAGGGCTAAATCTGAAGGGGATGTGAATACATTGATTACATATATGATGAATTATTGAATCTTTGTACGTTTGCCTGATGCATCCCTGTAGGTCTAGATGCATGAGCTTGAGCAAAATCCAATAAAAACTGAACAGCATCCCACAAGCTCTGGTCTTCTCCCTCAGCTAATGGCTCCAAGGCAGAGCTGTTCGTCTCTGACCCTCTGAAGGAACCACAGAGCAGATGACAAATGTGCTTCAACTCGAAAAGGCGGCAAAACCAACGAGTCTGAAATCTAATAAGTAAGCCAGATCTGAGGAGTGATGGAGTAGGTAGAGGCATGGTGCTATCATTCAGGGAAACAAAGTGTGGGAAGAGGAAGGGGAGAGACAGAGAGAGAGAGGGAAAGAGAGGGCAGGTTAAAAGAGCTTCCAAAAACTTGGCCCCATTAATGTTTAACAAAATGCAGTAATGAGGATAGAGCAGACCTCAAAGGCACACAGAGACATGAAGATGAAATATTTACTGAAGCCAGTGCAGTGTTTTCACTGCACTTTGAGTGATTGTCGGCCATGTTTTATTCATGTGCCATTGTTTATGTGGCTGTGACTGAGACTTCAGCGGAGAGGAAGATCACCACTCACAAACCGACAGCTAATTATCCTCACATCTCTCTCCCTCTCTCTCGAACACTCTCTCTCACTGGTGCATGCTGAGAGCGAGAGCAGTGTGCACATAAGTGGCAAGTGAGCTGCTTGTTGTGATTTGGAGATTTAAAAATTTTTTATTTTGATCTTTTTTTATTCATTTGCATTAATTCATTGTAGTTCCTCTTCCTGCACTGAAGCATTATTCAGACATTATCCACTTTATAAAAAATGTACTGATTTGGAAGGGATTAGGATGTCTGTATTACTGTAGAAAGCATTACTGAAGATCATGTGCTCTGGAGCTATGCGAGTCCAAATCTGCTAAGGGATAATTAAATGTAACAAATCATGTAAAATTGATCATTTTTTAGGAAAATTAAACAACATTTTATCAAACTTTGATTTTTTGCTTTAATCTTTTAAACAACTGAGAAGACAGTATTTATAAAAATTTATCTGTCAAATTTATATTACATCGGCATATGAGAGTCAAATTGGACAACTAGGGACACATATCAAGATCACTCATTTAACAGTTCATGTACTGCCAAAATGATGAAAAACTGATCTGTCAAGAATAGAAAATTATTGAAAATATTTAAATCAGGAATATCAGAATCAGAATGTGTAGTTCATGCATAAAACATGTCTGTCAAACTAATTCACTCAACGATGTTCACTAACCCGGCAAAGTTTTTCAATTGGATTGGCATTTATTCTCTTTAGCATGCAATGTGAAGTATTTCACTCAGTTTCTTGATTATCCTGATTTAATTTCAGTGAGTGAAGAACAAAATTATACTCACGTGCGTTATGTATCATGCACGTTATCATCTCTGACAGAAAACATGTTGAAGCTCCTCAGGCTGCCATTTTCTCCTTCTTCTCAGAAAGCGATGACGCATTTAAAACATCCGCTAGTGTTTTCAAAGAAATGTGTGTACTCGCTGAACCTCTGTTTGTCGTAATTACTATACCGTGCATTGTGCGCATTATTTTTTTGACAGACATTGATGTGGATTTGATAAACATGGATCATAATTATTTATTTGCATAAGGGGTGAGCTATGTTTGATTTTGGTAAATTATAAAATGTACTGGAGACATCTGAAGTGCTTTTTGCGTAGTTCATTATACTTATTTTACGGAATGAAGTTTATTTCGTGGCTTAAATAAATGACATGTTATTCAGAGACTGACATGTAAGTTACATTCAGCTATCTCAAATTTGTTGACTTTTGAAAATCAAGTTCAGTTTTAAGCAGGAAAAGAGTTTTTCCTTTTTTTTATTGCCTCTTATAACAAAAATATTTTATTCTAAACCCATGAAAATGCAAATTCTGTTGTAAATAATAATGAAAAATCACTTTTTAAAACTGTTGTTCCATTATTACCCAGATTTTGCATCACATTGTCACAGGAATACAGACGAAGGCAGATGAATAAAGTTCCACAAAGCAAAGTTTAATGATAATCCACAACAGGCAGGCAAACACACCTTAATGTGAATGAGACTGGACAATGAACATAAGAAAGCAGGATGACGGCGACCATAGTAACAAAAGAAGTAGCGGGAAAGTCAAACAAAGGAACACATGAAAATAAAGGAAAATAAAGGCTATAAAAACTAAGACAAACCGTGACTGTGACAGACATAAACAAGACTTACAGTATATAAATATATTTAACTAATTATATAGAAGGTCAATACAATGTTTTTTAATGATTTTGAAACATGTATCTTATGCTCACCAAAACCAAGACTGTATTTATTTGATCAAAAATACAGTATTTTTTTTTGTGTCATTTTGTGAAATATTATTAAATAAAAAAGTGTCCTATTTTAATATCTTAAAATGTAATTTAGTCATGTGATGGCAAAGCTGTATTTTCAGCATCATTACTCCAGTCTTCAGTGTCAAATAATCCACCAGAAATCATTCTAACATATTGACTGGCTGCTCAAGAAACATTTCTTATTTTCATCAAAACTGTGTGATGCTTAATATTTTTGTGGAAAACGTGATACATTTTTCCAGGGTTCTTTAAAGTAATTGAAAGTTAAAAAAACAAACAAAAAAAAAAACATCCTTTATTTAAAATAAGTCTTTACTGTCACTTTTGTCCTTGTTCAATATAAATATTTAAAGGGATAGTTCACCCAAAAATGAAAATTCTGTCATCATTTACTCACCCTCAAGTAGTTCCAAACCTGTATTAATTAATTTGTTCTGCTGCAAACAAAGGAAGATATTTGGAAGAATGTCAGTAACCAAACAGATTTCGCCCCCATTGACTACCATAGTACTTATTTTTCCTACTATGGTAGTAAATGTGGGGCGATATCTGCTTGGTTACTGATTTTCTTCCAAATATCTTTCTTTGTTTGCAGCAGAACAAATGTTGAACCGAACAAAGAAATTCATACAGGTTTGGAACAACTCTTTCGGAACAAAACTCCAAAATTACACATATAATTAAATATATCATTTACTCATCCTCATGCTGTTTCAAAACTATATGACTTTATTTCTGTGGAGCACAAAAGCTAATATCTTAGGAAATGTGTTTTGTCCATCCATCCATCCTGGTTTGAGCACTGTGTATGCTTTTGTGAACATTTTATCATCCAAAGTTTATAAGATCTGAACAGAACTCCAAGCCAAGTAAGTGCATTAAAGTAATGTATTTGTGTTCCATCTCTTGGCAACATCTGCTGCCATATTTTAGGCTACAGAGAAACATCATTACTAGAAGATGCTTGGGTGCTCAGCATTCATGCAGCCTCCAGAAACACAGGAAAAATGAGGAGAGGAAATAAAATTGTTGCAAATTTTAACCCAAGTCTCCTTGATCTGCGCTAACCAGATCGACCTCGCTGAAAATCGATCGGAATACCACTAATAGGCTCTTAGAGATGCCCTGATATATCCTGATACATTAACATTTACACACGCAGGCGCTCTTGTGCGCACATACACCTGTCGGTACTCTTTTTGCCTCTCTCTGAGCTGTCTAATGTGCCTTTAATTGATTGAATAAATCTGACTGGATAATAAATCATAGACTTAAAGAAAGCCCTGCGTCTCTGACATCCGTTAGTGCACTAGAATATTGCTTCAACACTGTTAGCATTGATATGACCTGTTTTAAATTGGCGGTAAAGCTCATCATGACATAGCTTTAATAACCCTGCACTCATATTCGCATCAGGCGACTGCTCCTCTCTAAAATGATTGCCTCTCAAATCAAATCAAGACAGAGATTTGTTCATACCTTTCCGGAATGTTTCGAGACAGGGGAGTCTCTCCCTTACGCTCAGCTTTCATCATTAATCATTTGAAGATGCCTGTGCATATGATTATGTGTTTGATGATGCCGTTTGGTGTAGACAGAGCTTCGTATCCAGTGCTGTTCCACATGAGGGTCACGCTGTATCTCAGTGGTTTTTTAGCATGTTTAATCAAAAGGCCAGACAAGCTGCTTTTCCTAATGCAGTGTGAAGACTTCAGCACACATATACACAGAAGGTAAGTGTGTAGGATGGGTGAGATGAGCTGAAGATAATGAGAGCAGATTCCATAGATGTGGAACATTAGAGGCAGAACATCAGAAATCTGCTGCTCACATGAACATCAAAGAAGAGTAATTGAAAATTACATGACTCCCTCTCTCCCTTTGCATTCTTCTTGAGCGTGAAGAAAGAAGATACTATACATGTATCTGTGTCTGTCGGGCCCCTGGGCCAGAAACTAAGCACGTCCACAGAGAGCTTTTAAAAAGCAGTGTGACTAAGTGTATGCGTGTGAGCCCTGCAGTGTTGTGTATGTTCCCAGTAGCAATACAGAGTGGGATGGGCATTTGAATGCAGGTGTGTGTAACAGCAGTCCCCTAGGTGTTCTCCCTGTGTTCTTAAAGTAAGGAGGGTTGGGAACTTAATAAGTGCACCATAAAATAATAGTATTGGGGAAGCTACTTTGAAACTTTACCACTTACCAAGCTACAAGCAACTAGTAACTAAAGTAGTTAAACTACAGGCAACCCCATTAAATAAATTTGCATTTGCACTTCTCATACTAATACAACACCGTATATATATATATATATATATATATATATATATATATATATATATATATATATATATTCTGTTTAACTACTATTATATGATTTATAATTTAAAGGGTTAGTTCACCCAAAAATGAAAATTATGTCAATAATTATTCACCCTCATGTCGTTCCACACCCGTAAGACCTTCGTTCATCTTTGGAACACAAATTAAGATATTTTTGATGAAATCCGAGAGGTATATGACTATATATATGTAGACTTCAGATGCAAAAGCCTCTAAATGCCATCTGAAATTTTCTTCTAAAATGAGCATTTTTATCTAGCTTGTATGTTTAGGTTCAGTTATTTCACTTTAAAATGACTTATTAATTGCCATTAAAGTGAAAATACTGAACCTAAACATACAAGCTTGATAAAAATGCTCATTTTAGAAGAAAATTTCAGATGGCACTTAGAGGCTTTTGCATTTGAAGTCTTCATATATATATATATATATATATATATATATATGTGTGTGTGTTCATAGACAGCAATTTAACCAACACTTTCAAGGTACAGAAAGGTACTAAAGACATTGTTAAAACAGTTGACGTGACTACAGTGGTTCAACCTTAATTTTATAAAGCGAGAATACTTTTTGTGCACAAAAATAACGACTTTATTCAACAATCTCTTCTCTTCCCTGTCATTATTCTTACGTAGTTGCCGCAGTAAGCACAGTGAAGGCTTCAGTTTACGTCCGAATGCCAGCTCAGTATTGGCTAAAGCTGATCATGTGAGCAACTGTGCTTCTTTGGGGCATTTTTTGTTAGCAAATTGAAATGTGTCTTTTTTTTTCTTTTCTTTTTTTTTTAGCAATATATTTATTGCTAAACCTGCTAAACTATTTGTTGTGAAATACTTCATTTTAAAAGTGTACTTCTAATAAATGTCACTTTTTATGTAACACAATACCATTCACACATTTGTATGTGTAGCTTAGAGTCCAAATACTTTTTAGAGCCAGTATAATTCCATGGTGCACTTCTTTCCTTCACTTTCTTTTCACTCAGCATCTTCATTTCTCTACCAGTGACCCCAATTATTCGAGGTGCAAAAACTGAACGTTTGGAGGTCTTTGAAGCAGCCCCTCTGCTCATTGAAGGCAAACAGCACAATGTACTCGCAAATGATGAGGTGGCATCACTGTAGTTTAAAAGCAGCCAGGAGCTTCCCGCTCAGAGTATACCAGCATAAGATGAGCATTACAATAGCCTGGAGACGGCAGGCTTTGCATTATTCAACAGTACAGGAAATACGCTTCAGGTTTACAGCAACAGCAAGAGACACTGATAATACAAAAACACACACACACACAAACAGATTCACATGAGGATCTCTAAAACAATGAAGTCTGATGGCTGTAAGTCTAGATGCTTGGAGTATAATGGATGGTAAAACACAGTCCTTGAACAGAAACCTTGAAAATGGACAAGGCCTCGGGCTCCGAGCGTTTGCGCAGAACTCCCCCCTTCCTTTAGCATAATGTTGTTTCGATGGGACGGCATACATTTTGAAATCTGACCTCTCTCAGTGACTTTCACTCACCCAGAGAGAGAATGAACAATAATAGACCTGTGGGCGCCCATGTGATCTCTTTATAAAGCCTTCAATTCATCCTTTAACCCTGTACGTGAGCACTCAAGGTGAAAGAGAGAGGTCCTAGCACTAAGAACGGCCCTTTCATGTAACCCTTGTGATCATTTCGGTAATGATAAAAGAGTTCTTCCTCCAAGCGATCTTTCAACTTATCATTGTATACACATACGCATCCCCCTGAGAACAGCGAGAATGAGTGAGAAATAGACAGAGCAGTAAAGATCAAACAGAAAAATGGCACTGCTCTAATGTCTAGCCTTTAATGGATGAACCAAGATGCGCACTCTAGACACTACTAAAATCACCAGCAAGATTCTATATGAACATTGTGGAGGGAATCCACTAAAATGGGTAGAACCATTTACTACTTGCATGCTCTTTCTTACCACCAGGTACACTAAAGGAATTATGCAAATCAAATCACGCTCAAATGTGCCGACAAAATATGGCTTGGATGCGATGCTTATTTTACAAGGACTGTACAGCATGAATCAGCTCTTTAAAATGCAGAAAGTCTACTCTGGATATATGCTCTTCAGTTATAACGCTCTTCTTTACAAACATTTAATGAATAACTGCTCTCATGATCGATTTACAGCCTCTCCTGGAACGCGATTTTAACTGAGGAGGGCCCACAGCAACAACCTGCACCGGGGCCGTGGATACCCTAGCTATGGCTCTGTCTTCACATAAAACATTTTAGAGGGCATGTGCAATCTGTTCAAGTCTTTGAGTTTAGTACTGCATACAATGTGTAGCCAGCTCAGACTCAACTCAACTTTATTTATTTAGCACCATTAAAAACAACAATTGTTGACCAAGGTGCTGTATATTATATCAAGTATTATCAACATTTAGCACCATGTACAAAGTAAATTTTAACACAGAACAGAGCAGACCAGACCAGACACAGCACATATCAGCTACAGTTAAAAGCCAAATAAAAAAGATAGGTTTTGAGTTTTGTTTTAAAATCATGTAGTGTAGAGGCAGTTATAATGGAAACAGATAGGCTGTTCCAAAGTTTTGGCAAGCGGCAAAAGCAGACTACAATCCTCTGGAGATGGGCCAGAGAGCTGGGCTAAAAACTACCCCTAAACCTACCCATCACAGAAAACTTTCTGCATTTTTACATTTTTAATAAAACATTGTCATGTCATTATACAAATTTGTGTCCTCATAAATCACGAAAATAAGCACACACACACACAACACTGAAAACTGGATTAATAGCTGCTGGAAATTCAACTTTGCCCTGATATGACTAAATTAAATAGAAAACATTCATTTTAAATTGTAATATTTTACAGTATTACTATTTTTAATGTATTTTTGATAAAAGGACCCTTGAGAGACCTCTTTCAAAAAACTGTATATATATATATATATATATATATATATATATATACACACACACACTGAAGGTGAAGGTTTGTCACTGTAGTGTTGAGGCATTAGGGCTGCTGTAACTATGGAAACGCATTAGGAGATCATTTAATGTGAGCGAGACAAGCCAAACAGGCCAAGGAAATGGAAAACAGATGAACGGTTGTCATGAGCAAAATTCCTCCATGCAAACATCACACAAACGTGCACTCTGACACACTTAGCACATAGCCTCACATGTGCATTTTCCTCTAATAAGTTTATACAGAACTTACACATGGAGTATTCCGGCATATTGCACATGCTCAGCTTTCCTTTCTCATGCAGCTATTGTCTGTCTGGACTACAGTGACCATTTTGAATTATGGATGGTATCTCACTTTTAGTGACAGTGACAAAAACAACCATTCCACTCTGCTTTTACATCTCCCTCAAGCGTATAATACGTCTTTCCCTTGGCTTATTGTTGTCCCACTTTCGCCCCTGCTCTCTCTCTCTCTCCCTCTCTCTCTCTTTTTCCTTCACTTACCTTGTCTACCTGATTCAGTGTAAGAGCACCATAATATATAAAAAGAAACACTTAACACGACCTTAAAGAAGAGTTCACTTTTGAAATGAAAATTCTTTCATCAGTTTTGAATTCTGTGAAACACCAAAGGCATGAATGGATAAAGTGAATAGGGATTTGGGATGTCAAGCTACAAAACAACACCATAAAATATAACTGGTTAATTTGAAAAGTCACAGAATGAAATTCAGGCAGGTTTTTAAAAAACAAACAAACTTGTGGTTAAGTAAACTATCCCTTTTGGGTAAACTATCCCTTTAATAAACTAACCTCTACATAAAAAATGGGAGCAAATATCATGATATATTTAATGTTGCTTAGACTTTAACTGCTCATTTTTAATACTTTATAATTTGTGTTTGTAAACAAAACAGCACTAATCTTAAATGACCTCAAGATTCCCTTAAAAACAAGCTGCCATTATTGTGTTACTGTTTTTGTTGCAGATATTACCCGAACAAAGCTGCTTTACAAGCTCATTGTTTAGCCTGTAACTTCAGTATGCTAACAGACGTTTTATGCACTGCAACCTGTTTTGTTTGCCTTTCTTCCTGTTTCCCCTTTTCTGGAGAGCTCAAAATTAGGAACTTTCACACACACACACACACAAACATAATGTAGTCACATTTGTGTGCAATTAAGCCTTGCTTTGTCTTTGTGAAAGTTTTGACACAAGAACAGATCAGGCTTTTGTCTTCAGCACTGTCCAGGCGAACTGCAACAGGGACAAACTGCCTTTTGTTGCGCTTTGACATTCAGCTGGAGAGAGACACAGAGACAAAAGAAGCTTGGAGTGGGCTGTACCCCTCCTTCACGCAAACACACACACACTTATACACGGTTGACTTAAAGAAGAATCCACATTTATTTGTATAGCGCTTTTCACAATACATATTGTTTCAAAGCAGCTTTACAGAACATGCATATTTCTACATTACGTCTATCTGTCTATCTATCTATCTATCTATCTATCTATCTATCTATCTATCTATCTATCTATCTATCTATCTATCTATCTATCTATCTATCTATCACACAAAACATGTTGTATTCTGGAAACTTCCAACAAATTCATAATGTCTCAAAGCACTTTTGGTAAGTTGCTCTGTATAAGAGTGTCTGCTAAAAGCCTTATTATTCACAATATCTTCTTCTGTATTCAGCAGAAGAAAGAAAATCATACAGGTTTGGAACAACCTGAGTGTGAGTAAATGATGACAGATTTTTCATTTTGGGGTGAACTATCCCTTTAAATGCAAATGTAATAAATTTAAACCACATTTCACAGCTGTCAGTTTGTAATGGGCATGCGAGCAAATATATGGCATATAATGGCACGTCTGGCTAGTAAAGCTACCTAAATGGGTGGAATGTAGCGCTGGACAACATAACAGCCATATCATGAGGTCTAAAGGAGCTCTTCACAGTGCTGTTGTAAAATAAGAACAGTTTCAGTCAAGTGCCTGCCCTTTGCATTAAATTCATGTCATGAAATCAGGGTCGACATTGCCTGGTCATTTATAGTACTTACTCTTTGTGCTTGTCTTGGTGTGAATTCATGAGCGCAGGCACTCAAGCAAGCGTACTCGCTTGTGTTTGTGTGTGTGTTTGTGCGCGAGTGTCAGGCCTGCGAGGCTGAGTGTGACAGAGTTGTCAAGTAACAGAAGAGAGGGTGGCAAAGCTGCTCTCAGCAATGCTAGAAGAGCAAAGAACAGCATGTCATTTCATCTTTTCATTTTTTCTCTCCTTCTTTCATTTCAACCCTTGTTTTTCTCCACTTGTGTGGCTGTTAGGCAGCAGTTCTCAGAAAAATGCGCCCGCTGAAGGCTTTAGGAAGTGATTGTGTGTGCCAGAGTGGAGTGTGGGTTGGTGCAGATGTATATACTTATGAGAAGAAATGAAATATTTGCCTGGAGTTTCTCGCTAATCACCATTCTTATAACCCTGACACCCCCACCATCATTATCATCTTCAGTGGCGCCACAACCATTAGCAACCGAACTTAGGATATCAACTTTAATTTATCAAGAACAAACAAATATCTGGCCTCTGGTATTGTTTGTGGTTTTCTACCCCTTTTCACCCTCCAGACATATTAATACATCCAACATGTGATAACCCCTCCTTCATCGAGTCTTGTGGCGAGATAAGCATCATGTGGCCAGGAGGGAAACATAGCATCTCTGTTCAATTCATTGTTTTTTTTGTTTTTTTTGTATTCTAATGAGCTACTGTATCTTAACGCAGATATGGGCCAACGAAGACGCAGAGTGCAAACCGAAGCTTGCTCTACATGGGACAAAACAAAAGCGGGAACGGAAATGTAGGGCAGCCCTCAGTCGAGCCACACCACGCCGCATCTGACCCTGGACTCTGAGGCTCCTTACCGCAAGCAAATGTTACACAGTCCAATCAACCCTTTAGCCCTATGCATACATTAGCATTTCAACGAAGCCCGTCTGTCCTTCCCTCCTTTAAGGAAATGACTAACCTCTACACGCTTTCATTAAGATGAAACTCTGTGCTTGACTTTTTTTCTTTTCATAATGTAGTTTGGAAATTCCTTATTTAGGAGACAATACACAAATCCTTTGCAATGCAAATATATGTACAATTTTAGCATACAGTCTTTTATCATGTAACATTAACTCAATATTATATGTATACTCTTGTTTATGTGTGTGTGTCTGTGTCCTCATAAACCAAATGGCTTAAAAAACATACTAAACAGTGTTTTATATACACTTTTAAAGTATAAAAAGTATGAAATTGTATTACTTATAATATAAGTCAAGGCTGCATTTATTTGATCAAAAATACAGTAAAAAAACAGCAATATTGCTTTTTTAGTAAACATAAGTTTTAAATTTTAAAATGTAATTTATTCCTGTGATGGCAAAGCGGAATTTTCAGCAGCCAGTCTTCAGTGTCACATGATCCTTCAGAAATCATTCTAATATGCTAACTTGCTGCTCAAGAAACATTTCTTATTATCATCAATGTTGAATAAAGTTGTGCTGGCTAATATTTTTGTGGATACTTTTTTTTTTTTTTTAAGATTCTTTAATGAATAGAAAGGTCAAAACAACAGCATTTATTTGAAATATAATTTTTGTAACAATGTAAATGTCATGTTTGATAATTTTAATGCATCCTTGCTGAATAAAAGGAAAAAAAAGGGGGGAAAAAAATATTACTGACCCCCAACTTTTGAACGGTAGTATATATATATACATACACATACATATAGACACAAGACTGCTATATATGTTCTGATGATAGTATGTCTAAATGCTTCATATGTTGCATATGGCACATTTATAAGGCATCCAAAACTTCATAAACCCTTCAGGAAAAATATTTTAACAGTTGCTTGTAATTTTACCTGACATTCCACAAGGACATCGACCAGTCAATTCTTAATATATTCACCATGTCCGAGAAGGCTGTAAATCAGTGAGAGTCTTCCCTAAAGCATAATAACACTCACCAGAGTGATTTACACATTTGCCTGACTATATGCATTATCAATGCTAAAACAGCCATGCCAATGGCATCAATACTCCGAGCTCTACGGTGAGTGACATGTAGTATAAATACATCTAAAAATAGTGTAGTAGAAAATATAAGGAAAGTAAATACAAACTTCTTGAGGTCCATAACTCAGGGAGATTGATTAGTGTGTCATGCTAGGCAGTTTTTCAACTTCACTGATCTGGCCAAAGTCAACAGAGACCAGGACTGACCCACACACACTGATCGCTTCACACCGTGCTTACCTTACATGCACTGTACACTGGGTCACAAACATCCATACCTAAGCTGGATTTGGAACTCAGCTGGCCAAGTACAACAAATTCAGCTCCAGACTGACCCCAAAACCCAAAACCCACACGTGCACTATGAGCTCACCTCAGAAAACACATCTACGTGCTCTGAAAGCCAAACATAACACAATTTAATCTCACACACACACTGTGGGGGTAACACAAGTTTACCTCAGTCTCAAAACTAAATAAAAACAATTTGTATGATATATGAACTACATATGAACAAACATTTACTGTAGATATGAAATAAACGTATTTGATATGATTAAAATGATATTCTGGAAACTCTTGGAAAATCCATAATGTATTAAAGCACTTTAAGTCTGGATAAGAGTGTCTGCTAAAAGCCTTAAATTCAAAAGTAATAAATTTAAACCACATTTCACAGTTGTTAGTTTGTAATGAATAACTCTAGAGAGTTAAATGTGAGCTAGGTATCTGAGCAAATATTATATTTACCATTTAAATGGAACGTCTGGCTAGGAAAGGTGCCTAAATGGGTAAAGTGCAGGTCAACATAACAGCCATATCATAAAGTCTAAAGTAGCTCTTCATAGTTATGCAGTAAAATAAGAACAATTTTGCATTACATACTGTACATGGTATGCCATTGCCTGGTCATTTATAGTCCTTCACAAGTTTACCCTCTCATTGTGATATTTTTTGTGAAGCTCAAAATGTACTATATTATCACTTCAAAAAGACGTTTTCAACTTAATGTATATTAGCATACTTAAAACAAGATAAATTTACCAAAGAACTTGTTTTCAGCCTAAACTGTTATAAATATATTGCTTAGAAGTTTACTGTCATAAAACTAGTGAAAACATGGCAATAGAACAAGATGTGTTCTACACAATGCATATATCTTATACAGTTTTGCCTCTCTGATTAATTTACCTCCTCTTAAGAACCTTTTTACAAGTTCACGTCCATATGGAGCAACAACACTCAACTTTAAAAGACAAAAATACAGATTATGAATAATATATTTGCAGTGATGTAGCTTTAAACAATCAGAGCATGTGTTTCAATGCCATAGACAGACATCAGAAAATTAAAAACAAAACTCAGTTACACCCAGAGCAAAGAAAAATCTCAAATAAGATCTCTTCAGTGTCTCAAACGTTTTTAGACAGCAGTGTTTCCCAAGGAAACTCACATGTGTCCTGTACAGTTTTGAAAGAAATGTCACAAACTGTGCTTAGGGGACATGTCATCAAAGATTTCAGTAAGGACTCAAGATATTTCTGTTCAGTTAAATTCACATTTATTTCAATATTCTCTTACTGCATGCCAAAAATGGTCTCAAATTTATTTCTCCCAAGAAACTGTAGAAGAAATATATATGCAAAAAAAGTTGATACTTGAATAAGTCCTAACTGAGAACTCCATTAAGTCTCTAGAGCGATGATAGGGCATCCTCTGAGCTAAAAAAAAATAAAAAAAGGTCCTTAGCACAACCTTGTTTGCTTGACTAGTGTCTCTTGACATTTTTTGTGCTGCAGTCTTAAGAAACAAGGCCAAAAACTCCTGAAGTTTATCTTCTGCGAGCTGGTGATTCCATCATTCTCTGCTTGCCTGAAGCTTTTGTTCGATTTCTTAATTTCCTTAATGTAAGGAACGCTGATGCAATTACAAGAAAGCATCTTCTTTTTTTTCTCGTCCCCTGTGTGCAATGTTTGACCAATCAGCAAGCGCGACAAGGGTGAGAAGGATGATGGGACATTAGCCTGTGGTCATTAGGCAGAATTCCCTTTGAAACAGTTTAAAACAGACCTCTATTATTCATGGACCAAAAGATTTCAAAGACTTATAGTTTATTGTTCTTACTGCCCCAAATAATGCATTTAAATAAGTGACATTCATACTCTCACTTGCTTAATTTTGCTCTTCTCTCCTTCTCCCTTTTTTCGGAATGCATGATAAAATTCTGTTTGTTTATTTTGCTCTGTTGAGGAATTGCCTATGTTCAAAGACTGTAGGCATGTTTAATCAGCCCACACACTTCTTGGATTAAGATATACATAATTATTCAGATCATACATATGCATGAGGCAGTGCTGTTGCATTCAAACTGGGAGTCTGAATGCATGGTGTCTATAATGTCATTGTGGTTCATTAACAATGGGGAGAGAGAGAGAGAAAGTGAGCAATATAAGTAGGCAATAAAGAACTGGATGGAGGAATGGAGATATATAAAGAGAATTGTGACCCCTGCCTGAGGCATTGCTTCCTTTACAGTAATCCAACAGGCAGATAATTAGAGAGAAAAACTTGTTAAAAGGGCTGAGAGAACACACACATACGGACACACACTTGTTCAGACCTAACCAGCCCAACCAGCTGTCTGTTTCTATGTCTTCCAACACTGGAGGGCAAGCCATATGGGACAAAAAAAATAAAAAATAAAAAAAATAAAAATAAAAAATCATCTGTGTTTATGATATTCAACAGTGCTTTGATCTGCCTGCATTGACACAATTTTCTTTAAGAGCTGCTATGCAGCCAAAATTATATACCAGTTATCACTGTAAAGCTGCTTTGACACAATCTGCATTGTAAAAAGCGCTATATAAATAAAGGTGACTTGACTTTATTAAAGCAATATCACACCAGAAAAACTGCTGTGTGAAAACTGCAATACAACAACAGTTTAAAGTACAAGTATGTACATAATTAAGGAAAATGTCCCAAAGATCCTGTGTGTGAAAATACTTCTTAAGGCTGGAATATACTGCACGAATGTTGCCCAGATTTTATTTTAATCGACGCTAAATGGCAAAAGTCAGTCTTTGGGAAGTCACAGATTTTACAGAAAAATATGTATGGTATGTATGGTAGTCAGAGACTTTCTTTTCTTTCTTTCTTTTTTTTTTTTTTTTTTTTAGCTCCAGACTATAATTCCATCCAGTTGGATATATCAAAATGTTAGACATTAATGATAACAGTGATGTGCATGATTCAAATTTATGGGAGGCTATGAAGGCTGTTGTTAGAGGGGAAATAATAGCATTTGAGATAGCTCAAAAGAAGAAAGTTAGGATGAGAATGACTGAAATAGAAAGTACTCTTACCAGATTAGAAAGCTTACACAAAAATAGCCCAAATACTGTTATTGAAAGAAATTATTGCATTAAAATATGAATACAATTCTTTATTATCTGGCAGTGTACTAAAATTATTATGTAAGGTTAAACAAAGATACTATGAATTAGGTGATAAACCCCATAATCTCTTGGCACGGCAACTAAGACATAATGAAGCTGCTAGCGCCATATATCAAATTAAGAATAAAGAGGGAAAAATAATAACTGATCTAAAAGAAATAAATCTACATTTTGCAAAGTTTTATGCTGAGGTTTATACCTCCATAGGCAAGTCTGACCAGAAAAATATTGATACTTTTATGGAAGGACTACACTTGCCAAAATTAAGCGAAGAGGCTTTAAGGATGCTGGATGCAGAAATAAGCATTGAAGAGGTGGAAAATGCTATTAAAGAGTTCCCCAATAACAAGGCCCCTGGACCTGATGGGTTCGAATTTTATAAAAGATTTAGTAAGGTTATTTTGCCATTGTTGGTACATATGTTTAGGCATTCACAGGAAACTGGCCGTTTTCCCACATCTTTGTACGATGCCAATATTGTTCTTATACCTAAACCAGGTCGAGACTGGCTGTTAGTGTCATCATACAGACCAATTTCTTTACTACCCACTGAAACCAAAATAATCGGGAAAATCCTTGCAAATAGATTGAAGAAGCATATCTGTGATATTATACATCCGGATCAGACAGGCTTTATGCCAGGCAGACATATGTATTTTAATCTACGTTGCCTGTGCAATGTTTTATATTCAAACCATAAAGAAGAAACTGCAGTCATTTCATTGGATGCACAAAGGGCATTCGACCAAGTAGAGTGGGGATATATGATGTCGATCCTGAAAAAATTTGGTTTTGGCCACATGTTTTAGAGAGTGGATAAAAACAATATATTCCTGTCCAAAAGCCTCATTAGTGACTAATCATAATATCTCAGCTCCTTTCTCAATACATAGAAGGACAAGACAGGGTTGTCCGCTGTCCCCATTTCTTTTTGCAGCTGCGATAGAGCCCTTGGCTGCATACATCCGGCAACAGACAGCTATTCAACCAATTACGATAGGTGGCCTCCCACAACATATTTCACTCTACGCAGACAATATACTGTTGTTTATTAAAAATCCTAGTAAGTCTATTCCACATCTCCTTTCCTCAATCACAAGATTTGGGAATAGATCAGGCTTTACTGTTAATTGGGAAAAAAGTGACCTGATGACTATTATGCCCAATGCTTGTAAACAGTATATAAAATCCACTCTGTTTAAGACAGCAGAAAACTCCTTTACTTATCTTGGTGTTATAATAACTTAAAATCCAAGAGACCTACTTAGAGTCAATTGGCAAAAGAGGATCGACCAATTGAAAAATCATATAGACTATTTGGGAACACTGCCAATTGTAATGGTAGGTAAAATCAATGCAGTAAAGATGGTGAGCCTAAGATTCCTCCACTTATTTCAGTCTATCCCTTCATGTATATCACAATCCTATTTTACTAGACAATATAACTATTCCGTTTTTATGAAATTATAAAACAGCAAGAATTAAAAAACAACACTTATTTAAATCTAAAGAGAAGGGGGGATTTGGATTACCTTTCTTTAAAGCATACTATTGGGCAGCACACTTGAATATATTCTCTTGGTGGAAAGACGATCCAACAGAAGGAACTTGTGAACAACCCGAATGGCTTAAAATTGAACAAGCTCTTTGCTACTCTTCATTGCAGGCACTATGCAACAGTCCAGGGAAGATTAGTAAGCTTATCCATAATAATCATTTTGTAATAGGCCAGTCTTTAAAAATTTGGAAACAAATTAAGAGATATAATAAAGCTCCTAATGTATATCTTGATAGCCCCATATGCAAGAATCACTCCTTCATTCCCGCTCTTAATTATATGTTTTTTTCACTTTGGAAACAGAAGGGAATAGGCTGTGTCGACTCACTTTATATGAATGGGCTCCAGTCAAAGTTTTGACTACCAAATTCTCACTTCTTCAGATATCTCCAAATCAGAGATTATGTCAGAAAGTATTAGGAAAATTAGTAAAGCATGGGAGAAGGACTTAGGTTTCACTATTGAGGATGCGCAATGGGAGGAATGCCTACAGAACATACATGACTGTTCAATTAATACTAGACACAACTTAATCCAGTTCATATTCTCTGCATTGAGTATACATGTGTAAAACTAAACTGCATAAGATTTTCCCTGAAGTGTCACCGACATGCAATAAATGCAAGGTTGCGGAAGGTACGCTGTTACATTCACTTTGGACATGTTATAACCTTCATAAGTACTGGACTGATATTTTTGCGCTGCTTTCCAAAGTATATTAAAAAAAGATTGTTCCAGACCCTATGATTGCTGTTTTCGGGGTAATTTCTGTACCTTCTTTTAGTAAATATGAAAGACAGTGTATTTCTTTATTTATGGTTCTTGCAAAGAGATTGATTCTTCAGAGGTGGAAATTGGACATTGTTCCAACATTCAATGTGTTGCTGAGTGAGCTAGTGAGCATTATTCATATTGAGAAGTTATGATTTATTAACAACGATAAGCTAGATATATTTTGGAAAATATGGAAGCTGGTATTAGATCACTTAGGAATGTAATAACTTTGTACTGGTTTTCATACTGCATTATACCTTTGTAACTCTTAAATTTATTTACCTAACCATTATTATTTTTTTTTATTTTTTCCTCCCCACACCCTTCTGATGTTACCACTGTGATCTGTTTGGAACCTCTTTATCTTGTGTATCAGGGATATGTGTCTGTAACTAGAGTACATTTATACATTTGGCATACCATACTATTGTTTCCTCTTTGGACCTTTGTTTTGAAAAACAACTGTCATTTAAAAACTATTACTAAATAAAGTAAGAAAAAAAAAATAAAATAAAATATGAGTTTACTAAAAAAAAAAAATAAAAAAAAAAAAGTTAAACATTGAGCTGTTTTTCAAACATTTTTGAGCTGATTGTTTAGTTTTCATTTGTTGCACGTCTAGCAATGAGGCACGTGTTTCTGCATGAGTGTGTTGTGTTCAAAATTATTTGTAATTTAGTATATATGATGTCCAATTTTTCTCTATTACCATTAACAAAGTTGGCAATTGTATGATGCCTAGTGTTTTAAAAACCTTTCAGATTGTACAAGTCGTGTATTGTATTCTAGCCTTAATTCAAATTCATGATCTGTTGTTAGATTGTATACATGTGTCCAAACATTAATTCGAAAAGGTTAAGATAGAACTAGCAACAAAGGCAGCATTATTGAATGATGTAGCTTTTATGCAACTGTTAAATAAACAAGAAGTTAATACTGTGTAACTCACATTTTTGACACAATATTGCCAGTTATCCTCGGATTCGGCATGACACAAGGAATTCATAGACAAGATTATAATTTTCTGACAAACTGTTCAAAAGTTATTTTGCAAAAATAATCATTTTTCAGATCTCATGACTGATTGCTCAAAGTTTGGCTGATATACAGCCTCTGAACCAATATTGGGTCCACTTCGTTAAGTTTGCGACATCACAACTTTTTTTTTTTTTCATCAGTAGGTCATAAAATTCTGTTCAGTCATTTCTGTTCGTCTCAGTTCAAAGATTATCTATGCCAATTTTTGTAAGAATTGGCCAGTTACGTTGTCATACTCCGTCAACACAAATAGTTCCAACTTCCCAATGACATCAAAGCAGAACCGTCGGTCATCGGAGCAACACACAGTAATGGTGTTTTGTTCATGACTGATTCAGGTGTTTCTGAAAAAAATCGGTTGAGTAAATTATTCAATGACTAATTCATAATCAACTTGATTTGTTGAATGAATCAGTTGAGTGAATGAACGAATGATTTAATAGTTCACTTGTCACCACCTAATGGCGTAATCATGTAAACTGAAGATAGACAGATAAGCTGTGATACAAGACTTTATTAAAAAACAAAAAAAAACCCAAACAATTCAGACAAAATTAGAAACTTTCTACAGTGTCATAAAACTTTATGATAACCTTCACAGTATTTTCCAAGGCGCATATGTTCAGCTGAATTGCACATATATCTGAGTTTAACAAGACTCTAACACACAGCACAAGCAATGACAGGAAATGACACATCATTAACCGAGTGCCTGAGCTGAAAGTTGTAAGAAATAGAGTAGGAGAGAGAGAAAGAGAGATATAGAGAGGGAGGCCGAGATGGTTAGAATGGCCCGGCTGGAGCTCCAATAAAAACATGGCAGCCATAGCTAATGTGATTCCTCTAGCATGAGTCAGTTGTGTATAAATATCCAGGAAGGACCCCTCTCTCTCTCTCTCTCTCTCTCTCTCTCACACACACACACACACACACACACTGTTTTTCTGTTTTCCCTCTCAGTCTTTTATAGCGCTTTTCTCAGATTCACCAGATTCACAAATCACCAAACGGGCTTGTGTTCGAATTTTATGGATATTTATTTGACGCTTTCATTTCCTCAGCTTTTCCGGCGAAGAGATGGAAGTGAGTATGTGATGTACATTGGGAAAATTCCTCACCGGCTTTATTGAGTCCAAATAAATTGTGTGAGTGCATTTCCCAAAGCACTACATTTTCAAAGGGACTCCCCAGAGGCTATGCAGAGTTGTTGATAGCCTGCAGATCTCTGGCTGTTAACAGCCCTTTCTCTCTCACACTCACAAGTATGCACACCATGCAGCCTACACAAGCTACTAGTAAGGTCATTTGAATAGGAATAGTTCACCTAGAAATGAACATTTTATTCTCATGAAATTTAATTTTAATTTCTCATCAAGAGTTTCTTTCTTTCTCTTTCTTTCTTTCTTTCTTTCTTTCTTTCTTTCTTTCTTTCTTTCTTTCTTTCTTTCTTTCACAAAAGAAATTATTGATAATGTGCTTGATGGTCTTTTCCATGCAGGTACATTGCATAGCGGATCTCTTAAATATGATATATCGTGTGTACTTTAAAGGTACTTTCATGGTGCTTTTATGTCTTTTTTGAGGTTTAAAAGCCTCAGCGCTAATTCATTGTAGCTGCATGGAAAAATAGCAACTAGTACAGTTTTTCAAAAATATCTCCATTTATGTTCCATGGAAGAAAGTCTTACTGGTTTGGAACAACATGAGGGGAGTAATTGATGACAGAATTCTCATTTTTGGATGATTTATTCCTTTAACAGCCTTCTCTTTCTGTATTTTGTCTCTCTCTCTCTCTCTCTCTCTCTCTCTCTCTTTCTCTCTCTCTCTCTCTCTCTCTCTCTCTCTCTCTCTTTCTCTCTTATTTAATGCATCTAAGCACACAAACTACTAGTGAGGGTGTTTGTTAAAGATGCAGCAACATGATCGTGCTTTGTTTTCAAATGGCCCTCTCTCTTCTGCTGTTGCAGCAAGTCGTTCTACAGTTTCCTCATGCCAAGCTATTATTTCTTCTCTCCCCTGTGTTTTACTGACCTTCAGACCGACTCACCAAAGTTTCCCCCCTCCTCTCTGATCAGACAGCTGCCAGCACTCACAGCTCTGAGCCTGAGCTTATACTACACTCATGCATAGCCTGTGTTTGTTAAGCACTCATTCTTTTAGCCTTGTTTCGTTGAAGTTTCTTTATATCCTTTTTGCAGAAATTTACGAATGACTGTACTGCCTCAAACTTTTTTGGACACACATTTCTTTGGCTCTGTTCTGTGTCTCGGTTCCTTGGACGGCCGGATTGAATTTAGTCCAGAGGCCAGTTGAAGGATCTTCAAGTCTTTCTTATTCAACACAGAGCTCTCCGCACCCTCAAACACACACACAGACACACACACTCCTTCATCTCCATCCTCACTTCAAACAAAGAGCTTCACATTCTGTTGCTTTCAAACCACACACACTCGCCTAACCTCACATACACACACAAACGCACAGCCTTGGTGTGCCTCCAAAGAAAGATGGAAACATGGAAAGCAAGAGGTGGGGCAATGGAGGAAAGCCAGAGGTTAAAAGAGAATGTGTTTTTCTTTTAAGTCATGCTTTTCAGAAAACTTGGATAGGCATTCTTTATATATTTTTCCTTCTGTTTTTCTTTTTCCTTTTACCAATCCACCCGCTCTGGCTTAAAGACTGGCTTTGGCTCTAGATGTGCTGCCCATGGTTTGATCTTTGTGTGTGTGTGTGTGTGTGTGTGTGTGTGTGTGTGTGTGAGAGAGAGAGAGAGAGAGAGAGAGAGAGAGAGAGAGAGAGAGAGAGAGAGAGAGCAAAATATAGCAATTGCATTTTTTTTCCCCCAAACCATTCTATGGGGGATTCACTAAGAATATATTTGCTTTTATAAACAGTACAATAAAGAAAGAAGTTAATTGTTTTGAGTAGGCCTAACTTACTTTTTCTAATTTTGCTAATGAAACACAAGCAGTTCCGAAAGAAAGAAAGAAAGAAAGAAAGAAAGAAAGAAAGAAAGAAAGAAAATCAACCATTGTGCAAGACAATAGTTGCATTTCTGAATGATGTGTTTTTGATTGAATCTGTTGAATCTATGATTCAGTCAGTCACTCATACAGATAGTCACTTGATTCATTCCTGGTTGAATCTGTTTTTGAATGAATTGTTTAAATAAATGATTCATTGACTCACTCATAAAGAGAGTGGCTCTATCCGAAATTGCATATTTCCATAATACATAGTAGGCAAAAAACACTATGGGAAAAGAGTAGTATGTCTGAATGTACAGTTGGCGAAAAGTACGGCATGGATGACTTATGACTTTCGGCCCAATACTGAAGTGAAGCATTTGATAGACATTTTACTATCCCATAAAGCCACAGGAGAGGATTTGTGAATGGCAGTGAATTGGCAAAAATTATGCTGGTAGGTCACATGATAATGACAACATGTACTACACATATGTACAGTACTATGTATGTACATTTATACTATATAGAACACAGGCACAAGGTTACTATCAAAAGAAGTACCTAATCAGAGAGCATATTATTTCGGACACATAATGTTTCACTGACTTACTCATAAACAGACACTTGATTTGTTTGTGCATGAATCAGCATTTTTGAGAGAATTAGTTGAATGATTTAGTGACTCACTCATTAAGACTACTGACATAATGTAACCTGCAGAGGAAAAAAAAATCTCCAACTCTAATGCACAAACTTAATTAAAAAAACACCAGTTGCACCAAGTAAATAGTGCTGAATTTTGTGAAAAAGGCACAATTAGTGTTTTTTCACTGATAAGAATTACAATGACAAAATGTAAATTCTCTGTGCATTTAGCGCCTATATAGTGGCAAATAAGACGCTGATTTTTGTGTTGAAATACTGCACTCAAAAGTGCCACAACTGTTTAATGAATCCTCCCCAGTGATTAATTTGCTTTTCTGTGTGTGTGTGTGTGTGTGTGTGTGTGTGTGTGTGCACAGCTGACAGACTGAAGCTTTTACAGACAGAGGATTCTCAGAAGCTTGTCAGTCCCTGACATTGCTTCTAGGGATAAACATGACGAGCAGATGTACATTCATGAACTGGTTTCTGCGCTTTTCTCTTCCATGTTCTCTGTTTCTCTCTTTTGTCTTCATGTCCCTTTCCTGCATTTCTTCTACAATTCTATATTTCTATCCAAATGTTTTTTTTGTGTGTGTGTGTTTTTTTTTTGACATATTTGAAGATGAACAGAAAATTCCTTTTGGCATATAAGTCTCTGTACAGCCCATGTCAGAGTCTGTTAACACACTTGGCCCTGGATCTGTATGACTGACTGTCTTGTTTATCTCTATACCTGTCTCTTTGTCTGTTTCTCTTTCTCTCTTGGGTGGCTGGCCATGCTGACTCTATCCAGTCCAGGCATTAGAAACACAGTCTAACAGCTGCTTTCAATTAATTTTCTTTCCCCTGATCCGGCAGCCCTGACCAGCTCTCCTCTCTCCCACGTTCAGCCCTCACGCTCACAATCACAGCTAATCTAATCACTGCTGGACAATACCACTCATCTTCTGTATCCTCCATGTCAACTACTACATATTCTCTCTCTATCTGATCTGACTCAAAACTAAAGGGAATTGTAAATAATTTAACAGTTCCTATTCCTTTTAATGATTTTGTTTCTTTAATGGATCTAATAAATAATTGCAAAAAAAACAAAAAAACAATTTCATCTCTAAAAGACAATGATGAGATAATTTCAAACAATAACGAAGATTTTTCATATCAACATAAAAATATACCGGCATACATTCTCTTGAGACTCCCCTGCTTCAGAGCAGTCATAGTTAATGATATGCTAAAGCCCCCTAGCACGTTGACGTGATTGGTTACAAGGTAGTTTGTGACGTCACAAACACCAGCAATTTCAAAATGTGTTTTTGAAACGGTCTTTAGATCATTGCTGTTTTAAACAGAAAATACTCAACAATGGTGTTGAATTTGCTCATGGTTTGTCTTAAAGCATATTAAATACACCACATAGTTATATAAACAACATTAAAAACTTGATTTTCACCACAGAGGGTCTTTAATACATTAACTAATATTAACAAATTATTGTAAAGTGTTACTCAATTATTTTTTGTTTACACAGACATTTAAATTTTTCACAATATTTTCTGAGACAATAATCCATCTCTATTAAAAAAAAGAGGCCACTACACTGATTATTAGACAACCGGATCATAAGAGTCATTCATTCAGGAGTCAGGATAGCATGGTTGCACTGTATGCATGTTGCATTGGGTGCCACTGAATAAATAGTACCGGGAACTCTGAATATTTTAGTACAGGATTCCGTACTAAAATGCGCGCATCAAATAAGAATGCACATGTGAGAACCGTTAACGAAACTGACCATCATTAGACTCTGGTCTTATTTAATGGAACTGGTTCTGAATAATGGTTCAGTGCAATGCCATAGAAATATAAACCAAATGATTGACAAAGGCTACGTTACAGCATCTCAATACTGTCTGTATGAAAGTGCAACGAGAATCAAACCCATATTCTCTTACCAGTAACCATTGCAACAGTGACCAAAGTAATATCAAAGATGGCGACATCCATAAAACTGAAAAGTCTTATCACTTTTGACCAATTGAGCCACGAGTTCATCCATCAAATCTTCACCAACCGACAGCAGCTTCAATGTAAACATGCGCTAGCTGGACAGCTTTAACTGTTGCACTCATCAAAAAAAAAAAAAAAAACTCTAAAACCTTCACATCAGGTGACACACAGCTTATATCTCTCTCGCTGTAAGTTTCTGAAAGGGAAACCACACACAAAACCCCTTAGCATAGCAGCTCTCTTGAAATGTATAATGAGACAGACAACTAGTTGTCCAGTCCGGTTCCGTTCACACAGCGCAAATTTTCAGATAATGCAGTTGTGAGTCCTGAAAATTTACAGGTGTGAGTTTGGTTAAAGATTTGGTTTTATTATTTGTTGTCATTCCCGTAAATAGCCGCACTGTGTGTGGACGTAACTGTATACAGGATTGACAACCGTATTCTGCTGCTGTGTGAACGTGGCCAAAATGTCCTGTTGTTCATTTAACCCTCTCTTCCTCTCTTTTTCTGCAAGCTCTTGTGCTCTAGTCGTTTGTAGAGATCACCAGCTGGGATGTGGAAACAAAAGTGAATTAGCCCAATGACCTTCTCCTCACTTTCCTAATTTAGACCATTAAAGCATCGAAGCATGTCTTTCCTATTTTATCTGACAGTGTTGGCATGTCTTTCCTGTTAATATTGTAATTCTAATTACAATAGTCAGTGAATACAAGTTAAACTGGTTATTATCAGCCCCAAGAAGAAATTATTGTGAAAGCTCTGCAGATTTGAAACAGCCATCCATCCTTTATACATGCATGTTTGTTTATTGAATATTTTGGCTTATAACACTGAACACATACCATATAATTCTACAGATTTCCATTCAAGATCAGCAGAGATTCCCTCTAGGTCTGGTCACCCATGCAGTGTCAGTTTTGAGATTTCATTAAATATCTCCATCAACCAAATACGTCAAACAGCTATGTGTAGTGTTAAATTATTAAACTGAAGAATAATAAAGTTGGTTGCTCCAATAGCGTGATTTACACAATGGAATACTTTCTCGATGGCCTGGAAACCTGGTAAACCACAGAGGTTTGGCAGATGAAGAGATACAAGACAGTCTCTCAATAATTCAACATTGTGAAGGTCATCAGTGATTGTGCAGTAGAGGTGAAAATGCATAGCAGTCCAAGGACAAAAATCAAGACCTATTCTATATGTGTATCTCCAAACTCATACTGACAGTTTACGACAAACAAGCACAGCCCCTCATAGATGTTGATAAGTGTCTTAGAACTGTGTGGAGCCTTTTGGCTCAGAACTGCATTTTTTCTTTTTTTTTTTTTGTAGTGGAAATACTCAATCTCTGGCACTAGCAGTCTGTCGATGGAAAACTGACATGAGTTAAGGCCCATTCATACCAAGTACAATAACTATAATAATAATGATGAAAATATAGTTCCAAAAATCATGATAATGGCAAAGAGAAACAATATTATTGGAATCAAGTTCAGAACTATTTTTTTTTTTTTTTACAACTTTTTACAACTTTTTACAATGTTGTTCCTTTTTCATTAAACAGATCTTACGACCTAACAAAGTCTTTTTGTAGCACTTTGGTACAGTGCTCTACATGAAAGCATAACTTTCTGCAATCCACACGCTTCTACTTTTGGTTTTCATCAAGTTCTGAGAGGATACATGGTGCTCTGGGGGTCGTCTTGCATCTACAAAGAGATTTTGATGCACAGGCCTAAATCCCCCTCCCACAATCCCCCTTGGTTTCCCTGACCACCTTTCCTCTCCGCATTCCTCTACCGCCTACATTCTGCCTCTTTTCGCTCCAGTTGCACATTATCTTCAGGTCATTAAAAAGCAGCTATCAATTATTCAGATCCTGCCTCTTAAACATGAAAAAAATATCAAACATATTAGCAGGATGTTCTTTTGGCTAGCTAAAGGCATTTGAATATTTCAGTGCCAAGGAGTTTTTAATATCTATATTTTAGCTTGAGCTCAAAAAGGTATCTCTGTGAGGAAACTTTGCGGGAGCTCATGCAAGCTTTTCTCTTGTAACGCCACATAACTTCTAAGATTTCTGCAGGCAAAATATGGGTTTAAACTCTCCAAGTGCAAATCTGTTTTTCTCTCACAAATATACCTCATTATTTCTCTCATTTTTGTGAAGATGGTGTATAGTGAGTCAACATGATGACAGTGAATGTGGAATTGATTCTTGTAGAGGAATAATCCACATGCTCACCCTTTCTAGACATAGTGTGGAGGGGAAAAAGGAAGAAAAAAAATCAACTACCAGGTGAAACTAAATCCAGTTTCCATGTTGAAAAAGAGAACATTTTGGTCCAAAACTTGGGGAGAATTTAAGCTGACCTTGCTCAAGTAATTTTTTTTCAACTGTAAAAATGTGCTCACTGACAGTTCTTAATCGCACTGGTGTGGAAATGTGCTGTAACTGTGTACAGATGTGCTTGGAAGCATCACATGCCCTTAGTTAGATGTGATCGGCCCCTAGGTAGTGCTTTCTGAGCATGGACGTGCACAATCCTGTGTGTGTAGTCTCTGAATTTAGTGTAGTTTCTAATACAATACTTGGCTGCAGTCTCTGCCACGGTAATTAGCCACATTATCTATGCTAGTGGTATTAATATTCCATCTTTCCATCTATCTCTCTCTGTCTCTCTCATTCCTGCTGGAAGCAGTTTTTCTCATCTTTCCAAGACCATTTGAGCAAAAGCTGCATTTCATATGGTTGAATTCATTAATCAAAAGAGAGAAACAGCACAAAGCAATGCTTTGTTTAACTTTGCTTTTAATCTATTGGTTTTGTCCGACATAAACTCGGAGTTAAATTAAAAGATGAGAACTAATTCTTGTCATTTCAGTAAGTTTATCGCTATCTTATATTGACTGGTTACAAATACTTTGCTATTATTTGCATGTTAAGCTAATCGTGTGTTGATCTCTTGAGAAAAGAGAGGAGACAAAGGTATGGAGAGGCGATCAATGTGCACGTGTTGTTGTAAGAGAGACACGGGAAAGCAATAACACATGTTCCTCAGCTTGGCTTCCTGTGGTGGTTGAATGAGAAACAGACATGTAAATAGGCCCAGCTGAATTGCTCTCTGTATAAGTGAATGATTTGATACAGCACATTTACACTGAACTTTTCCTTAAGGATCTCTAATGTATGTAAATAAATCAGTCAATCAGCAATTATTCATCCCTTCCTTTATTCTTTTATTCACACACAACATAATAAATAAATAAATAAACTTATAGGCTACAGCTTATCATGGTAGTATTTGTTGTTTTGCCCTCAATTTATGCAACAAAATGTATTGTTTTGATGAATCTAATGATTCAGAATCATCATTGAAGAAGAAACTAACATGAAAATGTATAACAGTAATGAGAATTGGGAGGGGAATGCACTTTTCTATTTAAAAAATGTCAAATATTCATAAAAAAAAAACTTCATTATGCATTATATTTATGTGAGGTTCATCCACACACACAATCACATTTACCAAACATAACCTGCACAATGACACAACCACCATCATGAGTCTGATAAATTCCTAACAATAGTCATGAAAAAAATATCTATGCTTACTTACACTTGTTGACTTGGGAACTGTTACTGTATGCCCACCAATTATAGTTATACTGAACTAATCTTAAAGGGTTAGTTCACCCAAAAATGAAAATTCTGTCATTAATTACTCCCCCTCATGTAGTTCCAAACCTGTAAGACCTTTGTTCATCTTTGGAAAAACAAATTAAGATATTTTTGATGAAATCCTGACTCCTCAAGACAGCAATTTAACCACCACCGTCAAGGTCCAGAAAGGTACTAAAGACATTGTTAAAATATTCCACGTGATTGCAGTGGTTCAACTTTAATTTTATGAAGTGAGTTCAAGTGACGAGAAAACTTTTTGTGCGCAAAAATAAAACAAAAATAACAACTTTGTTGAATAATCTCTTCACTTCCATGTCAGTCTCCTACGCAGTTGAGGAGTAAGCTCAGTGCAGCGCTCCCGTGTTTATGTCCAAACACTGGCTCAGTATTGGCCGACGCTGTACACGTGAGCAGCACGATGTATGCGTGTGATGCTGACGCAGGAGCCGGACAATAATGAGTCGGTGTTCTGATGTAGTACATGGAAGCCTGCACTGTGCTTACTACGTCAACTGTGTAGGAGACTGACATGGAAGAGAAGAGATTGTTGTTTATAAAAATAATGACTTTATTCATAAAATTCATAAAATTCATAAGGTTGAACCACAGTAGTCACATGGATTTTCACGGTGTCTTTAGTATCTTTAGACCTTCACAGTGGTGGTTAAATTGCTGTCTTTTGAGGAGTCAGAGAGCTCTTGGATTTCATAAAAAATATCTTAATTTGTGTTCTTACAGGTCTTATGGGTGTGGAACGACATGAGGGTGAGTAATCAATGACAGAATTTTCATTTTTGGCTGAACTAACCCTTTAAAGTAACGTATCTTAAAGCCCAAAAGAATGTAGATTATCAATAGTTGAGTAGAATGCAGTAGCCTGTTAGACTGCACTGGTAGATTAGCATGAGCTACGAGTTATGGCTGTTCCTCTGAGAAATTTGTGTTTGCTGGAACGCATGTCCTAATTAAACAATTGAATCAGATGGCTAATGCTGAGCTGTGTTTTACTTGTTTATTTGCTACCCTCAAGCCAATTACGCTTGGGCTGTGTTACTTGAACATGATGTTAGCCAGGCGGACTAATTAAATTGGTGAGCTGGTGTCCCTGCGAGCACAGTGGTGTTAAGAGTAATGCAAGTATGCAACCATTTCTTTACCCACTGCATCTGGGCAGTGTGTGAACTTAAATAACAAAACAGACAGAATGTTTGATCTGCTTTTGCTTGCAAAAAAAAAAAAAAAAGAAAGTTATTTTATTAGATTCAAGCTATTCTGATTTTTGGACCCAGATGGTTACTTACAGCATCTACCAGCAGGGTTTTAAAGAAAGGGTGAGTTGTTGAAGTTAGCAAAATGATTTACTTAATTTCAAAGAGGCAAAATCAGAAAAGTGTTATTCACACCTATTCCAAGATCATTCAATTATTTTTCTAGATGTTCTAGCTCATTGTACTTGAGACCTCTAAAGTGTGAACAAACAAGCTATGTGCAAAAATTCTTAATTATTAATTAGCGAGTCTTGTTGCTGTGGAACAATCTTGTACAAAAGTTTAATTGCCATCTGTGACATCTGAGCTCTGTATATCATTGCACACAAACAAAAAGATAGGTCACGCAGAAATACAAGAACAGATGATAGCAGTGTGCCTGAAATAGTTTATCGCAGCATTTAATGTGATCTTAATTGAATTAGTAGATTTTTCCTTTCATCTCTATTTTGTGGAGTCTGTTCACTAAACATGTTACTGCTTGAAAGCGAAGGATAATTTGTGTTTTGAAGCATCTAGAAAACACAGGCCTTCATCTTTAAAATGTGATCTTTTTGATTATCAAATGTGAAATGTTTATCACTGCATAATGCATACTTTCACATTTTATTTTTGAAAAATAGTAAGCAGATAAGGATAGTTCACACACACACACACACACAAAAAGAAAATTCTATCATACTCACTCATGTTGTTCCAAATGCAGATTTTAGTTAATCTTTGAAACACAAATTAAGATATTTTTAATAAAATCTGAAAGATTCCTGTCCCTCCATTGAAAGTCTGTTCATCCAAATCTCTGACGATCCAAAACGTTTAGAGATTGTAAAATAAATGTATATGAATCAAGCAGTTTATTCAGATTCTTCCGAAGAGACACAATTGCTTTATATAACCTTGTACTCCAGTTATATCAAATCAAATGCACATGATTATCTTTTGCTTGAAATGTTATGAACAGCAGCTACACAAATTATTCTCCATTTGCTTCTCTGTTTCTAACTCAGGAAGCTCAAGTGTTGGCGTGATGTGAGAATGAACCTCACTGGTTCTTGTGCATCAAACAATTCTTGAGTGTACGTTTACCAAATTTGACTGCTCTACTTGCTGATCAATAATTTTATGTGAATAAAAGCCTAAATCAAATCTGTTCATCATATACAGCGATCGTGTCTCTTCAGAAGACTTGGATTAAGTGTAAACTTCACAGTATGCAGTAAGCAGCAATATGCATAGTTTACTCTAGGCATATGGCTTTCTGTATCAGTTGATCGTTTATTTCTGTTTCTTTCATTTGTTGTCTTGTACCTCATTCTTTCTCCTTTTTTGTTCCTCCCTTTCATGTGTCTTGCAGATGTCCTGTAGTGTGACACTCTTTGAACAAAGCTTCATAAACCCGGGTGAGATGTTGCTGGGGAAAGTGACACACTGCAAGACTCCACTCAGTGGAGAGCACAGGTACATTTGACAGCAGCAGGTTTTCTCAGTCTTTTTCTCTCATTTCATTCTGCACAGCAAAAGAGAGACAGGCTGAGAGGCAGAAAGAGACAGAAATGACTCATTGACAGAACTGGAACTTTTAACCACAGACTCTACAATGTGTGCGCACACACACAAACACTCACTCACACACACACAGGTTTGTTTTTGTGAACTGTGGGGACATGCATTGGCGTAATGGTTTTTATACTGTTCAAACCGTATTTTTTATTACCCTACACCAACCCTACACCTAAACCTGTGCATATAAACCTGTGCACTTTCACAAAAAAACTCATTCTGTATGATTTATAAGCCTTTTGAAAAATGGGGACATGGGGTAATGTCCTCATAAGTCACCCTCTCCTTGTAATACCTATGTCATACCCATGTCATTACACAAATTTGTGTCCTGATATGTCACAAACACACACACACACACACACACACACACACACACACAGGTTTGTTTTGCTATCAAAGTGAGGACATTCCATAGGCGTAATTGTTTTTATACTGTACAAACTGTACATTCTATCCCCCTACACTACCCTTACTCCTAAACCTACCCATCACAGAAAACATTCTGCATTTTTACATTTTTAATAAAACATTGTTTAGTATGTTTTTGAAGCTATTTTAAATATGAGGACTCATGAAATGTCCTCATATTTCATGTTTACGTCGTAATACCAGTGTAATACTCATGTCATTATACAAATTTGTGTTCTCATAAATCACAAAAACGCGCGCACACACACACACACACACACACACACACACACACACACACACACACACACACACACACACACAGACTTTTAGAATATAAACTCATTTAAAACACTTTTAGTATTTCAGCACTTTAAATAATTTATTAATGTATACACTAACAGTGTCCAACAAGAATATCACTGGAAAATTGTGATTTTTTTTTTTTTTTTTTTTTTTTTTTTTTTTTGAGATTCATGAACATTTCCAGCAGTGTAATTTCCACCTCATTAAAAATCACAATTCACTCTGTGGTAAAAATGACAATGACATTTTTAGAATAAAAACTCTTGTTAAAGCTAACAGTCTTAGTAATAATAGACTCATAGTTAGTATTTTATATATCCTAAATACACACAGTTAGGTAATATTTCCACACTTTCTGCATTGACAAAATATATATTAATTGGAAATTACACAAAACAAAAAAATAAAAAATCTGTTTACAAGTGATGTTTACCTTGATTTTACTTTGCTTTCTTTATACATCCAGTGTTTCATATTTAATTTGAAGCATGCTCTACAATGGCACTGTTGTCTCCTTGGTAACCACTTTATTAGAGGAAAAACACGATCACTGTGTAAATGACACAAAACAACTAAAGGAACATTGGCAATTTGAGTTAAAAAAAAACCAAAATAAAAATATATATATATTCACACAATAAATGTTGAAATGATTATCAGATTATCAGTTTTTGCTAACATTTTTGTTTATGATGGATTTGCAATAGTTTAGATTAAAATATTTTTTGGGTCTAAAACAAGGTTAAACAATAAAGGACATTTGAAAAGTAATAATAATGGATGAAGGCAAGGTTAAAAAGTTTAGTTGGTTAAAAAGTAAGGAGTTCACCCAATAATGAAAATTCTATCATCATTAATCACTCTCATGTTGATCCAATTAAAAAAGATTTTAGTTCATCTTTGAAAAACAAATGAAGATAATTTTAATGAAATCTGAGATTTCTGTCCCTCCATTGAAAATCTGTTCACCCAAAAACTCTTACGGTTCAAAATGTTCAGAGATTGTAAAATAAATTTATATGAATAAAGCCGTTTAATCCAAAGTCATATGAAGAGACATGATTGCTTTATATATAACCTATAACCTTGTGCTTCTTCATGATGGATTTTCAATAGTTCAGATTAAAAGACTGTCTGGGTCTAATACAAGGTAAATAATAATGGGCATTTGAAAAGTAATAATAAAGGATAAAGGCATGGTTAAAAAGTTTTGTACAGTTTTATTGTGACCTTCACATAGAGAGAGAGAAAAAAGAAAGAGAGATAAATCAGTTTTGTTTCATTAAAATCAACCTCTGACACATAAAACATTAAAGAAACACCCACAAAAGTAGCTGACTTCAGGCAAGAACTGTATGTTTAGATTGTGGTGGAAAGGTTAGCGCTGTGGTTAAGAGTCAAGTTATGTTAATAAGAGACTAATGCTCCAGCGGACAACATCTGAACAACATATAAACAGAGAGAGCTCTTTTTAGTCAAAACAATTCCACTGTAACAGATCTAAGAGCATGTTTTTCACATGCAATTTAATATCTGTGTGATGAAGAAACATACAGTCTCACAGATTCATGATTATTGTTATTGCATCCACAGTAGAGCAGCAGATGTGTATTTCTGCTCAGACAGGCAAAGGCAATGGCAGAGAGGTATTTTTAGATGGCATGTTATAATAGCCACTACCGGTAAAAATGACATTTCCTGACCACTCCACTGCCATGGTACAGAGTGTTCCACACACACACACACACACGCACAGGGTTTCCATGTTTTATGGGGACATAATTTTTATATTGTACAAACTGTATATTCTATCCCCTCATCCTCCATCACAGGAAACTTTCTGCATTTTTACATTTTTAATAAAACATTGTTTAGTATGTTTTTAAAGCTATTTTAAATATGAGGACTCATGAAATGTCCTAATATTTCACGTTTACGTATGTATGTATGTATGTAAGTAAGTAAGTAAAAAATAAATGAAAAAATAAATAAAAGGAATCTTCGATCAATTCGGAACATTCTACATAGGCAGCAATTGCACTCAAAACTACTGTCAGCAATAAAAATAAAACCTATTATGAATCTAATATTTGAAAACTACCCCATAATAGCACAATTACAGCAATAACACTCTTTTGTGAAGAAACTCCAAAGACAATTTTGTTTTTGAAATGAAACTAATTTAACCCAATTTAATAAATGAAGGCTAGCAGCAAAATATCTTTGGTAATTATATAAGATTAACTCCATTAAGTGCTAAGGAAAGTTGCTGTATTATTTAATTAAAGCAGGTTTTGTATCGAGTTCATTTCCCATGTGAATGATGAGAATTTTTTTAAAAATTTTTTTTAGCATAATTAATTAACAATTACCGTCGCACACCTGCAAGTAATGGATAGATGAGTATGAAAAATCAGAACAAAGTCCAAAAACAGAAGAAGAACTCTCACTCTCAAACTCTCAGACTTGCAAAAGAATCAAAAGCTTTATTAACAACGTTTCGGTCCTGATACCTTACAGACCTTACAGACCCTACAGACATTATGCATATTATGAAGGTCTCAGGACCAAAATGTTGTTAATAAAGGTTTTGATTCTTTTGCAAGTTTTTATCTGTTTTTTTTTTTTTTCTAAGCACGAAAGAAGTAAAAGGAATACGCCTCATGATTTTTTAATAATGCACAAATATTTTATATGAATAAATATCATTAGCTGACTTTGAAAAGAAACCATTATGTATACATTAACCTGAAAATATTTTATTCTATCAAATTCATATCATAATCAATTTTTTATATTCACTGTCACAACAAACATTCGCAACAAGTACACGCTAGACATGAATGGTCCTTTATTATTCGCTATTGCTCTCTCATATGTACACATGCCCTTTAATATTCCAGCTTTTTATTGTAGTCATGAGACAACCATAAAATGCAACCAATGGCCTCCAGTGGACTCGAAACACAAATCAGTAAGATTTAGATTGATGATAAATGCTTCCTGAACTCCCCTCCACTACCAGATCAGTGATTTGCGATCCCTCAGTCGCGCCACAGATCCTGTGATCTCCCGAAGTGGAATAACTTTCCTCTTGGCGTCCATTTGGCCAGTCCCCCCTCCCACTCCAACCATCATGTGCTCGGGATGCCTGACCCATCTTGCCCCTGACAGAGAGGAGGCAGGGGAAAAAATCCCAAATTAAAAGATTAAGGGAGTACATCCCTTCTACCATGCAGCCAATGGTCCACCTCTCACATGCTTTGCATTTTTGTCATTGGCAGTAAAGTTTTACTGTGCCCTCCTACTGCACTTTTACAAGATGTGTAAAGATTAGAATACTGTTTGTATTCCTTGATTCATTTCATGGCCATTCAGCCAAGTTTTTGTCGGGAAAAAAGGAAGACAAGGAATTTTCCACTGAGCTATTTTTGATGCCAATGCAAGTCTTATGTTATGGCCTTATGCCGTTAAATAGTCATGCTTATATTAAATTTAACCCAAACATCATTAACTACTCGGTCCTCAAGTGGAACTAATCAAATTTTATTGAGGCCCGAGGAATGCATTCCGTTGCTGAACCAAAACAGAAACCAAGTGGTGCAATGAGACCACAAAAATCATCCTAAAACCCCTGAAAACATTATTTAAAGAAGATAAGATGTGGTACCATGTCAGTACAAAAATATAACTGCACTAAAGCACAACAGCTGGCTTTGTTTGGACATATGCTCTTGGGTGCTCTATAAGAGCAAGCGATGATCGCTCTGGAAAAATAGGAATGTAGTGGCTGGTAGCTGGTTGTCAGAGCTGTGTCTCCCAGAAGTGTAGATGGATGATATCACTATTCAGAATCCACAGATGTGCCATCAATTACTTTTGTTTGCTATTTCTTTCCCTCTATCTTTCATTGTATACACGCACAAGCACATGACCTCACGCACACACTGGCCCGCAGAAAGTAAACCTTTTTTTGTTGAGTTCAGCAGAAAAACCACAATATCCTTGTGGGCCCCTGACACAAGCCATTGAAAACCAGAGAAAGAAAGTAAGAGAGAAAAAACGAGGGCATAATAAGCTTCACGCTTATTCAAGTTGCACATACACTGATTTTTGAGTCAAGTGATTTTTTTTAATTGCAACTTCAAAATCATCATCATCATAATCACTATCATCATCTTTTGGAAAAAGTTACAAAAAGATATTGTTGGTACATAGATACCCAATCAAGCCTTCTAGGGATATATATTGTTAAAAGAAATAAATAAAAGAGAAATACAATTCTATTTCAATAAGAAAATTAAAAAAAAAAAAAAAAAATCTTGCAAAATGTGTTTACTTAACAACAATAATAAACAATGTGGTAAAAAAAAAAAGATATATATATATATATATATATATATATATATATATATATATATATATATATATATATATTATTTTATTTAAAAATAAATATTCACTAAAAAGAACTTAAAAAATCTGTTTTGCACTATAGATTCTGTAGATTATTATTTTTTTTTCAGTCACGGTCCATGAGGGAATATTTTGGCAAAACTGATATACATTAAGATTGTCCCAATCAGCGCAGCAGGTTTGATTTTATATGTTTGTTGACTTATTATGACAATATATGGCATTATATATATATATATATATATATATATATACACATATATATATATATATATATATATATATATATATATATATATACACCTAATAGTAGATCAGCAACACTTTATAATGTCTCTGATCACCAACATAACGCTTGTCAATATAGGCCTAGTAATTGAAAGGGACAAATATTGCAGCGTCGTATACTATGACCATCATAAACATTTATATATTAATGAAGAGCCCCATTCCATCTAACATCTACTCAACTGTCTGTAAAGAAACTCCATCCTTTATTCATTCATTATGGCAGATTTTTATGATGATTAGAAAGTCACTAGTTTTGAAATCCTTCAACAATTTCTATTCATTGAAATTTTGGTTATATTTTGTAGTTTCTCCGCACCTGTTGTCATGTGCAAGCAGGTTTGATGAAAGCTGATTGGCTTGAATTGTTACCTCTGACAATGATTTGTCAAATATGCGAAAAGAGGCAAATTTCATTTAAGACTTTTGGACTGAATTTTGAATTAAAGAATGAATATCATTTGCATATTTTGTCATCAGAAGAGTATGTACGCGCACCACCAGATTGTTGTAACCGGACCTTAATTTTCAGGTTGCACATGCGCATTTAATTTTGTTTGCAGTAATTAGTTTATCCACAAGGTGGCAACCGTGCTCTGGGGGCGTCTACCTTCGTCACAAGGTAGACGAAGAAAACCTGCATAAACAGAACAGACCGGAACGCATGCAAGCTACTGTGACAATCGAAGCCTATATAGACGACAGATTGTGCGAAGAGATTAGAAAGTACCCTCATTTGTACAACTCTAGCATGAAAGAACACAAGTATATTTACATGGGTTGTAACTCGTGGCAAGAGATTGCTAAACTGTGCATCCGTCAAACGCCTGTGTACATGTACGAGTCAAGTGAAATATACTTTGCAAGGCTGTGCATTTGACTGTGCTGTGTTAAAAAAAACACAAAGTATACCCAGGCCTTAACTTGCACATGCTCTGTTGTACGTGCACCATCTGCGTAGTCTCAATAATTGGGCTCCACACGGACGGGGTATGCGGATGTCCACGGATCCTTCTGATAACGAAAATTATGTCATGTGTACGGTGCGCGGACGAGGAAGGCCGAAGTATACTTTGGGCTTCAGGGCCAGGGTATACTTCCATTTCCGCATTCCGGACACATCTCGAGCGCAGTCGTGTCCACACAGCTTTCAAAGAATGCGGATGAGCGTGGATGGCTGAGTTCTACACATGTAGTACTATAGTTGTGACTCTTCTGTCTTTTTTGCGCATGCGCTGTTGTGTCCACACAGTCTCAAAAATTGGGCCTATATAGGTCTATTATACTATAGGCTATACTGTTTTACACTCACATAAAGAACTATATATATAAACTACTGAGTTTTTCATGCCTTGTGTGGCCTGGTTCACCAAGAGTGCCTGACACCCCTGTATGGATGAGTCTGTTTTGGTTTATAGACATCATAAAGTTTGGGTTTTTTCACCCTGTTTAGTTATCACCAATAACTCAGCCTTGAGCATAGTGTCATCACCATCTTAATTACTAACAGAGCCTTTTAAAAACATTCACCAGCTATTCTTTCTTTTATTGTGACAAACACAGAAATACACAGCTTTGTTTCATTACAGCAGTCACAGCAGCCACATCAGCAAAAGCAAAGAGCAGATAAACACACAGAAAGGAATGTAGGACAAAAAGTAAGCACTTGAACATGAATTTAATGAAAGAGTGGCTTCTATTATTCGACAATAAACAGAGAAATCACATCTCTGGATTCTAGTTTTCTTAATCCAGTTCCATTTGAAGTTTCAAAAAAGTTAAAGGAATATGGAACACATTTTTGTACACTAGAGACTATAAACACACAAATACTATCATATTTTTTTATATAATTTTTATTAAACATCCTATTTATTTAAAATGTCACATCTAAGCCTGCTTTAAATACTTCAAAAATAAACAGATGAATAAGCCAAAAAGACAATGAAAAAAAGAAACTGTATTTAATAGTTGGAGAGTTGAAAAGATAATATTAATATCTTAATATTAAAATCCTCTGGGGGTGGGGGGGGGGGGGGGGGGGGGGGGGGGGTTGGGTGGGGGGGGGATATTATGTATATGTGACAATGAGGCACTGCCTCCTCTCACATATTTTTTGCATACATTTTGCCATTACCTCCATCCCACACCCCCATTCCATGCCACACTTTGGTATCTCAAAGAAAACACAATGAGGGAGACAAAAGAGACCCTGCCTCCTTCCCTTGAAAAACTTTTATGTTCTAGCAATTATTTTCTCATTTACTCTTCCAATAAAACACACCTGTTAGAATTGAATGTTTATAGGAACAAATTAAGTGATGAGAAGGAAGAAAAGTGGAAAGGAGTGAAAGAGTTCATTGTTCTTCATCAAATGGAGGAGAGCTTGGATTTGTTTAGAGTAGAGTGGAATGGTCCACTCATGGTTTAAGGAAAAGATGGTGGGGAATAGCGGCAGATGAGATACAGCTTCCAGAAAACGTTCATCTTCAAACACTCCTATGAAAATATCCCCCTCTGACCCATCACTACCCCACTATGCATCCAGATGTGAGCGAGAAAGAAAAACAACGAATGGCAGAGAAATGTAAACCGCTGGAGAGAGTGAGAGGCAAGAAAAAGAGCCAAGATGTCGTCTGAAGATATTTGGGTTTGCAGTTTCCAGCTGAGCGTTCAGACAGCACATTCTCTGGGTGTTCTTTATATGTGTTCAGAGAGACCTCACTATGGATGCCCTGAGACTGGAATGGAGGAGAGTAGAGAGTTGTAATTATGCCTCCCCCTAAACAGCTTGTAGGCTGCGAGCCAGAGTGCCTTCTGTGAATTGCAATTGTGTGTGTGTGAGAAAGTGTGTATACCAGTGGGTCCGCCAGCTGGACAGATGATTCAAGGGCCTTTAATATCCTGTGGAGACCCTGTTAACACATAAGCACGTGTGCTCACATTCAGACACAGACATATGTGTGTGTACTCCAATAACTGCAACCGGTGCAAATCCTGTTACAAAAAAAATCATCCTTTTTTTTCATGATAAATCAAGTGCAGAAAAAAAATGGAGACATTTGAGACAAACTCAATTAATTTTCTTTTTTTCCCTAAAAACAACAACAAAGTCTGGGTTACATTGGGGCACTTTCAATATAAGTGAATAGGACCAATCTGTAAATGCTAAAATACTCAGTGTTTCAATAGTACAGCCACATGGCATGAACAATATGCATGTTAAAATGTTGTTAGTATGAAAAAAAAAAAATGCTTACTAATCTTTTCTTTGAAAAGTTACATCCATTTTTACAACTTTCTGCCATGGCAACAATGCCTAAAACCCTAAAATCGATGTAAAAAGAATGAGAATAACTTTACAGCCTAAATAATACACATATTTTAACTAAGCAACCGAGTGCTTTTATAAAATTGCATGCTTCAGTCCTCAAAAAAACTGGTCCAACCACTTCCATTGCAAGTGAAAATGAGGGATGAGTCAAAATTATTGGTTACACTTTATTTCAATGGTCTGCTTTAGACATTAAGTATAAGTTACTATAAGTAACTTTGCAACTACATGTCAACTAACAATCATTAGAGTATTAGTAGACTGTTAGTAGACTGTTAGATAAGGTGTTAGGTTACGGATAAGTAGAATAAGTTGACATGTAGTTTCAAAGTTACTTATAGTCAGACTCAGTAGAATGTCTGTTGGGAGACCATCAACATAAAGTGTTAGCAGATATAAAGCAGACAGTCTACTGATACTCTAATGGCTGCTAGTTGACATGTAGTTGCAAAGTTACTTATAGATAAATCAACATGCTGTGGTAAACAAATGCAAACAAAGAGCTTCCCAACATAACAGATGCAAAAAAACAACAAGTGATTAACTTTAAAATAACACCTCTAAGACTGTAGTGATCCAGATTGTTGAGCATTTGTTAGCCGGTTTGCATGAGCCTGTGGGTGTGTATATACATATATATATATATATATATATATATATATATATATATATATATATATATATATATGTATTCATAGACCTACTTTGTTAGCCACAGAAATCTGGAACTGTGCAACCCTCTCTCAGTTTTCCACCATATGGCAAGCATGGGACTTTGGTGCATTGCAAGGGCCACAGGAGACAAGAAGAGGGAGACAGAGAGAGATTGGTAGAGTTTACTTTGTGCAGTGTGTGTGTCTGTGTGTGATTGTGTGCCTGAGTGAGTGATTGAGTGAGCTGGAGACAAGGAGGGCGTTCTGGAATTGATTTATCACCGTTTGGAACGGGAGGGGTGTGTGTGCGTGAATGTGTGAAGGGACTGGGCTTTTCTGAACTTACGGCGTGCCAGACTGACAGGATACTTACTATGCTGTACACTAGAGAAAGAAAGAGATAAAATGTAAAACAAGCCTTTAGATATGCACACAACTAAAATGCAACTCCATTCAGAGCATTATTCCAGCAGTATACATTACTAATATACTAGATTTCACTAACCTAGATTCCAGGCCTGTATGACTTTCTTCTGTGGAACACAAAAGAAGGTATTTCAAACCTAAAGGGATCCAAACAACCGTGGATGCCATTGACTTTCATTGCATAAATAAAACGCTTCACCATTTTTTTTTTTTTTAATTTTTCTATTATTTTTTTTTTTTTTCAAATAGATTTTTCAAAATATCTTCTTTTGTGTTCCATAGAAGGAGGTTTGGAATATAATGAAAGCAAGTAAATGATTCCATGCCTTCTTCTATTTTCATTTCTGGGTGAACTATTTATTTAATATTGAGTAACTTACATTTATTTGCATTTACATTTCCTGAAAGTTACCACTGCAATAATAGTGTTTATTTCCTGAATGACTTATTGTATTTGAACAAATTAGCTGATTTGCTAACATATCAGGTGAGCATTGTATTACAGTTACAAGTGGTTTAAATATCCAATCTGAGTGAAAATGCTGCATGTTAACAATTTATGTAAATTTAAATTGGTTTGAGAGGGGTGGGATAAACTTTTTTCTAATCCGTAAACACTTGATCGGATTGAAAACTAAAACTGGAAAGGCTTTGACAGGTTTGTGTTTGTGCTGATAGGTTTATATTTAACAACATAACGTGTCAATAATTTTCGATCAGATTCCAATCGGATACACAAATAATCAGATTTGGACTGACAGTGTGAACGTAGCTTCAAATCAGAATTAATCTTTTGACATGCGCACACTGTACACATATACAGAGTTTCCCACTGTTGTTGCATACTTTCATTTAGCCTCGTTCAGGAATTATTTCATCTTCTTAATTTTTCAAGTTAATCTTCTAAACGACTTTACTTTTTTATTTTTATTTTTTATTTTTTAATACATTAACTAAATAAATGATTTGTTTTGTTGTTGAGTCAATAAGTGTTTTTGAACGAACTGGTAAAATGAACTGGTAGCCTCCGCCTACTGGCGTAACTATGTAACCAGCAGAAAGAGTCACTAAAAAACCCTACTACACTGTAAAAAAAGAATGGTTGGTTTAACTTAAAAAAAATTTAGTTACCTGGTTGCCTTAAAATTTTGAGTTCAATTAAATTAAAAATTTTAGTTAATGTAATGAAGGCAATTGGTTAATCAACAGGAACTCAAAATATTTTGTTATCTGAGACACATTAATTATTTAAGTTGATTTGACAAAAGAAAAATGTTCTGATAACAAATCATGAAAATACTTTTTTTACAGTGTACTAATGCACAGACTGTAGAACGTGCAAACACGGACAAGTACAGTGAAAAAAATGAACGAGTTACCCACAAGTTAAATAATAGTACCACAATTAATTGCTAAATAGCCCACTGATGCACGCTTTATGTCCTGTTTGCACTACATGTCCGAGTTTACACTACATACATTTATGAAAGTGAATTCTATCTCAGCCCACACTACCATAATCTTCCATCTCTTCAACCTCAAGAGAGGTTACAAAGAGCCTCCCACTGCTCCCTCTCACATCATTACTGCGCTTTGAAAATAAAGAATCTAGAAAAAGCGTTTAATTCCAGACAAACTGATACATCATTGCACTTCTGTAGGCCACAAGGGCTCCATTGATCGGCTTGTTTTCAAGGCAGGGAAGGAAAAGTGAAAACTGAGCCACTCAGGTTTTTTCCTTTTTCAGAATTCCTTTCACCTTCTTTAATCAGCATTCTCTGATTTTGCTGAGCAATAACTGCAAATATTCATATTCTATTTTCTGTTATATCTCATTTATCATGCTTCATGTGCAATAGCTCTAAGTACTTTGAATGCTTTAGCAATTTTGTACATTTTCACAGCTTTTCCAATAAAGCTTGCCTCTGAGATAGAAAGCGAGAGACGAAGCACATTATGCTGCACTATTTTTGGTTTTTCAGTATTTTCTCTGTATGCCACTCAAATCCAGCAATACACATGCACGATTATTAGTCATGCCAATAAAGCGCATTAAAACTGATACAGATACAAATGGAGAGATTACAAAATGTCATCTTCTCATATTTATGAAGAGAAGCTTTTGTCCTTGTAATTCCACTATAATTCAACCTCTAAAAATACACTCATTAATTATTGAAAACTATAAAACTATTTGAGTAACATGACTAACGATGAGGGCAGAATTATATTGATTTTCAAAGATGATGTTTCAGCATTGAGACTGCTAATTACTATCACCCATTTGACCAACAAAGACATGTAACATCTCTAACTTGGTATTTAAAAGTGCACAAGCTCATTAGTGGTGAACATTCAACCCCAAAAGCAGCAAAGAAATGAGATCTAGTAGCTCTTGCAGTTCAATTTAAACTGTACTCCTTGTTTTCTCCCTTACACTCACTGAGGAGAATAACAAAGGATAACAAGCTGTTTCAAAATCCTTCATGTTAACGACTAGAATTTCGCCCAGACAAAAAGCTAGCTTGACAAAAGAGATAGCGACCACGATGATGACAAATCTTGTCAGAGCTGCAGTTCGTGTGTGTTTGCGATAAAGTTATTCAGCAGCTTTTGTTCCTCTCTCTTTTAGTCTGCTGTCCCCTCACTCTCAGGGTGTCTGATTGGCGGCTGAGTGGGAAGTCAAAGGTCATGTGAAGCCTGACAAAGGGCCCAGGCCAATACAAAAGTTACTAAGTGTGTCAGATTGGGAGGGGGTCCTGAAGGAGACCTCCTGCCTGGTGCCCTAACAAAGAACCATCAGCATGTGAACAGCCACGAGTGTCAGCACTCCGGTCCGGTGCTCCATCCCCCCACAGAGGGCCTCTCTCATGGCATGCCCTCTGTCGCTGCAGGGGGAACTCACTGGATAAGCGTTAAATCACTGGCTGGCATAAGGGATCATGTGTGTTTGGGCTGGGGGGTTGCTAAATGTGACGGCAACAAAGAACAAACCAAAGTGTGCCTCTTGTTTTCTTTTCAAAAAAATTTTTTTTTAAACTTGGGGCGGGATGGGGAATGCAACACAAAATGTACAAGAGCACAGGGAATGCGAGTCAGTTGATTTGGCACTCAGATGGGAAGCCAGTGGAACGTTTCCAGCAAAGTTACAAATAAGGCTACTTAGCTGTGCTCCTCCATTAAAAAAAAAAAAAAAAAAACATGTCTCGGACTATGAAAACTATGTTCCCTAGGCTGGTCATTGGTGGCCTTAAGTCACACTGTATTGAGAGCGGCCTTGTGTTGACCAGGGACAGAATGAATGAATGCCCCGAAGCCATTTAGTCTCTTAACAAATTTAGCACTTAAACAATGCCATCCCAGCCCATCAATCTTAAACTTGGCGTACAGAATTAACGACCTCGCTTAATGACTGATAGCCAGAGCCTACACGGTCCACTTATTAGCGCCACTGTTCACATCTTAAGGTATTCAAACAAAGAGACTCGACTTCTTTCTCTATTCTCTCATGTGTTTCCCCAGCTTCTTTAGTTACAGTGATGAGACTCTGGGGTTGTTTGGGTTTGAGTCGAACGTCAACAAAGCCTTAAAACTACAGAAACTGGAGATCATTAGCTGCCTTTCTGGAGCTGTTCTTAATTATCAAGCCCACACTCTGATTCAAGCTAATTGCCCATTAGCCAAACAATTAGCTATCATGCTAACACTGACTAGCAGTAAAAGGATTGTAAAGACCCCACATTCCACAGTAGGCTAATGTGATGTTTAGTTTCTTTTTCTCTTTGGGCAATTATTTTAGCTTATGAATGAGAAGTATACTGCAATCATAAATGAGATAAGGCTCTTAGGATTTTAAGACTGTAATAAGCACTGAAATGTCTTAAAGCACTTCTGGATCTTTAGTACTGTGGACATTCATAAAAAAACACATACTCAGTGCTGTTATTGAAATATTTTTGTTAATTTAAATAAAGCTGAAATAAAATATAACTATTATATGACAATCAAAATGAGAAATTGTTGCCATGGAAACAAACTGAAAAATAAGTTGAAGTGCTACAATTACTAAAACACTGAAATAAAAAGAATAAAGCTAAATAGAATAAAAAATAAATACATTTTGAAATAAAAAACTGAGAATATACAGTAAATATCAAAGGGATAGTTCACCCAAAAATGAAAATTATCCCATGATTTATTCACCTTTAAGCCATCCTAGGTGTATATGACTATCTTCTTTCTGATGAACACAATCAGAGATATATTTATAAATATCCTTAGTCCTCCAAGGTTTATAATAGTTGTGAATGGGGCGCCGAGTTTTGAAGCCAAAAATAATCCGTGACCGGTCATTTGTTTTGCTCTATCCTCTTCGCCTCCGCATTTGTCATTACGTTATGCGTCAGGTCAAAGGATACTCTTCCGCCGCAAATCGACTTGCGCATTTTGCATACGGTTGTCCACCGGAAGCTAGTTATTTGAATTTATAAAGTTTTAAATATGGATATTTTTCTTACAAAGACGCATCGCTTCACTTCAGAAGACCTTTATTAGCCCCCTGGAATTGTATGAATTACTTTTTTATATGGATGGATGCATTATTTTTGGCTTCAAAACGCAGCCCCCCATTCATAACCATTATAATCTTTTATGTTTGTCTAAAAGAAGACAGTCATATACACCAAGGATGGGTGAGTAAATCATGGGATAATTTTCATTTTTGGTTGAACTATCCCTTTAAATGTTTTGTCAATGATACTTTGAAAAGACTTACATAAACACAAAATGTTTCAAAAATCAAACAAAGAGCATCTGTTCTGGCCTAATTACAGTTTCATAGCTGCCTTAAAAAACCACTAGACTCTAGCAACAGCAGGATCTATATGGTATTCAATGACACATATTTTCCTGGATTTTCAAGCCTTAAAGCAACAGACACTGATTTCCTTGTAAATCCACAGAATGCCTGGACAGATATATGGAATAATGCATGAATGTTATGAATGGACAGACAGACGATGAAGGAGCGCTGAGGTCGGCACATATGCACTCTTAAGCTGACCCGAAGCCAAAAAGTGTTTGGATTAGACAGAATGGGCAGACGATCACTTCCTCTAGCAATAAAATTATCCTCTTTACCCTCCATTGGAACCAGAAAGATAAACATATTCACTGTTTTTATAGGTGTGTGTGTGTGTCTGGAGTTTTAATTGAACCCATTAGGAGGAGAGATAGAGTTACTTGGCTTAACTCAGAGGGGGTTCCGTCACTCTCTGGCTCTTACCATAAAAAAAAACAAAAAAACTTTTATACAGGAAGCAGTCACAGGCCATAAACTGGGATTTTTGTATTTATTTTTATTATTTTTTTTTTTTTTAATTTTGCAAGGCGTTACTTAAGAATACATTAGTTTATTTCTTAGTTCGTTAAAGTATATATTTCTCATTCATATTTGATACAAATTTTCTAAAGACCCATTTAGGGTGGAACAATATGTTCTTTCCCTTGTAAATCACATTTTAAAACCCGCAGCACAGAAGACATTCATTTGATACAAAGTGTAATCTAAGGGTGAAGATCTGCAGGCGAGAGTCTTAAACTGCTAAAAAATCCAAAAATAACATAAAGGGAGTGTGAAGAAGAAACTGGAGAAACCGGAGAGTACGAAAAAGAGAGTCGGAAAGTAGCGGGGAGAGAAAGTGGCTCTGTTTCTTTGTGTAAGGTGATCCTTCGTTCATAAGAGTTTCCACAGAAATCAGGCTGACATTGTGAACACGTGGCGCGCTGCCGTCCCAGGCTCCCCGAAAAAGACCCCCACACATCTGCCAAACCAAGCAGACTGAGCGGAGGGAAGAGGGAAGGAGGGAGGCTTTAAATCTATTGCATACTGAATGAACCCCCTTCAGAAATATGTCACCTTTGAGCCCCCACATGCGCCGAAGTCACCAATGCCCCCAGAAGTGTGCGTTCTTTGTGCTCTCCGAGAAAAGAAGTGTGTCGAGAAGAACGAACAATAGGTTGTTTTTCCCTCATCTCCGGCACTGTCATGTTTTGTGAAGTCGTTCTCAGAAAAGCCTTTGAACTAAAAAGACGAGTTATTCCTCCATGTTGAACAAAAACACAAGAGGTTCCATTTGTCAATATGCAGCTCTCTGATCAGCTGAAGGTGCAAAAGAGAGTGAATTGTTTCTTCTTGAAATCAGATAACCATTTCAAGGTAACTGGGCTATGATGATCAAAAGCAGAAGAGCGGTGTGTTGTGAACTCTAAAATAATAACAGAAAAGCGTTTTCTGAATGTGACATCAGATAAGGCGCAGGTTAGTGGCATGCACTGAAGTAAGGTATCATTCAGCTACAAAAACAAGTGATCAGATGACAAAGCAACAGCTGCCAGACGGACTGGAATTGGCCTCTTACACACACTCTGTTGCGTAGACACACTCTTGGTCTGTCTTTTTGGGACAAAAATCTGAAAACAGAACATTCATGTCTTTGTGGCTTGCTAATGTGAGCCGAGTTAGACTGAATATCAAACAGCTGCTTCTCTAAATGTTGGATCTCTGTGTCTTTTTGGTCAAGTGCCAATGCGGGACTCCTCTTTTCCTTGATTTATACTTTAATTCTGAGATATTGCCAAAAAACGTTCACCAAAAGCTGAAAATTCTGTCATCATGTACTCACCCTCATGACTTTCCAAATCTGTGTGATTTTCTACCTCCTGTGGAAAACAAAATAAGATTATTGGTATTTTACACTGCCGTTACAAAACTCAAACAAAATCCTATCTCATGAGAAAACATACCTATTTGATGAATTAATATGAATTTGTACAATGTCATTCGGAAAGCATGAAGGTCCACACCCAAACCTAACCATCAGTGGTGCGTAAACAGATTGTGTGAAAATGTACAAATGATGTTATATGAATTCATGTTAGCCACCAATTCACCAAAAAACATATTTATGAATTGCTATGAAAGTGTGTTGAACAAAATGCAGGAATGATAAGAGAGGAAACTCAAGTGAACTTATACTGCACATTTAAACATCCAATGATATATGGCGCATTATCTGATGTTTGGTGTCAAGATTATTAATTGTAACTGCAAATTGTTCCTGACATATCTCTGATGAGTTGATAAACCCATCTACGATTTAGGAATCCCTGACTACGAGATGCTGACAGCACACTTTTCCATAATAATTTCCATAAATGCCACATATCATAGTGCGGAAAGCAGAGCAAGAGATTTCAAACTCTTTGGAATGCCTTGATTTGCAAACAATTAGATTAAAAGGGAATTTCATCCAACACCCTTTAAAAAATAAGTTCAGCAAAGGACCATTTCATAAAGTGTTAGTTTACACAATCATGAACATTCCAAAACTGTTTGACTCAGGTCTCAGTGGTTTTGTCTATACAATGAAAATCAGTGTGGTTCAGTGTTGTTTTGAACCCCATTGACTTTCATTGCATGGACAAACACAGTTAAAATATTCTTTAAAATTGCAAGTCATACAGATTTGGAACAACATGGAATATGGAATGATTCTTCCATGCACAGGTACAAAGAACTAGACAATATAAAGTTCTCTTTGGAACGTAAAGGGCTTTTCTATGACATTGGATAGCAAAAACCTCTTTGGTTTGTATTAGAACCTTTTTAAGAGTGAACATGGAGTTTGTGGGAAGGCAGATTTCTCTCCATGACTCATGTGGAAGAAATAAATCTTGTTCAAGTATAAACAGAAATTGCATGATCGAAATCAGCAAACTATTTCTAAACAAACGCACGTGTGCGTAACTAACGTCTCGAGAATGCGTGTCCTGTTGCATAAATCTCTAACTCTTCTTCGTACGCAACCGCCAAAATGTAAGACGTGCGTTAATAAAGGTTTCATTAAGGGCACATGCCAAATGCTTGTGACCTGCCACGAGCCGAGAGAAAGACAGCGGGCAGAGGAAGTAAAAAAACGGGAGGGACGATTTGCAGAGCAAAGAAAGAACGGTATGAGAAATAAGGAGGAGGGGAAAGAAGTTGCCACACAGGCGGCAGATGCTCGCGTGCCTTTACAAACACCCACGGTGCCCTCTCGACCCGCGGCGCCGGAGCATTCCGCCGTGATTCCCTCCTCCCTCCGCGTTCAGCTTCCCCGCCGGTTTCCAAGGCCCCTCTGCGAATTGCGACGTCCCACCTGCCAGGCTCCATTGTGCGCGTGATCCTTTTTTCATTTCAATGACAAAGTTCATTCCCCCCATACCCCTCCCTCTCTTCCAGCCCGGGGTGACTTTACGACCACAGCTTGAAAATGCATCTCAAATACCCCTGTTCACACACAAAAAAAGCCATCTGATGAGAACATATGACGCCGCCAGATTTCAACACCCGCTCATATTGTAGGCCATGCATGCTTAATTGGGCCGCTGCTGTAAAACTATGTACTTGATTATAGCTTAACTACAGTCAACTGTTTGGTCACTTTATGAACAAAGCAACACATGACGACTTTTTAAATGAAAAACGTGAAGACAAATGCTCAATCAATAGTTTAAAATATAACTGTGTCATTTGGTTCTCATACAGACTACTTTATGAGTGCACAGTACTGCAGAAAACTGCACAGAAAGAAAAAGAACATAATCTTATATATATATATATATATATATATATATATATATATATATATATATGCTTATTATTTTTCAGAGCTAGCTATGCTATCTCATGCACTTAATTCTAGTATGTAAATAGGATATGTGATTAGCACCACAAGTTTCTTATGCGCATCTGCTTGGGCACATGCGCGTCTTCTCCTTTTATGGCGTGTGAATAAAACCACCCACTTGTTTAAAACGCACCGACTTGAAATTCTTTGAGCATGAAATGTGATTAGCAAAAAGTAATGAAATTACATTTCGAGGATGACTTTCAAACTAAAAGTTTCCCGAATGGATAAGAAACTGTAACTTGCATTAGTAAAACGTAACTTTAATTATGAGTGTGACAAACGCCTGCGGTTTAGATGGGAAAAATGTCCTGCACTTTGGCTCTCTGGGTGCGACACATTCTTGACGACATACTGAAAACACTAACTACAATATTACATTTGCTTACAAAAATCAGTGATTGATGGGCTGTAGTCAGGGTCACTGCTGTGTTGAGCAGATTCGAAGAGCACAGCTTCAGACTTCAGCTGGCCCACGACAGATGGACAGCCACAGGTCACGGGACCGAATTTCAATGCATTCTCACGGTGCATCTCCATAGTGCACACGTTCTGTTTATCAGAACGACTCTAGTATAAACATTAAGTAGTAATCATTCAACCATTACTGAATTTGTTGTAGTGTTTAAACATAGACTACTTTTATGTGCGTTGCAATTGTGCACTACAAATGCGTGACGCGCAAAGGATCAGATGCCTTATGGATAAAGTTCAAATGGGTTTATTCGATAAAAACATACAGTGAAATGGACAAATTCTCGTCGTGTGTCCTGAAAATGTGCTTTTTGCAAGACTGACTGATATAATTACTGGTTTGTGTTTTCTGGACGTTTGAACCAGATGGCCGTGAAACTTCAAGAAGCTCATGTTTGCTTTTTGTTTGTGGGTGAATGCGCATAATGATGCTAATGCGGCAGAATCAGAGATGGTAAGTCGTAAAGTGGCATTGTGCATGGGGGCCGAGTGTGACCTCTGTGAGAAATCACATTGACTGCGGGTTAAGGGAGGTTGGGGGAATCCCTTTCACAGCGCGCGATTCGCCACGCGCGCAAACTCCTCCAGCGAGACACAATAGCGCGCTGATGTGCTATCTGATATCCTCCAGTTACCCTTCATCCCAGAACTCTAACTGTGGTTTAGAAATTTTATTTATAAAGTTCTCTGGAAACTATGTGTAGTATACATTATAGGCTATGGTATATATATAATGCAGTATATACCTATTATAATGGATAGCCTTTTTTCTTACTCAAGATTATAATATAATGGGTGCGATTTTAAATATTAGAACACTGTAAAAGTTTAATTGCTGCTTTTTTAAGTAAAATTAAGCCAATGTGACAAGCTGCAGGGATCAACCACTTGTTTAATTAAAGTTAAATGACAAACTGAACTAAAACTCTGACGCATAAAATCGAGTAGAAATGGCAGAAATGTTAAGTTATATAGATAGAAATAAATATGTTATGATGATGAAAACATTTCTACAGTGGGAAGTAACCCAAAGTGTGCCGGGGTGACTCGAGAAACGTTGGTCTTGAATAAATGTGTCCTTTTTTCTATTGTTATGGCACACTTCTAAAACTCTATCCTCCTCATGGCGAGATCTGCTTGCCAGCTCCACCTCAATCACTGCTCTTTCTTTCCTTCATTCTGCCTTTTCTTTTCTTTTCTTTTAAGGGATGTACAGCCGTGGGGCGAGGAGGGGAGGCTGGAGTTTGGAGAGGGTGGGGGCCACAGTCTGAGGTGGGCTGCAAGGGGCCAGTCAGTGTTCTCAGAGTCACAGACAGAGCACACACACACAAGGAGCTGCGCCTCCCACACACCCGCGCACCAACTCACACACAGTCAGACGAAGAGGAAAGTGGATGTGTGCAGGAGCAATACCGCGTCTTGATGCTTTCTCCGAGGCGCTGAAAACACACTGAGAGGGGAAGTGCTGGTTCCTCGACTCCACATGCATCTGATCTGAGGATTTACCATGCTTTAATTTACACCGAACAACCGAGCAGCCAGTTTTCTCTGTATGCGGAATAAGTACTTTGCGCACGGCTTCAAAAATGGGAACAACTAAATATCCCAGCGACAGGAATGTACTGTTTTGCAAGATGCTTCTGAAACTTATACTTCTGGCGGTCGTGGCGCACAGTGCTTCGGGGAAGACTTTGAAATACAAAGTTTTGGAGGAGCAGAGAGTTGGCACGGTGATTGCCAGACTGAAAGAGGATGTAGCCAGTATATTATCCAAACTCCCGAGCTCGGTGTCCCCGCGCTTCCGCGCGATGCAGAGAGGCAGCACTGCTCTACTCTCTGTGCGCGAGGAGGACGGAGAGATCAGCATCGCCACCAAAATCGACCGCGAGAAGCTCTGCGAGAAAAACTTAAATTGCACTATCGAGTTCGACGTGATCACGCTTCCCACGGAATACCTCCAGCTGTTTCACATTCAAGTGGAAGTGTTGGACATCAACGACAACGCTCCGCAGTTCTCGCGCGCCATAATCCCCATAGACATATCAGAGAGCGCGTCTGTGGGCACGCGCTTCCCTTTGGATAGCGCGTTGGACCCGGATGTCGGCGAAAACGCGCTACACACCTACTCGCTCACTCGGAATAACTTTTTCAAAATCGATATCAGGACGAGAACGGATGGCGCAAAGTATGCAGACCTTGTTGTGATGAGAGAACTTGACAGGGAAACACAGTCCAGCTACCAACTACAACTCACAGCGTCAGACTCTGGCGTGCCACCGAAATCTGGCTCAACCCTGCTTAAAATCAGCATATCTGATTCCAACGATAATAGCCCGGTGTTTGACGAGCAGGCTTACGTGGTCAACCTCTTGGAAAATTCATCACTGGGGACGCTACTGGTGGACCTCAATGCCACAGACCCAGATGAAGGCAATAATGGCAAAATAGTGTACTCTTTCAGCAGCCACGTGCCACCCAAAATCCTAGAGACGTTTAAAATTAATCCAGATAATGGCCACATCACTCTAATTAAGAAAGTAGACTACGAAACTACTTCCTCGTACGAAATAGATGTGCAGGCTCAGGATATGGGTCCCAACTCCATTCCAGGCCACTGTAAGATAATCATCAAAGTGGTTGATGTCAACGACAACAAGCCAAAAATCAACATTAACCTTATGACTCAGGGCAAAGAGGAGGTGGCCTACATCTCAGAGGCCTCTCCTGTCGATACCTTCATCGCATTAGTGCGCGTGGATGACAGCGACTCAGGTCTAAATGGTGAGGTTGTGTGCCATCTTCATGGCCACGGGCATTTTCGCTTGCAGAAGACTTACGAGAACAATTACATGATTCTCACAAATGTCTCTCTGGACCGTGAGAAACGCTCTGAATATAGCCTGACGGTGATCGCTGAAGACCATGGCTCGCCAAGCATGTCCACCATCAAACACTTCACAGTGCAGGTGCAGGATGAAAACGACAACCCTCCTCGCTTCGAAAAGAGCCGGTATGAAATCTTCAAGTCTGAGAACAATTCACCCGGGGCATACCTGACATCAGTGGTGGCCACTGACCCAGATTTGGGCTCTAATGGTCAGGTGACCTATTCAATTGTAGAGAGCCAGGTCCAAGGTAGCTCTATTTCAACCTATGTGACCATTGACCCATCCAATGGGGCTGTGTATGCGCTCCGAAGCTTTGATCGGGAAGAAGTTGGCCGGCTTTCGTTCACCGTGCAGGCGCGGGATGGCGGAGGCCCAGCTTCTCTGAGCAGCAATGCCACTGTTTTGCTCACTGTACTAGATGAAAACGACAACCCACCCATCATTGTTGCTCCACTACTAATCAACCACACAGCTGAGGTGCCATTATGGCGGCATGCCGAGCCTGGTCATCTGGTGACAATAATCAAAGCCACAGATCGTGATGCAGGGGCCAACAGCGAGTTGACTTGCTCCATAGTTAGTGGTAATGATGAAGGACTCTTTGTTATTGACCCACGCAGATGTGAGTTACGAACCAACGGAAGCGTAGAGGCCTCTGGGCATGAGGGATTTGATCTCACAATCCTGGTACAAGACAGAGGGGCATCAATTCGACTCTCAGCAAGGGCAGTTCTGCACATTAGCCTGCGGGACTATCCAGAAAGCTACTCCCTGAATCCTTCAGACATAAACAACCAATCGACTCTAGACGTGTCTATGATCATCATCATCTCCCTCGGTGCCATCTGTGGCGTACTTCTCATTGTTATGGTGATGTTTGCAACCAGGTGCTCGAGAGAGCAGAAGGACCCAAGACACTCCTATAACTGCAGAGTGGCTGAGTCCACCTACCAAAACCATCCCAAAAAACCAGCCCGGCAAATCCACAAGGGTGATATCACATTGGTCCCCACGGTTAATGGGACCCTGCCTGTGAGGGCCCATCCTCGCTCCCCGTCAGCCTCACCTGCTCCAGAGAGTCGCCAGAGCCACCACAGCCGCCAATCACTCAACAGCCTAGTCACCATCTCCTCCAATCATGTGCCAGAGAATTTCGCCCTAGAGCTTGCTCATGCCACACCACCTGTCGAGGTAAAAAAAGTGTTCAGTACCTAGTTTTTTGTCAACTTTTTATTCCTGACTATTTAATTCCCCCTAAACCTGTTACAATATCCAATATGTTTGTTTCATTTATAGCATGTTTATTTGCATATCCATAGATTGTTTCATCATGCTTAAGTATCCATCCAAATCATTCCCTCATTCACCCCACCAACCCCCACCCCCATCACTACCATGGTTTGTCTGTATTTGTGTTGGTTTGCTGTCTGGTCTGCCATTATTCATTTTTATTTCCATTTTTTTCTTTCTTTATTTGTTCCCCATCCTGTTTCTTTTTCTTTTTGGCTATAGCAAGTCTCACAGCTTCTGTCCATACTTCATCAGGGCCAGTACCAACCCAGACCCAGTTTCCGTGGCAACAAATACACCCGGAGCTACAGGTAACCAATCACACTTCAGCCTGTTGCCACCTTTACAGACCATCCTACAGGGGGTTCAAAGTTCTATTCCGTGAGAGCCTGGACACCCTGGAGCACTTAAGTAACAGATGCTGATGATACATGACAGCCTAATCAAGTCAACTGCCCTTTTTTAAAGCCTTTTTTCCCCCTTTATGCATAAACTGCTCCCTCCTTAAGAGGCTCATTTCATTTGTTACGCAACCAATAAGTTAAAAAGTAAAACAAAATATGTATGACAATGCATATACAGCAACTAAATCAAAGCGATTGTAATAGCTAATTGTTTGTTCTTTGTTTCTAGGTATGCTTTGAATGAGATGGATAAGTTCAGCCTGAAGGACAGTGGACGAGGGGATAGTGAAGCAGGAGACAGTGATTGTGAGATGGGGAGGGAGTCTCCTCTACTTGGAGAAGGATTCAGTGAGCTCTTCACTCCTGATGGACACCACAGACTGCATCCAAGTAAGCAAGAGATTAGATGCTGATGAGGAGTCCTTTTTAGACCACGTGTGGCTGTAGATATCAGGCCTTGGTTTCACAAAATTTGGACATAGCTTTAAAAAGTCACAAAAAGAAACTAAAGCCCAAAGTATAGTCGAACGCACAGCCTTGCAAAGTATACTTCAGTTGACTCATACGCGTACATCTCTCGCCACGAGTTACAACCCATGTAAACATCTTTGTATTCTTTTATGCTAGAGTTGTACAAATGAGGATACTTTCTAACCTCTTTGCACAATCTCTCATCTAGGTAGGCCTCTATGTACGCTGTAGCTTAAATGTGTTCTGGTCTGTACTGTTTATGCAGTTTTTCTTCAACTACCTTGTGAATTGATGCCCCCAAGGCATGGTTGCCACCTTGTGGATAAACGTATTACTGACTTACACGTATTGTACGCAGTTACAAAAATTGGTGGTGCGCATACTCTTCTGATGACGAAATTCGCGTACGTGTAAAAAGTTAAATTAAATATACTTTTCATATATATATATATATATATATATATATATATATATATGGAAAAATATGCATACTTGATCTATAATACAATCATTATTGTGACTAGAACAAGATTTGGGTTGTGCACGGAGATGGGCCATTGATTTCTGTAAATCAGCATGTTTAATCATTCATTCTCTGCATGAGTGAGAGAGTGGGCTAAATGAGGGCCTGTTTTGCAAATGCACCAGATTGGGCATTTATTAACTCTAAGATGTATTATAAATGGCCTTTCAAAATTAATGGCACTATAATCAGCCCCTAGAACATGAATGAGTAATGCCGAACATGTTCAATAAGTGCTATAAGTTGGCATATTTGATTTGTTTTGCATAGTCCCTAGAAAGCAAAGCTGGTTTGGATGGAACTAGAAAGATTTGGTTAGTCATTTGGCTTCCAGTTGATGTATTTGACTAGTTAAGGGTGTGGGCAGTTTTGCATGTTGTGCCAGAAAACAGCAATCATTAACTAACCTCTTCTATCAATGCTTTTGTTTTCTTTCTGTAGCAATGAAGCTGTGCACTGAAGAGTGTCGTGTCCTCGGTCACTCTGACCAGTGCTGGATGCCTCCATTGCCTTCCCCTGCCTCCTCTGATTACCGTAGCAACCTCTACATCCCTGGAGAAGATCCCCAGCAGAAAGCCACCCCTGAAGCACCACAATCTGGTGAGTCAACACTGAGGAAAAAGAGTTTCTCCACATTCGGCAAGGAGAGCGAGGAGGGAGAGGGGGAGGCAGGTGATGGGGAAGACCTGTGCGGAACAACTTCTCTGCTGTCTGAAATGAACAGCGTGTTCCAGAGGCTCCTCCCCTCCTCGTTGGATAATTACACAGAGACTAATGAAACTGAAAAGGCAACAGCCTGTGCTGCAGGGGTAGGATCGTTGGAAAGAAGGAAGGGCCACTTACCTGGTAAGCCAAGCCCTGCCACTTATCAACAGAATGTGGCTGTTTGGGCCGCTAATACACACTTCCAAAATCCTGGACATGGCCACGCCCCTGCTAGTCACATGACAGCCCTGGTGGCTCCGCTCCCCGCCCCTCTGCCAGCTCCCATGGCAACATCAGCATCCTCTTCAAAATGGCTCCCTGCAATGGAAGAAATTCCTGAGAATCATGAGGAAGACGAGTTAGAGTCTGTGCTCGGTCATTTGCACGGAAAACGCTGCGATAGTCGCAGTGAAATTATGGACGCCAGTGAGCTGGTTGCCGAAATTAACAAACTCCTTCAAGATGTGAGGCAAAGCTAAAGACTAAACTCTGTCTCTCGCTCTCTACAATAAAATAAAACATTTTTTTATATGAGAAGGACAAAAAAAAAAAGAAAAACACAGAGACCTGCAATTGTCGTTAAAGTTGCATTTCTGGATGTAATGTGTTTTGTGAATGCTAATTATCCAAATAATGTTTGTATTTTCTGGTTTTTGGCCACAGTGTACACAATGTGAGTGTATTTATCTTTGTATTTTAAAAATACAATTTGTAGTCTTTATATTTATATATGTGTATATACCTAAGTTAAAAATGTATATAAAGCTATCAGATTTCTATTTTTATACATGCATGTTGAAAAAATAATCAAGATCAACATGCCTTGGTGTAAATATTCTTATTTATTAAAAAAGTTTTCTTTTCTTTCTTTTTTCAGTGGTATTGTTATATATGAGCATAATATAAGTACATGAATCTTATTGAGTATGTGTTATTTGGTGGGGTGGGAAAGGTACTGAAAGCATGTTTTAGGGGTGGGAGTGGTATTTATAATGGTGTATACTTTGTGCCAACTTTCTGTTTTACATTAAACAAACGACAAAATAAAGAGATATGAAGATATGTCACACATTCACATCTGTTTTGACTTTTTTTTTTTTAAGTTTCAATGTTTATACTGATGTATTCTTGTACAAATGAGTATATTTGTGGGCATAAAAAAAGTTTTCCAGTAAATTGCATAATGTGCTACTCCATTTAGTTTTTATGTTCCTCAAAATATCCAGTAAAATGGGAGTGTGCCGTTGTGTTCCTCCTCTTCACAGACAGATCTGGAGAGCAGCCTTGCAGGGAAAAAGGCCATTTTTAGTCACTCTCGTCTACTCTGCACTCGTTATGAGCGCCCCCTACTGACTGAAGAGTCAGTATATTTCATTAATGATTGAAAGGGTGAAAGTAGTACAAATAATGAGCACAGATGTGAGGTAGAAAAAAACATGCTTGTTTTTGTACTCAATTTTCGATTGTAAGAAACAAAAAATGTAAAGTTAAGGTGCATAATAGGCAACTTAAGCAAAAGGAAGTATATTGTGATCACTGAAGGAGAAATTAGATTTATTGTTCTAACTAGAGCCCCCTAGAGGCGGGATAGCAGAACAGCAGGCACCCAATATCTCCTGCATTCTGTGTTCCTGCAAATTCCACGAATGTGGTGCAGTGGTATCATATGACTTTTGTTGTTGTTGTTGTTGTTGTTGAGAACAAATAGCTCAAATAAAGTATTATCTAAAAATAGTTACTTAAAAATCAAATCTGAAATGTCCTCATATTTCATGTTTACGTCACAATACCAGTGTAATACCTATGTCATTATACAAATTTGTGTCCTCATAAATCAACCCCCCCCCCCCACACACACACACACGCACACACACACGCACACACACACACATGCACACACAGCCATTTATCACAAGACATTGTAAAAAAAAAAAAAAAAAAAGATAAAGTTTTCAAAAAATACTTTCTCAGAATATATAGCACACATTTCAGAGCAATTTAAAGATGTCTTTTTGTGTTACAATAACCCAAGAAATAGCTGATAAACAGTTTGGAGTCATAATTTAGCTTGACCTTTTTCATGCAATTTCTCAATAACCAGGTTTACTTTCCTATTAACTTAACAAGTGTTGAAATTATGCAAAACTAAATGCATAGCGATGACATTTAAAGACGGAAATGACTGAATGCGAGGTGTTATTTTGTAAGCTAAGAATTTCCAAACTCAAAAAATGTATTGCCCCTCCTATTTAAGTAAAGTTCAAGGAAGAAAATAACAACTCTGAAAGCTCATTTTGACATACATATATTGGCCTTGACTTTCAGCTTAAAATAAAGAAAAAAGAAAAAGAGAGAAAAAAAAAAACTATGCCACTTTCCATCTCTCTCTCTCTCTCTCTCTCTCTGAGAGACTCTCACTCTCTTTATTCACTCTTATATACATGCATAATCCTGTAACTTCTTTACTTGTATGAGAAAACAGTGTGCAATAGCCCTAAGGACACTGAGCGGACCTAATCTGCCTAATTTTGCAATCTTTTGTGCATTGTAATTTAATTCTACAGTAAACTTTTATTACTTTAAATTAATAATTCATCCTGTTTCTCCTTTCCGTCTATCTTTTGCTCTGCTTTTTTTTTTTTTTTTTTTTGCATCTGGGTAAACGTGCCAAGTTACAACACACACATCGTATACAAAGTCATGTCACTCTCGAGAGTTCTTGTCACCAAGCAGGTTGGTAAATTGACATAATTACTGAGGTGAGTCTCTGATTAGCTTGCGGTGGAGTTGAGAGTGTAAATTCATGTCTTCCTCTTCATCTCTCACGTCTCTATCGCTAAAAATACACCTGTCTCCTTCTTCCATCATTTCAAGTCCTGAGGATAAGCCTGCCAACAGTCTCTTATCATTATCACTCTGTGTGTGTTTGTGTGTGTGTGTGTGTGTGATCTAGGAGCAGCAATAACTGTAGATGATTGTGAGTCTTTTGAAGACTGAAATAGGTTTAGTCTTATTTGCTTTCTAGAAAAGTACAAAATTACACAAAGACATCTTTTTTTTTCGCTAGATTTTACCATTCTCGTTCTCCCCTCGTATCTCTCAGGTGGAACATATTTCATGACCAAATGCTTCCTCCCATGACGCATTATGAAAACACCAAAACATCTGTGGCTCTTCAGTGCAGCTGTTGGCCAGAGTGCCGCCGTATGTGTGCTTTTGTGCGCTTTGTCTGTATAAATGACACTTTTGGTAGCCAGCCAGCTTTCCAGTAAAGCATGGCAAATTACAAGAATGGCATGAGCTGGTGTGTTTAATGGTCTGGAAGTGCCAGTGACTGACTCTTTCAAGGTGTATATCCAAGCACGACAACCTCAATCAATGGACTTTCTTTGTTCTGTGGAACACAAAATGATTTATTTAGAAAAAATGTTGGTGTTTTATACAGTGAAAGTCAGTCTTTATCCATTAGAGCATCCATTTATTTATACTAAATACAGACATTTTTGTTCTCCGTCAAACGAACAAGAGCAGACTTGGCATTTTAAATTGGCTCATTAATTCTTGTCTAATATGTGTGCATATTAATATAGAGCGCTTGAGCCAGAAAGGTTGTGGCGTCTTCCATTCCAGCTTTTTGGGGTCATATGTGTTTAAAGATCTTTTAAGATAAACAGATGGATGAATTGTTTGGTTACATACTTATTTCTGACCTCTGTTCCTGAACATAAACGTTATGATGATTAATTTAATGAGAACTAGATTATCACTATGATGAGTTTGTGCACAATATTGTTGGACATTAGAGCTTCATTCATCTTTTGACAAATTACGGCTAGTTATATTTGGTAATAGAAGTGATTACTGCCAGGTACAGACTCTCCCTTTCACTCTCAAAAAATGTGCCTTTAACTTGTCACTAGTTAAGTACACTTAATAGAGGGTCATCTTTGTGTCTCATTTACCCTTAAAAGGTGTCCGATACCATTAGGGTACACACTACTACTCTGTACATATTACTCTGCACATTTCATGTGTAGATATCATACAAAGTTGCACTAATAAAAGCAAATTGTTTTCTGACAGTGTAATAGTATTTGCCAGTGTGAGAGGCCAAAATGTTGAGCACTATGACCATGCAGCAATTCCTAAAAGCACTTTTATGAGGAAAGTCTCTTCCATATGATTATGTGCTTAGAAAGCAGTAACACACATAATGAATGTATGTATGTATGTGTGTATCGGCATTTAATTGAGCACACAGCTGTACAACCTGAGACCTCGTGAGACAAACATTATTGTTCGTCATCCATTATGTATGTGCCATTAAACGCTGGCATATGTGCTGACACCAGTATGTTTGACTGACATAGGTGTGTGTGTGGTGTGTATGTCTGATATCACTGGGTCTCATTTTAACCACTAGATGGCATTATTTCTACAGATGCCCTCACTTTTCTATGCCTGACATTTCATTAATATGCACATCCAGTCAGTCATTACCATTGGCTGAGTTACTTATCATCAGTTCATTAAAAAATATAAAGCTGCCCTGCAGACCAACTGCATGGAGATCTATAGGATCCCTGCTAGCTGAATAGCAAAATCAATGCCGTCATTCTATGAAAGGCATTATTGATATAATATGCATATATTAATAAAAAAGCAATTCTGTCGATATTAAAAGGTATGGTTTATGTCTCTCGTTGTCAGTAAAACTGACATTATATTAATCTGAACTGTAGCCTATAGGCAGACAGCTGTTAATCTTTGATGTCGAGGAGGATGACAGGTGATATTCCACAAAGTTATTCAGTCTAATGAGAGACAAGCTGATGCTTTTCAGTCTTCCACAGTCTAAAAAGGCACGTAGTGTAACAGTGTAAACAAACCTCAAAGATATATGTGCATATCATACGCAAGCAACACACAAACATTGTAAACAAACCTCAAAGACACAGATGCGCGCACGCACACACGCACACACATCACGTCATTTTGAAAATTCTCTTCATCAAAGAATCCTAAAAAACAGGTTTCCACAAAAAAAGAAAAAAGAGAAGGAATGGCTGCTAAAAAATTCAGCTTTGCCACCTCAGGAATAAATTACATTTTTTTTAAAAAACATATAGAAAACAGTTAATACTATTTCACTATATTACTGTTTTTACTGTATTATTGATCAAATAAATACAAGTGTATATGCCTCTATATAGGTAGAAATAACCAAAAAAGAGAGAATGAGAGAACATTTAGGCTTTAATGAGCCACTTATTTCCAGCCATATCTCTTTTGATGCAAGTTGCCATATTGAAAAACAAGAGACTAAAATCATAAGAGGTGGAAAAGTCAGCCTTAAAGGGGACCTATTATGCCCCTTTTTACAAGATGTAATATAAGACTCTGGTGGCCGCAGAATTTGTCTGTTAAGTTTCAGCCCAAAATACCCCACAGATTATTTATTATGGCCAATTTGCCCCTATTTGGGTGAGAGCAAAAGCATTTTCGTGTGGGAACTGTAGTAGGATGCTGGTATCGACCAATCTTTCAGAAGCAAATCCAGCATTGACCTGACCCTCGTTTGCGAAGCAGTCCAGCGTAAATTAATTTGCATAAAATTATAAGAATTTACCTAATATAAGAGTATATAAGTAATATATAAGATTTTACATTTCCTTCATAAATTAAATTCATCCTCAGATTTCGGGAGTCTATGGAGACTCTCATATTCATTGGTACATTCAAAAACCACATTTGTAATGTTTATGTGGCGCAGACATTATATTAATAGGTGCTATAGCAAGGATATAAACATGGCGGACAATGTGCAGCTCTCTTAGGGTGGGATCTATGCTAATTGGGCAGATTGTCACCAGTCATGGGCGGGGCTTGTACCTACTGCAACGTCACAGAGGGAAATCTGCACCGTAATAAATACACTAGCAACATTTTAGGTTTTACGATAACCACCAAACACAGTGGTGCTGAGAGTCACGCAGGTAATTGTGGGAATGTCAATTTATGGTTTTTCACTGTAAATTATACAATGACTTATTTTTCACGTCCAAAACTGAAATTTAACAGTATTTTACTGTAAAATTACATTAAATGTACGGTTATATCTATTTCACCATAGCATTTTTAAAGTATAAAAAAAGGAGTGGGTGGATTTTTACCATTATATGCTGGTTGTTTACACACACTGTAGATACACATCAGTGTTCAAACACCATGTAAAAAGTAATTTTGCATAATAGGTCCCCTTTAAATCAAATCTAATACTAATTAGTGTTAAACACCAAACACATCCTCTCCAATAACAGAACATTAAGATCGTATGTTACCAGATAGACGTGCTTGTTCAGGCAATGAATAAACTCCATAGAATGTGAAATCTCTTCTCAATTCCCTGAAATTTACCTATACTATGTCACTCTTGATTAAACACTGTTAATAATCATAGACTTATTTAAGGTCATTAAAATGATTCATTGTGTCACAGTGTCCCACAAAGATCAACGTTTGGCAGTAAAGAGTTAAAGGGTCAAACTTTAGCCGTTCTCCTCAACTGTAATGTAACACACATCACGTTCTAGTCTCGCGCAGAATTAACAAATTTGCTGACCGCAGTGACCCTGATCAGCAATGGCGATCGATGTGCCACAACAGCCATTCACGAGGCAGTGGCCCCTGTGCGACCTGGCAAAAGCAGGAGCATTGAGGGAAATGAATTAGCACTCGTATCCTGTACAGCAAAGCTATTCACATGGCTGACTGCAGAGTACATGCAGATAGATAGACAGGCAGATAGAAAAATAGAGAGAGACATAGTTCATTGATCCCTAAAGTGAAATTCAGCATGTATAAATCTCAGAATTGTAACCGCATCAAAGGTAATCTGACTGGGAGCTAAAATGTGCTGAGGTGGGCTTTGTAAATCTGCGTGTGTGTAGTTGTGCACCTTCATGCATCGCCTCAGTCAAATAACTGGGAGGAGGGTGAATGAGAAATGACAGGAAAAAAGGATGTTTCCCATCAGTCCTAGTGATTGGTTATCGGCAGTTCATTTGAAGATCAGCAATTTAATGCAGAACAATTAGACATGGCAAGATGAGTTAAGATCACAAGTTGAAAAATTATGCTCAGAACAACATAGAGGATGAGATTTAGCATTCAAAACCTCTCTATTATCACATCATCTTCTCTCTCGTTCTCAAACATGCAGCAGTATAACACTGTTTAAATTTATATGCAAAATGCAGTGCATTGCAAAGTGCCATGAAGTTGAATATACATTTAAAATTTTAACACCTTGCTGTAAATGTTGTCTTGGTTTTAAATTAACACCAACATTTTCAGGAGTATTTTAGGTGAGAATAAACCTCTAATTGCAATAATTGAGGTATTTATTTATATTAGAAAGAATTTCTGTTACCACCACATGTGTTAAGATATAACCACATCCTTCTTCCTCCTGCTTCTGCCGCCATTTATAATAACTTTGTATAAATATGTTTATTTATATCCCACAAGCATGCGGTAACTCAATATTTATGCGGCGTGGGTGTGGGTAAACATTTATTGAGAGATGACAACTCAAACAACGAATCTCTTTGCGAGCTTTCTTTTTCCCATTTTAAACAATATTCACTGCAAACTACTACAGCAAAGTTACTCCAGATGGACGGCAAATGAAGGCTGCAAATGATTCAGCTGCTTCAAATCTGTCTTAACAAATGAATAAGGGTCCCTAGGCGTTCTGTTGCTACCCAGAATCCTTTTTTTGAAGCGAAAATGAACACTTATCTTTGATGACAGCAACGGTCCTGCTTGCAAGTGTGTCCATTAACAATTCCTTTGATTTTCTTTGAGGTAAACACATCCCAGAACCAGCAAGGCCCTTCTGAACCCCTCGTCGCTGATGACCTAGAAAAATACAGTGTGATCAATAGAGCTAAAAACAAAAAGATTGTGTAACGCTTCTCACCTTGCAACTGATAATTCATTTCCTTGGGTATCTGTTTTTCAGTAAAATTGATGCTCTGCAGAACGTTCGCTTGATAATGACGGTAGCATTATTAAAGCGGGTCCTGAAACTGCCCATTCACGCTACGCGGATAGTCCGTTATTTAGTCGAGGAGGTGACTCATCATAATGAGACAATAAAAATTCAGTCTGTATTTACTGTGATAATTCTGCTCAGGGAGCGTCTCCATGGAGCCGTTAGCCTACAAGGTTTTCAGAGTCGGAACGCAGATGTGCTTTAACCTGCGGATAACAACAGAGCAATCGAACGACACATTTAACACACTTTTAACCCGAGCCAGGAGTAGTTACCGTTAATCACAGCGTAGTGGAAAGGACATAGCCTACAGTGTTTGTGGGAACTAAAGCGTAGTTAAACCCCAAAACACCTCTGTTTCAGATGTTATATCCTACCTCTTCTCTCTGACCAAACAGTTAATGCTAGCTGCCTAATATGACAGCCATGTCTCTCTCCATGGGCATGGACTGCATATTTTTTTGGTGCATTCACATTTATTTATTCAGAGTTTTTGGCACACAGGATAAACCAACCCCCTCAAGAGGCTACATCACATTTTCTAGAAGGGCTTAGAGAATTGCTAGTATTTGGTAGTATAACAGTTACTGAGGGAATCCAGATTCAGACCCTGAGGAGAATATTAGGCTTTTGTGGGGATCTACATCTGTATTCATGACATGACATTTGGCTTAGTGATTGTGTCTCAACATGCTATATGAGAAAAAAAAAAAAAAAAAAAAAAAAAAAATATATATATATATATAATTATTATTATTTTTTTCACTATGCAAGTTGGTAAGGTAATATTGTTCAGATTGCTTTGATTTGGCTGTACAAACTTATATTCAAATGTAATACAAATATTCATATATTTCTACAGACAGCATGTTAATTATGTATGGATTATGGAATTGTGTGTTCTCACTTTCTCTCTCTCTCTTCAGTGTTGAATGTGTCAGTCTGGCGTGTGGTCTAGTTATGTCAAAATGAATGACTTATCTGTCACCTAATATTCAACTACACAGGAATGACAAAGAACAAAGTTTCTAAAACAAACACACTTGCTGCAATAACTCACAAAGAAAAAAATCATTACGTTTAATTTGTTATTTCCTGTAATAATCAAATGATCCATTTGATCATCAATAAAGTTTTTGTTTTGAGAGGAATTAATATTCATTTTCAGTCACTGACAAATGAAGTCTACATGGCATATGTTCAATATATTCTTAAGGCAAAACCTACATTTTTGATTTATGACGTGATAAAAAAAAGAGAGACATCCAAAATTCCCTGTGTAAAAACCTTAACTATGTCAGCAAAATAAAACAATAATTTCTGAACCTGACTTTATCCAATATTCATATTCCCTTTCTGGAAAATGTATGCAATATTTAATTGGTTAATACCTCATTTGCATATTTAAACATAATATTCCAGAAAACTTGTAATACAAAGCTATTGTCTTAAAATACTGTGATTAATCAACTGGAGAATTATGATAATATTTATTAATTATTCACCGTAGTGTCTTAAAGTTGCATTATTTGCATTATTTGCATATTTTCTGAAAAAGTCGCTTTCACACATGGAACCTGTTAAATTGCCATAAAGTTGCCAGGAAACATTTCTAGTAAGGCGTTAAATCTGTATTTCCCAAAAGCAATGACCTTCTGTGTTTCTTAATGCATTATATATAGACTACATATCCACACACCAACACCACATAGTGTATTTCAATTGGAACAAAATACACAATGTCTTGGAAATTATTTTGAACAGTTTTAGTCCCTCATGTCAATCCAAACATGACTTTCTTTCCTTGTGATATGGAATTAAAAAAAATGACTTATGATTTTTTAATGTTTTTTATTCATATACAAATCATCAATAGCAAATAAGTTTCAAAAGGGTGCAAAACATTCTAATCAAACAAATAATATAAAATTCTCATATTTTGTCAAATGAATGGCTACTACAATAAATCATTCTTGCCATTTGACAATGAGTGACCTCCATGGAGCCCGATCTTTGCTTTCAGAGGGCAGAAAGTCCCACATGCCTCTGTTCTGAGAGGTGACCTAATAAATGAGTATCCTCTTAATCTTAAATTCATACAATTTCAGATAACCTGAAGAACTAATTAAACTAGAAGCCTTATTTGAAGGAGTCACACTGTCTGCATTTAATAGCATAAGGCAAAGGGGGTTACAAATGAACTGTCACCATTGTGTTGTGCATGATGTTCCCACAATGCTTTCCCCCTCTCAGAGAAGCCATATTTCTGAATGTATGGCACCATGAACACTGGACAAATTAAAGTGGCTCTCACAGTGTAACAGCTATAAGTCATCAGAAAGGGTGGGAGGGAAAAAAGAGAGAGGAAGAGAAAGAGAGAGAATAGAAGAAAAACTAAGCAGAGAGAGGTTCATCTCCCTAAGGCAAACCTATTTAATATTAAAGTTCATTCATATGGTTTTATATGAAGGCCGGGAGATGACACATTAATCTTGCATGCTTTCAGTAATGTGAGTGATGATTTCTGAGGTTGTGTAGACACAGAGGGTAATGGGTAATGTGTGGTATTGCATTTGACTGAATCTGTAAGACACACTGTGAAAAACACAAGGTGGAAAAGAGAGGTCACTGTCTTTTCCCATGGTTCAACCACGACTTATAACACATGCTTACCATGGCAGCCTGGTACAAGGACACTTTCCGAAACCTTCACACTCACTATTCCTTTGTGGTGGAACTAACCCACCCAACCTTCACCTGAACAATCATTGCAATCTTCAAAAAATGACTTAAGACACACCTCTTCCAGCAGCCCTATTTTCACCTCAGAGAAAAAAATAATAAAGCTAATTGTGAGACAAAGTGGAAAATAAAGTCACATATAAAGTCACATTGTAGAGGTAAAGTCAAAACTGTGAGATACAAAGTCACATTGTGAGATATAAAGTTGCCATTAGTGTGAGAAACAAAGTAATAATTGAAAGATATGAAGTCACATTTGTACATACAGTGTAAAGCTAATTGCAAGATATAAAGTCACATTGTGAGATATACAGTTGCAGTTGGGAGACATTGTGAGAAACAAAGTCACATTTATAAGATATAAAGATAAATTATAAGATATATAGTTACAATTTGGAGAAACAAAGTCACATTGTGAGATGCAAATATTTATGAGAAAAAATAGTCTCAGTTGGGAGCTTTAACATCCCAATTGTGAAATTCAAGTACACTGTGAAAAAATATTTTCATGATTTGTTACCAGAATATCAGAATCTTTTTTTTTCTTTTGTCAAATCAACTTATATAATTATAATTAATGTGGTTCAGATAACATCATATTTTGAGTTTTTGTTGATTAAACCAATCGCCTTCATTGCATTAACTCAAGTTTTTAATTTCATTGAACTCAAAATTTTAAGGCAACCAGGTAACTTTTTTTTTTTTTTTTTTAAGTTAAATCTACAATTCTTTTTTTACAGTTTATGGAAACAGGCCTCCATGCCTGTTTAACCAAATAGCCTTTTTGCATTTTCCATTTGTAAATTGTTTTGGATAAAAGCATTTGCTAAGGATGTAAACTGATCATGGTGAGGTTTCTCTTTAGACTGCATTCATGAGATAAATTTAGTGATGGAAATATACTTATACATTCACCTGCACATGTCAGTCTAATGTTCTGCCTATTCAGACTAGAGGAGATGGTGATTGAACACCTCTGTGTTCTTTCATCTGTAGATCATCTTATCTTCATACCATCCACCTTTATATTCCTTTATCTGTCCACTCCATGAAAGGTTGTCTATGACATGGAAGGGTGAGAAAAGAATAAAAGAGAGTATATGTCAGTGTGCTGTAAGGAACACTTTATGTGGTTGGGTAAAAAAAGAGAGTAGAGAAAAGCGTGATGAAAAGCTCTCTCTCTCTCTTATTCCTTATTAATTTAGTCATGCACTGCTCTGCCTCCCTTCCTTCAATTTTTTACTCTTTTGCTTGTCGTTTTGACCTCTGTCGACTTATGCTGCCCTCCTTACACATTTCACAATGATTGAGGGAACATTGAGAAAGAAGAGAATAAAGGAGTCCCTTTGCTATCTTTCTTTCTAAACTGTCAGGATCCAGGTCAAAATGTAAATTTCCTAGAGCAAGCTGAGGAATATGTGGGCATTGTACTCTGACAAATAAAATTTGGCTTCTTTGATAATCATCTTTCAAACACACAGCTAATGCAAGAAATTAATAAACAAACCAGTTAAATGCATGCACCTCTTTAAATTGTAAATGTTATAATCATTATTCCTTCAGTAAGCCAGCTGATTCCTGTGGAAACGGGATTCCTCCCGTTTCTGCCACTAAAAAAATAAAATAAAGACAGTAATTGCGGCTTTTTATCTCAGAATTCTGACTTTTTATCTCGCAATTGCGAGTTTATATCTCACAATTCTGACTTTTTTTCTCACAATTCTGAGATATAAACTTAAATGCGAGATAGAAAGTTTCACACAATTTTGAGTTTATATCTTACAATTGTGAGAAAAAAAGTACGAATTTTGACTTAATATCACGCAATTGCAAGTTTATATCTCAGAATTCTGACTTAATAACTCGCAATTGTGAGAATTCTAAGATAAAAAGTCTCAATTACTGTTTTTATTTTTTTATTTAGTGGCGGAAACAGGCTTCCATAGATTCCACTAAAAAGTTGAAACAAAAGAGTGTATACATTGTAAAATTTACTGTTTATTTGTTTGAACATCCTGACCCGCCCAATATAGCAACAGTAGTTCAATCAGTGGTGTAAGTTTGGGGGTGGGTCCGCCTGTTTATCTGACCAGTGGTAAATGGGAAGAGTGTTTGGGCAAACCTGTTTGACAACAATTCCTTTTTATGTTTGGAAATTTAGTAAGGCAAAAATTACACAGTTCTTTCAAGACACTTTATCATTCCATTAGAAAAAAAATCTGTTTCTACGAAAGTGTGGCACTGCTACATTTAGTGATTCTTCAATCTGTTTCTAACGGTGTAATGATACAGTCATGTCACTATTCAATACAAATCACAACACTGCGCTCGCGATACGATAATATTAAAATAAAGAAGAGAAGTTATTATTACTGTTGTTATTTTATTATTATCAGGAACCACAAAATATTCCCCCATTGCATTATTATACATTATATATAGTTTTTTATATGTAAATTTCACACAGACTCTCCTCTCCCGCTATTAATGCACTATACATAATATAAGAATAAATCATCTAAAATGCTTTGAATAATCATACTAAACCTAATATGTTGATTTAAGCAATGTTTGCCCTTTCACGTTAAGGAGTGCCGTTCTGGCAGTGCTTCATATGTGCTTCAGATGATCAGGCCCGTTTCAAAATGACTATTCACAAACTGTAAATGGTTAGTTCATCCAAAAATGTAAATTCTGCATTTACTCACTCATGTTGTTTTTCGCTTGTCACGCAAGCATTTGAACGTCCATGTTTACTACAGTATGCACGTTGTTGTAAATCTGTTCATCATATAAAGCCATTGTGTCACTTCAGCAGACTTGGATTTGGATTAGAGCATTCGATTTATTATTTTTACGATGCCTTTATAACATTTTTTAAAATCTTTTTAGTTCTAGAGGAATGGACTTTAAATGGAGGAATAGAAATCTCTCAGGTTTCATAAAAAATATCTTTATTTGTGTTTGGAAGTTGAACGAAAATCTTATAGATTTGAAACGACATGAGGGTGAGTACATAATGACAGAATTTACATTTTTGGGGGAATTATACCTTATAAATACAGTAAGTTGAGCCTTGGATAAAACTAATCATATCATTTTCGAATCATATCATTTATATCAATGATACATATCGTCACATTTTTTTATTGTGATATCTCAGTATAACGATGTACTGTTACACCCCTATCCGTTTGTATTAACGTGAACCATTTACTTAAAAAAAAAAAAAAAAATTATAAAATAAATCTGCTAGGTAACATATCCAAATGCCCATGTCTGTCATAATCCTTTTGGGAATAACAGCTGCCCCTAAGCAGACACTCCGCTCTGATATAGATTACCTCGGTCTACCCATCTGCCCTCAGGAAACCCAATCTCCGCAACAGAGATGACAGGTTTAAGAAAACAACAGATAGGACCAAACAAAAAGCTCAGCATGAAAGAAGCAGAAAATGAGCTAGTATAATTATGCCTGACTGGGGCCCTGCTGTTATTCTACTGAGTGTGTCTGAAATCGATGAGGAACATTTGCTCTGGACCCCTCTTTTCTCCTGACCCTGACCATAAACAGAAAGTCCCTAAATGCACGGTATTGATAAGTCACTTCTCTGGCTCCTATCTGCTGGTTTCAGGGCATGGCCCTCTGTCTTCTAAGCCTGGGGCTCATTTGGCTCAAAGACCTACGAGAGTGTGGCACTGCTACATTTAGTGATTCTCCAATCCGAAATGCACATTGATTTCCAGACCAGGGTGAGAGGGGGTAGAATCGCTCGTTCGGTTTCTCTATTCTTGTTTGCTTGTCGCATTCTCACTCTCTCGGGTTTTTTTCTAATCTCGCGCTACTAATCTCTCCACCCGTCCCCCATACCTGTCATCTTTCCCTCCTGCCCTCCAGCCTTCTCTCTCTCTCTCTCTGAACAGTACTAAATCTTTTCCTGGCGACTGTAATGGTCTGAGAATGAAAGGAAGGTCAGGATGTGAAGCTGCTGAGATCTGTAAGTGCTGGATCAATACGCCAATTGGATTTGCCCACTCGCATTAAGCAGTGCATCTAATAGCCTCTCCTGGCCATCGATGCAGCCAGCCATCATTTAATTACACTCACTGTGTTACAACCGCCTCAGTTCAGGCCAGTCATTTCAATCTGGGGGCACCCGGCTGTGATCACTTAGATATATTTTACATTCTCAGTAAAAAAATCCGTGACCTGTGTGGCGAGATGGCAAATAACTGAAAATGACTGACTGTTGAGGAGAAACTCAGCTACTTTTTTAGCTACAAATGTACTTTTTTTGTTCATAATTGCAGATTTGTTTCTTTTGATAAAAAAAAAAAAAAAAAAAAAAATTAGTCAACATTTAGTTAATGTCTTTTAGTTTGTTTTACTTTGGCTAAAACAGCGTCTATAGCTTCAGTTGACAGAAATTATATTTCAGTTGGCGAGAAAGTGCAAAATTGATCAAAATATCAAAACTTTTTTTCTTTTAAAATGTCTTTATGCTTTATTTAATCATCATCCAAGTTTTGGTTTATATTTTAGTCCACATAATGTTTTAACTATTTTTCATGATGTGCATTTTTGTCCCTAAAACCAGTGTTATAGGGGAAACCATAGACTGTAAAAAAAATATAGACGACGCACCTTCACCCTCTTCAATTGTAGTAACTGAAGCCGCCAGTGTGGCAATATGGCGCTGACATCTTGAGTTTCGAATCTGCGCATAGTTAACTTGGAGCCCGAGTATGCACAGTAGTGAGCACGCCGCGATATCAAGATCCCGCCCAAACTCACAACAACTCATTGTGTCGGTGTGAACTAAACACGGTAATGTAGAAATTAAAGTTAAAGCTCCATTCTCGTTGTGAAGATCCAGAAAAAAAGTCAGTTGGTGCCACAGTGACTACTTCGCTCAGAGAAGCTATCAATCTCAGCTGTCAATCATGATGTCTCACCCCCGTTTTTGTAGCATCAAATAACTAACTAAAACCAAACTTATTTAAAGAACGAACACTTGAACAAACATCAGTGTGATAAAAATGGCCTAAAATGATAGAAACTGTGTTTGGAAAAAAAAAAAAAACATGTTTAAAGTGTAAATTGATTGTTTAGTTTGTCTCGCGTCCCATTACATTTCGTGGAGAGGGCGGGGTTTATGACCTATACTGCTTCCAGCCACCTGGGGGCGATCGAGACGCTTTGGGTTCACTTTTCAGGACTTGGGGGAAACCGGTGAGCATCAATGTTACAGGGAAGCCCCGTTCTGGAAGCAATACTTAATGACAAAAGCATCACTCTAAGAATTGTACTTACATCAAAAACATTGCTGTATTCTGAGATTGCAGAACTAACAGATTCATTATAATGCCATTAATAGAATTCCTGTTCTTGAGTGCTGCATCGTTGATTCACATCAGACTGTAATATTAAAAATCAGTTTCACTGTCTCCCTTCTCAGGTGCTTTGTTTCACTTTAGGAAACTGGCAACGGGACACAAAGCATTTCTTCGACTGTCGAGTCTTTTGATTATGCGTTTGAATCTTGGAGACAGAAGAAGAAGAGCAGAGACTCAAGGGAGGTAAAGACAGCTGGCGAGGCAAACATTTGTTTCAATTTTTTTAATTAAAATGAAAACAGGCCATTGATTCCCCCTAAGTGAGAGCAGTGCAGCCTAAAGAGGCATCCATCTCTTTTGAACATGTGACAAGGGGTATTGGGGTGGATGTGTGATCTGCGCAAGGCAATTAATAAACTGGTTTCTTTTAGAAGACTAACATTAAAGCCTCGTTGTGAAGAACCGATCCCCTGTCCTCCTGCTTTGAGCCTGTCCCATTACTGAGAACATAAGTGATTGGTTAATCTATTGCTTCATTGATTAGTTGATTGACTGATGCTGTCATTAAATTGTGATTTAGGCTGCAAGTGTGATGTCTAGATGACTGCGAAAACAGTACATTCAAAAGCACTGATAACTAAGAATAAAGTGATTGTTGTAAATTTGTGTGCTTTCATACTGTATAACTGACTTTTTCATAAAAATGATTCAACACATGTAGAACATTAAATAAACTATAGGCATATCTTACAGCCATTGCATACACCACAATGACAACATTTAGAAATGATTATAATGTATTTGCATTGCAAATTTTGCAGCCCAATTCAAACACTAAATATATTTTGGAATTTGGGGCAATGTCTATATTAAAACTACTCCCATCTGTCTAGAAGCTCTTGGATCTCCTGTCAGACTGGTTACATTATTGATACCAGACTCAAAACTGAGTTCTTAATCCAGTTTTTCAAAAGCAGGCTGCTCTTAAAGCTTGCCTTCATGAAATCAAGCATAGATGCTTACCAGTGGCAGTTGGTGTTTCTCTAGAGTGGGGAAGCAGAGATGTAATATTTCAATGGCAAAATGTGTTCTCAGATCTATTTCAGATCTGCAGTGTTGCTCCTAAAAGCAGTTTTTTGAAACTGCTACTAAACAGAGAAATGTTGATGGAAATGGCAACAGGCACGAAACACGATTATGAATGCTGCACTAAATGTTACATCAGACTTCAAATAAATGAATCTCAGAACTGTTAATGTATTCGTACATTGTAAGATTTTCTCTCCCATGTAAAGTTTGTCCAATCATCATAGAGAAGTGACTAGAGTATATAGTGCGTGTGATTTTGTGTGTGTGTATATACAGGTGCATCTCAATAAATTAGAATATCATGAAAAAGTTTTTTTTTTTTTTTTTGTAATTTAATTCAAAAAGCAAAACTTAAAGATATTCTAGATTAGACATAAAGTAAAATATTTCCCGACTTTTTTGTTTTCATTTTGATGATTACAGCTTGCTGCTCATCAAAATAAAAAAAAAATCAGTATCTCAAATTATTAGAATATTTAATTTCAAGTTCTATTACATTACCATTCTCAGGGTATAAATACTGGGTTTAGATCAGTAATCCCAACAGCAGTCATGGGGAAGTCTGCTGACTTGACAGTTCATCAATCATCAAGACCCTCTACAATGAGGGTAAGCCACAGAGGGTCATTGCTGAAAGAGCTGGCTGTTCGCAGAGTGTTGTGCCAAAGCATATTCATGGAAAGTTGACTGGAAGGAAAAAGTGAAAAGGTGTACAAGTGAAAGCAATGACTGCAGGCTTGAGAAGATCTGTTACATTCCACGTACCAAGCCACTACTGAACCAAAGACAACGTCAGAAGCGTCTTTTACCTGGGCTAAGGAGAAAAATAACTAGACTGTTGATCAGTGGTCCAAAGTTCTTTTTTCAGATGAAAGTAAATTTTGCATTTCATTTGGAAATCAAGGTCCCAGAGTCTGGAGGAAGAGTGGAGAGGCACAGAAACCATGTTGCTTGAAGTCCATTGTGAAGTTTCCACAGTCAGTGATGATTTGGGCTGCCATGTCATCTGCTGGTGTTGGTCCACTGTGTTTTTTGAAGTCCACAGTCATCACAGCCATATGCCAGGGAATTTTAGAGCACTTCATGCTTCCTTCTGCGGACAAGCTTTATGGAGATGCTGATTTCATTTTGCAGCAGGATTTGGCACCTGCCCACACTGCCAAAGGTACCAAAAGCTGGTTCAGTGACCATGGTGTTACTGTGCTTGATTGGCCAGCAAACTCGCCTGACCTGAACCCCATAGAGAATCTATGGGGTATTGTCAAGAGAAAGATGAGAGACACCAGACCCAACAATGCTGATGACCTGAAGGCTGCTATCAAAGCAACCTGGGCTTCCATTACACCTGAGCAGTGCCACAGACTGATTGCCTCCATGCCACGCCGCATTGATGCAGTAATTCATGCAAAAGGAGGCCCAACCAAGTATTGAGTGCATAGAAATGAACATACTTTTCAGAAGCATGACATTCCTGTTTAAAATATCCTTTTTTTATTGATCTTATGAAGTATTCTAATTTATTGAGATAGTGAATTGGTGGGTTTTTGTTAAATGTGAGCCAAAATCATCACAATTAAAAGAACCAAAGACTTATAGAATTTCAGTCTGTGTGCACTGAATTTATTTAATACACAAGTTCCAAAATTTGAGTTGAATGAACTTTTCCACAATATTCTAATTTATTGAGATGCACCTGTATATATATATATATATATATATATATATATATATATATATATATATATATATATATATATATATATATACATATATATTAATATTTTGTAACACAAATATGGTTTCATTTGTTAATATTAGTTAACTACATAGGTTAACATGAACTAACAACGAACAATACTTCTGCACAGCATTTATTAATATTAATGTTAATCTTAACATTTACTAATACATTTATAAGATAAAAAAAGTTGTATGATATTATTAGTTAATGCACTGTGAACTAAAATAAACATGAACATTTTTATTAACTAACATAAACAAAAGTTAATTAATACTGTAAAAATGTATTGCTCACTGTTAGTTTATGTTAGTTAATGCATTAACTAATAGAACAAAATGAGACCTTATTGTAAAGTGCAACCAAATATTTATTTATATTACAACTTTTGGATAGCTAATTTTGTCCATCAAGTAATTTTGTCTGGGTTATGCATTCTGATGTTCTGAAAGAGTATCTTGTAGATTCTCCTGTATTAAAGTGCATTGTTTGACTCTGTTTTTTTGGACCAACGCCACAGAACATCTTGGAGCAGGGCCCACAGAAAGGTTGCATCCAGCTGCAGCTGAGAGACAGGAAGTAGACTATAACCACAGCCTCTGATCATACTATACAAAACACATTGCCCTGCCATCTCCCATTTATCTATAACTCTATCAGACTTCAGGGTGTGCACATACACACACACGCACGCACACCTTAAAGGAAGGGGAAGACTTCATTATACTTATGAGAAAGAGCAAGGCAGCAAATCTAATTCGCTTCTGAAGGAACGCAGTGTTATTGCTTTTCTATATTCACTCTCTTTCAGCTCTCTGTCGCTTGTGCACATTATTTGAGCGCTCACCTAGGGAGTCATTTAAAGCGGACGAAAATAAATCCCTGATATAGTTAAGCATTATGAGAGTTTAATGTTCTAACATGTCTGGGCACTAATAGAATAGGTTCCTCACTTTCATTGATGGAAACCATTTTATTTTGGGACTGAAAATAGAACACAGGGGATAAAGAGAACGATTGTAAGATACACTTACATTTGTTCAGTTGTTTTTTGCTTCAGGCAAAAGTAAGCAGCCTTGGACCAAAGCGGCGGGTACAGTGAAATCTGGTGCAGATGGCAAAAGTCACACACAGTTATAGAGCTGAGTAGAAACCACAGAGGCAATTAGACTAGTTATTTAAATAGTAACCTCAACTGAATGCTTAGTGCAAAGAAAATACAGTAATAGATGCCATGGATGTGCATCTGAGAGCTATGAAGCAGTGCAATTTAAAGAAATGCAGTAGAACAATGCAACAAAATTAGTTATATATTGAATTATACACTCTGAAAATCTAGTCGGTCATATGTTGTGTTTTGGATACTGGTATGCTGGTGTCCCTACCAGGATACTTGAAATGAACAAGCTAAAAATCCTACTAAAAATGCAAGAATACCTTGTTTGACAAGCAAGACCATGCTGGTTGAAAAACCAGCTGGGTTTTGCTTGAAAACAGCATCACCAAATGCATAAATTAGCTTTGAAAGGAATATAAATTTCATGCTAGTCTAAGCAGGGGATTTTGTATTACTAATTTTAGTCAAAATTAGCTAAATCAGAGGTTCTCGGCTGGTTTTGCTTAATTACACAGATTGTATATTGTACATCAACTGGTGACCAACACAGTACCACATGTTTTTCTGTAACTTAGTTTTTTTCTGGGTCATATTCTCTTAGGTGGTATAGTTGCAGTTTTTTATTAGCTATTATTTAGAATTTAGCTTTATAAAATGTAAAAAAAAAAAAAAAAAAAAACATCATAAGATCATAGCTCATAACAAAATGACTTAAATTCACTAAACTTTGCACTGCATATGAGCGTATACATGTACATGAGGGTCAACGTACAGTGCGAGTGATGCAAATTTTGTCATCAGAAAAGTATGTGCGTACTGTATGCACAATGCCGAATTTTTGTAACCATGCATACTTGTACGTGCAGGTCACACATTCGCATTTAAATTTTTTTTGCAGTAATTAGTTAATCCACAAGGTGGCAATCGTGCCCTGGGGGCGTCAATTCATAAAGTAGTCAGAGAAAAACTGCATAAACAGAACAGACCAGAACGCATGCAAGCTACAGCGACAATGGAGGCCTACATAGACGAGATATGGTGCGAAAAGGTTAGAAAGTACCCTCATTTGTACAACTCTAGCATGAAAGAATTCAAAGATGTTTACATGGGTTGTAACGCCTGTGTATGCGTACGAGTCAAATGAAGTACACTAGCATAAGCGTAAAAAAGAAAAAAAAGTATATCCAGGGCTTTACTCTACAGAAGCTAATGATTGACAGCTCACCTCAACATACACGTGCAGTGAGGGTTTGATCTGGCCTTGATCTTATTACCTGCAGGCCTCCTCTCTTTGACCTAACCCCTCCTCCTTCACTTCACTCAGTGTGTGAGTGGACAGCTAGCCTGTCAATCAATCACACGCCAGGCTGACAGGAAGTCTAATGATTCTAGAGCCTTAAACAGACAATGACCCTCACCACATCTCCCTGGGCTTCACAATACCAGCACTCCAACATCAGAGAGGGTTCTTCTATTTTTGACTTTAATCCAACCCACTTCTATCAGCATGCAGACACTGTAGTTCCTCAAATCACAGACTACAAAAGTGCGGGCAGTTGTAATGAGCCTAGGATTCTAATAAGCATAGCAGGGCTCCCAGGCAATTCCTGCTCCGCATGTCTTATCTCTACTCTTCTCTCATTCCCACTGTTTGCTTTTCTCCATTGTTTGTGATGCTGCAACCATTAGGCAAGTGTTTCTCCACAGATTAAGGATAAATCATGTGGCCAGTATGTGATTACAGCATCTCTTTCACTGAAAACAGCAAAACAGCAAAGTAAGGACACACATACGGATGATTCCACAACATCAGACTATTTTACTCTATTCTGCTGCAGAATGATGAAAGAGAACTCATGTTCAGAGAGTGAGAGAGAAAGAGAGAGAAAGAAAGAGAGCAAGAAAAAAAGAGAGAGAATACTTCTGTCTACATGGTTAGAGCTCCTTTCTAAGGAGCAATCATGTTGAGAAACAGCACATTTATAAGAAAGACATGCTGGTAAGAACCAATGCAAAATGTTAGTGACTTAAACCTAAATGAAGTGTGCCAAAATAGTTTTGGTTTGTTAAGAAAAGCAGAATGAAATATTTAGTTGTTTGTATCCTGAACATTAAAAAATAAATAAATAAACAAACATTACATATAATCATAAACCCAATCCAAGCCAAATGCGTATGTAGCCTAGTAGAATCCTTTTCTTTCTTTCTTTTTTTTTTTTTAATGCATTTCATTCTGAGCAGTCAGTAGGGCTGCATGATTAGTCAAATAAAATCAAATTCGAATTATGACCCCTATTTAAACAAACAAACATAAATAAATAAATAAATAAGTGTTTCAGAGTAAAGTGAAAAAAAGAGAAGAAATTAAGACCATACATTTTAGTATTGTAATTTTAGTCACACTGTAAAATAAAATAATTATTATATTATTTCTGTTCAATTTTACAGTCAGTGTTGCACTAGTAAGATTTTTTATTGTTTAATATTTCTATAATAATAATAATAATAATAATGTTATTTCATAGTCATATTGATACATGATTTTTGGCCAAAAAGTACAGCCCTACAAGCAAGCACAGCAAACCTGGAATCTTTTTTATTATTTTATTTTATTTTATTTTATAAATTGTTTTATTTTATTTTATTTTACAGAGTGTCTATTTACACTAAGTGCAAATGGCATCCCTTGTTGGTAAACGCTATTTGCACTAGCTCCACCCACCAATGTCTGGTTAGGCCACTCAAGTTTTAAAAAAGACACATGGCGAGCTTCAGTGGCGCAGCAGTAGCAAGTAAGGCTTGCAGACTTTTAATGCGATCGATGTGGGTTCGAATCTGTCTACCAATAAGGCAGCATCCATTTAATAATATTAATACATATAATCATTTACACTCTATGATATTATTGCGTCCTGTTAATGTACAAAAATACTGAGGTGCAAATAGTATCTGCTGATGTAAATTATAGATAGCATCTAATTACTATTTACTATTATTGCAAAGAACTGATACTTTTACATAGTGTAAATAGCATATTGCTAAGAAAACGGTGCTATTGTCACTTAGTGTAAATAGAATACATTGCTATTTTCACTTAGTGTGAATAGCATCTACAGTTATTTGCACTTAGTGTAAATAGCATATATTGCTAAGGAAACAAGCTATTTTCGCTTAGTGTAAATAGCATCTGTTGCTATTTGCACTTAGTGCAAATAACTGTAGATGCTATTCACACTAAGTGAGCTGCCTTTATTTTATTTTTTTATTTTATTTTAAATGCCATTTTATATCTGAAAAATCACAGCTAGATTTTGTTCATGGGTTAGATTCCCAGATAAATGAACTGATGAAATGAATTAAATCATTCAATGCAATGTATAGTAATGTATTTTAATGCAATATACAGTAAGTCACTTTGGATAGTTTCTGCCAAATACATAAAGGTAAAATGTTGGTGGTAATTCGGAATGTGATGTGTGTAAAATGTACTATATTGACTGCAACTTGTATTAATTGTATTAATTTTACAAAATTAAAATTTACATCTTAATATGCATAATTTTCACTTAATCTGTTCACACACAGCAAACTATGTATGTGCCATTCATTATATACTGAACATCTCAAGCCATCTAAGCAGTAGGAATAGTGATCCTTGCCTTACACAATCAATAATAGCATATAACATCACATGAATCTCATCAGCCAAATCTAAAGAAACTTAGCTGAAGTTTGGGACAAGATAACTTGAATCTAACCCCAGGGAAGATGAAAATAAACTTAAAAAAACTCAGTTTTGTTAGAGATTATAAAGCTACATGCGAGAGCTCATAGACTGCAGGCAATATAATATCTCATCACCAAAGCCAGACTGCAAACAACCACTGTCATTACTGATCCGAAATGGAATAATAAGGCAAAGCTTGACAGTCAGATGAGTGTTATGAGAGGGTGATCTGTTGTTATATGTGTACGTGTTTGCGCACGTGGACGCGCATGTGTGAAGTTCCATTTGCACAGATTTGGTTTCGCCTAAGAATTGATGCATCTCTGATAACGCACACATGGGGACGTGGGATGTTGGCGACAGGATGGTGGCGCCGTATCGACCCTGCAGTTTCATCTCTCACAATGTCCACACAACCTTAGGAAAACCCTTAAGCAGTGTTTGCTTCTGATAAAAATCAGGCGACGGTAAAGAATTGCTTTCCAGTACATCGGAAAATGGATTTCATATCTGCAAGTCATCATAATACTGGAAAACACCACTGCGGCATAAAGTCCTCTTCATTCTTTCACTTGCTCCATCCTGTCTTCCTGGGTCTCAGCACCCGGAATGCTACATGCGCAGGGGCCTTTGCTCAAAAAAACTGAATGACAAAATAATAATACATTTTCATTTTTAATTTTAAATTTCTAAAGAGACGCTGTCCAACAGTGACACCAGTGGTTAAAGTTATGGCAGGAAGCAGCATCTCTCTTGCCTCCCCTAAGCCCACTGGGTTTTAACAGACACCCTAAAGCGCGCTATGGCTGGGCGATATTTGAGAATGAATCACAAAGGATCTGCCTGTATCCTGCAGTAATACAAACCAATCTCAAAAGTTACACCTTTACACAAGTTACGCCTCAAACAAGCAGAGACAAGCATGGATGTCACTGACTTTAATCTTTTCAAGTACATTTATTTTATGTATGAAATGTTTGTAACGCTAACCTATTGCTTTTGAATCTTATAAAGTATGAAATAACAGATATTAGTAAAACATAAAAAAAATTATACAATCAAATACAGACCTATGGTAACTATAGCTAAACCCAACCCTAAAATTATATTATATATATATATATATATATATATATATATATATATATATATATATATATATATATATATATAATATAATTTTGTATATGTGTGTATATGTATATATATATATACATATACACACACAGACATATTGTCACATGCGAGTAAAAGTAAAAAAAAAAAAAAAATATATATATATATATATATATATGACATATTTTATACATTATTTAGAATGTAAAAATATAATATTTGTATAAAATAATATTTATTTACATTAAATATATTTTATTTATTTAAAAGTATATAATACCAGGTGTAAACAGTACCTTAGTTACTTCATACCAGAACAAATATGTTATACAAACAGACTGTTCATGTACATTATTTAAAGTTCTAACAATTTATGTATTATAATGTATAATGTATACTCTCTTCTTTCTCAGCATTAAAAAACAAAAATATCTATAGGGGAAAGCACAATAGTTACATCCACTTTATCATCCTTTTTGTGTGTGCTTTGAGCAGTAAATGCAGAACAGATACAGTAACTAAAGAAAGCAAATCAAAAAAAAAAAAAAAAAAAAAAAAAAATGTAATCCTGATACCTGAACTGATCTCCATTTGATTAGTGTCCCGGCAACGAGTTGTATAAATACGTGTTTACAGTGAAACAGTGTCTCTAATGGCTGCTGTTCACGTTGATCTTTCGATTCCAGAAGCATACGCAGGCAAAATGCTTTTTAGCTTTAGAGCTGTTTTTTTTGATGCGCTAAAATGGCAGTAGAAAGAAAAATGAATTACAGTGATTCTCTAAAGAAGAGAGAGAGAGAGAGAGAGAGAGGAGCCTTGTGAATCTGCACCGTAGCTTTAAATGTAGCAAGCTTGTGGTGTGGTCTAAACACATAAGTGAATAATGTGTTAGATGGACAGTGTGCCCCCTTGTTTGCTTTCATTTAAATTAAGGATACACCGATACCGATACCAGTGTAGGTATCGGGCCCGATACTGTGCTCATGTACTCATACTCGTTAAAATGCTTCAATACCAAAACCGATACCACGCAGCATGTGTACAGTGTTTGTGTCTAGACAAAGAAAAGGTATCTTTGTATCTAAAAGTATTGGTATTAGACTCATTCTGGAAAAAATAGTATCAGTGTATCCCTAATTTAAACAGAAGACTGAAGCAGGATACTTACTCCCTCACTCCCTACGCTCCTGTTTTTCTCTTTCCCTGGCTCTCTCTCGCTTTCCATCTCACGAAAATGAACCGTATCTCACTCAAACACACAGCGGACAGCCGCAGACGAGGTGTGATTGTTTGCTTTGTCAGAAAGCATGAAAGACCTGGACCCTCGTCCCCTTCTGCCCTCAATCCCATCTGAGCTCTATTGTAGTTTGTGTTTTGGAAGTCTAAAAGAGAGAGGGAGAGGAAAAAATGCACTAGATTATTTGTGACAGCGATGGTGATGATGATGGGGTGACAGGGACAAAAAAAAAAAAGATGGCATCAATATCAGTGCATCAGCCCCTCAGTCTATGTGAAACACAGAAATGGCCAATAAGATACTGTTCATGCACACCATGACACTGAAATTACTTTCCCTTGCTGGACTAAAAGGACTATTTACTTCAAATGAAGGAACACCATTATCACCTGTTCTAGAGCCACTATAAGGATAATGAAGTTAAACATCTCATACTAAATGGGCTAATCACATAACACTCACCAATGGCTGTATTCAAAAACATCCTCATGCCCATAATAATCTTTCTTTTGTCTTCAGACTCTGTTTTGTTGTGTTTTATTTCAATGGAACGGTATTACAAGTCTTTAAGATGTTATTTTTTATGTTTAACTGCTTGGCTTGATGCACACTTAATGAGTAGTTTTCAAAAATCCATCTTATTTGAAATGCTTCTCAGGAATCTGTTTCTGACTCTGAATTAGATGAGTTTTGTGGTGGTGACTACTAATTTGCTAAATAAAATGTTCAGATGTTAGATTAAGCAATCAAATAAGTTCAGAGTAATGGTCTGTCACATTGAAATTTCACAGGCAAAAAGACCCATTGTCTATTGTCAATAGTAGTGATGCATGAAGCACAGCTCACACAGAAACCAAGCAGCTTTCTGTTGGTCGGCGGAGCAAATTCCCGTGTTTAACTTCAACCAAATCTGTGTGAGGAACTTTGTTTGCCCTCACAAGAAACTCCCAATGCGTAGATTCCTAATGGAATGACTGAATAAATGTAATGGTAAATGTGACCACTCCTTAAGTTGGTCATTTTATGGAATTTTTCATATTTAAAGTAATAGTTTTTTTCTGTCTAAATAGTTTTTCTGTTCAAAATATTGTCATTATTTATTTATTTTGTTTCAAAGTTGTACAACTGACTTTCTTCAGCTAACCACAAAAGAAAATATTGTTAGGAATGTTGTGGGGCTAAACAACATTGGACACTATTGACTTTCATTGTATTTCTCTTGGAAAGATTGGCATGGTAATAAAGATTGGCATGGTAATGGATATGCAATGTTAATGTATTTGGTCTTGGTGGAATAGATTTGCTGCAATGCTGCTGCCGCTGCTGCAGAGCAAGTACCGAGACTTGCTAAAGCCAGTACATTCACAGACATTGTTGTGAGCATGCTGCTGCACATGTAACATACATGAAATAACCCCCATAGCAGATCTGTACAGGTGGAGCTGGGGAAGTTGGAGGGTTTCTGAAAGCATGCTGCAGACTGCTACAGCAATCTACCAGTATTTGAATGTTGAGCCGCAGCTCATTGGCCGCTGATGTATATAATAATCACTACCAAATCAGCCTGTGCCATCTAGAGTTTCATGCAGGAACTAGGTATGAATGAAAACCCTAAAAGACAATTATGTAAGCCATATAGGTTTGGAATGAGATGAAAGTAAGTAAATAATTGTTGTTGTTGTTTTGGTCAACTATCCCTTTAAGATGAAGCTACACTACATTTTGTGCTTCATTCACTACAATTCATAAATATATGTGCTCAAGAAAGGAGAAATGCAAGCTCCTGAAAAGAAATTAAGTGAACTCTGACATTTGAATTTTCATAGTCAGTAGACATTCAATTAGATGATAAAAGCATCACAGATTGACTTCTTGGCAAAATACTTAAAGTATATAAACTTCAATACTGCATGGTGTGCAGTGTTGCAGGAAAGTAACGTTTTTCTTCTTCTTCAAAATTAACAAAATTCAGTCAATTCATCAGCAGTCCTCTTCCAAAATGTGTTTTTGGCTTTTCCTCATTCAATATGGCCCGTTGTGTTTATATTTTAGACCTAGTGGGATGGTTTTCACAGAGATTGCATATGTACATCACTCACCCATACGTGTTTTGTCATATCCGTAAATAGAGAAAAGTTGCTCCGGCTACTTTGACATGTTTATGGTATGGGAGTGGCTTAGGTTAGTCTTCACAACAAGCAAGAAAGGTTGAAATGGAGCAGCTAAATCTCTTAAGCCTAGTAGTGAATGTTTTATGAGCAGTAGGATAATCTCTCGCTCTCTCTCTCTCTTTAGTTATGAGAAAGAACCATATTCAGCCACACAGACACGCAGAGCCAAAGCACAACTCGCCCTACAAGGATACCGTTGTAATCAGTAACGGAGCAGGAGGGCAGCAGCAACACATCATGTCAGTGTTGTCAAACTTGTCAAAAGCAAAAGAAGCAAAATAGTGTTCATGCACGACAAACTAACAACAGCTGACAACTGTTTATGAAGCTGAATGTGATAACTTGAATGATCTGCTTCAACAGTTTTCTGCTTTCCATATATTGGCTGCCCTGTGAAAGTTCAAAATGATTGACAGGCGGAAAGTGTCTGACTGGCTAAACAAAGAATGTTTTTTTTTTTTTTGCAGTTTACAGAGCCTAAGGCTGTCACAGAAACAAATGTGATATTTTAGGACAAATAATTCAGTTAGATCTGTGCCATAATATGGAGTCATATTCCATTCCATAAAATAAAATAAAGCAATAAGCTCCAAAAAGCCGTGGTTTACAGTGCATTTATAACAGCTAAGGGCCGTTGTTAGGCACGACGCGGAGCGTCACTCCCTTAGCTGTTATAAATTCACTGTAAATTACAGCTTCACGGGGCTTATTGCTTTTATAAAACGGTTAAAACACAATACAAATATTAACGCCAAAACTTTCATGAACTAAAATCATTAAAAGGCTTCCTTCCACCGGAAAAAAATAGTCCCTGACTATGAACAGCAACAGAAGTTACATTATTATGCCATTAGATGGCGGCAAAGATTGTCTTTATGAGCGAGGCACTCAGTTGCAAAGACTTTTATATTGAAACTTGTTGTGTACTTATGTAATGCAGTCTGCTGTATGTTTTCAGGAATTTTACAACGGCTTTGAACGTGACTTAACCAATCAGAATCAAGGGCCAGAACTATCCGTTTCATAATAAATAAACCTAAATGAATGTTTGAGATGCCTATTCTAATAAAAACTTTGTAAAAAATTGTTTTACTAGTTATAAGATCATAAATATGTTGGCTATGACCAAAGACTGTATGCACATCATGTAGCTACTGGGAAAATCAAATTCTTCATCTGAAATGTATATCTTCTGAGCACTAGAGTCAGTAATGGATGATTCATGGAACCAGCAGCTGAAACCAGAGGACTAAAGCTGACCTTTCACACTTCATCACATGTGACTGATATTAAAGAGAAAGGTACAGTAAACAAGATGCCCTTCTAAAGCAGAAGCCAACATAGTCTTGGATGAATAAAGGGACTCCTCCAATGGGAGGTATAGAAAGGCACTGGTGTTTGTGAGGTAGGGGGAATTTAAAGTAAGACAGAGCCACAGCAGAGTGAAGTTCAAAAGCAGGTATGCAGCTTGTCGCTCGGTAACGACAGTCCGTATGGGATCAGGGATTGGCTTGTGGATCAGCTTTGAATTTTCCTTCTGTGACCTCATCAAAAGGGCAGGTGTCAAAGTTACATCCACACTCATACACACACAGTCAGAAAGCACATTATACAGATGCACTTGTGAGTGTGTGGTGTATGCTGTGTCTATGAATGGTGTTTGATGTATGCGGGAGTGTGTACATGTGGGTGTGTTTGAGTAACACTTACTGGTTGATATGCAGCTCACATTCAGGGTTTCTCTCCCAGCCCAGCCAAGCAAATGACTTAGAAGAGCCACTCCAGTGCAGGGCTAAAAGCATAGTGAATTTGTGCATGTGAACGCCTCAGTCTTGTTAAAAAAAAACCTAGCTTAGACCAGGTTTTCGTTTTTTTTTATTTTTTTTTTTATACATTTAACAGAATATTATGACATTTATGCATAAACAGATAATGCAAAAAGCAAATTCAGATTTACCCAAAATGTGAGCTACTTTATTATGAAAACAGACACAGCTATGACATAATAAGCCTACTAATATGCTAATATTAATGCTGATATTCTTCGGTTGATTATTAAATAGAATTTGGAATTTTCAAATAGTCACAACGCATAATGTGCTCACCATGTACATAAACACAAACATCTGTCCCACGGCTGTGCTAAGCTCTAAATAGCTGTGAAATGGCTTGCTGTTTGGGGAGCTCCACTTAGCAATTATGCTGAGAGCCAGTCATCTGACAGTTCTTTAATGTGAAGACTTTGTTACCATACTAACACACAAATGTCATGAGTGCTACAGTGGTGTTAAAATCAAATCCAAAGCAATGAAGGATAATGCATTTTTCTATTTAAGCTTTAGATTTGAAAAGAAATCTCTAAATCTCGAATCTTCTGACTAATGAATAGCTGAGTTCAACAGCATTCAAGACTTAAATGAAAACTCATATTGTTGAATTAATAACTGCCTTCATTTCATATTGAATTTTCCTTTATTTTAACAGAGCAGAGAGAAAAGTGCATTTATTGAAATGGGCATATGACTATGCCTCTTCAGAAGCCATGAATTTGCATATTCACATCTTGTTTCAAAAGCTACAGTCTCTTTAGTGCATTTAAAGTACTATTCTGACAGTATTAGTTTTCTAAATGACATTTTAGGTACAATTATTAACGTTATGATTTTACTGATTAGGATGGGATTGGAAAGATGAGAGGTTTTTATTAGAGACTACTTAAAGGGTTAGTTCACCCAAAAATGAAAATTATGTCATTAATTACTCACCCTCATGTCGTTCCACACCCGTAAGACATTCATTCATCTTTGGAACACAAATTAAGATATTTTTGATAAAATCCGATGGCTCAGTGAGGCCTCCATTGACAGAAAGTTAATTTGCACTTTCAGTGCCCTGAAAGGTACTAAAGACATACTTAAAACAGTTTATGTGACTACAGTGATTCAACCTTAATGTTATGAAGCGACGAAAATACTTTTTGTGTGCAAAAAAACAAAACAAAATAACTTTATTCAACAATTTCTAGTGATTTCAAAACACTGCTTCAAAGCTTTATGAATCTTTTTTTTTTTTTTTTTTTTGAATAAGTGGTTCAGAGGGTGTATCAAACTGCCAAAGTCACGTGATTTCAGTAAACGAGGCTTTGTTACGTCATAAGTGTTTTGAAACTTTTCGAAATTTCAATGGTTCACCATATTTTCATTTTTGGATGAACTAACCCTTTAAGGTTACATATTTATGCCAGTAGAGGGTGACAAGCGACTGTCTTTATGAATGAGTCATGATTCATTAATTCAACAGATTCATTCAAAAATACTTAATGAAGTAATTGCTTGGACACATATAACGGTTCATTAGCTTTGGTTTTGTTTGTTAATGGCGGAGTAAAAATAGACAAGCTAACTAGTGATATTTGTAAATTACTCAATAAAGCGATACTCAGAACAGCATCACTATGCATGTTGCTTAATCACACATCAGATGGGACGCCAGCATAGAGGACCACCAAACTAATGTAATTTGTTTATGCTTCTTTCAGATGGGATAAAATTATACACAGCTGTGTCTTTAATAGTGCTGCCATCGTAGAAAAGTAGACATTTTAAGCTGCTGTTATTGTGAGTTTACAGAAATAAAAGCAAACCATTTACAGTTTTTGAATGTTGGATTATTCTTATCTGTATGACCAAAAAATGACAGAGTATTTTAAAGCTGCAGTCCGTAACTTTTTTGGGTTAAAAATGATTCAAAATCAATTTTTCAATTTTACTTACAAGACGTAGAATCTGTGATTCCGAAGTACAGTATCCACACCAATGTGGTGACAGAAAGCAAACATTAGAAATATCCGCATTGATGCACAACCCATGTAAAGATAATAATTCCACAAATAACTGCAATTGCAGGTTTCAAACAGAGATGGCGACAAAGAGGCAAAACCAACAGACTGCAGCTTTAAGTTAAATGCAACTGATTGCACTGCCGCCTTCATGTCATGCAGTAAACGTGCTCTCTACACGAATACTTTTGTGCTAAATAACAGCGCACATTTATCTACTGTAGGTTAACGTTAGAGCGAGGGGACTTGTAATTTTGCTACTACTTACATGTTTCAAGTGATAAGCCATATTTGAGGTCGATGGATGATGAATGATAGGCAAATGTTTGGATTTCCTGCCTTTAACAATCTGTCCGTCACAGACTGTGAATTTTCGCCATTTCCTGTGGAGTTTTTTTTTTCTGCGACTAACCGACTAATAACAATTTAGGTCGACTAAGCCTCTTCTCGCCGACTAACGGTTAGTCGACTATTAGGGGGCAGCCCTAGTGTTTAACTAACCTTTTCAGGGCAAACTAGTCTCATCTGAATGAGGCTTTAGTGATTGCCATCACCATTCCTTTATTTTCTTGGTTTCATATTTCTGACTCAATATTAAATATAGATGAGCCAAAACATTATGACCACCTGCCTAATATGCTATTGGTCCTCCGCATACTGCCGAAACAGTGCGTATGCGGACCAGATGGTATAGCCTTCATTGTCTCCATGCATCGATGAGCCTTAGGCGCCTGACACCATGTCGCCAGTAGTTCATGAGCCATAACAATTTGGCCCTTGTCAAAGTCGCTCAGATCTTTATTCCTTTCCATTTCTCCTGCATCCAACATGTTGATTATGAGAGCTGCTTACCATCTAATCTACCTTAATTAAGACCTTAATATGTGGCCTTGTTAGGAGATGATCAACAATATTCACTGTGACTGGTTATAATATTTTGGCTCATCAGTGTCTTTCAGTATTAGTGTGTTGTTGATACTTCTGCATTCCTGCCATTTTCAGTGTGCAGTTAATGTACACAAGAGCCGATCTGAGCTACACTGTAATGCACATTTCATTTGCAACACAATTATCTTTGACATCTTAATATGTGGTGTTTATATGTGTGAATGCATACTGAGTAGCTGAGAAGGTGTTTCCATCAACCATGCTGCGTGTTTCCTCACGCAGCATGGTTGCTTTTTTGCGTCTGTGTGAATGTCCAGGAAGACGCGTATTTTTAGAGTCTCATTTCGTGCATGAGTCACAGTGAGTGATGGGCTTGTGCACGTGTGCTACTGCGTAAATTCTACAGCCCAGCTACACTCGTAGTCGCCTTGTGGTAATTGCTCGTCCCATCCTCTCTACTGTTGAGTCTGCGCCGCAAGCTCACCCCAGGAGAGAAGCTCATGCAGTCTCTGGCTAATTCATCTCATTATGGCCTAATCAGAGAGGCGCACGTGGCATTTAGCCTGATTTCTGCAGATCAAAGACACCACTGTGTGTTCATGGGAGTCTTTCATTAAGCCACATTCACTCTCTTGGCAACTGGACTGCGCAGTTCCAGGAACGTTAACAACACAATTGTAAAGAAAACAGGGAAGAAAGAGGAAAGGTTGCACTTGAGGGGAATTGAAATTCAGTGTCTGGTCTAATATCAGTTCTTAGAAATGACTAATGTCTCTTTTTAGAGCATGGGATTTGTACATAGCCTATACATATGCAGCCATACTCAGTACATCAGTACCTTTGTCTTTTTTCCAGTAAAAATATGTATATATATATATATATATACATATTTTTATATGTTTTTATAAAACATATTTTATATATTTTTATCCATCATTTATATATATATATATATATATATATATATATATATATATATACATATTTTTACTGGAAAAAAGACAAAGGTACTGATGTAATGAGTATGGCTGCATATGTATAGGCTATGTACAAATAAGATCAATTTACCTGAGAAGCAAAAAAGTACACAAGGAAAATAATAATAATAATAATTAATTAATTTCCCTTTAAGATAATAGTCTTTAAACATAAAATAAATTACTGGGATTCAATAGTTTTATTCTTTTTTTTTTTATATATATATTAAATTTGCAATCCCTCATGGGATGAGTACTTCATTCTCTCAAAATAATTTAAGTCTTGTACATTTGTTTGATTTTTATTTTTGCTCAAAACTCTGCTTAGGACTCTTTAGCAAAGAATTTCTTTAACAAATAAATAAATAAATAAATGTGAAGGATAATTGCAGCACTAATGCTGCTATTTTCCCCCATGGTATTTCCAAATGTGATATTGGACTTTTATATTTGCTATAGTTGTGTGAGTGAGTGAGTGAGTGAGTGAGCGAGCGAGTGAGTCAGTCAGTCAGTCAGTCAGTCAGTCAATCAATCAATTAAAGTGGGCAGTCACATTTTTTTATTTTTTTTATATAAATGAATAATTTTATTCAGTAAGTTTGATCAAAGGGTTTGATCAAAAGTGTCAGTAAAGGCATTTATAATGTCTTTTTTCATTTTAAAAAATACCCTAAAAAAATTAAAATAAATAACTGCTTTTATTATTAATTATAATAAAAATTTTACTTGAGCATATAATAATAAAATGTTACTTAATTAATTCCTTACATTTATATAGCGCTTTTCTGGGTACTCAAACCTAAGTTACTTAAATCAGCATAGAATGATTTCTTAAGGATCATGTGACACTGAAGACTGGAGTAATGGTACTGACAATTCAGCTTTGCCATCACGGGAATAATTTGTTACAATATTTCACAAAATTTCTGCATTTGTGATCAAATAAATGAAGCCTTGGTAAGCATTAGAGACTTTTATCAAAAACATAAAAAAAATCTTATAAACCCTAAAGTACTGAACAGTAATGTAAATGTTTGTTCTGGTTCAATTGCCAACACATTTCTCTTGTTTGAAGCATAAACGTCACTGAAACAATTAATAAATGCAGCATACATACAATTACTTGAATAAATAGCCACATAGATAGTGGCTGTATGAATGACCACTGATACACCTGCTCTATTTTTCTTTCTTCCTAGTTAGCAGAGTGTTAATATGTGTGGAGCAGAGCACAGTGGGGAGTGAGCTTCCTGAAGAGCTGTTGACTGCTATGTCAATGAGAGGATCATTACTGAACACTGACAGCTCTGATCACTGGGAAAAGGGCTAAATCAGACTAAATGCATTATAGCCACCTCCACCTTCCATGCTCCAGCCCGTCCCACACTCCCTCCATCTCTGGAAGGAAACCAAGAGAGTTAATTGCAGACCTTGAGGGATGCGACGAGGGGAGGAGAACTAGACGAAGAAGAAAGTCGTGGGAGGAGGGAGAGAAAGGCATTTGTCTTTTGGCTACATTGATATCTCCTAACCATCTCACCGTCTCAGGTGGAAAGGAATCCCATGATCCCACTGTTGCTTCCTCTCCATCCCACAAAGCACCTCCTAAATCTCTCCTGAAACATTCCCAGATTCAATATCAAAGTGGCTTTTCTTTTTTCCTTATCGACCGCCAGGGTTTAAACTCCAAACTACAAAATGAGCTTCGAAAATAACCACATAAATTAGAGTGAATAGCAGTGTTATTCCAGATAGCCTGTGAGGTAAAATCCACAAAACACAGTGACAGACTTGTTACAATAAAAGCAAATGTGTGACAGAGGCTGCTTGAGAACAAGCTGGAGATTTGTTGGAAGAGCGCGTGGAAAACAATCAAGTTGAGCAGAAATCTTTTCCACATCCACATTTTCCATTTGAGAGAGAAATAGCTGTTTGGGCATAATGGTATATTGGAAAAGCAACAAATGACCCTGTTAGGGGAGGTGATGGTGTCATTACACACACACACACACACACACACACACACACACACGTGCGCATACACATACGCCTGCAGTTCTAACCAGCTTTAAATGAAAAAATATGAGAGAGATTTCCAAAGCAAAAACGGTGGTGTACTGAGAATGGGAGGGGGAGAGAGAGAGAGAGATAAACCAGAAAAGACAAAGAGCGATAACTTCATGCTATCTCATAAAATACTCCATGATTTCAAAGAGTTCATAATTGCATCTCATAACCCACACATGAATATGAAGGGAAGATGTGAGAGTGCACACAGAGAATTAGATTCACGCTCTGTGGATGCTCCGTCTCCACCTCCAGTCTGGTGCTAATGTGCCCAGAGGTTGACTCCTGATAAACCATGAGCGATTGGACTCAACCAGAGAAAAGCAGCCCCTTAGCACTGCGCATTTCAATTTGCTGCAGTCCCCCACATCCGCCAAGCAGAAACACAGATAACAGAGCAATTTTCCCACAGACATCATCTGCACATCACAGACCGCCATTATGCCATTTTTAAGTACAGCTCGGAAATGTTTTTACCTGACAAAAGGATGTTTTTATTTTTGGCATAACGTTGAGCTTCTGTGCATCCTTGGAATAAAATCAATTTCATTTCGTTGCAAATTGGTATTTTTCATTTATAAAGAGGCATAAAGTTATTTTCAGTGCAGACACATTTGCCAGAATTGAATCATTTAGATGGGGGAATAGACTCATAAGTACAATTTTGTTTCTTGGAATATTTTCACAATGAACTGGGCAGCTAGGAGGGATAGCATGATGATACACACTGGCACTGCTCATTCATATTTAGCCCGCACTGACCCGTGGCTTCCTGGTTGTATTTCCATATTTTCTATTAGTCTGTTTTAGCTTTTCCTGGAATATCACAGGACTGACAGATATCGGGTCAAATGAAACCAAACTGCGTTTAAAGGGTTAAAATGAAAATTATGAAACCCCACAATTATATCATTAATTACTTACCCTCATGTCGTTCCACACCTGTAAGACCTTTGTTCATCTTCGCGACACAAATTAAAATATTGTTGATAAAATCCGATGGCTAAGATGCCCAGAAAGGTACTAAAAAAAATATCTAAACAGGTCATTTGACTACAGTGGTTTAACTGTATGTTATGAAGCGAGGAGAATACTTCTTGTGCACCAAAAAAACCCCCAAAATAATGGCTTTATTCAACAATATCTAGTGATGGGCGATTTCAAAACACTACTTCATGAAGCTTCAAAGCTTTACAAATCTTTTGTTTAGAATCAGTGGTTCGTGGGCCTGTATCAAACTGCCAAAGTCACACCCCCAAGTGGTGAACCATTGAAATTTCGAAACACTTATGACGTAGCGAAATCACGTGAAATCACATGACTTTGGCAGTTTGATACATGCTCCGAACCACTGATTTGAAACAAAAGATTCGTAAAGCTTCGAAGCTTCATGAAGCAGTGTTTTGAAATCGCTCATCATTAGATATTGTTGAATAAAGTCATTATTTTGTTTTTTTGGTGCATAAAAAGTATTCTTGTCGCTTCATAACATTAAGGTTGAACCAGTCACATGAACTGTTTTAAATATGTCTTTAGTAGCTTTCTAGGCATCTGAAAGTGTTAATTATCTTGCTGGTAATGCAGGCCTCACTGAGCCAATGGATTCTATCAAAAATATCTCAATTTGTGTTCCGAAGATGACCGATGGTCTTAAAGGTGTGGAACGACATGAGGGTAAGTAATTAATGACAGAATTTTCATTTTTGGTGAACTAACCTTTTAATTGACGTAAAACCCAAAAAACTACAGATGAATCAATGACTGGGCAATTAGGAGTGTTTTTTGATGGCTAGTCGAACAGTTTCAGGCATACACATTCTAAAAGAGAGAGTTAAAGTGCAAAAGAGGGAAGCTTCTGAAGGTTCATTCTCTCTCTGTTTCCTACTCAGGAATACACTATATCACTACGGCAACCTGCTAAGAGGTTACTATAGTTACAGTGCGGCGTTCCACAGTAGAGTGGTGCATTGATAAACAGTGAAGAGGAAGAAACAGAGGAGAGAATGGAGGGTGAGAGAGCACTGTGTTGACAGTGATTCGTAATTTGCTCTCTCTCTCATAAAGGCAGCAAGTCAGAGATGACAATGAAGAAATGAAGAGGAAGATGAGAGCGATGACCCAGCTTCAAACGCTGAACGCGTTCTTTTAATCAGATGCACAATGAACGCACTTGCCCGAAAGGTTAATTAACAAATTTCACTCTTTTTTTTAAAAAATTTTTTTATGAAGCTTGTCTAGAATGGCTAACAAAAGACAGCCTGTGGACTTGTCTGTACGGATCGCTATGACTGAAACATTTAGCCTGCTCTCAATACCTGTGATTGTTATATAAGCTTGTGGAATGAAAGATCTAGGTAATCGGAACACGTCTGCTCTCTATGAGTTTCAGAGCCTCTATGAGGTTGCATTGGCTCAGCTAGACGCGCCCACATCAATAATCTTATCTTGGTTGAACAGAGGACTGGAACACTGCCTTTCAATATCATTTAAGCCCCAAAAATAGATGAAAAAGAGGGAAAGAGAGATGAAAGGAGAGTTCCAGGAAGGGGCAGGAAACCCAAGCCCAGAGTCAGCGATTTGTCTCCGAGAGATCAGCGTAATCGGGTAGAGCTCATGGGGAATGAGAGGGGGCTTACAGGAAGATGTTTGCTTACAAGTTTGGAACTTGTAAAATGCAGCAGCAAAATTGCAAAGGGCAAAGGAGGCCACTAATTGATTTTTACTTTGAAATATGCATACTCATGAATGCCAAAGCAGAGCCGCAATGGCAATGAAACACTTCCAGTTCCTGGTGTTTGCCATCCTGCTTGCTTCTAGTAAGTTGTGAAACATCTAATTGGGCTGTTTTTAGATTTTAGTGACATTTAAGGATCTTGTGAAATTGCTTGACGAATTGCCTATTAACATGTATTCCTAAGATGGCAAACTCTCCAGTTTCTAATACGCTGATTTGGTGCTGAAGAAACATTTCTTATTATTATCATTATCAACATCAATGCTGAAAACAATTAGGCTGCTTAATATTTCTGCGGAAGCTATGATAAATCAATTGGGGGTCGATTGTTCTCCCGTGGTAGAAATCGCGTTCCGGAGGGGGAGAAATGGGAATGCGGGGGCACCGCGATGCGACCGCAAAGGGCACTTTCACTTTCGCGATCAAAGGGGCAGGGGCTTTTTTGGTGAACTATCCCTTTAAAACACATGACAATCAACCAATTTCAGATGTAGAAAGGAATGTGCAACAGGCCCTTCAATACATCCAGCTCAACTTCCTGTTATATAGAGAGATACATGATGTCAAATTCAAATAACAGATCATACTTTTTAAAAGTAAAGTCAAAAAGTACTGTAAGTTATTCATCTTATGCAACTTACGTTTTCCTGGAAGAGAAAGATTATACATTTTAAATGCAATATCTGCTAAAAGTTAGTTTAGTCAACTTTTAAGAGTACTCTAACACACAGATAACCTGAAAGCTATACAAGATATGGACTAAATCCACAATACTCAACCTATTTTAAGAGACCACATTAAACTGTGTCAAATGTGGCTGTGGATTATTCATAAAGTGAAAACAGAGATATATAAATTCAAGGACCCATAGAGGACTCATCGTTTGAACTCTGTGCTCTGGTAAAGGGCTCCAGCCTGGACTGTGCTGATGCTTCATAAACCCCCGTCTAAGAGATGAGGAAAGGAGACAGACTCTACTAGGGAAATGATGTATTGGTTTACTGGAGCGGGCAGCGTGTGTGAGCGTAAGAGAGGGAGATGGAGAGGGTAGAATTATGATGTGTGAGATGTACTCATTTCCCAGCCAAGAGTGCATATGTGTGTGCGAAGAGAGAGAAGGAGAAAGAATAAGTTCAGGGTACCGTAATATCACAGAGATGCTGACTCCTATGATTGCTGGCCCATTACTTTTACAGGTTGTTTTTACATGCGTTTGGTAAAAGCCCACACTACAGTAATTTTATAGCCACTATGGGAGTCCTTGGCTAACCTTCATGTTAGTGAGCTTCTGTGAGTTACGAAATAAAGAAGCTATGTGCATTCATTTGATTCATATGAGCCACTGCTCTTTCAACCCTCAATTTTTCTTCCTTTTTTACCTCTTTTAACATTTCCTATTCATATGGCAGATGTATTGGATTTGCAGCATAGCCCATAATCCATAACCATTTCTCATCTTCTGCCTTTTATCACACACAGATGCACACACATGCAAAGCATAACCGCACACTTATCTGCCTCTTTCAGTTTCACGTGGCCATTAGGTGGCAGTGTTGCTCTGCAATGCAGTTCAAGAACCATAATCCCCTTAACCAGAACCTTAACCAGGCTCCAAATGAAACATCATATTTACTTAACATGACACACATGCACCTACTCATACCCAAATTTTTGAAATTCTCTTTAAATTTAAGTCACATAAATATAAATTTAAATAAAATGTAATAAATGCTATCAAATAAGCTTTCTGTAAAATGGAAGACTGGTTGAATGCTTGGTTGAATGGTTAATTATGTGGCATACATGTACAAACAGGATGTGACTAATAAGAAGGAACAATTCAAATACATTTCCCTGGCAACACACATTGGACATGCTGTGACTTTAAAGGGATATTTCACCCCAAAATGAAATTCTGCCCTTATTTATAGCTTTCAAAGCCCATATGAAGTCTTTTGTGGAACATAATTTGGAATTGACTGCTCTTTTATACAATTAAAGTGAATGGTAACCATTGCTGAGAAGCAAGATTATAAGTAAATAATCTTGTCTTCAAACAAATTCTTTTGTATGGGATCAGAAGACTTAAAATATGAGGCATGAACTACATTTAGAGTGTTTTTAGTTCTTTTTGGAGCTTCATAGCCCTCATCCACTTTTATTGTACATAAGAAAGCAGCTTTGACATTCTGCTAAAGTTCTTATTTGGTGTTGTATGGGGGAAAGAATGTCAAACAGGTTTGGAATGATTTGAGGATGAGTAATTGTTGGCAAAATGTTAATTTTTCGGTGAAACATACTTGTAAACCCTTCAACGGTAAGACAAATCGAATGTGAGATGGGTATAATGACACTTTTTTTAGAGATTATCTCAACAGTAAAAGGATATTGATAGGAGACACACTAATTGCCTATAATTTTATTTTAGATCGACCTTTTGTGGTATTTTCTCTTCATTTCATCCTCTTTCTGTCTTGCTAACTCTCTACCCACTCTGGTCTTTTCTCATACTAGCTGTACCAATCTGTTCACTTTGCATTCTCTTTCTCTTCTGCATCGCAGTAACCCTTGTACCTTGTTATTTTTCTCTCCTGTGACGGGGGGCAGACGAATGGTGTGGTCAGTGTAAAACCGGCCTTGGAGATTTCCTGATACAAAACAACCCAGAAGCCTCAAACTATGGAGATAGGCGAACATAAGTGTGTATATATATATATATATATATATATTATATATAAAATACCACCAGCTGTACTCTCTCACTATCTCTTGGTAATTTGGGCTGGTAAGAGGCTCTGCTCTAATAAACCAATTGGATCCTCCGAGCTGGGCAGACCACAGCCATTAAAATCTGACCCTTTTTCATTCTTTTCCAAGGGCTGAGTAATTCTGTCCACCCCTTTCCTCATTCTCTCCTTCTCGTCTGTCTGCGATTCCAGTCTTCGGCTGACCCAGAGGACCAGCTATGAAAGAGAATACTAGACATTTTGAAGCGATGGTAAGAGGCTTGTTAGACAAGAGACAAAAGCCTTTCTTTATTAACCATTTAGTGATCAGCCCTAATGGGGGACAGGAGCTCTTATACCTAATAAGTGCAACATGGAACAGACGTCCATTAGCAAAGCTCTCAGCTCTAATATTTACTATTAAACTAAATATGTTAGAGTGACAAAGTGAGAAGGGGAGAGAGAGAAAGGGAAATAATAACACAAGCAGGGGTCACAGAGATCATGGAGCCTACCATATTGATCTGGTTGGTTAACCAGCATCTCTCTGTAGGTCTGTGGCAAAGCACACTGCTTCCTGCTGCTCCTGCTGCACGGGTGGCTGGGTTTGCCCCGGCTCCATGCGGGAAAAGCTTTAGGGAGACAAGCTGCAGGGGCAAGATTAGCCAGGGATGATCCACATACAAGCTCCGGTAATGGTTACCTCAGAAGATTGACCTCCCAGAGTCTGGCTTGGGAAGTCTCTACGTATCAACCCAGCAGGGTTCAGGAACAGAGGAGTTAGCCGACTCAGAAAGCATTATCCTCCACACAGGACGGCAACTTTTTTTGGAAAGGCCTATAGACTAGGATCAATGGTTCTACCTCAAATTCAATAAAGCATCAAAGTAGTTTCTTGTACAAAATTAAACAAAAATGTCTGAAAAAGCAAACAATGAAATTGTTTAATAATAATAAAGAAAATAATACAAATAAAGGTTGGTTCAAAGCACTTAATTAATGACATTTTCAGATTTTCTGTGACCTTATCTAAAGTGACAACTATTTACATAGTTCTGGCAAGAAACTTTGACAATGCAGGCTGATGGGTCTTTAACTAATTTGTTAGTGATCACATCATTATCTACACAGCACAGCTGATCTGTTGCATCAGCGGCCAATGAGCTTGTTGCTCAAACATTCAAATACATGGCATCGATGGCTGTTAGCAGTCTGCAGCGTGCTTTCAGAACCCTCCTCCCTCCCCAGCTCCACTTGTGTAATCTACTATGGGGGTTAATTCATGTATGTTACATGTACAGCAGCATGTCTTTACATGCTCACAGCAATGTCTGTGAATGTATTGGTAGTAGCAAGTCTCTGTACTTGCTCTGCAGCTGCAACAGCGTAGCAGATCTATTCCGCCAATGTAACAAACATAGGCTAGTAAAAGTTGTGCGTGTAATCCTCACTCCCCTGAACTCAAGAGGTGCTCTAGCGACTGATGCTAGAGACTGCGGTCTTTAGCCTCCTTGTTAGAGTGCCTACCTCCCATGCGGATGGGCCCAGGTTCGCGTCCCACTTGGAGAGGGCAGGTGCAAACTGAAGGGGCTACATTGATGCCGTGACCCGGATGGGAGTGAGGTTTAGGGGGGTGAGTGTAACAGACGTAGGCTAGTAAGAGCTATGCATGTAAACCTCACTTCCCTGATCTCAAGAGGTGCTCTAGCGAATGATGCTAGAGACTGCGGTCTTTAGCCTCCTTATTAGAGCGGACGGGCCCGGGTTCGCGTCCCGCTTGGAGTGAGCAGGTGCGAACTAGAGGGGCTACACCAAGACCAAATACATTAACATTGTCATATCCATTACCATGCCAATCTCAATTGCCATACCAATATCCCGAGAGTTGTCTTGACAGAATAATGGTTAATAAGCTGTTAACAAAGCATAACTCTTTATATATGAGCTAATTAAACAATAACACTATTAATTACAGTGACAATGAATAAAGAACTATTTGTATATAGTTTATAGTTAATTAATAGCTTAATAAACTGTTGTTAATACATTAATAGACTAATAGTTTTCAAATTATTTATAAGTACTTTGTTACTGTATTCTTATTATAAAGTGTTACAAAAAAAAAATCCATATTAATTTTGAGTAATCTAAATTTAAAAATAGAGGAAATGAGTATTTATAATTAAATATCCAATGTTGACAAGAACATAAAATAAAGTCTCTATAAGACAATCTTTTGTGTCAGCCAGTTTGTTTGTTACAATGTTTTTTGAAATACAATAACACTATTCAAAAGCGTATTCAGCAGTGAAAAAAAAAAAAAAAAAAAAAATCCACTATTGAGAGAGAGGATTATGACAATCAGAAGAGAGAAACATGTCAAGCAGCTCTATTAGAACCTTATCACAGCAGTGTTGTTATTTATTTATTTATTATTATTATTACTATTATTTAGTTTTTTTTTTTTTTTTTTGTCATTTAATGCAAGGATAATATAATGCAATATATATGGTGATATAAATGTACATTCTTAAAAAAAAAAAAAAAAAAGGAAAGATTGATTCACAAAGTTAATTATTGTAGAAATGCGTCATCACAGTCTGTGAAAGGGGTCCATAAACCGTTTCCTTCACCATTGTTGACAGTCAATTCATTGACAAGTCATTACTGCATTTGTCAAGGCTTTGTGTGAAATGTATAGTGCTTGTTAATAGAGAATCTATAAGTACCTGTAGATATATCAATAAGACATCAATGTGTGTACAAGCTCACTGAGATGTACTGAACCTTGAAAAAGTACAGGGTCAATAAGGAAACTCCACATCTCATGTCAGAACCATTCCCCATCATGCACTGGAGTGCATACTCACAAGCATCAATACACATACAGGCCGAACTGTTTTATTTACACTGCCCGTGTTATGTCAAAGTTGCCGTTATGTTCCCAGCTTTTAATATGGATTCCAGAGAGCATGTAATTCCCCGTCTGTGTGATATATGATGTGAGAGCTCTCTTAATGCCTGCTAATGATTTAATGACTCTGGCTTTGCTGTACACAGGCAGTTTTGAGTCAGATTGCAATTGAGTTACTCCATTAGTTTGTGTTCAGGCTGAATTTTCCACAATAAGTAAAAAAATAAGAGCAAGCTACGGCTAATTCCCCAACAAACTTCCTGCACAGCCTGTTGATTAAATCACCAGCAATTTTTATATAATTTGAAGTGCTCGGCTTGCAGCGAGCAGTTTTGCAGAGGGCTTGTAATGTTTGTAAAATATATGCTCAGTGCATTTAAGTATATGTGTACTCATGTTTTAATCATAGCGGGTTAACGGCCCAGTAAAAGGGGTGGTAGGCCAATGTCTACGGCTCCCACATAAAAGCTGTAATCCCCAAATTTACAGCAATAATCTTTAAAAATGAAAAGCAACTTCATGCGGCTAATCAGCATTGATTTTCAGCAGCCTGCTCCATCCGATCACGCACGTGTGGATGCTCGTTTGGCTGTGTAATTCTAATCTTCACAATTATAAGTAAGAGAATACAATAACACGACAGCTGGTTTGTTTGATAGCCTTGCGCACAAGATAAATTCCATAGGTCAACAACTAATTTTGACTGTCACATTGAAGCTGCTTTAGAAGTTACCCTGACAGATATTCTTGGGGGATTATGCAGTAAATTTGACAGGTATACAGAGGGCCTTTTAATAAGTAGTTTTGGCAGGTAATCTGGAGAGACGCCGGTGGTGGGTTAGTCGGACAGGTGTACCCGAACTGTACTGGAGATATTATCAGACATTGCAGGCTGGAGTAAAAGAACACAGAAGGCTAAGTGAATGCTGAAACCATAGGAGGTTTAATCAGAGGCACTGTGCTGTACTAATTAAAGCCTAACAAGCACTAACGATTCTTAACGAGCAGTTGATTGGTTCTCTCATAACAGTCTCAGCCCATACCATATCTCGAAGATTACAGAAAGTTGACATGAAGTATTTTGTGTTTTGCAGCCTTCAAGTCAAATGGTTACTTTTTTTTTTTTTTTCCAGCAAGGATGCAGTAAATTAATAAAAAATAAACTCCCGGTTTTACAAACAAGGCTTAAGCTAGTCCTAGACTAAAATGCATGTTTGAGCTGTTTTAACTGAAAGCAACTTGGACTGACATATCTTAAAATATGTCAGTGCCATTGCTTTGTCTCAAAATGCACACCAGTAATGCTTTTTTTTTTTTTTCCAGTGAATGTTTATAAAAGCTACTTAAAAGCCCTAATTGAACTAATTCTGGTTTAGGCTAAGCCCTGTCTGTGAAACCGGGCCAAAGACATTTATGTTACAAAATTCTATCTCAAATTAATGCTGTTGTTCAAACTGTTCATAAATGAATCCTGAAAAATGTATCACATCACAAACACAATGTTTCTTGAGCACCCAATCAGCATATTGGAATGATTTCTGAAGGATCGTGTGACACTGAAGACTGGAATAATGGCTGCTGAGAATTCAGCTTTGTCATCAATGGAACAAATTGTAAAATATATTAAAATAGAAAATAGTTATTTTAAATTGTAATAGTGTTTCACAATATTAATGTTTTAAGGTGTTTTTGATCAAATGCTGATGCAGCTTTTATGGTGAGCATAAGAGACTACTTTTAAAAACATTTTAAAAATCTTACCGACCCCAAACTATTGAATGGTAGAGTATATATTGAAGAGCTGAAAAAAACAAAAACAAAAGTGTGCTGCATGGTTGACATCAAAACCCAAAGATTATTGGTACGTTTACATGAAACGACGTACTAAAACTGAAAAGTTTTTCCTTTGCATTTTTCACATACAGACGACAACATTGTCAAAAAGATTCCCATTTACACATATTCGTGAAAACTAAAAACACTGTATTATACATGCAAGGCCAGTAGGTGGCGATGTCACTTTGTAAATAAACACTATGCTCCTATAGACTGAACACGTAATACGTTGGCTCTAGTGGCCATGGAACTTGGCACATCATGGTTTTCAGTAAGTCCAGTTTTGATAGTCACTTGTCCAACATGACCGCTGCACCAGAGCCTGTTCACAACATGGTCACCACACCAGAGCCTTCATCAAACATGGACGCCACGCCAGAGCCTTTATCAAACATGGACGCCACGCCAGAGCCTTTAGTCAACATGGCCACCAAGCCAGAGCCTTCAGTCAACATGGCCACCCCACCAGAGCCTTCAGTCAACATGGCCGCCACACCAGAGCCTCCAACCATCATGGATGCCACGCCTGAGTCTCCAGCCATCATGGACGCCACGCTAGAGTCTCCAGCCATCACGGATACCACGTCAGTGTTTCGGGTTATCATGAACAACGCATCTGAAGCTAGCAAGGTGATTTCTAGGCATTTGAGACTGGTTTCCAGTTTGGAGGACATACCGCTTACGTTGGTGCGAGCAGCTGGTATCTCTGTGGTGGAATCAAGTCTGGGAGTCTTAGAGGTTGTCCCAGTGGCAATGGACATTTTGTGTGTCTGGGCCACACACTGCTCTTCAACCCACAAGTCTGCTTCTTCCTGTCTGCCCTGATGTGACCATAGAGGTTGTCCCCGAGTTTCTTGTCTGCCCTGATGCGACCACGGAGGTCATCCCTGAGTTTCTCGTCTGTGCCAACATGACAGCAGAGGTAGTTCCTGACCTGCCTGTCTGCATCAACATGACCACAGAGGTCATCCATGAACTTCCTTTCAGTTCAACCTCCCCAGACTATTGCCACTCTATCATGGACTACATTACCCATAATCCTTTGCCAGGGCTCATTAAGCCATCGCATTCAGCTGTTACCCATTACCTTGTTTAATCCCCCTATATAAGCCTTGTTTATTCTGTCTCTCATTCACTACGTTTACATATGCACCAGTAATGAAATTATTTCTCATAATCAGAGTAAAGTCTCGATTGCAGTAAGATGTGTAACTAAGATGCAATTTTCATTACTCTGATTATTCAATGTTTATACTATGGTAATTATGGTTATACTACATTCAGACAGGCATACAGTATGCATGTTACCGGCCATTGTTTTAATATACTCGGATCAAATTCAAAATACATTTTTATGGATGTACTGGATATTAGTCGGCACCGTAATTAACATAGCAATGCCGGGTTTGCCTATGCTGCCATTGTGTTCTTCTTGCCGTCTGGATGAAGATACGGAGCAGACACTGTGCAGCTGACTGAGTTTAGCGATTTGGAGAAGAAAAAATTTCATAATAATGTCATGAGGACATGCGCACTTTGATCAGAGTGGTAATAATTCGATTAAACCTTAAATGCATGAATGTTTCACCAATCATTCTTACATATTTCGGTCTTTAGCAACCCAGATATATCTCTCACACAGATGGATCTCTACCTGTCGTGATAATATAAAACTCCCCTTATATTAGAGTAACAATTACAGAAGAATAAAATAAGGCATATGTTGTAACCTTTTAGAGCTTGGAAGAGTTCAGTTTGAGCAGATGTTTTATGCCATCATCACTGTCCTCGTCAGGGCTCATTTCCCAGAAAAATGGAGGAATGATAGTTTTTCAGAATATGTTTGAGAACTCAAACATATTCTCAAAACTATCATTTTCAACATCTTCAAAATCAATATTTTAATGGCTGACAGCTTCACCAGATCCATCATCAAGTGACAGTGACACTCATATTTTATTGTGTTCCTTACTTGCCCTGCAGTAAATCGCTGAGCCATTTCAAGTTTTGCTGATGATACTTCCTATTCTTTCATTTTCTGTCTGGATGAAACGTCACTTCATCACTGTGTATCAGACATTGCCACCTTGTGAAATAAAGGTGAATTGCATTTTTTATCATCAAAGATTAAATTATTGTTGTGCAGAAAAAAAAAATGTACACTGATACACACCACACAATTTTGACAAAAAACGAGCAGGCATTCTTTTATAATGTCATGATTTTTTTTTTTTCTTGTTGTTTATAATGAGTTGATTGTGAAATACTGAATACATGAAGAATGTTGATGTCTAACTTTCAAAAATGAATGAGGAGGAGGGTAGTGAATAATAGTCGATAAAATCAGCGTACACCATCTAGTTTAATGCGATTATGGTTACTACTATGTGGTTGAACGACTTCAGATTTTTTTAAAGTCGACATTTATGTAATTAAAGTCGAGTCGACGTCGACTAGTCGACGATGATGTCATTAATGAACAAATAAGGGGCTGTTCACACAGAACGCGCCTTTCCATTCCAATGTGCTACTTTTCCATCTTGCGTTTTTTCTCCTATTCCACTGCCCACATCTTGTGTCTTTTAAAAATGTAAAAATGTGTTCTGTGTAAACAAGCCCTAAGTCTAAACCTTGAGCTAAGGTTGCCTTGTGCACAGCTGATATGACGCTGCCCACAAATATTTCTCCTACATAACAGCTTATTTTTATCAGTCCTTTTGTCTTTGGGTCGTTATATTTCTCACAGATTTCTGCTCGTTCTAAATTAGATAATGTAGCACAGTAAAGATTACACTTATATGAATGCATAGTGAGAGAGCGAGTGTGTGAATTAATTCTACCTGGTAGCTTCTCTCTAGTGAAGCTGTGGGTTTTAGTTACTAAGAAATATATGCTATAACTTTTCAGTTTCCAAGCTATTTTATTGATAAATCACAGAACTGTGTATTGTGTTGACAATACATTTCTGCGCTGCTGAATGATTCTGTGAGCGGGCGCAATCTGCGCGCTACTGTCTGTGTGTGAGCGCAATGTAGCAGCGCAGTTTAGAATGCCGATTAACTTGGGTGTGCAATAAGCGGTTTAAAACAAGCAATCATCCGATAAATATTGAGAATCCAGATAGAATAATCAAACATATCTTATGGAGCGCTCTTGGAGTATGCATTTATTTGTCAGTAACTGTTGGATATGGAGCGTAAATGTGGACCTCTATAGGCTATGACCAGCAACTAGTTGATTAGTCGGTGCAAACCCTAGTTACTACGATTATGAGCTTAATTGCATTCATTTGATCGAAGTATTGCATTTACATGAGGTAAAATTTAATCGCAATATAACCAAAATCCAATTTTAATCGCATTATGAGAGTACATGTACAGGTAAACGCACTCATTGTGTAGTCTTGTTTAATGTTACTCTGCTATTCTGAGCATTCTGCCATTTGTTTTCATGTGTCATGGTTTTTTGTTCTTCTGAATGTTCCCCTGGATTTCCTCATTTGCCTCGGACTCTGTTTTTACTTGGATTGTTTGCCCTCTGGTTTTGACCCTCTGTCTGTTTCTGGATTACGTCTGTGGATTACATCAATAAAGCTGCATTTGGATCTTCAACCTGTGTGTAATTTACATTGAACAAAAAGTCAAAGTATCTTCAAGATATGTTAAGTTACAACTACATTTACTAGCAGTCTCTGTGGCAGCATGGAGTGTATAAAACAGGTAAAGCATCAATACAGGCCTAAAGCCTGGGATACATTGCACGATTTTAGCAATCCTGTAAGATCATTACTTTATCACACTGTGCGACATGGATCTATTAAACTTGGGTACGACATGCATGTAGACTGTATGATGATGACACCTGTTGACTCGTAGGCTACGATGCAGGTTTCTATAGAAGAATAATATGTCATCAGTTAAATTTTAGTGCCGTGTCGCATTGATTTCATGTCGCATTTTTATTGGCTGATCAGTAGACGTAGGTCGTAGCAGCAAACACACTGTGCGATGATCATGCTGAATTTCTGACACTGTCATAAAATGATCATAGGCTATCTTTGGTCGCAAGACCGGGAAAACAGCAGTCTTTGAATCTCTCTCACTGTATGACATAGGACCACCGGTCACATATCACCGAAATCGCCACGATTGTTTCACGATGGCAATCTTTCGTCTGGGACAGCCAAAAATCGTGCAGTGTATCCCGGGCTTAATGTGCAGTCTGTGCACTCTTTATTTAGTTGTGAAGCACTAAAACCTCTTGTGTTGGGCAGAATGTGAAAAATATTTTCCAAAGTTTCCAGCACTTCCATTTCTCACACACTAAAATGATTTGAAAGCACATCACGCTGTAATTACAACTTGCAAGCTCTTAAGTAAAATCTTCCCAGAAGCCACATTAGTTTTTGTTATATTACATCAGAGTTGTGTGTCTTTGCCATTTCATGTGCATTTATGGAATTCAAAAGCCACAAAAACATGGACATATATTTATAACATGTCCTAAATTTGTATGCAGACAAGGAAGGGACAGAACGAGTGAACAAATGACAAGTTTGGAGTTGGGATAAAAAGAAGGGAAAGGAAATGATTGGAAGAGGGGAAACAAATGTGAGAGCCATCGTGCATGAAATTAAAAAGATACCTCAAAATAGTCCTGCCAGGCAAAGTACTTTATGGCCTCCCCCCACCCCCCCAAACACACACACACACACTTTACCTGCTCTCTTTTCTCCTCTCACATATTCACTTTGACATCCCCTTGCACCCAGAAACTTACAGTCTCGTGTTTTCCCCGGTGTATGTTCTATTATATTGAGGGTGAACCATCTTTGCTCTCAACATAGTCCCCAAGAATCCTCTTACAAAAGCACCTCCTACCCACCTCTTTCTCTTCTTTGCCCCTGGGTAGAGGTGGGGAGGAGGGGAAATAATACATAGCACTGTAACCTTTACACAGCGTCCATTCAGATCAGTCTCTTTTCCCTCTCCATCCCTCCTCAGGAGTCTGCATTCATGCCTTTATGTTGTGTTACAAGAGGTTGGCAGTAGTCAACAGGAGACAGATCAATATCAAGCCCCAACTCCACACTCTCTCCTAAAATTGGTTTTGCAGTCTGTCACAGTGAGACCTATCACCAAATTGAGATTTATATGATGAGTGAATTCAAAATGAAAGCCTGTTTGGGTTTTATTCAATTTCTAATTCTATGGATATGTTTCGGTAAACAGTGGGAACATTGTAACAAGTTTTATTTTGATTTTTTTTTTTTTTTTTAATTATTTAAAAAATCTTTAATCATGTTATTATGTTTCTGCTGGATTCTGCAGAATTGATTAGTGAAAGCTGATGTAGATAAACTGCTCATGGCTGTCTAGATCGTTTAGATTCCTCCCCCACTGAAGTATGAATCTCAGTGACAGTGTGGATTTACTGTATATACATGCTCAGCCTGGTTTCATTGTTAATACGTAGCTCTTAATAAATAACTTTCAAAGACACAAAACATACTTTTTGTATGCTTGGATAGATGCTGAAACGTAAAATATGGATGTATTGGCAACATTTAATCAGTACTATTACATTTGTACAGCTACAAAACGTTAAATATTTATAATCTTTCATAGCATAAAGATATCTGTATAATTTCCCTTTTTATAGATAAATGTAAGATCCCATAACCCTACACCCAAACCTAAACATACCCATTTTATACAGAATAAAAAAAGAATAAAAGGTAATGGACAGATATTGTATGTGTAGGAAAATGATAATTTTAGTAACAATATAGCACTAAAAAGATATTTAGAACCGCTAATCCTACTTCTACCCCTAAACCTACCCATAACTATTTCTTAAAACTGCGTACAGTTATGAAAAAAAAACAGGACCAAAAGTAGTTCGAATGACAATGCGTTACATTCGCAGTACTCTCTGACATCACATAATAGTTCTGTATGAAGTACAGAGCAGAATTTAAGTTTAAGTTAAATCCATGAAAATATTCATCCGGCTTCACTCCGTGAAGGTGCACATTTCCCAATTTCAAATGTACTTCAACTGAAACACGGCATGTCACAATCTGTGACGAAGCAGGAAAGAGCCAATGAGTGTTTGATATCGCTGCCATAAAACATGTCTTAACGCTTCTTGAGGGTGCAATTTTTGAATTTGAATTCATCATAAAGAGATTTGACGGTTACAGTGCTGAGAATGGAGATGAAGATCATTGGATAAAGGGATGAATTAGATCTCTTCCTCGCAAACGTATGGATTCTAAAGATTTGAAATACAGCAAACAAATAAAATTGATGTCTTTTGTGAATTTATGTTGTGTTTTAGGGTATTTTATCATTCTATTGTCAGTCGCTGTATGGGGAAATGCCTTTTGTGTCTCACGGCAAACAAAATAAATATTACAAAATGGTTAAACAATGAAATGTTATTCATTTTAAAGTGGTGGTTCATTGCGATTTCATTTTTAACTTTAGTTAGTGTGTAATGTAATTCTTTTAAAAAATTCTCTGTTTAAGGACTACAACGAGCTTCTTCCCAGATTGGTGACATCACTAACCCTAAAATTTACATAAACCCTGCCCCCAAGAACACACAACAAAGGGGTGAGGCCATGTTATTGCAATACAGTACGTAACACAAATGCAATAGCATGTCATAAAAGCAAGATTACAACATGACAAATTATAACTGTAATTAAACTAAACTATACCTCTTCTATCTTCATGTAGCATATAATCTCTGGCTCTGTAGGATCTTACAACAGTTCCCACATGAGCAATTTACAGATTATCATGATAGAATATGCTAATCAATGACTAAGATATCTCACATCAGCTACATAAGTTCATCAACTAACTATTCAGAAACGTCAGTTTCTGACATTTTTTAGTGAGTCTTCGTGAGGTAATCGGCGCAGCTAATACTATGTGCTAACATGAGCTCTTGCATGAGCTCTCGCCCTCTGCTTAGGAGCAGCAGCTCATTTGCATTTAAAGGGACACACACAAACAGAGCGTTTTTGCTCACCCTCAAAAAGTGACAAATTTAACATGCTATAAAAAATTATCTGTGGGGTATTTTGAGCTAAAACTTCACATACACACTCTGAAGACATCAGAGACATATTTTACATTTTGTAAAAGTGGCATTACATCACCCCTTTAATGTTTTAAAGTGTAGTCTTGTTTAACACAAATCAAGTGTTGAAATGTTAAATATTTCATATTAAGTAGATAAGTAAACTGCCTTTAATAAATGTGACTGAAAACATGCCATTGATATGACAATAGAATACAATAGAATCAATGAATTAATTCCAAGATTTTAATATTCATAAATAGGAATATGTACAAATTTGTATGTATGTAAAGCTGTTCATACGTAAATAATTTACGTTTTAGTGCTGTCAATACGTCAGTATTGTATGTTTCATTGTGTATGAAAACGTGTGGTAAATGTACGTGTGGTAAAACTACACTTTACGTAAAAATACACACATATTCTTGTTAGATCACATTGACATGCTTAATGTCAGCCGTGTAGGAACCCTAACCTGATATGATACGAAGTTTCCAGCTACAGGTAATTTATTTTGGTTTACACTACAAGCAAAAATTTTAGACTGACTATTCAAACTGCAAGTTTGTGGCCAGATCTGATTCTGTTCTGACTGTATTCACTTTTGCTAGCAAATGTTTTAATGTCTTGCCATTGATTATGTTTTTCATAAGTGCAGTATCTAAATATGAACATATTCAGCATTAACAACATAATAGGTAACAGGTTATATTTAGAACCTTAAATAATTTTTTACTGGTTCCCATCACACCTGATTAGGATGCAGTACAATTACAATCTTTAGGGTGAAAGTAGAAATGTGTCTCTTTTGCTTATAATGGCTGTCACATCACTGTTTAAATGTGCAAAAACCTAAAATAGATTGATGAAGAGAAAAAGAGTCTCTCATGGGTCAGGCGGTTTCCCAAAGCCCCCAGTGTATAGGATGGACAGCCAGGGAGACGTCCGTCTTCGGCAGGGCTCTTGATAGACTATTGGGAGGAGTATGTTGGGATGAGCAATGGACCTCCGCCGTGATAAAGCCTGTCGGCATCTGATAAAGTATGCATACATCACATGCTTACATGATATATTATCCAGTTTCAGACTGCACTGGCATGAGAGACCTAACCAAGTAGCCGGCACACACGCTCTCTTCAAGAGCACACAACTGCATTGATAAGTGACTGACAGCTATGTGAACTGGAGTGGATGGAAAATGCTAAGAGTAATGTGTGAATGTAAAGGTCAGCTAGGCATTTTGTACAACTGAATGGAGGAAATGAGGGATGCGGCATTTTCCCCTCGGGGCTAGGAAGTGAACGTGGCATTGATGTGTTTCCAAAGAATGGTAATATGTTAGGGGGCTAGTGTTCTTAATGTGAACGTGTCCAAGGTTAAACAAGACAGCTGTAGCTATTCAGAACAGCTAAAAATCACTGAATTAACAGCTAACTTAAAGGCATAGTTCACCAAAAAAATGAAAAATCTGTGACTATTTAAGCACCCTCATGTTCCAAACCTGTATAACTGTATAATTTTCTTTTATGGAACACAAAAGAAGATATTTTGAACGATGTTTCAAATGTTTTTATTCATTGTTAAAAGAATCCAAAACAATACTGAACCTCACTGACTTTCACTGTATGGACAGAAATGCACACATATCGTCTTTTGTGTTCCACAGAAAATAGAAAGTCATACAAGTTTGGAACGACATAAAGACGAGTTGATGATAGAATTTTGATTTTTAGGTGAGCACCATTATAGCCCAAAATGAACACTTCATTGTGTCTGTGAGTTTTGGACTATTCACAGCCACTTCAGTAGTTATAAAAAGTTATTCACATATGTTTGATGGTAGAACTCTACTTCACTCTATTCGCTAAACTCTGCTGTTATGTGCAGACTATTTGTGGGTTTCAAATGTTAAATTTCTTTTGAATATCAACATTATAAGACTGTCAAAAATGAAAGAAAATAGTTTGTTTTATGTTGACTGCTTTTCAGGGAACATGAGAGCATTGGAGTCGAATCAAAGCTCCATCTGAGGAAGATCAAAGCCGTATTGATTCTCCCGTTATTATATGCAGAACACCTGATGAGAAATATGTGTATTCTATCTTCAATAGCAGCCATCCTTGCTGTTTGTAGTTTATCTGATAATCCAGCGTCCTTGTGGGTCCGTTTTGATGGTTCCCTTTAGACTATAAGGAACACTGCACCTACATGTCAACTAACTCTCATTAGAGTATTAATTGACTGTCTACTTAATATCTGCTAGCACTTTATTTTGATGGTCCCCCAAAAGACATTCTACCTAGTATAAGTAACTTTGTAAGCATGTCAACTAATTCTACTAACCCTAACCCTATCGTCTTCTAATACTCTAATGAAAGTTAGTTTACATGTAGGTGCAACGTTACTTATAGTCAAAATAATGTCTAAAGTGGCCCATCAAAATAAAGTGTCACCCAACTATGGATAATTTCATACCTCATATGAGATGTACGTGGACTGTAGTCTTATCTTCAAAGATAGACATAATGTTGACATTAGCTGCGGTCACCTGTGGCACAGCTGACATATTGCAATGAGATGTGTATGATTGTCTTGACATGTGGCTTTAGCAACAGGCTTGAATGTTCATTTGTTCAGTCATCTGTCAGCGATGCCAGAGATGGGCCCTCACTACCGACGTTATTTGACAGTAGCATCTATATGATGGAATTAATAGGTCCTTCCATGCCCTCGACTGCAACTCAGATTATAACAAGGTTAATAATATATCAAAATGTGCATTTTATTCACAGCTGTGAAAGGGTTCATCATAATCCTATAGCACCTATGGTTAGGTAAAAGTGTTTCTGAGGTTATTTGTTGCATAAACACAGATACACACAGACACATGGACAGTTAATCATCCTTGACTAATGGAGACCCGTAGATGAAGCGGTTAACGCTTGACTGGCTCTTCTGTTTCTCTCTGTCTCTGTTTTTTTTTTTTTTATGCTGCTGAAGTACACCAAGCAAAGATAACTTTCATTCACACCGCCTGTTATGAACTCAGGCCAAGCCTGAAAGCTTTCTCCATCAGGTGTGTGTGTGAGCCCATGCAAAAGTCTAAGGTAATAACTGGCAATTTGTCTATTAAAACTTACTGACGTGACTGATGCTATTACCAATATTACAGCTCAGTATGGCACAAAATAAACATTTGAGTATGAATTTATTAGCATTGTAATCTGTATTAGCTAGCACATTTAAACCTTAAAACAACAACAATAACAACATAGTTTGCATTTTAGACATGCTACTAACTATAAGTAACTTAATATCTGCTAACACTTTATTTTGATGGTCTCCCAACAGACATTCTACTGACTAAGTAACTTTGCATGTCAACTTATTCTACTAACCCAAACCCTAACAGCCTACTAATACTCTAATTGACATGTAGATGCAAAGTTACTTATAGTTAGCAGAATGTCTAAAGTGGACCATTGAAATAAAGTGCAACCTATAAATATAACTGTGAGGGCTTTTTAGTCTTTTTTGGAGTTTTAGGTCACTATCTGCAGATACAGCTACATAAAAATTCCTTGAAAAGATCAAATTGGTACAAAAAGTTTTATAACAACATAAGGGTGAATAAATAATAAAAGCAGCATTAGTTAGTTTTGTACTTTTAGACCTTAAAAATATATGTAAATACAATAAAAGAACAAATATTGTATTGGTTTGTAAATGACATACAGCATTTTATTTAACCTAGGCATGGGCTAGATAAGAGCTTTTTTTTCTTTTTGGTCTTTAATGAAAGTCGATCTTGTGTTCAATGCAAATAAATAACAGCAAATGAGTTTGGAACAACATATGGATGAATAAATAAAAGCAACATTAGCTAGTACTTTTAGACAAAATACAGCACAGTCTTGGTATTGGTTGCTTGCTTGAATCCCAAGCATTAAATAATGTGTTTCTCGTAAGCGAGACAGCAAATGTGCCAATAAAAAAGGCTTGCGGACAGGTAATGGTCTGAGATTTGCTGATAATTTTTCTCAGTATTATTAATGCAATTCTTTCCCATCATAGCAGACCCGACCAATGAGTTTATTGGAAACCTAACAAGATGATATACTGCAGTCTCAAAAGCCTTTCATATCTCTAAGATTAATGTTTGTATTTGCGTGTTATGGGGTGAAGGCTAGCGACGGTGACAGTGCGACACTTTCAGGACATATTGCAGGAAAATAACTCTTTTATGAGGAGGCGAAATTCTGTTAAGAACGCAAAATGGAGAAGAAAAAAAAAGTAGTTTGCCATAAAATGATTCTTGGGAACTAATAAAGCAAAGAGGAAAGGTTATGTTTTGCATTCAATCTTTGTACTCTCCAACACCTTACTTAGTCTTTTTTTCCCTTTTCATTTTAAGTGGACCAGCCTTTGATCAGCGAGCGTCGGGATTTGAATATAAGCTCTAGGCTTTTTAGAAATCTAATAATGAGATGATGAAAAGTAGCTCGTTTTAATAGGTAGACGTTGGGAGCATTCCAAGTTCTGATGACACTCTGAGTAAATCCAAGAGGATAACAACCTCCTAAAACATATTGAGTTAGCAAGGCTAAAAATGTCCATCAAGCCGATGAAAATAACTCTGCAGAAGCTCACAATTGAAAGAAAGGTGGCGTAAGCTAAACTTGAGCGGGTTTAAGGACTGTCAGAGTACGAGAGAGGAATTCTGGAAGAGATGTGAAGAAATGCCTTGCAGGTTTCTGGTGTGCGTGCGGCACTCGTTCCAGAGCAGAAGGTCATGGCTCTCAGTGCTGTGACCATAATTAAAGCCCTTGTCCACACAAGCAGAAGTCAAGTGTCCTGTCCTTGTGCTGAGGAGAGCAGTCGAAGGCTGGGAGAAAGCGAGCAGTGGAAATGTTCTCTGACATTTAAAATGAATCCCTCAAGACAATGTCTTACATCCTGAAGCACAAACTCTGAGGAGTGCAAAGAGCAAATGAACAATACAAATTTACAATCACTATCAATAAGATCAACCTTTTTTCCAGTTCTCAAAGCGGTCCAACAAGAGCCCTAATGTCAGTCATTCAGAACTTATCAAGTGTGTGTGGTCTGCGAGTGTCCTCACACTAAAATGTCCTCACTAAAACCCACCGGGGGCTTCTGTCATTAGATAAAGCACTGGATAAAGAAAGAGTCATCCATAAATACATGAGTGAGGAAGATATGAGCTGGATCTCACAGCCCCACTCACTGACCTACAGCAAGAAAGACTTTCAATCTCCTAAGAGAGTGGCACTTTCTATATCTCAGGTGCCGTTCCTGGATCAGCCCTGGGCTTTCAATACTTTCTCATCATCACATGCTTGAAGAGGAACCAGGAAGGGAATTAAACACACTGAAGGCCCCGAAGGTCCTTTCACACTAAATGTGTAACAAAAAAGTGCAAAATTACATGTTCACATAAAGAGAAAAATTAATATTGGAAGGGCTGAGCGTAAAACACATTTACTCCAGTACAATAGATGGTGCTGTTCACATTTTAGTTGGCCTGCCATCCAGCTATCACAGAGGAGAAGAAGACTTTAGCTGAACTGCCATATAGCGAACTAGATTATATAAACTAAATGTAAATAGTTTAGGGTTAGTAAATTTTTGTTTTTAAAAGAAATTACAATAATACTTTTATTCAGCAAGGATACATTAAATTGATCAAAAGTGACAGTAAAGACAATGAAACAAATGATTTCTATGTCCAGTGGTTCACATAAGAACTGATCACTTGGGGAACCAAAAATGGTTCTTCTATGGCATTGCTGCAAAACCCCCCTTTTGGAACCTTTCATTTTAAAGCCCGGAACACACCAAGCCGACGCCGACTAACTAGTGGCAATGAAAGCAGACTGCGGGGTTGGTTTGTGTCGGCAGCGTCTGGGTCCAAAGTTGCCCTGACACACCAAACCGATGCTCGACACCCGACGGCCAAGTGGCACATCCGTCCTGCGCCTGCGTAAGAAGAAATGCCTTTCTGTACCAGCAGGTGGAGTAGCTGAACAGCCAATCAGAGCGATCAGATGGCCCGCCTGACTGACGAGCTCCGACGCCGATTCAACATGTTGAATTGAAAAAAAAAAAAAAAAAAAAACAGACGAGGACCAACTTCAGCCAACGGTGCGGAACACACTGAGAAAAACTTAGTCGGCCGATGAACAAAAACTGCCTGGCGGCCGACCATCGGCTTGGTGTATTCCGGGCTTAAGGGTGTAGAATGATTTCTGGAGAATCATATGACAATGAATACTGGAGTAATGGCTGCTGAAAATTAAACTTTACCATATACAGTTATATGGTAATAATATTTTGCAATATGAAATTGGTTTTACTTTTTTTTTTTTTAGCAAATGCAGCCTTGTTGAGCTTTCGCGACTTCTTTAAAAAGCAATAAAGAAAAATTCTACTGACCCCCCAAACATTGGAATTGTATATATATTCAAAGCTTCTAGTCAATAGCTGCATAATGATTCTTCAAAAAAATATATTTATCATTCATTTATCATTTACAATGAAAAAAAATAAATAAATAATAACAGCATACAGGTTTGGAATGTCAATGAGTGAATTTTAAATACACTTGTACACAACATTCTGTAAAAGCAGTACTTGCATGTCAACTAGATAAAGAGAGAGAAAGCGAGAGGATAATACTCAGACTTAGAGTAGCAGAAGTCAATGGCTTATTTAGTGCCATATGGTGGATATTTAGTGAATTTTTGACTCTTGCATAGGGGTGGGTGTGTGTATTGTTGCCATCAGGTGCCCATCTGTGCCATCTCTACTTCAAAGAAGTAGTTGTTGCGCACTACCTTGCAGACAGATTAATTATTTACACTGCTTTTTAACACAGACAAGCATTTTGTTCGTAGAGGAAATACAAAACCCTGTTGGAAATCAGCGGGTACACAATCCCATCTGGATCAATGATTAAGAGTGTCACTGCAAGTCGTTTTCAAACTCCTGCTTGCGAATTCACACGAGGCAGGTTAAGTCTACAGCTAACCTCAGCGTTGAAGGCGGAATAATTTGGTTGATTGTCATTGAAGTGTGAACGCGCATGCCTGCAGATTCACGTCGTCGGCCAATCGGAGCTGCTTTAGAGATAAGCCTGCCCTCTTTCTGCTTGCAGTGTTAATTAAAACTCTTGCACTTCCTAAAAAAAAACACACACACAAAGATAACAGGGAAGACAACTTCCCAGCGGTGCTAAGTCTCCATCTCCTTCACTCTTTCTTGTTCAATCCCATCCTTTTCCTCTCGTTCTGACTCTATAACAATCTCTCAATCTTTATTTAAATGGCTCGCCCATAAGTCAAGCTCAAAGCTGTGTCTGCTGGCCCCATGAGAGAGGAATTAAAATCAGCCCTGTCACCCCGTCTCTCCTCATCTAAGAAAAAGAGAGGAGGGGTGGGGGGATAAAGCATCTTAGTGCCAGACTTACGAGCAGTCCGTGCTACATCAGGCCTGACAGAGGCTGCAGTTATGAGGCCTGGCTGAGAGATTTATACTCACTTCTTCTGTGGCCTGCTGGGAGACATGCACATGTAGAGATGCTTAGGACCCCTCTATATTTATCTGCATTATTGCTGCTGCATTTACCCCCAATGGCAAATTTCTCATGGCACTGATTCCCTCAGAGACTAAAAGCCAGGGTCAGGAGGTTACCTCTAAGATTAGATAAGATAAGATATGATAAAAAATAAATAAATAAATAATAAAAATCTTACTGAACCCAAACTGGCATTTTGTTGAAAATCTATGAAATTAAGAGCACACTCACAAAATGGAAGGTATATATAATTCTTTTGGACTTGGTTGCAACAGCTAAACCAGCTAATACAACACAGCATGTCAAGTCATTTACATAAGGCAAACACTTACTTGAGTTGAGTGCTTTTCTGGCCAACAAGTAAACATGAGGAGTTGTGCAGGCCCTACCTCACGCACCAACGTGTCCAATGTTCGGCCAGAGAGAGGGTTTGTGGGTGGACATCGAGGGCTGTGTGTGCCTGTGGGGTAGGGGTGATCGTCCTTGACGTCAAACGTGGAAAGTAATGAGCTCTCAGGTGGGATTTATGGCATGCTGTAACTCTTGAACTCCAGACAGAATGGATGAGAAGAGCAGGCAGAGGCAGCTATTGGCACGAGGCCTGAGATATGTAAAGAGCCAGTCATCTCCTGAGTGATGGAGTCGCCCGCTGCCGCTCTCCCTGCCCAGCCGTCAGAGGCACTGATGTGGTTATGACTTCCTTTCCACCCTAAATCTATCAGAGCTACTATTCTTCAAACAAATCACCTGCGAAGGAATTCATTTGGGATACTTTCAAACTCCAATGCTTAGGAAGAGAAAGAGAGTGAGAGAGGGAGGACACTCTTCACTTCATGATTTTGTAATCAAAACACTGGATTCTGTTTCACCAGGGGATACAAACAGAAGAAAGTACATAAGGTAAACTGTCTTAGTCAATGAACCGTGAATGTCACATATTGCTATAAGAAATCATGCTGTTTTTTAGTCGCAACAAACAGGCAGTTTTTATTTTCTTTCGAATACAGAACTAGAATTTCATGTCTGGTTTAGCAGCCCACAGGGCCATGGGGGTGCTCTTTTACAAAAGACTTTTACAATACACTCTGCTCCTACCTCAACCCTGAGCATGTGGTTAGGGTATATATATATATATATATATATATATATCTTTTCAGAGGTTGAATTCTCCCTGTAACCTTCCCCTTCGGTTCCCTCTCTAAAGTCCTTTCTTAGCTGAGCCAGGCTTCCCCAAGGATCACCATACAACCTTGCCTGAAATTGTTCTCAGCCACTCCCTGGTGTGCATGCATGTGTGTGTTCAAGCATCAGTTTTAGGCCTTTTAATTGCCTGCGACTGTTCCCTCTTACACACACACTGTGTAGCGTGGTGTGAACTGTCAAGATGGTTGCGAGACGGTTTTAGCCATGCGCATAACTTGTGTACATACACACAGTTTGTGTATTTGTGAAGATCTTTAATACATTAATAACACTGTGTAGAGTGATTTCTCTTATTGCCACAGTTTACTTGGCTGTAAAGCAACATTAAATTATGACAATAGAAACTTAGGAAGGTAAGAGTTTGTTACATTATATTTCTAATTACTGGTAAAAGCTTGTTACTGTTTAGCTGAACAATGTCATTCTATCTATTGAAAAAAATTACTTGTGTAGTGTGACATTTACTTGCATGCTACCCAACAGATTCAGACTATGTTCAGAATATTTTATTATGATGTTCAGTATATAAATCGCAACCTAGTCTCACGGAAAAACATAGCCTACTTGTGGTAACATTTTTGCGAGTCGCAAAATACGTACCAATACGTACATATCACTGCAGTTTCCAACAGAAATGAACACTAGAGGCAGTAAAACAGCAAGCACTTTAAATCGTTTTCATACACAGTTATGATTACAGGGTCAGATTATGGATTAATAAAGACTTGTTTTTACGTCTCCTTGCTAAATATTATGTTGTGATCTCGAAACGCTTTTACTGAAGTGCGTGATTTGTAAACAAATACATTTTGGACTTGGCATCGCTTAACCAGCTCCATATGTTTAGCTTTTCAGTCATGATAAGGTTGCTCGGTAGCTCAGCTGATACAGAGTTGTACTTAGGATTCGTACTCAAGGCTTCTGCATCCTATGAAAGACGAGTTATGGTAAGAGAGATCAAAACAAAATGTAAAGGGCTCTACGTATTTTCGTTTTGCAAAAATGCTCCCACAGGTAGATTTTACTAATGAGACTGTGTCGACTGCATGAGAGACTGCATGAGAATAATGCTCATGTGTCTCTCCAAGGCCCTTTACTAATAATAAATCACTAAGGCCATAATTTTAACTCATTCAAACTAAAACAATTACATATCTTCGACACCTTCCAGAAACAAAAGAATGTAGAGATTTTTTCTCCCATTATTTTATGTTATGAAGAAATGTTGCTACTGATATCGCTTAGAATTCTCATTTGCAATCTGTCCCTTTGAATAGAATGCACAACTGATAAGGCCGCATCATACACGTGCCTAGAATGAATGCCAAAAAAAGAGAAAACAGAACTAATTTGAACCCAGGTATTTAACTTGAAGACATGTTTTCTTCCCTTAAAATGTCAGTAATTGCTGAGTGGGTGTAACGTCGATCTCTCTCTTTCTACAGCAACCTCCACCCCACTCCTTCAGCCTAACCGCACGTCTTACTCTTTTTCCTACTGGCAATCGTAAAAGAGAGGCAAAAAAAAAAAAAAAAAAACACTTCAGTGATGAATCTTTTTCATTTCTTTTTAATATAAAAGCCATCAGAAGTTCAGCTTAATTTTACATCTGCCTTTAAGAGCATCTCAGCTCAGCTGAGTGGCACCTTCTCAAGAGGCTTTTTTAGTGAATGCTCAGTAAAGATTTTCTCTTTTCCTCATGGCTCTAGTGTAGGATTGAAAAGAATCTGAGGTGGTATGGCAGGAGTCTGTAACTCATGGTTCTGAAAGGTAAAATGTGAAATAAAGGAGTAAGGAAATAGAGAGAAGGAAGGAAGGAAGAAAGAAAGGAAGAAAGAAAGGAAGGAAGGATGAAGGGGATAAAAAGAAAGAAGGAAAGAAGGAAGAGAAAAAAAGGAGAGAAGAAAGGAAAAAGGGCAAAGAAGGAAGGAAGGAATAAAAAGAAAAAAAGGAGGAAAGAAGAAATGAAAAAGGGCAAAGAAGGAAGGAAGGAATAAATAAGGAGGAAAAGGGGAAAAAGGGAAAGGAAGGAATAAAAAAGGAGGAAAGACGAAATGAAAAAGGGTAATGAAGGATGGAAGGAAGGAAGTGAATAAAAGAAAAGGAAGAATAGGATAGAAAGAAAGAAAGAAAGAAAGAAAGAAAGAAAGAAAGAAAGAAAGAAAGAAAGAAAGAAAGAAAGAAAGGGAAAAAATTAGGAAAGAAAAAAATGCAGGCAAGGAGACATGGGAAAGGAAAAGGGGGGAAATTAAGAAAGGAATGAATGGAAAAGAAAAAGAAAGGAAATGGAGGACAGTATTTAAAAAGTTAAATTATGGAAATCAAAAAGGATGTATGAAACAAAAACGCAAGGAACTGGAAGGAAGGAAGGAAAGAAAGAAAGAAAGAAAGAAAGAAAGAAAGAAAGAAAGAAAGAAAGAAAGAAAGAAAGAAAGAAAGAAAGAAAGAAAGAAAGAAAGAAAGAGAAAAAGAAAGAGAAAGAAAGGTATTATTTTGAGTCTCTGTTTATTCCCATTTTAAGTTATTCATTGTTTTGTGGCTAAATCCATGTTAGATAGCTCATGCTGTGCTGATGCATGCTGGGATTGAAACAGAAAGAACCACTGGAACAATCACTGTACAGCCACCGTGACAAATGGAAACTAAGCTTTCTAATTCAATCGGCACATACTAGAATACCTAAAAAGCACAACTCACAAGGCCTGACATTATACAGTAACAAACACCACGCGTGCCTAAAAAACGTATTATGCACACAGAGACTATTCCCACAGTATATATTAATTTTAAATTATTTAGCTTATAACAAGTATTAATGCAATTCAGAGCATAAATGTTCACATCATTTCAAAATCTGCAAGCATAGAGTGATCTGTACGCTTGCACCCAAGCCTGAAGTACACTAAACAATCTCCATAACGAATACAGTAGGCTACTGGACTCGGCGGTGTTAAAGTGGAGTTCAGAATTGGTTGTAGTTAGTGCGTGGGTTGTTTTTTATGCATAAAGAGGCTTTTCAGCCTCACTGCATTAGCTCACTGGGCACTTTCTCTACCACGCATGCCATTTATCTTGTCTCAAAGATATATGCCACCATGGAAATATATCCCATTTTACCAGCCTTTCATAAAACATATTCTTTGGTAATGGTCTTCTGTCGAGGCCTTATGTATTATTGAACAGGTCTCATTTTCATTCAAACAACCTGTAAGTCCTTCATAGGGGAGAGGGAGGAGGAAAAAATATAATAATAAAAAAAAACTTAATAACTTTTCTCACGAAAATTAGTCACCTTGTCCTTTGCAGGCAATTTTCTTTTGGTCGGCGTGGTATTTATCAAACGGGGGATATGCAGGTGAAAGTACGCCTCTGACGCAGTTTTATTGGCTTCTATTTACTCGGGCTCTGACCGGCGCGCGCACACACGCGCTGCCTCACACACGTGTGCGCTCGCACGCAGCCAGGGTTCCGTGTGATTACATGCAGAATTCCATTTCCAATTTGACATGAGCTGTGGGTGGTTTATTAATCTTGTGGCTTTAAAGACATGCCACGTTTTCTTGACTTTTCCTCATCGCCCGAGGCGGAGAATCTGTGGATTCGAGACGGAAAAGGTGGTCCCAACTGGCAAGATGCTTGGGGGCTGAGAAACGTCTTTTCTTTGTAACGGTCTCCGAACATGTGTTTTAGTGTGTGTGATGATGATCAAAAACAGTTTCAACTGTTTTGTAAATGCATAGTGTGTGTATCTGTATGTTTGAGCAGGCCTGTGTCTCTCATAGAAAACCGTTGTCCTTGTGCTGATGGAACTCTCGCCTGATTATTGCCAATATGAAATATGCAATGCTTTTATTAAAATGCATTTCTAATTATGCAGGATGCGATATCGACATTGCTTGTAATTGAATACAAATGCAATTCATGAATAGGCTAACGTGATGGACTAAACATGTTCTCACGCACCAGGACGACGACTCTCATCATTTCTGTGTTTGTGAAAGCAGCAGAACCCTGATGGATCCATTTCAGATGGGTTGTTCATGTTCAATGATTTTGATGGACATTTCTGCAATATTACATAATTGAGTACTGCATAAACTAAGGACATGGAAGTCCATCAATGTAAAAAAAATTGGATCACAATTGTTGTGTTGAAAGACCATATTATAGACAGATGGTCTAAAGCCCTACTCGGACGGGACTTGCTTTCCCTGAGGATATATTTGAACTTTATAGACATACTTTGTGATTTTAATCCTGTCCGAATCAAAATCAAATTTTTCTCTCACAGCATCCAATGAGATCCTACATATAAAATGGCTCCAAAAATGTAGACGCTTAAGCCAGTTAAAAATGTATACATTTTTTTCCCCATTATATATAATGGATAAAGTTTTAGGACACAAATTATGAAACAGGGCCGGTATGTATAAAACTTCTCAGAAATGCTCTTAAGAATAGTCTTAAGTTTTGACTTAAGTGTCAAAAAAATTCTTAGTAAAGAGTAGGACTTTTCTAACAGTAGGAGACTTTTATAAATAAGCTAAAAGCAAGTTTTAGTAAAGTATAAGACTAAGGACTACAATGATGTCAACTCAAAATGGCCATCCTCTGAATCAGCAAATAACAAGCCTGGCTGCAAGGGGGAAGTCACAGCAGCACAGCACCAATAATTTAATGTTATTATAAGAACAATCATTTAAAAAAAAAAAAAAAAAACACAAACTTTAAAATTTAAAATTTTTTAAAAGTTAAATTTAGTTTTTAAAATAGCTTTGCATTGTGCAAAATTATCACAAATTAGTATTGATGATGTGGAATCCTTTACTATTGATATATGTCTCCTCATTTACAATTGGAGTGATGATGAGGAACACGAGTTCCATCAATGGCTCCAACAACTCCAGGGAAGCCCACAGTCAACATAAAAGTGGCTTGCTTTTCCCACATGGTTTGATGGTCAGTTGGAAAGTCAATGAACTGTCATAGAACTGTGAACTGTGCTTGGAGTCAAATGTTTCATGTGTGATAAGGAAATTACATTTCAGATTATTTCAAATTATTTTGGCCAGGCTGTCATGCAAAGAAATGATGAACACATGCAAAAACAAGAGGACCAATGAAATATTAAAAACTGATTATGTTGTAGTCAATGTGTGCTTTTTTCTGAGCTTTTTTGTTTTTCTGAAACCTGTAGTTTTCCCCCCTTTTTTTGCCAAAAATGTTGTTATATAAATATCTTTGCTTAGTTTAGTGTTTTATTCTTCCCTCATATTTTAAAACATTTAAATAATATAAACATAAAAATATAAATATTTTCCTCATTGTTTAAGCAAAATTGTAGGGTCATTAAAAAACAAAAAACAAAAAAACAAAACAAAAAAAAACACTATGTTTGGTGTGGTAAGCAATAGTACTATTTAAGAGCCTGTTTACTGTGGACTGATGGGTCAGAGTCATCACCGGTGCACTGCTGCATTTTTCCAGTTACCAAAAAAGGTAATAACTATTTCATTTCTACAGTCAGAGCATTGATTTGTAGAGTGGGAGAAGTTTTTACATTTAAAGTTATAAAAAAGTTTATTCAAAGTCATTAAATGTATTAAAATGCATTAAACGTTTTAATTATTGTTTAAGTAATATTTATTAAATGTATTACATTTATTTAAAGTTATTACATTTCTTATTAGGTCAGTTACAAAAATAATTGACAATCAGGTTTATATCATTTTATCAACTCCATGTCATCATATAACTCCAAAACATCATATCTTCATTGGAAAGTGTGTGTCTCCTCTTCTCTGCTGCCATCTTGTTACTCCTAACTAGGTTAGGAGACCTCTCCTGCACTCTTAAATAATTTAGGAGCTAAGACCTAGTCTTGACACTTAGGAACCTTTATGAATCATACTTATTCTTAAGTCTAGGAATAAGAGTAAAATTACGTGATTCTTAGAATTTTGACACACTTAAGACTAAAACTTTACTCTGAGCAGCTTTATACATATGGCCTGAGATCATTTTCAAAATAAAGACAAACAGTCTTGGACATTTTGGTTGTCAAAGTGGAATATGCTTACATTTAATACAATGAACTACACCAGTGGTTATTCTGCTAATCAAGTAGTCTGTGTGTACTTGAGAGGGATTGACGTCATACATCTATGAAAAATTAGTGGGTAGAAATAAATGAACATGTGACTCCAAAAAGTTCAAGTTGAAAAATGAAAATTCTCTCATCATTTACTCACCCTCTTGTTCCAAACCCGACTTTCGTTCATCTTCGGGAACATGAATATATTTTAAACAAAATCTGAGAGATTTTTGACATTTCAAAAAGTTCATAAAGAGATCGTAAAACGAATCCATATGAATTAAGCGGTTCATATATTTTTAAAGATGCAGTCCGTAACTTTTTTTGGTTAAAATTTTTCCAAAATCAATTTGTGAGCAAGTACATTACCAGCCAATGTTCAAAACTTATCTCCTTACCTTAGCCTGATTCACAATGGTAAACTTGTAATAATGTTTTCTAATGCGAGTTGGTACTGGTAGGTTTCCGCAGGAAATTTGAGCATGCCATTGTTTGTCGTCATTACGTCTCGTCTGTTTACATAAAGAAGGCGTCCCAGCAAGTAGGCTATATCACATCATATGCTGCAGGTGGCAGATCATTTATAGCCTTTTCTCAAAGCAGCTTCAATAATTAAACTTGTCATTTTGGTGGATTGTATGGTATGACAATTTAACGTTAGAGATTACACTGTACAGAAATTGAAATCTACAGGTAATGCTAATACACACTATACACAGTCACACAATGCTGGTGTTGTAAACATGAACAATTTGAGAACAAAGTATAACAATAATAATAATTTGCACAGTTTGATGTAATAAGAGCTAAGCGATCATTAGATTTAATCACCTTTGGTAGCGCAATTTATTGTAATGCTTTTTTCTCATTTGGTCTGAACAAAAGTGGCAGATTTGCTACTTGTTCAGATTACATTTTCCAGTGAAAATCCTTATTTTGGTCATACTTCCAAGACTACACTGAAGTACAGTATCCACCGGTGCAGTGACTGACAGCCACACACTCTCCTCAAAACATTAGATTTATCCGTGCAGAGGAGCCATGCCACCGCACAACCCATGTAAAGATGTTAATTCCACAAATAACTGGAATTGCAGGTTTCAAACAGAGATGGCGACAAAGAGGCAAAACTTACAGACTGCGGCTTTAAGTATTCTTAAGTGTCTAATAGTATCCAAATATTCTTTTTGATGACACTTTATTTCGATAGTCCACTTTAGACATTCTACTAACTATAAGTAACTTTGCAGCTACATGTCAACTAATTCTCGTTAGTTAGTATTAGTAGACTGTCTGCTTAACACCGTGTCCTAACCAGATGTGACGCGATAAGATTCCAGCGACGAGCAATTTGACTGTCCCCACTAGACGCGACAATGAGAAGCAATAAAATCAATCAAAAACCACAGCCAATCAGAAGAGAGTGTGGGCGGGCTCTCTTAGCAAGAGCACTGCAGACACAATGTAAAGGGCAAGTACATAGTAAAATTCATAAATATTACACCATTTAAACATTATTTAAAGTACATACGGAGTGACTGAAACAATTTTTGACAAACAATATACTTGTTTGTGTACACTGAGTTGACAGTTTGAACGTTCTTGTGCCCATTTATTTATTTTCAAAATCTGAGGTGAATTAGCCAGTGTTGTTTTCATTACAGCTAAAAAGCTGGGAACACAGAATGATATTCAAATGCTTCAGACGCTTTTAACATTAAATAAAGCACATAAACAGTATGTGATATTATCATTGCAATATTTTGTGTTGCTGTTCCAGGCGCGACGTCGCGGAGAAATAGAAATCATTTCTAAAATAGAATATTCGTGTCGCTGTCGCGGATGGTTAGGACAAAAACCCCGATTAACATGGAAAAGGTACCTTTTATCGCGTGTCGCAGCGTCGCAGCACGTCTGGTTAGGACACAGTGTAACACTTTATTTTGATGGTCCCCCAACAGACATTTGACAGATTATTGTCATGCATGGCTGAACATAACAGAATATACATGCTACAATTATAAGTAACTTTGCAACAACAAGTCAACATATTCTACTAACCCTAACCTATCAGTCTACTACAGTCTACTAATACTCTAATAAGATTTAGTTGACATGTAGTTGGACAAATGATAAAGAAAAACAAGAAAGAATACTACTCAAGAAGTGCACTTGTGTTCTGGATAAAGACATAAGTGAGTCATAACTTTGAAGGCTGATGTATGGTTCCATTGCAGAATTATCAGCGCTATCTAAGAAGAGAGCAACTGCACTCTGCTATCTTGAAATGCCATTGTTGCTTGTTATACCACATGTCTTCCATAATAGATTCTCTTATCTACAATATATGCAAGTCTCTCCTGTGTAATAGGACTCATATGCACTCACTCAAAAAGTCAGTCTTATTATGTAGGAACACTTTACACATGTCCTTCTACTTTTTCATGTAGTACAAATGGGATTGCTGCAGGAGGTAATTATATTTTGTGGGGCAGCAAAAACGGTGTCCACATGGAAATCCTTTGGGAATCTTAAATGATAACCATGTTGAAATCCTCCAGGGAATCTGTGGCAATGTTCTCTCTGAGACAGACTGTTTTTCTCAGAGATTTTGTTTTCTGCGATGTAATGAAGTCCAGTTTGCCGTAAAGACATTTTTTGCCATGAGTGGGTTGGAAGACATATTGTCTCATAAGTCCAATTCTCGTTTTGTGGCAGGGTTTGTGTGGAAGTGCATGCTTTAGTGGACTGTCTTGTTCTGCAATGAGGACTGTTCCAAATCTACTCTGAAGCTCTATTCTAGTCTGGGAGATGAGTGAGTGAATGAGTCCAAAGCTTTGTGATAAAATTGCTTTGGTCGTAAATAAGTTTGGACTGTCTGTTTTTTGAACCTTGATCTCAGGACCATCTGTGCAGAGCTGTACTATCAACACAAACTTCATTCCCTCAATCCACCTCCACAGTATTGCAGGGATAACATAAGGATAAAAAGAAAAACAGAACAGCAGTGTTGTTTCTAAAAGAAAAAAAAGAAAAAAGTTAAATCACAAAAAGTGCTTTTGTGGGATTGAAGGTTCTTGGTTTGATTCTGACCATTTTTCTAATATTTCAAAATATTTCCAAAATAATAACCCATATGTATTTTTATTATTATTATTATTATTATTATTATTTTACTAATGAATATCCCTATTTATTTTTCTTCATAAAAACACATTTCGTATGGGCCACGGGCTGTCAAGCTCCAAAAAAAAGCACTATAAAAGTACCATAACAGTGGTATATTAACTCCACAATCCTTGCACTCTACATTGTAAGTTTTCTGAAGACATTCGATACCTTTCAGAGAAATTTAGGCCATTATTCAATGACAATTTTCTGCTTGTAAACAAATCAAATATGGTGCCTGTGATGCAGGTTGGACAGTAATCACATCAAACATAATTGGTTGTCAAATGTTTCATAACCAAACCTCATGACATCAAACCTGCACCAAATTTGATTTAATAGTTGCAGTGAAGGTGGAGATTATGTCTTAATAATGGCCTTTTAAAAAACTTAAACTCAAGTTTAATGCACTATACGTTTATGAATTTTGTATGAAGACTGACAGGCTGTGGTCACTATGAAATGTTTAATATATGAAATAAATGCATGCCGGTTTAAAACAACATGATGATAAGTAAGCAATGAAAGAATGTCTATTTTAAGGCAAACATTTATAAAACAAATCATCAATTTAATTCAGTTGCACAATGGATTAAATTTTCAATAGTGCTCTCAAACGTTTATAACCCACTGTACAAATGACCAAAAAGCTGTGAAATTCAATACTTTATCAATGACTCTGCAACCCAACTTTATAAATTGTAAAAGACAGTGACATTCAAGCCTGCACAATCATTAATAGGAGAGGTAAGAAAAAAACATCACAAAATTGCAATTTACTATTGCTCATGTGCTATGTTCCTATCTATCTATTTTTGCTGATTGATTTGGCAGAGCAGCAAGTGATGATGGTTGGAGAAGCAGAGCAGTAATTCTACATACAGTGTAAGAGGCCAAACTGGCTGTGTGCTTCCTGTTTCATCTGTCACCGAGAGCCAGTGCCAGACAGGGAACTGATGCAGGGCAGACATACAGAGAGTACATCAGCTGTGCAGCACTGAGTCTGGCCTTTAGCTCCGTTGGATAATATCTCTGTGTGTATGTGACTAAACATGTCTGTGCGCAGGTCTGTGTGTGTTTGCAAAGATTTATAACTTTTTCCAAGCGAAAGTCTATATATCATGTTAGAGCTCTCAATCATTTCAAATTTGTAATCAAATTACAAGATGAAAAAAGCATCCAAATACAAATAATTCAAAGACATTACATTACAAGTAAAGTAAAGTCTTTTCATTTTTCGTTTGTAGACAGAATAGTTATGTAATCAGACTATGTTCACTATACTGTAACAGTATTACTGTGATGCTATATTACAGTAGTCCACTTGCATTTTACATAACAGTAAATATACTTTATATAGTGACATAATATGTACATAGTATAACGTGTATGTATGTATGTATGTATGTATGTATATATATATATATATATATATATATATATATATATCAGTGGCGTGCAGTCCATATAAGCTGCAAATGCTCTGCATACCCAAGCCATTCGTGGACTCGGCAACCAATATTAACATTAGAAATTACTTTTAAATCCCTTGTTTGAGGTGTACCATAAAGCCTACATGATTGGAAATGCGTATGTAACTGTCCGTAATTTATTTATTTGCCAAACGAAATTTTTTTTTCTTTAAGTCAGCCAGTTACGGAGACTTCCGGGTACAGCAGCTTTTGTGCCTTTGCGCTTTTGTTTCGGAGCGTCATCATTGTCCAGCGTTCTCACTGGTTTGCTGGCCTATGGGAGTTTTCATGGCAGGATAAGCTGTGAGCGGATCGCTTGCCCAAGAGGAAAAATTAGCTGCTGCCAGATTTTCGATCACCGAAAATCACATCGTATTTGATACAAAACTAACTAGACTTATCCAAATGGGGGGGGAAAAATCATAACTAAAACTATTTTCATACTATTTCATTTTCTCCATAGAGAATTTTTTTTAATGAAAACTTTGTTTAAGACAGTCTGACCCTATAAGAGGATGTTAAATGCGTTTGTTTCAACTTATTTTTTAAAGAATACTGGTATTTTTTATTTATTATAGCCTACTTATATTTATTATAATTACATTTTATTTTTTATTTATAATAGGCTGCTAATACTTATGTTATACTTATTTTTAATTATTAGTTTAAAAAATACTTCTAGCATACATTTAAATTGACGCAATGGTGTTTTTTTTTATTTGTCGTGTCTGATTTAGATCTGTGTCCTGAAATTATACATTTAAAGGTGAAGTATGTTGTTTGTGTGACACTAGCGGCACCTAGCGGATTACAGCATATTTTGCAAACGCACCTTTCGCATGTCGCGCCTTCGTCGACTCAAACATCACAAAAGCTCTTATGGTTGCTTGTGAAGGCACGTCTAAACAGGTAAATATGGGCTACTCTCAATAAAAGGTCCAACATTTTAGAAATACTTTTCACTGTGTTGCTATTTGTCATGAGCAAGCAAATGAGTAAACTAACACTGAGAACGCAAGTGTCTCACATATTAGCTATAAACCCATTCAACGTAACTGCATTGGCCACATTTTTTTACATAACGCACCACCCAGCATACCCGGTTAAAAAAAGTCGCCGCTCGCCACTGATACATATGTATATATATATACACACACACATGTTAAATTATGTCTCTATAAAGTATATTTACTGTGTTATGTAAAATACATGGCATGAACACACCTTACGACATGTACTGTAATTTGTTGACAGACAGTAAAAGTGTTTTTTTTAAATGTTTTTTACAATTCATATCAAGTTAAAAGTAGTTTGACTTTACATTAGATTTGTCCGTGCTGAGAAGTCGTGCTGATGCACAACCCACGTAAAGATGATAATTCCGCAAATAACTGCAATTGCAGTTTTCAAACAGAGATGGCGACAAAGAGGCAAAACTTACGGACTGCAGCTTTAAATTGACAGCCATAATAATGCTTTTTTCATCTGTAAAAAATAAATAAATAAATAAATAAAAATTGCAAACTAGAACTTTTCTGCTCCATCATTAAGACATTTCCATCTTATTAGCTCTCCATCTGTTATCCTCCCACATTGGTGAATCGAAAAGTCACACCGCTTTACATTAATATCACACCATATATCATATCCAGGTGACACTATATGTGATATATTAACCACAGTTAATCAACTTTATAAATAAGATAGATTTCTATTTTAAATAAATGCTGTTCTTTTGAACTTTATAATGATCAAAGAATCCTGAACCTAACTAATCAAATAAATCCAGCCTTGGAGTGCAGCCTTTCAAAAACATTTTAAAAGTTCGGGGTCAGTACACATTTTTATAGTAGTGTAGATAAATTATTAATATACTAGCACATGTAAGTTTGGTTAGTTTTGCTGTCGCAGTTAGTTTCTTACACTTAAACGAAATCCTGTATCTTCCCTCAGCGACAGCAATGATAAAATAACATTTCCAATCAAACCTTAGCATATTGCATTTGCACACTTTGGCCAAATCTGCAGCATCTGTATAAGTGCTGATCCTCTCTCTCACTAACACAGCGGCTCCCAACCTTGTTCCTGGAGGCCCCTCTGTTGTGACCTATAATAAGGTCCTTTGATGCATTTGAGAGGGAAGCTCGGCAGCAGCTGGTGATAAATTTTTCCCTCGTCTGAATTAATCAATTTGTGGAATTCCTGTGAGGCCTTTATCAGAGTCTGGTAAATAGAATACAAATCGGCCCAATTATTCACAGCTTTGCCATCACACGCTCCAAACACAAACAAACAAATAGATACGCAAATAACTCCTCAGGCAGTATCCACATTCCTCAAGATCAGGACCCAAACAAGTCACAGACTAGGCTAATCAGCAAATTGTCTTCCGGAGAACTTTGAAGCCAAGTGAGAAGCCTGCAGAGGGGCCCAGAAGACTAAGAGTAAAAATGCTTCTAAACGGCTTTTTTTCTAATTTAATCAAATCTTTTCATTACAAATTATATAATCAGCATAATAATTTGATTTAAAAGTTGAACTGAATAATTAACATAAATGTCAAAATGGCTTGGCATGTGGCATGTTCTAATTTTGCTTTAATTGACAGCAGCACTCAAGCTGCACGACTGTGATGATCATGTTCTCCAGCATGATTTGAGAATGAACCAAAGGAAAATAGAACTCCCGACCATCTGTACAAAGGAGATTACATTTATTTCATTAGTCACCTAGACATACAAAAAAAAAAAAAAAAGAAAAATCTTATTTCCAGGTTTAAAATTGTAACTCTGTAAAAGAATAATAATTTCATTATCCTCATCACTGCATGAGTTAATTTGCTGAGTTCTTCATTTAATTGGTAACACTTTACAATAAGGTCTCATTTTTTTAATACTAGTTAATGCATTAACTAACAAACTAATAATGATCAATGCATTTGTCAGCATTTATTAACCTTTGTTAATTAATGGTAGTTAATAATAATGTTCATGTTAGTTCACAGTGCATTAACATCTTTGGATTTGAATAATGTACAGTATTTTTTAAATGTTTAGATTAACAATAGCTAAGATTAATAAATGCTCTAGAAGTATTGTTCTTTCTTAGTTCATGTTAAATTAAAGCAACAAGCCCCAAGAAGCTGTGGTTTACAGTGAATTTATAACAGCTAAGGGGCGTTGTTAGGCATGATGCAGAGCGTCCCTGACCATGAACAGCAACAGAAGTTTTTTATGCCATTAGATGGCAGCAAAGATTGTCTTAATGAGTGAGTCACTCAGTCTCAAAGACTTTTATATCGAAACTTGTTGTGAACACGGAACAAGACGCAAAGGACAAATGCTTTGACTAGCGCTGTCAGTGTCAGCAGGGCACGGGAAATCCTAGCAGCAACTTCCAGCTTCTCTTGATTCCAATACGGAAGTGACTTAAACTGCAATTCATCGACTGGCCGCTAGGGACAGGCTCCAAATAAGAGCAGAATCTCATTAAGCCCCATGTTAAAATGCCCAACTTTACAGCAGAAAAAAAAACATGTTTACAGCCTGGTACAAATTGTGGTGTTGGTCTATACAGCTAATTTTGCCCTTCATGACATCTGTGAGGGGGGTGATTTTTTTTTTATTTTATATATATATATATATATATATAACTTATCTGTTTAAATTATATTAAGCTTTAAAGTTCTGTATAATTAAGTGCATGGCCACTTGAGTGACAGGTGGATTGCCCGTGCTGTCTGGGAGCAGTCACGTTACCTCAGCTAATTCCAGCCATGTGCTTTTTGTGCTTTTTTTTTTTTTTGGATTATTTCATAGAATTATCAAATAATATGGATTTTGTTAACAAAAAGTGCTGTTGTTTTTCAATGGACGCTCATGGACATTTTACCCAAGTGCGACAAACTGGATTCATCTCGCAATCGCTGTTTAATTACAAAGGTATGAAGTCCCGTTTTGATTTAGCGTGTTGTCATTTGCACACCTGACACAAATTACAATGTTACTGGTGCTGGAGCATCTATATCGTAAAAAAAGACCATGTGGATTGACAGGAAACCTTTAGAACTTTCAAATGATATAACGTTATCTTTATTAATACTCTAAGATAGACAGATAGCTCCTTAGCCTGCTAACATGATCATGTCACACTAGGCAGGCATGGTTTCAACAACCAGGCACATCAGTTCCAACCACATCCCGCCTCTTTGCTATTTTCAGTTATCCGGGAGTGACGCACAATGATGTGCTGCCAAGATGGCAACGGACGCTTTTGGGCTTCAAAAATACTCCTCAGAAATCTACAGGTGATGTCACGGACACTATGTCCATATTTTTTTACAGTCTATGGGGAAAACCCATTAAATGTTAAAAGGATAAGATCACAGCGGATATTCAAAAAAATCTGAATGCAGGTAATACACTTGGTCACTCTATATCTCTCTCACAATACTCTTCTACATAATGCAGTAAGCTTCAATGAACAAAATCAATTAAGAACATACATATGTTTACATTGCTAAGAGTGGTTGCTAAGAGTGGTTGCTAAGACAAACGCAGCACACACTCAGAGGCACATTGATACGTATGTAATGCAATCAGCTGTATGTTTTCGGGAATTTTACAATGGCTTTTAACGCAGCTCAACCAATCAAAATCAAGGGCCAGAACTATCCATTTCATAAAATGTAATCAACTAATGTTTACAAATGAAACATTATTGTAAAGTGTTACCGTTGAATTACTACTGGAATAATTTGGTTTTCAAAGTATTAATTGTAAAGTTGTTACATAACGCTCTTGTATGTGTAGTATTTTCATTGCTAAATAATTATTGATTCATTGATTAATAATAATAATTACAATGATTATCAGTTCTAACAAACATATAAAGCAAAGTGCTTTATCCACTCGAATGCAAATTAAGATGCATGCCACGGTCCTAAATTGCTTGGAAAGCCAGTATAAAGTGCAGCGTTTGTGATAATGCAAGTGTTAAGAAGCACTCGACAAACATTAGAGCTCAGCAGCACTGAACCCCCACCGATAAGTAGTCTGCTAATCTTAGGTGGGCACTGTTTTCAAGTACTTCACCTGCTTACATAAAGAATATTAGGGGTGTTTTTCTTTTTTTAAACACACAAATGGTTGTGTGTGTGAGAGAGAGAGAGAGAGAGAGAGAGAGAGAGACTTTGAAAGCCACTTTAATTACTAAAATTGAAAAACATCATATATGGAATTGCATAAACAGAGAGGGAAAACAACAACAACAAAAATACATACACATACGCCTATACAATGTTCTTTTAAACATATATGTTTAAAGATCCATCACATTCAGCTTCACAAATACATTGATTTATTCCCCATATGTTGTTAAAAGATTCCAAATCTTCAGCCAGATTATAAAAGGCATATTTTATTTTTAATCTTGATTTTATTAAACCCTTTAAAATTAACACAGCATCAATTGACCCCACACCACAAAGTTTACTTTTTCGTGATAACCATATCGCCATTTTGGCTTGCCCAAACAAAAAATTGATAAAAACATGAAATTGTTTTCTATTCCAACTATATTTAAGTCCATGAATAAAAAGCATTATAGAAAATACTTCCCCCATAGTCTGACATTCTTCCATTTGAGCAAACAATGATTGTAGTCTCATACATTGAGAAAATAAATGAAAAATTGTTTCAGTTTCTCCACAAAAAGGACACTCATTCCCTATCTGTGGATCACGGTTTGCTCTGTATCTGTTTGTAGCTATTATACCATGCACAGTCCTCCACTGAAGGTCTCCAGACCTTTTCTCAATGGGAGGTTTGTACAGGGTCCTCCAGCTACCTTTAGGGGAAGCCTCTGATCCAAATTCCTCCTGCCATTTTGATTCTTCCTTCCTTTATACATGAGACATACAGTGCTTTTTTCACTGTATGTGAAAAAGTATGTGTTTTAAAAGTAAGCAGACTCCCTTCTTGTTCAGAAAATTCTTCAACAGCAGTTTTAAGTTATTCCACATCATCATCCATTTTTTCCAATGCGGATGTATTAGTTCATTGGTAAACAATCAAATAAACTTTTCAACAATCTTTGTGTTAGTCGGACTGACCTCACACCCATCTTAGTAGCCAGGCTGTCTGCAGACATCCACCCTTCTGTTGTAACTAAGTCTCTGATTTTGATAATTCCTGCATTCCTCAAAGCATTCCTCACATATTGGGACTTCAGTAGTTCATTGCAGGATTATACACCAAAGGTTCTTCTTTTACCCAAAGTCCTTCAGCTCCATTTGGCTTCCTTGAAATACTAAAAACTCTCCATGCTTTTAACATTGAGTAATAAAAAGGTGTCAAACCAGACAAGTCCAAGCTTTGGTTATCCATAAGAAAAAGATGACGGTCTAGCCCCATCTTCTCTACTTTTTTTCAATAGGGCAAAGGCTACCTCAGACCAGCTTATGTTCTCTCCGTAAAGAAGTCTTTTAGCTGTCTGAAGTCTGAAAGCCATTTGTCCACCAATCCATGACCTCCTTCTTGTCTTGGTAAAAACAAAACTGAAGCTTTAAGCCAATGTTGACCGGACCAGAACAAATGTATTAATTCTTTTTTTGGATAACTTTCACCAATTCTTCAGGAGGTTCTAAAATGAGAGGCAGCAACAAGATTGTTGCAAACAAGTACCCTTTCCCTGTAGGATAACTGGGGTAGCAAGCACACACTTTCTCCACCAGGCCTTCCCAATTCTGTCTTCTATAGTCTTCTCTTCCTAAAAACACCCCTAAATATTTAAAACCAGAACTTTTCCACTGCAATCTACCTGGAAACAAAGGTTTTTTATTATCTTCACCATACCACAATGTATCACTTATTTACTTTACCATATGAAGCTTTGTTATAACACTCTAAAGTTCTTTCCAGTATTTGAACATCTTTATCATTTCTTATAATGACTGTAATATCATCAGCGTATGTTGAGACTTTAATATTAACATTTGACTTTGGATCAATCTGTAAGCCCATTAATTCTCTCCTCAATTTACAAAGAAGAGGTTCAATGGCTAAAACATAAAGCTGTCCCAAGAGTGGACAGCCTTGTCTTATTCCCTTTTCCACCTTAACAGGGACACTAAGACAACCTGCCATTTTTATCATACATGTTGCATCCTTATAAAGTAATTTTATCATTGAAATAAAATTATCTCCAAACCCAAAAGCCTTCATGACACTGAAAAGAAATTTGTGATACATTCTATTAAGCCTTTCTCTTGATCCAATGACAAAATTCCTATATTAACATTTTTATCATACAAGGCTAAATCAATAACATCACGCATCAAATGCAGATTATCAGTAATGTATCTATCTTTAATACAGTATGATTGATCCTTATATAATACTATTCAACACTTTATTCAATCTGATAGAAAGACACTTTGATAAAATTTTATATTCTGAACATAATAAAGCAACCGGTCTCCACTTCTTCAATAAATGAAGATCTCCTTTCTTGGGCAGTAAAGTTAGTATTGCCGTTGACAACTCTTGGGCAAATAAGGCCCCGTCGACACGGAGATGCGTTTAGGTGTATGCGCAAAAATTTGTATCGGATAGGCGTTTCGTCCAGACGAATCCAGCATTTTCAGAAGATGAATCCGATATTTTTTAAAACCGGGTCCCAGAGTGGATAAATCTGAAAACGACGCCCTTATGTTTTCGTGTGTACAGCCAATCCGTATATTTTGTGAAACGATGATGTCATCACTCCATGTGTCGACCCTAGTCAGACACAGCTAACAGCACAAAACAGCAAGAACAACAATAGCAGACTCTATAAAGTAGATTGTGTTCGTGCTGCAGAAGCTACTTTAGTAACTAGTTTATGATCAGTAATTGGTGTGGGGACAATAGCTGTGTGTACAACTCTATTTCTCAAATTCTTTGATAAATACAGTCTATCTAAACAAGCCGCTGAAATTCTATCAGCATTTATCTTCACCCAAGTATATTGTCTTATTAAAAGATTATTTTCTCTCCACATATCTGATAAGTTAAATCTTTTTACAATACTAGATAGAAGAGTAGAAGACTTAATGCACAGTTCCTCTCCATTTCTGTCAATATGAAAATCAAGAGTGCAGTTCCAGTCTCCTCCCATAACAATTAAATCATCTTCTTTCTGTTAAAAAAAGCTGTAATTTATTAAAAAATTTTATTCTATCAGAGCCCCCATTAGGTGCATATATATTAACAAAAACAAAGCAAAAATAATTATTTTTTACACGTACTGCTAATAATCTTCCAGGCTCAATTTTTTCTTTTTTGCTTTACCTGAAGAAAAAGGAATGCCAACCCCTGCACTCAAATTATATCCATATCCATGAAAAAGAAAAATAATTTCTCCACCACAATCTCCAATCAGCCTCATTATTAAAATCACTATGGGTTTCCTGCAAGAAAATCACATCAAGATTTTTTAATTTAATAAGTTCTAAAATTGTTTTAGCTTTCTTCTTATCCCTCATCCCATTTACATTAAGGGACCCCACCCGGAAAATCTCCATAGGGAAAAGAAAAATAAGAATTTAAAAGTATATTTATTACCCGTAGTCATTAGTTATTTTTCCCCTTTTTTGGCTTCCCTTTTCCTTTTCTTTTTCTTACAGCAGTAATATGTTTCTTTAATCTGTAACCCTTTTTTTTTGTGAAAGTTCAGTATCGCTACTAACTTTCCTTGCCCACATAACAGAAGCCACAAATTTGTCTAAATCAGGAAGAAAAGAAAAAAAAAAAAAAAATCACCCACCTCAACACCCCTTTGTTTCATCACGAAAAGCATTGATTTGATCTACAGTATACAGATCTCTTTTTGTTACTTTTGACATATTGTCAGACCACTGTTCGTCATCTTTCATACTATCATCGGTACATTGTAACACTCCATCAAACTCATCTCCTGAACCTTCCTCAACAGCTTGCATTTTTGCTTGATTCCTTTCCTCAACGTCATTTGTATTCTCACTTTTGTTAGGAACAGAACTACATCCAGCTTGCTCATCAATATTTACATGGTTATCGCATTCACTCACCTCATCTGATGCATTTATATCTTTTGATGATGTTTCAGCTTGCTCCTATGTTCCTTTTTCCTTTCGTATTACCGTAATTTCCATTCTATTGTTATTGCCGTTAGATCCATTTGGAGGTATGTCAGCAGATGATTGTTGTTCTTCATTATTCACATTTTTATGTGGACAGAAAAACTGCTTGTGTCCCAAATTGCCACATTCAAAACACTTCAGATTTTCTGTGCTTGCGTAAACCATATAAGAACTCTCTCCTTGACTAACGCGGAAAGAAATCTCTAAAGTGCACTCGGGTGAAGTCAAAAACATTAATACTTGTCGACGAAACGAAAGTACGTGTTTGAGTGCACTGTTTTTCCATATCTCATCAATTCTTTAACAATAGCATCATTTGAGACAAAAGGCGGAACATTGGATATTGTGATTTTTGTTGCTGGTGTAGCTAAAGGAGTCATGGGCACAAATGCTTCTCTCACCCATAAACCACTCTCAGTTAATTGATTGACTAACTGCTCCGTTTTTAAAAAACGCAACAATTGCCTTATTCATGTGAGAGGCTGAGACAATACTGTCACATCCAATTTGTTCTCCTACTACCACAAGCACTTCTTCTACGCTTACACCAGGTTCTGGTACACACCTGCACCCATTACACCGTGTCAGGTGTGGTATTGCCTTGCCCAGAGGCAAACGCCATATTGGCACACAACAAAACCGCGCCAAGCGCAGTCAAATTTACACGGCGCCGCTCTAGTATGAAATAACATAAGCCAAAGAAGGGGAAAAAAAGAAAAATAAAGAAATTGAAGGAAAACCAATTTCCTACACCCGTTTTTGCCAATACGCTCCACTCTCAAACACACACACACTCCCAGCATGCACCTCTCAGAGAGAGAGAGAGAGAGCATGCTTGGTCACTGCTCAACATGAAGTAGAACATGGCAGACCTGGGATGCATGCAGTGCTGTGAGCAAATGACTCCATAATAAACCCAATCTGACAGCTGCATGCAGAGCTCTGTAATATGTTGGGGATCTGGGTTTACTGCAGCATCTTAATACACATCTGCAAGTTGGTGTGTGATTAGAGATGCAGTTTAAAAAGGTTAACAGTGAGGATTCAACAGGAGAGACTCTCAAAATAAACTAACCCTCAGGTCAATTCCAGAAATATTTGGGCAATTTTCGAAAAGAGCAAAAGTCAAGATGTGAGCCCATAACATTCGCATGGCAGGTTCAGGCTAGTGCATTATGGTAGCAAAAAGGATAGATAGATAGATAGATAGATAGATAGATAGATAGATAGATAGATAGATAGATAGATAGATAGATAGATAGATAGATAGATAGATAGATAGATAGATAGATAGATAGATAGATAGATAGACAGACAGATAGATAGATAGAGTTTGATTGCTTGCTTGCTTGATTGATTGATTGATTGATTGATTGATTGATTGATTGATTGATTGATTGATTGGTTAATTGATTGATTTCCTGTTTTGTGTGGCCAATTGACCATATGCACAGTTACTAGATGTAGGAAATCCAACATTTGATGGAAAACACTTTTTTTTCACTCAGTTTTGCTTTGGAATAAATATTAAACATCATAAAATCACTAGGTTTAAAAATACTTTTTGTCATAGTAAAGTATAAAGTAGTACTCACAAAATCTCATGAAAAACAATAACTTTTCTTGTGAATGAATTACACAGGAAGCGAGAACAGCACTTTCCCTTTAATCACAGAAGCTGTCAATCAGTGCAGCGCAAGCTCAATGACTTTGGCACACTTGTGAAAACTTTTATTTAATTAATCTAACTAACGTGCACAATAACTCTTTAATTGTTGATGCTTTTTTGATGGTCGAATTGAATTTAGCCAAGGAGGAACACTGAGGTAAGCTACATCTTTATTTCTTTTTCATGTCATCTGAATAACTAAATTAATGCTAGGCCTGGCTATTTAAGTGACTATATTCTGATTATAAACTAAGTATTACGCTATTGATGCTCAACACACCAACAAGTAACAGTATTGCGGAAGTTCTAAAGAACGCTCCGTACATATAGTCCATTCAAATTCCAACACATGAACTGAAAAGGCAGCCAATTCTTTACTTCTGAAATTTGATCAGCTCTGGGGAGGAAATGGATTAGGTTATGGTACAGGGCCAAATTTAAAAACGAGCATGAATTGTATGCATTTGGATAAGGGCCACAGTGCTGATCATGATTATAATGTATTAGCCAAGCATAATTTTAGACATAAAAGAGCACAGTGAACAAAAAGATCTACCTGCGGATGAGTGCATATTGTGTGTGTGTGTGTGTGTGTTTGTTTGTTGGCCTGTTTACGAATGCATGGACTTTGCTTTTGAATCAGCCTATTGTTATTTCTGCTGAGCAAGCAGACCAGTCAGTGACTCTGTAGAGAGCGAGAGAGATGTTTGCTCACATCATTACGCTATATACTCCAAAATTACATATCAGGGAAATATCACCTCACCAGCAGAATGCAGGACTCTATTATCCAGCATCTCAGCAATATCATGAAGAATGGGTCATGACTTTCCAATGAATTCTAAACAGTTTAGTGTGTTCGCTCCAATCTCCCGCTTTCACACAAACACACACACCTGCTTTATACTTCACCGTGCACATACAATGCTAACTAGCATGTCTGCGACGGAGTTGTAGCTGAAGTTAAACCCCCCAAAACTCGACCTTGGATGTGTGACAAATCACTGTGTGTATGTCAAACTTTAGGAAGGAATCTGATTTTTAAAGCTAAAATGGCACAGAAAACTAAAGCTATTACCCTGCACACATTCTCCACTAAGCTTCTTACAGTGCAGAGATACACCTAGCGTACAAGGCCCCTCGGAGGAAGCTAATCCACACTGGGAAAACGTAATCGCATGTTAGGTGATCAAACGCACAACGAACCTCCACCAATATGAAGTGTAAAAGCTGAAAATCCACAGTAACTAATCTTGTTAGCTTGGCTTCCAACCAGTCAAGGACTTCAGGAATATACAGTACCAACTGCTTTGGGTGGCACATTTATCAAGTTCATAGAAGAAACAGTTTGAATTCTATGATTAGATTGGTCTTTTGTAACTAGCACTAAATGTAGCTAAGTTTTTTTCTTTATTCCTTATATATTATTATTTAAAGCGCTCAGTTCCCTCACTTGCTCAGACTTCATTATGTAAAGAGAAATATGCAGAAACAGCTTTGTTATGTGACTCTTTTTGAAGTGTACCAATTATGGTAAGACATTGCTGCTGATGTTCCCCACAAGATGTTCAATTCAAATGGGGACAGTGCTATGTGCTGCGTTCACTCTATTCAATTTAAAGGATGCCGTAAAAACTAAAACAAAGAGCAATAAACAAGTGTATAGGCGAAGAGCTTTAGAAAATGACAATCCCAGCAGGTTCCTTAAATTCAAACACGGGGAGCCTTGATGGTGAATATAGATGTGCTTAACTCCTCTTCTTCTCTGTCTGTCTCTCTCCTTTTCATGATTCAATATACTTGAATAGCTACATTCAATTGCTGAATGTGGTAGCTCAGGGTTGCAGTGTTCAGCTCTTGACGTGTTGTAATTTCTAGATGTTTAATACTTGTCTGGTCAGGCAGAAAGGTCATGGTCGGTCAGAAGCACGAGAGACCTATTCTCCAATAAAGACGGCTTAATTACCATGTAAATACCACAGCAGGGGTTGGCCTGCGCTCCGGCAAACTGGAAGGGGGTCCTGCTTTCATGGCTATTTGACCGATCAGAATCTTCACAGACTACCCATAGTTTCTCACATGTCAGGCCCGTGGCAACACAGCAGTTGTTTGAGATTATTACCTTGAACAACTTTATTAATGTTACACAGCCAAGCTGGAGAAGATACGTAGGGAATTTTAATGCATAATAACTTGCATATCTATGCCTGAAGGATTTGGTAACATTTTCATTACTACCAGCAATTCTACAATATGTATTGCACATGTTTTTCCAGGATAGTGTCATAAGAAAACGTCCAGCAAAACGTCTATGTTATTGCATTAGTGATGGGGATTTTCAATCATTCACTCAGCCGATTCGTTCAAAAATGTTGATTCATTCAGGCACCAAATAAATGTATGGCTGTGTTCGAAATCGCTCCAAATAGGGCACTATCTGAGGGGACAGCCATTTGTAGTGGTGCCCGAAACCATAGTGGACGGTATCGCAATAACGAGTGTACAATCGATGTATACTCAATGGAATACCCATAATGCACTGTGAGGGTTGTGCTTAATGAATTTCCACGTCTTGCCAGAAAATGGCGCCCGCAGCTGAATCATCCATCCATCTATTTTTCAAACCGCTGGTCCAGTGTGAGTATAGCATAATATCATACAGGTATAAATTACTTTTTTAATTGAATATTAAATTGTTTAATTAAGGTTTGTTGATCATTTCCATGACAGAGTTGAAGATAAGAAGCAGCAGCCCTTCTGGTGCACCCAGTTTCCGAATTCACTCAACTCGTTTTCATTCACTCCCTCAAGTGTGCACTTCAGAATCTCACCTGTAGTAGTAGGTCATCTGGGGACTTTTGGCTTACTGTTTTTTGAATCGGCCACTATGAATTCGGACATGCTACTCTGTTGGCATACTGTTTTTCACATACTATATAGAGAAGTATTCGATTTCGGACGCAGCTACTATGTCATAATGTCATTGAATCATAATGGTCAAAACACATTACTGTTCAAAAGTTTGAGGTTTTTGAAAGAATTCTCTTTCGAGGCTACATTCATTTAATAAAAAAATACAATTAATAAATAGTATTCCAATTTTAAATGACTGTTTTCCATTTTAAATAATTGTGTTTTGATATATTAGATTTTTTTATATCTATTTAATACATTTTAAAATGTAATTTATTCCAATGATTTTCAGAAGCCATTATATTCCAGTCTTCCATGTAACACATCCCTTCTAATATGTTGATTTTGTGCTCAAGAAATATTATTCATCAATCTTGAAAAAAGTTGTGCTGCTTAATTTTTTTTTTTCTTCTTTTTGCTTAAAATACTCTTGATATTTAAAATCTGTTTTGTACGAGGGTCCTGGCCAAAACAGGCAGCACACGTAGGCCACATTTACACTGCAGATCTTGATGCCCAATTCTGAATTGTTGACTATATATACACTTTTAAAAGTGACCCATATCCGATATCTGCATTTATACTATATGCTTGGCGAAACAACCCAAGGTAGGCGAACTGACCCGAAAAAGAACTAAAAATGGCACAATTTGTAAAGGACAGAGACGAATGGATATTACAAGCTTTTGCTTTCTGCACCATCATTAAAGGTTAGCAAAACATTGGTTTCTTAAAGCGGAGAAAAAAAATAGGAGGCCTGGGCATTGAAAAGAGTCATGTGATCACGTTTGGTGTTCAACTGAGTCAACGTTTTCAATGATGCACAACTTGCATTGACAGGGGAATATCCGATCTCGCCGCTTACATGGCATATGCAAATGCATATATCAGAATCATATCAGATTTATTTCCACGTATGAATGAGGCCTGAAACCCATCTGAGAATATCGGAATCTATGTGTTTTTTTCTTGCTTACATGTTTATGGGACATATCCGATCTGTGTCACATGGGAGGAAAACAAATCTGAAAAAACTGAATTTGGTCAGTTTGTGGAAACAACATTTTCTTTGATGAATATAACAAGATTCATCTGAAATAGAAAATGTCTGTTTTGTTTATTTACTGATCAAATCAATGTGTCTTAATGGATAAAAAGTCTTATTGAACCCAAACCTTTGATTTTAATTTTTATTCTTTTGATTTCAAACTTTACTTTAAAGTTATTAAAAGACAACAATCAGCCACAAAGTAACATGAGCCAATGGTATTTGACATTAATGCTGACGTTCTAAAAAACCGAGAAAAAATAATAATAAAAGAATGATGTTTCCTTATAAAAGCGTGTTGTGTTCATTAGTTTTACTAAGGGCCTACTAATTACATTAACATAAACAGTACAGTATGCTGTGGCCAAAGCTATTAAAATACTTTCATTCTATTATACAATACATTCAAGAACAGTGCTAAGCAATGCAGCAATTACTTGAGCATCACTAAATGGTTTGTTTTGTTGTAAAGAAAATGAATACACTAAAAAGAATAAAGTATAAACACATTGATTTTATTTCTATAAAAACATCTCAATTTGATTTGTCTTGCAGCAAAGAACATAAGTTGATTATCCACATTTGGATTCATTTCTTCCATCTCTGCATTCTTTGTATATTTGTGCTGGTATGTAGCTGAGTAAACAAAACCTGAGAAAACTACTTTATTATGCCAACATTTCATTTCAGCCTCCTTCAAACAAAACCAAAATATGCTTGTTCCATAAGTTTATGACAGAAACAATGGATTATCACATTGAGGCTTTCGAATCGGGTCGCCGTGGTGCTGACAAAGATAGTGATCAATAATTGTCTCCTCAAGTACTCTCTCATCAGTCTTTCTCTTGTGGCAAAAACCAGCAGCCCACAAATCTAAGGCATGGCCATTTGTGTTTATCCGCCACGCTACTTAGTGAGAATAATGCAATTGTCTGGTTTATGGGGGCACCCTGGTGGGTGGAAAACCGTGGGGCTATGGCCTGAACATTGTACTGTTTGGGCCCTTTCACAGGACCCTCCGAGACTCTCTCAATCTGGAGCTTTATGTGGTGAATTCCTCTGATATGAAGAAACCCCAAAAGAACTGCGGCTAATCCAATTTGAGACACTTGACTGGCAGAGCTAATTATGGTGTGAGGGCATTGTCCACACACAGGGACCAGCGGGTCGTGCTGGCATACCGAAGGGAGACAGCTGGGCAAGCTGAATACGTACAAACGCGTGTCATGCTAGAGAACCGTGCGAATGCTAATTTTCGCTAACACATACTAATCCACCACAAAGGAGGCTTGTTGCATACTCTGCATCTTGAAAAGTCTCTCTCTGTCTTTTTGTGTCAAAATATGTTCCCAGCTCATTTAGAAGGATAAGGGAGGAAGAAACGAAAGCGTTTTCACTGTACGTACCAGTCTAGCGTAATCTTGGTCACAACTCGAGTGTTGTTTCTGCGGACACGGCTCGATTTAGTAATCCAGCTAATTGAGTCTCATTGCTACGTTAACCTATTCAGAGTGTGGGCTTGTCTTTCATCAGTGAGTCTTTATTTTTCAAAGACTGTTGGACGAGCGCACGCATACATTCTCGACAGCCGTTTGAAGCTGTTGTTTTTTTTTGTCCTAAAGGGCTCCCCCGCTTGTGGTCCTTCTTTATTGATGTGTGATAACAGGATTCCGACATATCACCAAATGTTATTGTGAACAAGAAAGGGGCTTATACTGCCGTCTTTACACAGACCAACAGGATTTGCATGTTTGTGCAAGTCATTGTGGCCATTCACAGTAGGCTAGTTTTTGTGGCGACATACTACAATTTCCATTATGTAGCCATTATGAGTGGATTTGCATGTGTTTTTCTGTTGCGAGTGTGTCTGTGTGAATAGCACTTGCCTAATGTAGCTTTAACTGGATTTCCATGCCACTTGACTGCTTCACTTGAGAAATATGGGCTTTAAAATACACACAAAACACCAGAACTACTCAGAACATTTGTTACAGGCATCCTCTTTCTCATGTTCTCAAAAAGATTGGCTGTACAATTGTGGCGTGCTGTACATTTAAGGACCATTCGGTACATAATCCACAAATAAATACCTACATATATGGAAACTACACATCAGCTGCGTGATATATGACTATGGTTAGCCGTGCATGGCCTAAAGCCAAACTTTTTAAGTAAACATTAAGGCATATAGGTATTTTGAGTGGACATTAATCATAAACATGTCAGAAGTTCATATTCATGTGCCTCTCGTGTTCATAGTATTAATCAATATGATGAATAATACTCTTAGTACAACATTAAATAAAAAAAAAATAATAATCCTAAAACAAAAAAAAAAAACATTTATTTTTATTACAGAGGCAAGTTTTAGAAACTCTGAAACTTCCTCTCATAACCAAGACATTGTACAAGGTGATGAGAGTTGCAATATATATCTAATACTTTTTTTTATAAGCTCACAATTGTTCAGCTTATTGTTGGTCAATTGTCGGCCATCTAACGTAATAAAGCCCCAAAACTTACAATAACCTCAACAGACAGTCAATGGTCCTAAGGGATGTTTTTCAGGATAGAGAGAGTCGCCTCACATATTGGTCATCTTTTTCTGTCACATCATATAAAACGTAGCCACCACTGACCAGGTCACCACACACACACACACACACACACACACACAGACACACATAGAGAGAGAGAGAGAGAGAGAGAGAGTGATCAGTACAATATGTATGCCAGTAGCATCAGACCAAGAGATGACATTTCCCAGTTGGATATCCAATAACCCACGTGACCCTTTAGGTTAGGCCTCTTTGTATGTGCATGTGCATGTGTGTATAAATTCACTTCAAATCACATCATACTGGACCTGAGCAGGTTGTTGAGACATGGAATCCCCCATACACTTTCTCCTCCTGCATCGCTCTCCTGCCGCCCTAGTCCCTGTCTTTCTGCATTTGTCTACCACTCAGAGAACAGAGCATTTTCATCTATCTATCTATCTATCTATCTATCTATCTATCTATCTATCTATCTATCTATCTATCTATCTATCTATCCATCTATCCATCTATCCATCTATCCATCTATCTATCTATCTATCTATCTATCTATCTATCTATCTATCTATCCATCCATCCATCCATCCATCCATCCAAATAATAAAAAGTAATTAGCATGAAATTATATAGCTATTTAAGCATTTCAGATACATAAATATTTTATATAATGCTTTATTACTATATAAAAAGAATGAAGAGAAGTTATAAGTCATAATTAATGTGTTCATTAAACCTGGAACTACTTCAGCCACCCAGTTTCCTGCACAAAACACCTTGGAATGTCTTTCAACTATAGAATTAAGCCTTGGCACACAGAATAATTTGCAATGCTTCTGGGGAATTCTTAACAAATTCACTGAGCCACGATATCAAAAGTGACAATAGCATCAGCATGTTACTGCCTAAAGCATTAGGTGAAGAAAGAACTAATAGATATTTATTGGTATATCAAACAAGTAGCCCTTCTTATTATTTTATCCCCTCAGGTAGCGCTCACTCACAACATTTAAACTAAACAGCATATGCAAGAACACTATTCCTTAATAAATAAGAGAAACCTATAATGCATGGATCGAATATAGTACCTCATTAAAACAACATATGTTGTGCACTGGCATTAGCTGATCTTGTCTTCCATCTCTTGGAGCTAAGTTTAAATAATTGACTTGCGGGAGGCTGAGATTCAAGCGGTTAGGTAATGCATAGGCAAATGAGCGTTGTCTTTTAATAATGAGGCATTTGATACATATACCTGTTGTTACACAAGCCAGATCTTGTTTGTATTGATTCACCATTTAGTGTGGTTGCTTATTTGGAATAAAGGGCCAACTACCACATCAGCTATCCACCAGTTACGTGTGCATCAACCCAATTTAAACGTAAAAATGAGGTTGTTTACTCAGTTGGGAGAACTTTTTTTCACCACCACCAAGAACACATTTAGAATAATCAGCATTGTTAGTATTCTTCCTGTTTTGATTTATTCTGGTTTGTGTTACTGTTTAATTATAAGAAGCTAGGGTGACCACCTGGTTGTCACAGGACATAGATGTGAGTTTGCAGTACACATGTGAGAGATTTTCTACTATTATACTATGTAAATATTGATTTACATTAGTTGGAAAGCCTATATACCAACATTACGTGGGATGATGAACATATGTATATGCATGTCTTAGGGCTGGGCGATATGGCCAAAAAAATCATATCTCTATTTTTTGGATAAATGGCAATATACGGTATATATCTCGTTTTTTTGTTTGTTTGTTTGTTTGTTTTTCTACAGTTTTCTATTTGGATTTACAATCTGTATTACCTTACATTCTAACATTGAAACATTACAATCTAAAAAAAAAAAAAAAAAAAAAAAAAAAATTTTAATCAAAAGTTAAATTCACTAGACTAAAAATGGAAATAAAAACAAAAGCACACTAATATATTAGGCTATTTTGATTGCCCCAAATAGTCACTTTACTGCTATCATAAAAATTTATTTGTAGGTTTAAAATTATACATATGGCACATTTATTGTTTAACAATAACCATTTTAGCAAAATGTATATTTTAGTCAGAATTATGGCGATTCTATTCTATTGCGGTCCGTCTGTTTGGAGATTCAGGAAATTCACTAGCAGAAGGCTCGTCCACTCCTGACAGCAAAATGGAAATATTTGTATAGAAAAACACCACATCACAAACGCATTAAACAGCGCATGTCAGCACATGAATCTGTCCGACTCAGAACATATGAGCCACTTTAAACTATAGCTTACATGTTAGCTAAATCTTAATCTTATGAGTTAGGCTATTTTTAAAACCCTTAATATAAAGCATGTCTTATGTTTAGGACAAATTGTATTATGTATTTTCCGCACAGCAGCTCACTCTGCGACATCCACCGCTATGTTTCAGACGGACTCGTATAAAACTACTGTAGCCTATATCAACATATACTGTACTGCCTTATTCCGTATCGTATACAAAAAAATATATATCGATATATTGTACAAACTCGATATACCGCCCAGCCCTAGCATATATGCAAACATTAAATGCCTTTTTCCGGATTCGGTGCATCTTGAACTTGTATTTTTGTTGGATCTGGCATGTTTGATCAGGATGTTCTTGTCTAGATGAAGTCCTGGCTGGTAAAGCTATTTTTAATAACTTTTGATGAGGTCTTCACTGATTCCTTCACTGATTCCAGTCCAGTCATCATGAGTGAAAATTTACACCACTGCATTGTTTTCCCTGCTCTAGCTAGAACATGATGGCTGCGCAAATGGATTTGTAAATGCCAGTTGCATTTTATTACCTTATTTCTAATTGTGGTATTGCAATTTCAGAGAAGAAGAAAAAATAATACAGACATAACTGAAATGCACAACACTGCTTGTGCTTACGTCTTGTGGGATGCAGGACAAAGCTCTTAATTTCGGGACTGTCCCGCAAGATGTGCCCTGCAAGTCAAAGGATTCTGGTTTATTTGTGTTGCCAGTCATGCGCTATCGCCATGTTTGTGAATATTTTCATTTAAATTGAAATGCATTTTTGCAATTGATGTTTTCTTGCATGACAAAGAAAACACTGCACAAATCACATAAATGTCAATAAGCAGGCCAGCTAAGAATGTACAACACATTTTATACTATACATTAAAATACATTAAATACATCAGAATCTGAAAGTATTAATTTTTTTCCCCTGCACTTACAAACAAGTAGGCTACCACTGTATTAGCAGACATGTTTCTTGCCGTAACATCAGAAGTACCTTACAGTTTCGTTTCCCCTTTGACTTCCATTGTATTTTTTCTATACAGTGGAGGTCATTGCAAACCAAAACTGTTTGGTTACACAGAAAGTAAGTCATACAAGTTTGGAAGGACATAAGGGTGTGTAAATTATGACAGAATGTTCATTTTTGGGTGGACAATCCCTTTAAAAGCAACAATACATACTGACGTGGTTAATAATGTTTCTTTTGTGAGTGTGTAAGAGAGCAAGACCTGCTGAAACTAAAGACCCTGCTGGTATTTATATTGATAGTGACAGTGTCTGTGACTACAGGCTGTAAGTGACACACAGTCACTCCAAAGCACTGACAACTGCAAAAGGATGTGGGAATATTGTAATAATGAGCGTGATAACAGAGGGCTCCTTGTGTTCTCACACCTTCACACGTCACACACCCACTCAACTAGTCCAGCTTTTTCTCTTCCTTGTTTCTATCTTTTTTTGTTTCCTCTCTAATAAAAGAAGAAGAAAGAAAGAAAGTGGCAAAATATTTAGTGCTCAAGACATTTTAATCACAAATCACTGGTCAGGAAATTAGCAAGAAATGCACAAATAGCTGCTGTAGATAAACTTAGCACAGAATAGCCTTCCCCAACTTGCAGACAGCTTTTTACATAAAGAAAAGTTCCACTTAATGTTAATGGCTCCAAACAGTCCGTGAGTAGTTGAAAAATGTCTTCCAGTTCATTTGAGTTTAATGTGAGACCAAATATTCACTATAGGGTTCCAATCTGGACTCTGACCAGACCAGTACATGAGCCTGATGGGCCTTGTTCTCAAGCAACTTCTTGGTTGTCTTTGCAGTTTGGGCAGGAGCATACTGAAAATAGCATCTGATCATTCCTCTTTAGATAACTTTTCAATTGTGGGAAGCAAGCCATCCTTTACTCAAAACATTAAATTACTTTTTACACCGAAGTAGCTCACCAATACCAGCAGCTAAAATGGCTCCCCACACAATGACACCTTCTCCTCTATGCTTCACTGTGGTAAAGATGCATTTATTATTATATTTCTCAGCAGATTTTTGAAGACACTGCTCTGGAGCATCACCATGCAACTAGTGTTTCATTGTGATTCATCACTCAACACACAAATTCCCATATTATCCCAAAAGCTTTTTAAATAGTGCATTGGCCTAAATTTAGCAAAATTCCTGACCATTTGGTGGTTAAGACAACTAAAAGCTTAGTGTTTAGTCATTTTGGGCTTGGTCCTTTTTTTGTTGTTGTTGCCCAGGAGATATATATATATATATATATATATATATATATATATATATATATATATATATATATATAGCCTAAAACACATTTTTTCATTGAGACTGCACAAGCCTTCTAACCAAACACCTTGAACTGATTGTGAAAATCAAATTAACTACAGCATTGTACAGTTGATCAGAGAGTGGCAAGGAAGAGAGCCAGTAAAAGATGATGGTGAGGATGGTGCATGGTGGTTCATGGGAATTTGTCAGTGAATAAAACATGCTATGTCTCACTGTCCTGAACTGACTTCTGCTCTAGTTTCAGCTAACCTTTCGCAAAAGTTGTGGGCACCTGCATTTATTCATAAAACCCTTACAGGGAGCCTCATGTAAATCATCTCATCCTTACAATAATTAGGTTAACAGGTCCCCCTTGATATCTGTGCATTAAAACAATTACAAACAAAGCGCACATATAATAGCCTCACTTTTATGTACAAACAACTATTACCAGAGTGTATAAAGCCACACATTTATAATAATGATTTACACTTTTCTATGAATAAATTACATTAATGCATATCTTGAATATGCATAAGAGCACTAAATTCCTTCATATATTGAAGTGATTTAGTTATGAGTGTGTATGCTAAAAATAAAATAAAATAGCAGTAATTTAATTCAAATTTAAGTAAAAAGGGATATGGTTTCTAACCCTCATGAGACTGTCGGATATTATAATGCTCCACAAGTACAGGGTCTATTCCTCTCACTCCTCTAATATGGAAATGAGTCACACAGGCCAGTCATAAAGCCATCCATTTCAAACTACACACACCGGCACATGCTTTTGAAGGTTACTGATAGAAAGTTGGGTAGTGAGACACAGAGCCTACCATGAAAATGTGTGTGTATTTGAATAATAATAAAAAAAACAAACATTGGTGTTTGAGCGTGCTAGCGTTAAAACCTTAAAACAGCAAAGTGGCGGGTCAAGCTTTGTCTGGACATCCTCCTAATGCCCATACCAGTAATAACCTCGATGTGAATTATAAAAATAAGAACAGACGTAAAGCTTTTGGCTCTCTTCAAAGATTAATCCTTCAAATAATTCCAATTTAATCTGATGGAAATGAGAAATTGAGTGCAAGACAGTCAAAACGTGTGTGAGAGAGTGAGAAAAGAGAGAGGGAGAATAATCTGGTTATTATTTTCGAAAAGACAGGAATATAAAATGCCACCTCGGTTACAGCGATTCCAAGTGCATTAAATTATTGCTGCATATGCAGTGAATTCTTATCTATTTATAACCCTTGGGCCATCATTCAAAAGCATTGTTCATTCATACACTAAAAATATCATTACAGCTATCTAACAAAACATCTATCTTTATGTCCACGGAGGAACGTTTAAAGTACTCATATCTTTCGGCGCAAATGCATTTCATTACATGACAAGCAGATCCGATACTATTAATGTCTTTATATCACCTGGCTGTTTGTCAGATTTTGGATGTGTGTGTGTGCATGAGTGCATACAGAAAGAGAGAATTGTGTTGGTTGTACTACTAAGAGCACTACTGCCAGCTCAACTTAGCGTCATGGCTCCACAAGACAAGCAAGCCAAAATAATAAACATGCAGACAAACACAGAGCTGGTGTAAGTGACAAGAGCAATGTAGCACCATCGAGACATGAAAGCCGCCCTTTCCTGCTCTGGGGTTTCTCCATTTCCAATGGCAGCCTCTGAATCACAAATAGCCCTTAAATTATTCACCTTTCTTCTTAAGTACTGCTAAATATTTACTTGTTGATTAATTTGTAAGCACATTCTCACAATCACAGCTCCTTCATAATGAAGGGAGACAGAATGAAATGTGTAACTCATGATTCTGACTGTGTAACATTATCAATTTCTTATCAAGAAGGACAATTTCAATGCCTGCACTGATTTTGTTGTTGACAAGGAGAATTGGCTTCCTAAATTTAGTTTCCTAAATTTCTGCAAACATATCATGGTAGTGTTTATGCTTTAGATAATACATAAATAAATTATACAGCACCTAACAGTGAAAATTGGGACACACTTTTTAGAGGAAAAACATGCACTTATGCTAAATTTTAATATGAAATGTTAAAATTTCATATTAACATTCAGCATAAATGCATACATTGTCATTAAATTTAAATATGCAGTACATACTGCACCTTTAAAGTCCACATGAAATCAAATTAAGTTTTTTGGCTTTTAGTATGAATACTTGAAGCTAGTGTGCTCCAAATCCACAAAATTCATATTTAGAAGATATAAGCATTCAAATCTTACAGTCTCTCACTTCCACCAATATGGATGAATGATTTTGATGACATCACTCTGTGTTTCAGCTTCTCATCAGATTTTCTGTCCAATCAAATGTTCTCCCCTTCAATGCGTCCCACCCCCTACATTATAAATAGACGCTGAAGCTGCAGCTAAAATCGGTCACCTGTTCACACATTTACTATTTTCTACATGGTGAATGACACATAATGCACTATATAGACCTTATGCAGCCCTGCCCCTTTTCAGCGCTACGCTCATTGTCTTTTGTCTTCCGGTCTGTATTTCCACAGCGATCTTACGTATTTATGAATGAACTGCTCATTTTAAAATCTTCCCAGTCTGACATTTCTTAAGACATTTGCTTTAAACATTACAATGCTCACGATAACTTTAATTAACTCTACAACAAGTAAATAAATCCACTTCACCAGCTAATTATTCTTTGACAGCGATGCCATAGAAATGTTCAAAGTTCAAAGACAATATTATAAAGATGGTGGCGCGCTTGTTTGTCTGGCGCATAAGGTCTATAGGGAATAGAGAACGATTCAAACAGTGTAAATATGCTTCCCATTGTGGCAAATGAAGTCTGGTTTCACGATAGTGTCATGTAAACCGCCGCAGCGCAGACACAGTCTGCTAGGTTTAGAGACACAGAGTGGATCATATGCACAAGTCAGCGCATACCATAAAACGTATTGGACCTTTCTGCACAGAATTTTAAACCGAAATGGAGGAGTTTAGAGATACGGTTAGAGATCGGGGGAAACTGCAGCTTTACCAAGCTCAACGACTCTGGCCGAGCTGAGATATAAACAAAACGCTATTGGCCATTTTAAAGAAGGGGAGGAGCTTATATACATACATACATACATACATACATACATATACATATATGCATACATATATATATATATATATATATATATATATATAAATAATATATACATACATACATACATATATATATATACACATATACATATATATATATATATATATATATATATATATATACACACACACAGTATCTCACAGAAGTGAATACACCCCTCACATTTTTGTAAATATTTTATTATATCTTTTCATGTGACAACACTGAAGAAATGACACTTTGCTACAATGTAAAGTAGTGAGTGTACAGCTTGTATAACAGTGTAAATTTGCTGTTCCCTCAAAATAACTCAACACACAGCCATTAATGTCTAAACTGCTGGCCACAAAAGTGAGTACACCCCTAAGTGTAAATGTCCAAATTGGGCCCAAAGTGTCAATATTTTGTGTGGCCAAAATTATTTTCCAGCACTGCCTTAACCCTCTTGGGCATGAAGTTCACCAGAGCTGAGGGATGCCCCACAGATGCTCAATAGGGTTTAGGTACCCTCAGCTACTTTAGCAAGGCAGTGGTCATCTTGGAGGTGTGTTTGGGGTCGTTATCATGTTGGAATACTGCCCTGCGGTCTCCGAAGGGAGGGGATCATGCTCTACTTCAGTATGTCACAGTACATGTTGGCATTCATGGTTCCCTCAATGAACTGTAGCTCCCCAGTGCCAGCAGCACTCATGCAGCCCCAGACCATGACACTCCCACCACCATGCTTGACTGTAGGCAAGACACACTTGTCTTTGTACTCCTCACCTGCTTGACACCATCTGAACCAAATAAGTTAATCTTGGTCTCATCAGACCACAGGACATGGTTCCAGTAATCCATGTCCTTAGTCTGCTTGTCTTCAGCAAACTGTTTGCGGGCTTTCTTGTGCATCATCTTTAGAGAAGGCTTCCTTCTGGGATGACAGCCATGCAGACCAATTTGATGCAGTGTGTGACGTATGGTCTGAGCACTGACAGGCTGACCCCCCACCCCTTCAACATCTGCAGCAATGCTGGCAGCACTCATACGTCTATTTCCCAAACACAACCTCTGGATATGACGCTGAGCACGTGCACTCAACTTCTTTGGTCGACCATGGCGAGGCCTGTTCTGAGTGGAACCTGTCCTGTTAAACCGCTGTATGGTCTTGGCCACCGTGCTGCAGCTCCGTTTCAGGGCCTTGGCAATCTTCTTATAGCCTACGCCATCTTTATGTAGAGCAACAATTCTTTTTTTCAGATCATCAGAGAGTTCTTTGCCATGAGGTGCCATGTTGAACTTCCAGTGACCAGTATGAGAGAGTGAGAGCGATAACACCAAATTTAACACACCTGCTCCCCATTCACACCTGAGACCTTGTAACACTAACGAGTCACATGATACTCACTTTTGTGGCCAGCGGTTTAGACATCAATGGCTGTGTTGAGTTATTTTTAGGGGACAGCAAATTTACACTGTTATACAAGCTGTACACTCACTACTTTACATTGTAGCAAAGTGTCATTTCTTCAGTGTTGTCACATGAAAAGATATAATAAAATATTTACAAAAATGTGAGGGGTGTAATCACTTCTGTGAGATACTATATATATATATATATATATATATATATAGGACGCTTTCACATACTCTGTTTTTAAGGTGAATGCATGACAGTCCCTCCTGTGTGTGTGTGTGTGTTTGTGACTTTAGATCAATACACACTGGAGAGTAAAGGGTCTGAAAAGTTCCACGATGTACCTTCAGTAATCTCCATTAGCTACTCAAACCCACTTTGCATTGATTCCCCCACACCCCCAACCATCACCGGAGATCGATAACACACACACAAATGCGCACACACTAGCAAACGGCTAACAAAAATAAAACCAAAACTCTTCCCTAGACTCTAAAAGTGATTCCTTCATTTGAAAGCCACATTAAAGCACTTGGTTTTCCTAAAAGGAAACTAAAGTCGATATAGAGACAAATGCCCTGTCTATATTCTGAAAATGGTCAAAATACATATTTACCGAGTTCAAAGAAAAATGCATTTCTTAACTCTTGAATTCTTCAAGCACGTTTTGTAGGTATGCTGGAGTGTAGTATAAATACATTACCAGATGGACTGCTTCCGCCATGTTGGCACTGTCCTAGTGTAGTAGAACATACATACTAATATTAACCAGGTGTTCTTAAAAAGTAAAATTTAACAGTTAACTGCATTTGGTTAGAACGTAAACTGAAAAATAATTGTTTGTCATATAGTTCTCCACCAATTTTTAATTTCAATCTTGATATCTGATGGCTCCTTAGCTTCTGTGGTCTCATGATATATCAAAGTTTCCACCAGTTGCGCACTTCAGAATCTCAGTGTATGCAGTAAATCATTCGGGTAATATTTGCCTACATTTTCTGCCATCCTACTCAGTTGACATATTACTTTTTGCATAATGTGTGGCAGGAAAGTATGCATAGTCTTATTTACAACTGTAACATTTGATCAATGACCATGAGTGAACACACCGTGCACACAGACAGCCAGAAATCATCTTTTCTGTGCATTATTACAGACATAAAACTCCCTGAACATCAGCAGTTTTTACAGAGCGTTCTTTATGCTCTGAAAGGTCACTGTGCATTGCGTTTGTATGTTTCCTGGCAGCAATCAGTTTAGACTGAGTTCAGAGAGATCAGGCATGTGGAAAGTAATTAGGTACTTTTCATACAGCAGTGCAGACTGAACATTAGAAACACAAAGTCATGCAGCTTATGGTCTGCTAGATGAGAAGAGTGTACAGAAAATGCACAGACTAACAGGACACATCAAATAAACAGAACCTAACACACATGCAACAAATAAATAAACAAATACAGTAGTGGCCAAAAGTGATGTTCGGCGTATAGGAAAATTGACATCTTCACCCTTTATTTAAATATTATTAAAAGACTGAAAATGTATCTTCTTTATAAATTAAAAGCGTCCTGATAATTCAGTATTTAAAGATGATATTTAAAGATTTAATTACTTAATTTATTGGAGAAATGTTGGTAAGCCTGCAACACACTGTCCAATGTCATCATAAAAGATCAATATGAGTTATTGGTGAATTATGATCATGTGCATGTACATATCAGTTAATTATGTGACCTTACATGAATCATCATGGTGATCAATAACAATTTATCTCCTTGACTGACAGTTCTCAGTTATTATTTAGCACTGCAATGATGAATGAAGAACATATGGTATTATTACCAATACCATCATCTCACAGAATTTCATTTCAGACAATAAAATAGAATCTTCTGATCTTAAAGGTGTCTGATTTCAAGGGGATTCATTTTACCAGCTGCTCTTGATGCAGTGTGATTGAATGGCATTTTACAAGATAACTGCAAATGTTAGAGGACTTAAAATGTTAGAGAGGGCTTTTCTAACTTATCAGCGTCCCTGAAAATCTCTAAAAATATATCCCAAACGCCTTAGATCTAACAACACATACACACGCACATACGCGCCCACACACACACGCACACACCTTTTCACATCAGTCACAGATAAGCTCTTTGTTACAGAAGATGAAATATGAAGATCCACATGTGGAAAAATAGTCAAAGGGCAAATGTATCTTTATTTGTAGCAGGTTAATTGCACCAAGAAAATAGTGCTGTTTTTTCTGATTAAAGCACAATAGATAAATGAGACTAATTTACATAGAAAGAAGGGATGTTTGTCCTGAAAAGAATAGCAAGTAATTATTTAAATAGTTGCACTCTATAGTGACATTCAATTTGTTAACAGTTTTTAATCCATCATGAACTAAGAATTTTTATGCATTTATGAATTAAGGTTCATGTTAATCTATAAAATATACAATTGTTCATTGTTGATTCATTGAAATGTTAATATACTATATGTATATATAGGCATAACGTTTCAGGTTACATATGTAACCATGGTTCCCTGAGAACAGGGAACAAGACACTGCGTTTAACACGCTTTGGGGAACGTCATCACGTGAACCGGTGTCTGAAAGCAATCAACAAATGTCACCAATCCTATTGGCCGGCGACAGCCTATGACGTCATTATAGACGCGACCTGGAGGTATAAAGGAGCGCCTAGAGAAGCAGGGAAGGGAACTCTACACTGCGTTTAACACGCTTTGGGGAACGATATACCCACGCCGCCATGCTTGAGGGCGTGCCAAAAAATGGCTAGACAAACGTCAGAACTAGCAGCTTCAACTGAAGTGCCACCCTCCCTACGGGTCAAACATAGGCTGTCAGTGACAGCACTCCCTATGGCCAACAGCCCAAGCTATAAACCTCAAAGAGGCCTTCCACAGAAGGCCTACCAAGGCCGCTTAAAGGCTTCTGGGACCAAACTTCTTTTCTGCAGAAAAGAGGGTACCTCTAAGGGAATGTAGCCAGGGGGCCCGAAGGAACCCTAGCCAGTCACCTGTCAGGGGAACAAAGTCAACTCTGAATGCCACCAGGGAGGCCGACCTGGTTTAATTAAAGCCTCAGAGAGGCCGTCAACCACTGACCAGCTTAGGGAGCTAAGTACTATGCAGGACAACCCTCACGAGGGGAGTATAGGGCTCAACCGAACAGTTAACTGTACTGTAGGCACAAATCATGGAGGCCCAGAAAAAGGGCCAGCAACATGACACAAATTCTACAAAAAGTAGAAATACATCACAGCAGCCTTGCGAAAAGCCAACATGTGAACTACATGCTTAATCTGCTAAATAACACCCAGAAGTGGTGAGGGAAAGCTTAAAGGGTGGCCTGTAAAGGCCACACACCTAGAACAGCTCACTTGCTGATAAGTAAGATCCCACAAACATGGAACTTGTTCAGAATGAAAACGAGTCAAACCGCAGATAAGACTGTAGAGTGCCCACATAACAGTCAACCTTAACACAATACGACAAGCAGTGTACTCTGTAAAAACACTTTTTACTCTTTAAACAAGAGGAGTACAAACATACGCCATCACGATCTGTAGGAGGCCCAAAAAAGGGCCCACAACTACCAGAAAGACACGTAGCGTCAGCTTGTGGCAGTGTTCCAAGCTCTAGGGAACTAAATATGATAATCAAACTCTCCAGTGAGGTTAAATAATTTAACTCAACCTTAGCCACCATTCCAACAGGCAATGTACTCAGTAAAAACACCTTTTATCTATACCATCATATTCCTGAAGGAGGCCCAAATGAGGCCTGCGACTCAGAAAGACATGTGGCATCAGCCTGTGGCGGAATCAAAAATCCAACATACCACCCTGTAATTTACTCAGTAAAAGAACTTTTACTCTTTAAGCTAGAGAAGTACAAACCTACACCATCATGTTCTAAAAGGAGGCCCAAACGGGGCCTGTGACTTAGAAAGACACGTTGCGTCAGTTAGTGGCACTCTCCAAGCTCTAAAGGAGCCATAATTAGAACCAAACTATCAGTGAGGTTAACTGTTTAGCTCAACCTGAGCCTGATTTTATCTAACACATTACAACAGATAATGTACCCAAAAAAACTCTTAAAGCAAGAGGAGTACAAACTACGCCAACGTGCTCTGACAGAGGCCCAAACAGGGCCTGCTACTCCAGTGTCTAAGATCTAAGGGAGCATAATCTACCAAGTGAGGTTACCTAGCTTAACTCAACCTGAACTTAAAATCTACACATTCCAACAGGCAATGTACTCAGTAAAGATACTTTCAACCTTTACAGTAAGGGGAGTACAAATAATACATGCTGCCATGCTCTGAAGGAGGCCAAAAATGGCCTACTACCTCAAATAATCACGGGCATAAACCTGTGGCAGTGCCAGTATACTAAGTAAGCAAAAACTCTGACTAAACATCTACCAACAAAACTTGTAATACAACAAGCTATTGTGCTCTGAAGGAGGCACAAACAAAGCCTACTACTTTAAACAACAGAATCATCTATTGTGGCAGTGTTTAAACTCTAAAGGGAGTCATATAAGAACCAAACTAAATAGTGAGGTTCACAAACAAACTCATCCTGAGTTATGCATTCCAACATGCCATATTAGTAAAAACACACTTTTTACCCTAAATAGCAAGGGAAGTACAACCTAGTCACCATGCTCTGAAGGAGGCTAGCACAAACCCTACTACTACAGAAAACAGGTGCTAACCTGTGGCAGCAATAGAGTTAAAGGCTCACATTGTGCAGGGCAAAATATAACTAGAGCATTAACAACCCTGAGAAACAGGGGAATGCTTCACTTTTCATTTATACCACCCTGAAATGTGAATTTCAAGGGTGAGCACTTTTCACCAAAGACAGAAACATCTGCACTGAACCCTAGGGAACAGGAGCTAAAGAAGGCTAACACTGTTCACTCAAGCTTGAATATTAATTCAAGGGGTTCAGGGAAAATGACTAACAAAGTATAAAATGAAAAGCACTAGAAAAGTGGGGCCACAGCAACACTAGCATACTTTACTTTTCTCACATAGTGAAAAGAGGCCTACCACCTGAGACAACACCATCAAGGGGGACTTAGTAATAGCCTGCTACCCTAGCCGCTATCTATCCTGCACCTACACCAAAGGGGTAATGTGCTTCTGCCTGAAAACTCTGATAAGAGGAGGCCAGAACTAGGAAACTACACATTAGTAATCAAAAGGGGTGAAAAACTTTCCTAAACCCTAGTTCTAGCCTAGGCCAGCTATAGCTGTGGGCCTGAAAGGCCAACCAAAGCATAGATCTGCCTGGGGCTAACACTTAACCTCTAAACTCTCAATAAAGAGGAGGCAACTCTGAATTAAACTAAAAAACAAGAGCTCAGAGGAGCGAAACACAACCCAGTCAAAAAAGACTAAAGGCTTAACATTAGATCTATCCTGAAGTAAAGAGTGCCAATCTCTAAACAAACTCTAGCTATAACCAGAGGAGAAAGCTACTCTACCAAATGGTGGCTGAAAAGGTGGCCATAGAGCCAACGTAAAGATAACCAACCTAATGGGAATTTCAGGGCCCAAAAACCCCATCTAATACTTTTACACACCCAGGAAAAGCTATACAGGAAAACTATGGTCAAAATATTTTATAACATAAATATAGACCAAGCTTACCTTCCTGCGGCTCGAAGACCAGAGACTCACATCACGAAAAAGATGGAATCCATGGTACTTTTAAGCGTAAAAGAGCCTCTTCACTATCAAGCCAGAAGGCGAGCCATCAGAGAAATATTTATCATGGGCCAAACCCTCAGCCTGACCGTAAGAAGCGCCTGAGCGTGTTTAAAAAAATTCTCACTATTCAATACGCAGGAGGTGGAAGAAGACAGGAGAGGGTAGGTTAAACTACCTTTACAGAGAGGAAATCAATCACCAACATTGCTGGCATCTATAATTGATTACCTCGCTCAGATCCTGCTTCTTCTTCCTGGAGTCCCGTCTTCTCTGGGACCTATTCCGGGGAGGAGGAGGAGGTACCCGAGAAGCAACACTGGACCTCTGGCCCTGTCTCCGATCCTCGAATCAGGATGGGCCAGGACCTCCCGTCTGTCTGGGCCCAGGATCAGATCTGAGCGGTATGCAGGTCTTAAACGCTGCCGAGCGCGCCTTTGGCTCTCTGAACTTCCCCACCACCGCCTCGACGGAGGGACCAAAAAGTTCAGTGGGCGAAACCGGTGCATCGAGAAGGAAGCCCTTTTCTTTCTCCCCGATGTCAGCCATGTTCAACCACAGGTGTCTATCCGTGGCCACCATTGCTGCCATCGATCTACCAACCGAGGCAGCAGTAGTGGCCCGGAGAGCCAGATCCGTAGTGCGGCGCAGCTCTTCTACTGCCTCAGGGGACAGGGTGTCACTGGGTGCCAGAAACCTGGGACATGGATCCACACACATTTCCTAAAAAATTTTGTCAGACATAGTAATTCCTTACCAGATTCAAAGTAATCACAAACAGACAAAAACAGTCCCTGAAGACAATGAGATACTGACTGCTTCTCTAGGGACTCATTTATACTTCCGGGTCGCGTCATAGGTTGTCACCGGCCAATAGGATTGGTGAGATTTGATGATTGCTTTCGTGTTAAACGCAGTGTAGAGTTCCCTTTCGAAAGGGAACATTATGACCACCTTCCTAATATTGTGTCAGTCCCCCTTTTGCTGCCAAAACAGCCCTGACCCATCGAGGCATGGACTCCACTAGACCCCTGAAGGTGTGCTGTGGTATCTGGCACCAAGATGTTAGCAGCAGATCATCAGCACATCACAGACTTGTTTGTTCAACACATCCGACAGATGCTTGATTGGATTGAGATCTGGGGAATTTGGAGGCCATGTCAACACCTAAAAAACTCATTGTTGAGCTCCTCAAACCATTCCTGAACCATTTTTGCTTTGTGGCAGGGCGCATTATCCTGCTGAAAGAGGCCACAGCCACCAGGGAATACCGTTTCCATGAAAGGGTGTACATAGTCTGCAACAATGCTTAGGTAGGTGGTACATGTCAAAATAACATCCACATGGATGGCAGGACTCAAGGTTTCCCAGCAGAACATTGCCCAAAGCACCACACTTCCTCTGGCGGCTTGCCTTCTTCCCATAGTGCATCCTGGTGCCATGCGTTCCCCAGGTAAGCGATGCATATGCACCCAGCCATCCACGTGATGTAAAAGAAAACGTGATTCATCAGACCAGGCCACCTTCTTTAAGTAGACAGGGGTCAGCAAGGGCACCCTGACTGGTCTGCGTCTATTCACCCCCATATGCAACAAACTGCGATGCACTGTGTATTCTGAGACCTTTCCATCAGAACCAGCATTAACTTATTGAACAATTTGAGCTACAGTAGCTCGTCTGTTGGATCAGACCACACGGGCCAGCCTTCGCTTCTCACGTGCATCAAGTGCGCCCATGACCCTGTCGCCGGTTCACCACTGTTCCTTCCTTGAACCACTTTTGACAGATACTGACCACTGCAGACCAGGAACACCCCACAAGAGCTGTAGTTTTGGATATTCTCTGTCCCAGTCATCTAGCCATCACAATTCGGCCCTTGTCAAACTTGCTCAAATCCTTACGCTTGCCCATTTTTTCTGCTTCTAACACATCAACTTAGAGGACAAAATGTTCACTTGCTGCCTAATATATCCCACCCACTAACAGGTGCCGTGATGAAGAGATTCATCACCTGTCAGTGGTCATAATGTTATGCCTGATCAGTGTATATATTGACAGCATAATATAATAATAAAATATAATAAAACAGAGTTTATATTGTTGTGTGTATACACACATTTTTGATAGGTCCTTAACTCAGTCTGCTTGCAATCACATCGTTCTCTATTGCAGAGCTGATTGGCTCCTGCTTGCTGCTCAACTTTCAAATACTTGGTCAGCGTCTGCATAGCAGTTTGCAGTGTACTTTCAGAAACCCCCCACCTTCCCTAGCTCCACCTTTACAGATCTGCTGCTGGTAATTCATGTATAGCAGCAGTATGTCTTACTTGCTTAAAGCAGGAACAAAGTAGCAGCAGCAGCAATAACAGCAGCAGCATAGCAGATCTATTCCACCAAAACCAAACATATTAACATTGTCATATCCATTATCATGCAAAACACTCAGAGACTTGTCATGACATATATATATATATATATATATATATATATATATATATATATATATAAGATACACTGATGCCGTGACCTGTTTTCTTCGTTTTGAAAGAAAACAGGTCACGTCATGGTATCAGTGTGTATCTTTAAATAATGACTTATGCCTTTTCAGAAATGCAATGGTCAAATTGCTATCTCTTTACACAAACAAACACTGTTCTTGGTCACCACAGGCAACATATCAGCATCAGTGAACACTAGCAAGTCTGCCAGGGCATTTCTGTAATATTTCCCAGTTAGTGATACAGGCCATTTATCACCGTCATGCTCCAGTCTTGCTTCGCACAAGCAGTCGCTGAGATAAGGCCGTGGACTTAAGAAAGCTACAGACTCATTTTATTTTTAGTCAGATGCTGGCTCAGCTATACTCCCTCACAATGGCAAATGTTTGCACTATAAAAACATTATTACACTACACATTAACATTATTAACTGTTATTTAAGCACCATGTAATGAAAAGGTCCACGACAAGTAGGTTATTCCTCTCCTGCGGATGTTTACAAAAAAAAAAAAAAAAAAAGGCAGTGCAAAGAGTATGTGACATGCAAATGTATGTGAGGACACCCCATGCAAGGCAATATTTCTTCCCCTCTCAGTGCTCACGGGTCTGTGTATTTAGAAATGAATAAGCCCTGCATAATGTTGTCTTCCTGAGAGCGCTTGTAGTGTGTTTATCCGTTTTGATGAATCATTTGGCACAGCTAGAGCAGTGAAAAGAGGCCATAGCTCCTGTTTTTCCGCTAAGTTTGATGCTCGGCACGTTGGTTTAGGGCTGCACTAGCTGCCGGCCTCAGGATCAAATATGCATATGTTAAAATTATGAGTCATCTAGCTAACAGGGACTCTTGTGATGCTTAGAGGAAATTCCAACATGTTACTCAGTGATTTAACAAACCACCTGCCCCCGTTTCTTACTTTTTATCAAAGATAAACTTCAGCAATCCATTCAAAATAAATCTGCTAATTACATGTAGCTCAATGAGGAGCCAAAGATACGACTGTTTATTTCTCCCAAACGTGTGGTCGTAAAGTTCTGACGCTTGGTTTATAAGTCATTAAACTTAATGATTGGCATAATGAGGTTGGGATGCTGCCAGAGGGGAGGCCAGGACATCAGGTGGAATTACCATCAGAAGTTCTCCAACGCACAGTCACACATCCCGCACTCTCTTTCTCTCTCTCTCACACACACACACACACACACAGACACACACGAGTCGGCAGCCGTCGATAGCTGGAGTCGGTCTCGTCAGGATGATAGCGAGGGCTATCATTACTCGTCAACAAACAAACGTAAAGGAAGCGGAGCGACACACAAGAGTGAGGTAGAGAGAGAGGTAAAGAAAGCGAGACGATTCGAGTGGACAGCGAGCTCGCAAAGCACTGTCAGCTTTGAGGAGACATGACAGATCGCCAGATATCAAAGACACGTGTAGATGTGAACATCTCATTACCGGATCCATCTCCTCCTGAGTCTTTCTGCTCAACAGCTATTTATACCGACTTCTTGTCGCTGTCACCAGTTTTGTTTGTTCCTATTGTCTATTACTGCCTTTACTGCTAATTTTGTCTCAGCTTGATTATTTTTCTATGGCACCTTTGATGTGTTTCACAATAAATGAAATGTGTCTCAAACACACTTCACTGTGTTTGGAAAAGAGGGCTGGATGTTCTTATTGTCATTTTTAAGGTTGTTTCATCGGCGTTAAATATGCAACGAATAGATGGCGCTATGTTTGTGGTGACTTTTGAGAAGCATGTTATCTAGTGCAATTACAATTTGTGAAAAACTGTTTTTGGTTTGTTTTGGTTTGGTCACTATTATTATTCTTCCACCCACGTAAAACTTGAAAATTGTGTCATCATTTACTTAACCAGAAGTTAAGTTTTTGTCCATACATTTAAATTCAGTGGGGTCCAAAACAATATTGAAATAAGTTATATTATAACAAAATAATTCTGTTTTCCACAGAAGAAAGTAAGTAACACAGATTTGGAAAGACATGAGGGTGAGTATTTTCATTTTTGCCTAATCTATTCCTTTAAGCGTCTCCTATTCCTTTAAGGTGTCCTATTAGTTTTTGATCAGATTTTTTTTTTTTTTTTTAAACACCAAATTAGCATGTTAGAATAATTTCTGAAGGATCATGTGACACTGAAGACTGGAGTAATGATGCTGAAAATTCTGCATTGCCATCATTGGAATGAATTACATTTTAAAGTATATTAAAACTAACTAACTGTCAAAAACATTAAAAAGTCATAACAACACCAAACTTTTTTTCTTATATTTTTTTCTCAGATATGACAAATTACAGAAATAAATGTCTGCAAATGGAAATTCATGTTGACTGTAATGGAATGTCATCTGAATCCCTGGAAGGTCCAAGCCATATCTAGAAACAAGAATATCCTATAGAGACAAAGAAAATCATGATCATCTTGACACAGGCCCTACCTGTAGTACAATCTAGTTCTATCCTATTATTATTCAAACTTGAAGGTTAATAGCATGTATAATAATTAACAAAATAAACAAACATCCAAAAGAACAAATATATAAACAGCCAATGTAAGATCAGCAAAAACATATGACAAATAAAACCCATGCATACACACACACACACACACACACACACACAGGTTGTTAGTATATAACCTCTGTCCTGTGATTAACGATGTAATTAGCAATATCACATGCAGCGCAGTGACCAGGCTTCTCAGAAAGGACCAAATGCCACACAAACATTAAGCATGTGCTGTGTAAAAGAACCTTACATGTACATATACAGAAAACATACAATCATTTTGCAGGACTAATTTTGTCTTTTCTTCATTTTTGTTCCTCTGGAAATGAAATAGCCTAATGAGGCAGAATTGCTCCATTTCTTGGCTGGTTCATGGTCATAAGGCTGTTTTCATGCTGGTATGAGTCCACATCAAATGTGTAGGTTTGGTTTTAACATTGGTAATGACATTTAAAATCAAAGATGCGCCATGTATCCACCTTTACATCAAAACTGCCATTTACAGTTGATCAGCTGTTCTTGTTTACACTTAGTATTTATAAGTTTCTTTTTTTTCTTCATAACCCTTTTTGCATACCTTTTGTCAAAATACAGTGGAGGGGGAAAAAAATGTCATTTATTTATTTTTGTCTATACAATAAAAGTGGGGACCAATGTTGTTCAGACCTCTATGTTTCCCAATGAAATAGAGGTTTTAAACAATATGAATATGAAATATATATATATATATATATATATATATATATATATATATATATATATATATATATATATATTCATTTATTTATTTTATTTTTATTTTTTTTTGGGGGGGGGGGGGGGGGGGGGGTAAACAGTATGTTTAAGTGCAGCATAGATCTAAAACCTATTGGTGGTTACAAAACATGCATTAATCTTCATGAGTCACTGAATCATTCATTCAACCCATTCATTTAAAAAAATCCTAATCCATTTAGAAAATTGACAGTACCTGATGTGCGTTGCTCAGACACATTTACTGATGTTCTATGAATTATTGTGGCCGAAATCCAGTCCTTTCAATCACAATCTAGGTGAATGTGAATTCTGCATGTGGTTGACATATTTCCCAATGTAGATTTCACAAAAAGATCAACTTGGTCGTGTGGATTCATCGCACTGACCAACAGAAAGCTGCTTGGTTTAAAAGTCACTCCAGTGAGCTGTGCTTCATACATTGCTACACTATTGACAATAGACAAAGGATCTTTTGCTAATGTGACTGCATCTTACCTGTTTTTTTTTTTTTTTGTTTTGTTTTGTTTTGTTTTGTTTTTTGTTTTTTTCCTGGAACTATTTTCATTGGCAAAACAAAAACACACAAAACAAATGTCAATACTGCTTCTAACATGTGAGATGCTCAATATTAACTTTTTATAGAGTCATACAGATGCAATATTACATTTACAGTTGAGCTGTTGTTTTGAATATAAATACATTCAACACACATGCTTGTGAGATATTGCTTATTATTACTACAATAATTTTATTCAGTCACATCTATGATTTCTAGAAATATAGATAATTATAGTCTCACAACTTTGGTTGCATAAGAGAATGACAGAAGAGTGGATATTGTTGAATAAAGTTATTTTTATTTTGTTTTTCAGCACAAAAAGTATTCTTGTCACTTTATAAAATGGTTGAACCACTGCAGATGCATGGACTATTTTAATGATGTCTTTAGTATCTTTCTGGACCTTGAAAATTATGGATAAATTGCTGTCTATGGAGGAGTCAGATACCCCTTGGACTTGATCAAATATATCTTAATTTGTGTTCCGAAGATGAACAAAGGTCTTACGGGTGTGGAACGAGGGTGAGTAATTAATAACATAATTTTCATTTTTGGGTGAACTAACCCTTTAAGTAAGTAAAAGTGAACTTGAGAATGCATGACTATAGCAACGAGCTTCCAGATATTTTAACAGGACTTGCACTAGTTATAAAGAGCCATTTTACAATTGTTAAACTTTGACTCAGACTCAGTACTAACAGAGTGGCAAACTAAACTTAGTTAAAAGTACAGGCAGAAGATACAGTGAGAGATGGCTTAAAAAAAAAAAAAAAAAAAAAAAAAAAAAAAAAAAAAAACAGGGAGAAGTCAGACTGTGTCTGCAAAAACCCGTCATGACAAGACAGGCCTAGTGAAACGCTCCAATAGCTTTTCCCATTACCCCCTCACAACACACTTACCCTGCTCTGGCTCTCATACACACAGTCCGCTTTTTGTGTAGAAAACTTTGCCATCTGCAATTTGTCCATGCAGTGTGTGTCTGAGTGGGTACACCGTGTGACAGAATGCTTTTGACACTCATTCTAACCCCAAACTACTGCTATTCTCCTCACCGATGTTTACAGCAACATGGCTTTATAAAGCTTATTTACCCATCAGCCACAATTCAGAGAGAGTCAGACAGGAGCAGTCATTAAGTCTATGTGTGTTTTACATGTTCACTTTGTGCATGCATGCTTGTGTCTCATTTTTAGCTGATTTTTAAATGATGTTGTAGCTGTTTGTGTGAGTGTGTGAAAGCAGACTGGCATTGATTGGCTCTCTCACACCTTGTATTTCCCCTGAATGAAGTGAGTTGACACTGTGAACCCACTCAAATGAAACAGCCATCATTCCTGATGGCTGAGAACGGTGAGCTAAGAGTGTGTGTAAATATTTGTGTGGGTGTGTGTCTGTGTGGGTGTGCTACAGCAGAACCACAACGGACGAGAAGCTGTCATTCTGACACAACTACAGCAAAAGTCACCTGAATCAGCATCCATGCCAGCTCAAGATGGCTGCCATGCTATTCTCCCTCGAGGAAAATAAATAAATAAATAAAAATGTACAGCTCAGAAAACGGTTTAGTTTTCCAAAACTAAACAAAATATAGATGGATTAAATAAATAAATAAATAAAGGTGGAGGTTATATATAGAATTCATTCAGACAAGGGACAAAAATTCAAATGCAATGCAATAAAAATGTGCATATCAATAATTCAATTTAGTGTGAAATGTACATTTTTAAATGAAAGGAGATCTGCTGGCATGTTTAACATGTGTGTGTCATGTTTGTGTGTTTTGGGGCAGTGGCCATGCTGAGGTTTTGGCTCATTCTCAGTTACTAAGGCTGATGCCAGTCACTCACTGGTTATGGCACATCGTAAGGGGCCTAATGGAATGGGAGCATCTCCATGACGATTAACCGGGAGAGTGGCTCTCTGGCTGGGCCTGGACTGGCTCTTTGCCTAGCAGTTCAGTCAAAGCATAGCTCAGCTACACAAACACACTGAATCGACTGTCCTACACAGACACGATCAGCCAAACACAGCGCTCACATACACATATAAATCCAGACACAAGCATCATCTATCTGCCCATCGCAACAGCCAGTGGCAGCAATGCTGAAATGTTGCAGTCCACAGCCATTAGTACAGCAGGCTCTACACAATGAAATACATTAGTGTGATTGCTCTGGGTGCAGACAGGCAGCAGGACAAGGGTTTGCTGGAATTTTTTTTTTTTTTTTTTTTTTCTCCCCCTCAGTGGAAAGTCTAAAAATACCTCTGCATTATCAAATACATCAGAGATCCATGACATAACAGCATAAATTGAACATAAGATTAACTATACAACAAAACATTTAATGGTTTATTCTAATAAACAAGTTTGTGAATGATGATTAGCTTTAAATGATTAGTTAATTTATTTGCAATTTAAAGAATATTACTGAATAAAAACAGCAGGTCGTCACCAGCATGTTTTTGATCCTTTACACTTCCCGTTGAGAATTAACACCTTTCATTTAAATTTCATTTAAACGCAGGCAATATATTGTCATGTCATATTTATTCATTTGAACTTATTTAATTACATTTTTTGACAAAATTAATATTTGACAGAACGACTTGTATAACTGCAACAATGAACTACACATAAACCTTATTCATAAACATGTATCAGTTATCAATATGAACAAAATACAGTGTTTGAAAGCTTCTGAAATAATAGCATAAAATGAGTATAATAACATATTTGCCACATTAATCTGATTAATCTAATTTATTTAGCAAGAGTGAGCTATTTATCTTACTTGCAAAGCATGTGTTGGTTTTCAGTTTAAACCGATCAATATGGTTAGTGGATTATCTGAATACACTATTTCTGGAATTGTTTCTTCTTCCAAAAATTGTTATATAGTGATTTTTTAAGTAGGCTATCATCATTAGGGATGCACCGATGTATCAAACTATATAGTAGGCAAAAAGCAGTATGTGACAAAAAAAAAAAGGATGTTTGAGTTCACAGACAAAAAGTACCAAGATGACCTTCCACTTCCACTGAGATTTTGAAGTGTACATACGATGGACACTTTACTATAACATGAGGCCACGGGAGAGGATTTGTGAATGGCAGTAAAGCAACGCAACTGATGCTGGTACAGTAGATCACATGATAAGGACAACATGGCAAATGTCAAGATTACATCCTTACATACTACACAGATTCATACTACAGAACATACTTTTTAAGTGGTTGCGAAGTAATTACTTATTCAAAATAGGTACCTACTCAAGAGAGTATGCATTTTTGGGTATAGTGTTTGAATTTAAGGAGGTCGAAGTTAAAGTGACGATAACGCATTAATAGCTTAAAAAAAAAAATATATATATATATATATATATATATATATATATATTAGTTCACCCAAAAAAAATTAAATTCAGTCATTCTTTATTCAACCTCATGGTCCAAAAGTTTGTGTAATAAATTATATGTTGAATCAAATAAATATATTTCTTTCTGAATCCACTTGTTGTAATGTTTATTTGATGCTTTACACAATAATGACTTCAAATAATCTTTTGTGGATCATTTCTTAGCCAAATATGATGTGTGATTAATTTGCCACATTAATCGCCACATTATGTTATCAATTAGATTAAAAAGTTTAATCACTTGACAGACCCAGAAGTGACAGATGGCTGTAACGCCTCAGTTCAAGAGGCAGCGCACAGTGCGAATCATCTCTTCCTCTTTCATGTTATTAGCATTAGTTGGGAGAAACTTTAGTTATATTATAGTTACAGCATTAGTTGGGAGATTAAAGATATCGTTTTGATTAATCGGCTATAGGTATCGGCAGAGAAATAGTGTTGGAAAGAGAAGAAAGTATCGGTGTATCTCTAATCATCATAATGCATGTTTTCTCACCTTGTTATTTTTTATGCAAAAAAAGATTAATCTTGACAATCATTTTCATCAGTATTTTCATTTTATGAAACTAGAGTTAACTAAGACTTAATTAGGCTTCCTCTTTGAGGTAGCTATGAGACCTGTTAGACTGGCGGTAACTAACACAGAATTTCATGATGATCTGAGTGGGTCTTTTCAGCAAGATGTAGATTTAAAACATACTGGTCTTGTCCAAAATACTCTTGCTTCAGTGGATGGTTTTACTGGAGGAGCAGACATTTATTTCATGTGAAGTGCAAACAGTATGCCAAGGAAGCAAAATATTAGGCCTTAGACAGCAATACGACAGCAACTTCAGGGAGAGGAGAGACAAGCAGACAGTCAGAAATTTGTTAAGTGCAGTAGAATTCGACACTGAAATCGAGGAGTATGCCACAAAGAGAGAGAACATCTCCAGTGCCATTCACATAGTTAGAGGGGGAAGAAAAACTGAACAGAACATTTTCAGAAGGTCTTAGAGCTCCCATCTCCACAGCTCACTTCTCTTGTCCACTGCCCAGCTGAGTTCTTTGCCGGAGCAAAAGAGATTTTCCTTTCCTATCTTTTGTACTCCCTGCTTCTCCTCAGTTCTCTGTCTCTCTCACTTGCTTTTCAACCGCAGCCTTCACAGGTGTCTCAGAGAGTGATGGCATGAGAAATGGAGGGAGAAGGAAGAGAGAGAGAAGGATGAAACATCTCCACACCAGTCGGTCTGTCAATTAGACAGAACACACATAGAACAGAAACAAGTGCTGGAAACGGAGTAAAAGAGACATGCATTTTGCCCAAACTAAAACCATCTAAAACATTTAAGAACAGTAAAATAAAATATTGGAATTTTATTGGAATTTTAGACTTTTATTGATATGGCAACGCTTGATTTTTTTTTTGTGATTTATTGTCATAACGAGAAGGAAGTAGTATGACAGAAATTCTTCTATCACAGTATGAGTAATTTCATAGCATTATAGCATAATATATTATTATTATTTTTTAATTCCTGATGTCCTAAAAATCCGTGGTTATCTGTTTTCATACTCACAGAAAAAGCAGCTGCAGTAAACACATTTTAGGACAGTTCACACCGAGAGCCTTATCTTTCATTATCGTTTTTTGCTATTTTCAGCCCGATGCAGTTATCATTTTCATGTCCTGTGCCACATTGTTTAAATAGCAAATGCATTTGTGCCCATTTGTGCGCCCATGGGCGTGCTGGTCTGAAAACGAGGTGTGTTCAGGTGCATTGTTTTCGTGTTGCTATTTTCACAAACATGCCAAATATTAAAAATAAAAGGACTACAATGTAAAAGATTATTATTATGTGCATAAAGATAAAAATGATTTGGTGGAATCCGGCTTGTCCCGTAGATTATCCGTTTCTTCTCTAGAGAAGCGTTCAGTTTTTCCGCTTGCAAATTCATCCATGTTAATAGAAAATCCGCCATGGCGTGAGCGCAACTGGTTTTTAAAGGGAATGGGAGATGAGACTCTGATTGGTTTATTGCACATTATGCCCAAAACACACCCATTACTCATTAAGAGAATAGGGACAACCCTTTTAGACCCGTCATTAAACTAACAAAAGTGGATTCGGACACGCCCTAATTGCACTTGTGCCGTGCGCTTTAGACCATGTGCTTAGATCGTTAAAATAGGGCCATGAATCCTCCTATTATCATTAAATATTATTCTTCCCTCATTTTACTGGTGGATCCTGGCATATGGAACACATTCATCCCTAGAGTAGTAGCAATGTTGAAAACACATTCATTTATGTGACATTATACAGTCCAAAAATAAAAAAAATAAAAAAATAAATTTTGAATAAAGCTAAAAATCTATTTAAATTCAAATAACCTCAGTAAATTTGTCAAAACTTGGCAGTTTAAAAGGTTTTAAGGTTTCATGGGGCTTAATTTCTTTTAATTGCTTAATATGGGATGTGGCCATTCTAACACTTTATTTCGATAGTCTACTTTAGACAATCTACTAACTATAAGTAACTTCGCAACTACATGTCAACTAACTCTCATAAACTTGCAACTACATGTCAACTAACTCTCAGGCCCGGTTTCACAGACAGGGCTTAGACTATGCCAGGATTAGGCCTTAGTTCAGTTAGGGTATTTAAGTAGCTTTTATAAACATACCCTAAAAAAAAACATTATTAGTGTGCATCTTGAGACCAAACAATGGCTCTGACATATTTTAAGATATGTCAGTACAAGTTGCTTTCAGTTAAAAGAGCTCAAACATGCATTTTAGTCTGGGAGTAGCTTAAACCTTCTCTGTGAAACCATGGGATAGAGTATTAGTAGACTAGAGTTAGGGTCAGTAAAATAAGTTGACATGCATTTGAAAATGTATTTATAGTCAGTAGAATGTCTGTTGGGGGACCATCAAAATAAAGTGTTAGCAGAAATTAAGCAGACAGTCTACTAATACTCTAATGACTGCTAGTTGACATGTAGTTGTAACTTATAGTTAGTAGAATATCTGAAGTAGAGTATTGAAATAAAGTGTTACCGATAATTCACTCAAAATGAAAACTTGCTCAAACTAAAACCATCTAAAACATTTAAGAACAGTAAGATAAAATATTGGAATTTTATTGGAATTTTAGACTTTTATTGATATGGCAACGCTTGATTTTTTTTTTGTGATTTATTGTCATAACGAGAAGGAAGTAGTATGACAGAAATTCTTCTATCACAGTATGAGTAATTTCATAGCATTATAGCATAATATATTATTATTATTATTTTTTAAAAGAGCTCAGACATGCATTTTAGTCTGGGAGTAGCTTAAACCTTCTCTGTGAAACCGTGGGATAGAGTATTAGTAGACTAGAGTTAGGGTCAGTAAAATAAGTTGACATGCATTTGAAAATTTATTTATAGTCAGTAGAATGTCTGTTGGGGGGCCATCAAAATAAAGTGTTAGCAGAAATTAAGCAGACAGTCTACTAATACTCTAATGACTGATAGTTGACATGTACTTGTAACTTATAGTTAGTAGAATATCTGAAGTAGAGTATTGAAATAAAGTGTTACCGATAATTCACTCAAAATGAAAACTTGCTCATCGTTTACTTACCCTTATATCATTTCAAACATGTATGACTTTCTTTCTTCTGAACATGAAAGATATTTTCTGTTTGCTTTTATTTTGTACACAATTATGAAGTCAGTGGTAACCAAAACTGTCAAATAGGTTTGGAACAACATGAGGGTGAGTAAATGATAACAGGATTTGCATTTTCAGGTGAACTATCCCTTAAAGACTAAAATTCTAGAATGGCCCCTGCCAGACATGTTTCATTACATATCCATGTAGTAATGTATATTTATGATAATCCATTACATGTAATGCTTAACAAGTGAAGAGTACTTCAACTCTTTTGATTCTTTTTTTTTTTTTTTGTAAAACTTGATTGACACAAATCAGTGGGTATTTTTGTTCATGATAAATTAGTGATTACTCTGGCATCAGTGCAAAAACAGCTGCTTCTCATCATAAACACTTGAGATAAAAACAAAACACTTAACAGTAAAACATAATTTATAAATCTGATTGAATGAGCCACGTTCAAAGGTGCCACACCTGTGTCTGCACAAGTTGAAAAGTTGCTTGACAACTAAAAACCCTAGTGCTTCACATATTCCTGCCATTACACAATAAATACTGTTATAGCTCCTGTCCTTAGTGGCAACTACACGATCCATTCAGGTCTGTTAACCCGGGAGCTTGTAAAAAAGGCGCTGAGGATTTTCCCCTCTGTAAAGATGAGGTCAGCCTCACTGTGAGCTAATTGATTCACTTTTATTTCCTCAACTAAGCAAGCAGCACGCAGCTTTTAAAAAGAGCCTGAGTGTCTCTGTGATTGAAAACGCTTGAAATAATTGAGCTGTTGTTTGGTTTGACGTTGCTGAGTGACTCAGTGGTTCGGTATTGAGAGACGAGAGGTAATTGATATTGACTTTTCGCCTGTGCTTTGTCATCAGCTTCCGCAACGGGAACCGTCCCACCTTCTGTGGCAAAAGACCGTGACTATTATCTCCTGCAAGCGCGGCCACACACATCAACCACAAAATAAGCAGACAGAACGACCATGTTTGCTGGCAATAGATGCAGCAGTCGGACTATTGATGTCCTGAGGGACAGTATTGTGGGTTGCACAGGATTAAGACATACTTTAAAATAAAATCCAGGACTTTTTAATCCAGATTTCTGGATCACATCCCATTCGTTCTGGCTTACAGGGAACTGTGACACTTCACTGATTAAAACAATTACAGATCGACAGCAAAAGGGTGTTTAGACCAATAGACCATTATTTATTGAACAGCACGAGACTTATTACGCATCTTACACCACAGAAGAGGGCCTGTGAAAAAAACTGAAGCTAAAGTAAAAGTTCTTTTTTTGTTGCATTGTAATAGAGCATATAAATCAGCAGAGACAAGCACCAGCCGTCTGTTGAAAGCAAGAGGATTTTCATAATGTGACTGAGTATTAAGCAGCTATGCTATGGATTGGACCTGTAATCCACACTCATGCCAAAACACACCCGCTGACTCTGTCACTACACCATACTGATCTGCACTTTTACCTGCCCTGCCAGAAGAGAAGAAGAGAGAGAGAGCAAAAATGAATTGAAAGGGATAGAATAGAAGATAGTGAAGCAATTAAATGAATTATGTTAGGAGGAAAAAGGAGAGCAACATCATAAGTACTAAGAACATAAAGCACTGTAAATCTCCAAAGGTGTGGAATAATAACTCTCATTGAAGAAAACCAATCTCACAGGAATAAAAGAGCTCGGCATTGTGCATTTCAGTTTCGCTATTGTGCCTAGTAATTGTTCTCTTTATATTTAATTGATCTAGATTCAAGGTCCAAATTTCCCCTCGGGTCTGCCTTTTAATGACAAAAAAAGTCAGAATTTGAAATTGTAAAGTAATTTATTCTTAGATTTAGTAGAGTTAGTCAATTTGGTTGCAAAATCTATTTTAAGATGTGAAATATGAAATATGTATTTAAGACAACAAATCATCAATATTAACGCAAAGCACAAATCAATAAAGGTTTAAAAGGCACAAAGACAATCATGTTAGCACAGCTCTTGGGATATGTAGAACAGTAGTTTTCTGTTTTAATATATGGTAGCATATATGGTAGCACTTTATAATAACTACATGAATTACAGTAGGAATATGTGAGTAACTGTGAGTAACTACACTAAGTAACTATTACTATATGTCTAAACGATAAGATGTATAAATGTATGTTTAAATAGTTTATTAATCATTTACTTACACTTTCTAAATGATCTTATGAACCACTGACAACTCCTAAATAACTGGTTTGTAAATAATGTAATACTTAATTTAGAAATGATAAATTGATCATTAATAAAGTATGAAAATACAATTATTAAACACCTAGATATGCTTATAAATCAAGAACAAAGCATTTATAGCTGTATTTATAAACTGCTTACTAATGTCTATTAATGCTTCATAAATTATGAATTGACTATTTACTAATGCTTAACTAATGCTTCATAGTGTGCAGTTATTATAAAGTGTTACCTAATATATTTTAAAATGTAATTTATTCCTGTAATGGATAAGCAGAATTTTCAGAAGCCATTACTCCAGTCTTCCTTGTTACATTACTCCAGAAATAATTCTACACTCTAAATGCTGGGTTAAAACAACCCAACCGCCGGGTTTGTCCATATTCAACCCAACTTGGGTTGTTTTTAACCTAGCATTTTTTAGAGTGTAATATGCTGATTAAGTGCAAGAATCATTTCTTATTATTATCAATGTTAAAAACAGCTGTACTTAATATTTCTGGGGAAGCATTGGTTTTTCAGGATTCTTTGATAAATAAAAAGTTCAAAGAACAGCATTTATATGAAATAGAATTAGAATTTGTAACAATATAAACTGTTACTTTTGATCAATTAAATGCATCCCTGCCTAATGTTAAATTATATATATATATATATATATATATATATATATAAAAATTTAAAAAAATCCAAACATTTGAATATTATGGAGACTTAATATATGTATTTAATACAACAGATTATTGATATCAGTGCCAAGCACAACTCAGTAGTGGCTGGAAACAAATAAACAAAACCATGTTCCCAAAGCTCCTTGGGTGTCATGGTTATTCCACATATACTTCTGCAACTTTTCAGACAGGGCTGAACACACCAATGGTTTTCAAACCGAAACTTTCGCATTACCAAATTGGGATTTTCACGGCTGACAGTGTGGCGTTATTGTGATGTGATGGAAAAGGGGTGGATTTTTTCTCCTGAGTTTAGCGACGGCTGCTGGAAACATTACAGTGACTGGAAAGCTTTCAAAGCGCTTTTTATGAACCACAGCATCAAAAGCAGTCTACACGTACCTGAAACTGAGATGTTCGAGTCCTAATTTTACTGCTTCTGTCACGCATCCGTCATTTGCTCTGTAGTTTGTTCCTCTCTACAACTCAAGCAATTCAGTTGCTCCCAAAAGGTAATGAACCAGTTAGTGTCTACTCTCTCATAAATTAAGTTTTTAAGCAGCTCTTGTTCTCGGTTTAGGATGCTAATGGATAAATGTAGAGGTCATGTTCCATTACAGTCACAGAATGAGGGAGCCCATAGTGGAATTGAATGAAAGAGTAATGAAGTAGTGTTTTAAGGGATCAGAAGCCAGATCGGCTCGGTCCTGGAGCTCAGCACAGCATGTTCGACACTGGGGAAAGCACGAGCCGAGGCTTATCTTTAATTGATGCGCTAAACCCAGAAACTCTGCCAAGAGACAACACAACAGCTGCAATAGAGTTAGCGAGAGAGAAAATGGAGTCAGAGAGGCGATAGCAGGAATGTAATGGAGCAAAGACAGTAGAGAATTAGAACGGTAAGTGTGAGACGTAAATAAAAAGGTTACATACAGAATAGCATTTGGGATCCACAATGACAACTCTGTCAAGTCAGATTAAGTACGTAGGATGGAAGATTCATGGCTGCGTGGTGATCAAGGCTGAGATTTGTGCGTTAATGTGCAGCTCAGCGGGACCTGCTCGTTCAGGTTGCTGTGGCAGTGCTCTGATGAAGAGCCACCGTGGCTGATGGGAAGGAGTGAAGATGGCCGCCCTGGGGCATACACCAGTAGCATTAAGGCTGATGGATATGGTGCCCCTCACAGGCTCTCAGAACATGCAGGAATGCCACAGGCCACAGCTAATGCAGGGAGCCGAGGGAACGTGGAGAGGTTTTAGACGTTCTTGTCTTGTAGCGAGAGAAAGTGCAAGAAACAGATTTTTGCCTTATTTTTATTTTCATTGTCTTGACAAGCTTGAAATTAACCTTATAAAAGAGAATCCAGACTGGTTTAATAAAGGTTTAAAAAGTATAAAATGCATATTTAGTAAGTAATTTATATACATACTATACTAACTATAGTATGTAATTTTTGCACCACTAACATACAAAAGGAATTGAGAAAAATATTTTGGTTGCACTTTATTTTACAGTACGTGCACTTACATGTACTTACTTAAGAAAGAACTGGGTAATAAAACTTAACTACATGGGTTAAGGTTAGGTTTAGGGGTAGGTATAGGGTTAGTACCTAGTTATTACCCAGTTATTGCAAACACTATAATAAGTACATAGTATGTCTATATTGTTTCAACATACAAAATAAAGTGTAAATTCTGTGTATGAATATGATTATTAATGATATCAGGCAGAAAATAGTTGTGGTCCTATCAGCCAATCACAGCTGTTAAGTTCTGTGGCTAAAGTGTATTAGTCACATGACATTTAAAGGATTAGTTCACTTTCAAATTAAAATTTCCTGATAATTTACTCACCCCTATGTCATCCAAGATGTTTATGTCTTTCTTTCTTCAGATGAAAAAAAAAAAAAAAGGTTTTTGATGAAAACATTCCAGGATTATTTTCCTTATAGTGGATTTCAGCAGACCCCAAACGGTTGAAGGTCAAAATTAGAGTTTCAGTGCAGCTTCAAAGGGCTTTAAACAATACCAGATGAGGAATAAGGGTCTAGCGAAACGATCAGTCATTTTCTAAAAAAAAAAAAAAAAAAAAAAGTATATGTTTTATAAACACAAATGCTCACCTTGCAAGTGCTTCTGCCAGACCGCCTTCCATATTCTTCAAAAAGCTTACACTGTATGTCCTACACCTTCCCTATTCTACTTACTGAACTAACACAGCACCAGTTTCGTTTTTCCGTAATTTGAATACGGAAGGCGTCCTGGTGGAAACTAGATATTTGACTTCATAACTTGTTTAAATGTGGATTTTTTTTTTTTTTGTACAAATGCATCAGTTCGCTTCAGAAGGCCTTTATTAACCCCCTGGAGCCGTGTGGAGTACACGTTTATAATGGATGGATGTGGATGGAAGCTTTTTCTTCAGCTCATACTTGGATCCTGTTCACTGCCATTATAAAGCTCAGATGTGTCAGGATATTTATTAATATTTCTTTGATTATGTTCATCAGAAAGAAGAAAGACATATACACCTAGGATGGCTTGAGGATGAGTAAAGCTTGGGCTAATTTTCATTTGAAAGTGAACTAATCCTTTAAAGCTCAGACAACCCCTTACAAAAAAGAAGTGTACTTTAAGTTAATTTTAAGAACTTTAGGTGTACATAACATACTTATAGCTTATATATTATTTTTGCACTTTACATATACTATATGTTCCTTTTTAGGTAGCATTTTTAATACTTTAAATATACCTTTAACTTGAACTCTTTCCATTTTATTCTAGATTCATGCATACTTTTTTTTTTTACCAACACTTGAATATGTTGGTAAAAGCAACATTTTAAACTAAAAGCTAAGAAAAATTACATTTTTGTCAAAGACTACGTCTGGATAAGATTCAGAACGATGATCAAAACAGAGATGTAGTAGATAGAGTCTATCGATCAACACCCCCAAAGCTTCACAATCGTTTCCTCTTCATGGGTTCGGCATTTCATTCAGTAACATTAGGCAGTTTTGATTTATATGCTGTTTTAATGCTTGATGATTGCATTGTTTTACATTTTGCATAAACAATCAGTTGTTTCTGCTTCTTCTTCAACTGTGTTTTTATCAGGAGAGTCTGTACTAGAAGATGCATAACAGTGGCCCCACCATATAACAATGAAAACATGGATAGCCGGATAATTCAGTGAATGGTGAGGAAAGAGTAAATTAGATTTGAAGTAAATTCCTTTGTACACTACCAGTGTTACAGTTGGTTGCAGCAAAGAAGGAAGCAGGATCTAAACGCAGCAGCAGTACTTTTATTTTAACAAAACAAACTCAGGCAACATGAACAGAACAACACAACAAACTTAACGCAATGGAGAACTGACAAAGAACATACTGAAACACAGGGCTTAAATACACAGTGAACTGAAGCTCTAACGATACTAATTAACAAGACACAGCTGAACTTAAACTCTACTTAAATCAGGAACCATGACAACAAACAAGTGGCGAGAAACTGAGAACAAAGAGAACATGTGACTAATGAAAAACAAACTCAAAACATGAGCTAAACAGAACAAAACAACTCCAACTTTTACAACCAGTGGACTAGCCTACACAAACATTCAGATACTCAAAATTAGGAACATATCTGTTTTCTTTATAAATCAATATTTTCAAACAATGTAAGTTTATAAGACAGAATGTAAAACTATGTGGGAAAAAAAAAAAATTATAGGCTACTCAATCAAAAGATTAAACACTACAACCCAAGTATACTTAGATTACTTAATTATACTTTTAAGTATATCTCGATCAAAAGTTTGAGTACAAGCATAGTCCAAATATACTTAGACCTTTCTGTCAGTATGTCAAGTATAATTAAGTGCAATTTCTGATAGTACATAAAGTATATTTAGTACATAGAAGTACATAAAAGACTAAAAATATACTTTCTTATTTTAAGTTTAAAAGAAGTATACTAATAGCACACATGAATAAACTTTTTTTTTTTTTTTTGTGAGAGACTGGCTAATACAAGTTAGAGCAGAGCTGTTCTGGGAAATCAACCTACAAATTATTAACTTTCATTGTCCTTGCATATAAGCTAGTACAGAAGAAAGTGTTTTAATGTAATAAAATTACACACTTCATAAATGACTCCTGAAGTGTTGCCAATGTATTTTTAGCATGTATTGTAAAGGTAATGTTACACAGGGTCCCAAGGTTACTGAATCATTGCCTAACATGAACTCACAGTGTGGGCCATCGAGCTCCTTGGTTTGACTTTGCCTTGAGAAAATCTTCCATCCTCCTAAACAGACACATTGAGCTTATGAGCAGCTCAAGTCAAAATGAAGCACAGACAAGATGAACCCTAACCACCACAGTACCACAAAGTCATATACCGAATGACCGCCGGCTAATTGTGTGAGTTTGAGTGTGTGCATGTACCAGCAAGCTAAATAAATGAGGATACTGAGTGGCAGATCGTGCTCTGCTGTATCTATCTGTCTGTCTGCTCGGCACAGATTGTTTGTTAGAATTGCTGTCACACTCGTTTATTCTCTCTCTCTCTCTCTCTGGGCTGTGTAAATGTGGTATTTGTCTGTGTGTTGACACTAATTGGAGAATAGCTTTAGGCCTCCCCTGGGCACTAGCCTCTGGAGCGCAGCCTTGATTTGTGGCATCTTAAAAAAGTTAGAGAGAGGGGGATATGGGAGGAGAAAGAAAGAGAATGAAAAGAGGGGGAGAATAAAAAAATGGAACAAATGAGAGGAGGGGCGATGAGAGGTGAAGGGTTGGGAGCAAAGAGGAGAGAGGATGAAACAGATTATTTTTCAAGGCTTGTGTCTGAGTAGACCTGCTCTTATTTTTCTCTGCATGAGGGAAGACTATTCCTATACAAATTGGTACATTTTATACATGTTTTGATGCTAAAAACGTGTCAGTGGTTTGTATTCGAGTGCATGTGAGTGGAGTAGTGAAAAAGGAAAGAGATCAAGAGATTTGAAATGGGCACTTGAGAGAGTGAGAGTGAGTTATTTTGAGATGAGGGAGGTCTTATGTAAATGCTGGTGGTGTCTATGCCTAATTTATGATAGGGGATGTCTAAGAGGGTGAATATAGGCCAACATCTCTTCCACATGACCAAACCACACTCAAGACCACAGAACCACACCACACAGATAAACACGTTTGTTTTCTATCATGGTGGAGAGATGGCTACATCTACAGTACATTAATCTGGATACATTTGAAAATGTTTCAAAATGCTTTCTGTCCACACTACACTCTTGAAAATAAAGTTTACAAAAGGGGGTTTTATAGTGATGCAATAGAAGAACCATTTTTGGTTCCTCAAAGAACCTTTCAGTGAACAGTTCTCAAAAGAACCAATTTTTTTCTTAGTGTGAAGAACCTTTTAATAAGCTAAATTACCTTTTCCTGCTATACAGACCAAAGGTTCCATGAATGTTAAAGATTCTTTACCATAACTGCCAATTAAAAAACATTTTTAAGCATTTTCTAAAAGTTTCTCTTCCACGCTGAAATGTCAGAAAATGCTAAAATCCTTTTACTGGGCATACATAAAATGTAATAAAACCTCAATGAGATGATATTGAGAGACCAGACATAAAGTTTTCACACTATTCTTCTTTTACAATCATTTTATTAGCAAAATATCTCACCACTTACTTAGTGCAGATCGCACTACATCGCCATTCCATATACATGTATGGTCTAAAATGCAATCGTCCTTATGTTTTGCCGTAGGACAGCAATTGTGAGTACATTTTCTGTCATCTTTGCAGGAATGTAATATAAAGATTGTAAAAAGTAACATTTATCTTTTACAACAATGTCAAAGTGAATGGCACATAGCAGTCATATATCAGTATAAACATAGATATCTCCAACATGAAAACGCAATTAACTTATTTAACTGTTGAAATGCATTACACTGAAACCTACAATAAATTAGTTAGACTTCACATTTAAAGGATTAGTTCACTTTCAAATGAAAATTACCACAAGCTTTATTCACCCTTATGCCATTCTAGGTGTATACAGGTGCTGGTCATATCATTAGAATATCATCAAAAAGTTGATTTATTTCACTAATTCCATTCAAAAAGTTAAACTTGTATATTATATTCATTCATTACACACAGACTGATGTATTTCAAATGTTTATTTCTTTTAATTTTGATGATTATAACTGACAACTAAGGAAAATCCCAAATTCAGTATCTCAGAAAATTAGAATATTGTGAAAAGGTTCAATATTGAAGACAACTGGTGCCACACTCTAATCAGCTAATTAACTCAAAACACCTGCAAAGGCCTTTAAATGGTCTCTCAGTCTATTTCTGTAGGCTACACAATCATGGGGAAGACTGCTGACTTGACAGTTGTCCAAAAGACAACCATTGACACTTTGCACAAGGAGGGCAAGACACAAAAGGTCATTGCAAAAGCTGTTCACAGAGCTCTGTGTCCAAGCACATTAATAGAGAGGCGAAGGGAAGGAAAAGATGTGGTAGAAAAAAGTGTACAAGCAATAAGGATAACCGCACCCTAAAGAGGATTGTGAGACAAAACCCATTCAAAAATGTGGGGAAGATTCACAAAAAGTGGACTGCAGTTGGAGTCAGTGCTTCAAGAACCACTACGCACAGGCGTATGCAAGACATGGGTTTCAGCTGTCGCATTCCTTGTGTCAAGCCACTCTTGAACAACAGACAGCGTCTTGCCTGGGCTAAAGACAAAAAGGACTGGACTGCTGCTGAGTGGTCCAAAGTTATGTTCTCTGATGAAAGTAAATTTTGCATTTCCTTTGGAAATCAGGGTCCCAGAGTCTGGAGGAAGAGAGGAGAGGCACACAATCCACGTTGCTTGAGGTCCAGTGTAAAGTTTCCACAGTCAGTGATGGTTTGGGGTGCCATGTCATCTGCTGGTGTTGGTCCACTGTGTTTTCTGAGGTCCAAGGTCAACGCAGCCATATACCAGGAAGTTTTAGAGCACTTCATGCTTCCTGCTGCTGACCAACTTTATGGAGATGCAGATTTCATTTTCCAACAGGACTTGGCACCTGCACACAGTGCCAAAGCTACCAGTACCTGGTTTAAGGACCATGGTATCCCTGTTCTTAATTGGTCAGCAAACTCGCCTGACCTTAACCCCATAGAAAATCTATGGGGTATTGTGAAAAGGGGGAGTGCGATATGCCAGACCTAACAATGCAGAAGAGCTGAAGGCCACTATCAGAGCAACCTGGGCTCTTATAACACCTGAGCAGTGCCACAGACTGATCAACTCCATGCCACGCCGCATTGCTGCAGTAATTCAGGCAAAAGGAGCCCCAGCTAAGTACTGAGTGATGTACATGCTCATACTTTTTCATATTCATACTTTTCAGTTGGCCAAGATTTCTAAAAACCCTTTGTTTGTATTGGTCTTAAGTAATATTCTGAATTTTGGATTTTCTTTAGTTGTCAGTTATAATCATCAAAATTAAAAGAAATAAACATTTGAAATATATTAGTCTGTGTGTAATGAATGAATATAATACACAAGTTTCACTTTTTGAATGGAATTAGTGAAATAAATCAAGTTTTTGATGATATTCTAATTATATGACCAGCACCTGTATGACTTTCTTTTTTCTTATGAACACATTCGGAGAAATATTAATAAATATCCTGACACATCCGAGCTTTATAATGGCAGTGAACAGGGGTCATGAGTATGAGCTGAAGAAAGTGCTTCCATCCACATCCATCCATCATAAACATGTATTCCACATGGCTTCCGTATTCAAGTTACGGAGAGAGTGTAAACTGGCATGGCGTCAGCATAAGCTTTTTGAACTGCCAGAGTTTTACACTTTTTTTTGATACACTGAATACAGAAGGCGGTCTGGCGGAAGCTAGATATTTTTTTTTTTTCTTTTACACAAATGCATCGCTTTGCTTCAGAAGGCCTTTATTAATGTGGAGTACATGTTTATGATGGATGGATGTGGATGGAAGCACTTTCTTCAGCTCATACTCGTAACCCCTGTTCACTGCCATTATAAAGCTTGGATGCGTCAGGATATTTATTAAAATATCTCTGATTGTGTTCATCAGAAAGAAGAAAGTCATATACACCTAGGATGGCTTGAGGGTGAGTAGAGCTTGAGATCATTTTAATTTGAAAGTGAACTAATCCTTTAAGTAAATACAGTAGGATCCATACTCATATAACTAGAAAATAGCTGCCCAGAGATGTTATCGAGATGGCTGCCAAATAATCAAACTTACCTTAAAGGGACTTGGAGTCCATCTTGGTGATGTCTCTGGCAGCTGTTTTTATTATGTATACAAGTATGGCTCCTGCTATATCTACTTTAATAAAATAAATAAAATAAAATAAAAATCATCTTATCAGGGCTGCCCAATCCAGACAGTGTACATCACAAATTTAAAAAATGCACACATCATACCTTCTAAATCCAGAAATCCCAGAGCATACCACAAACTACCTCCCCACTGCAACTTAAAGTGTATCTCATTATTAAAATAAGCCACATTGCCAGTAAATGTGAGGCCTTTAGAAAAGATGACATTGTGTATGAGGGCAGAGGATATAGTCTGAAGGTTTCCGGTTCTTCACTCTTTTCTCTCTTTCTCTGTCCTTCGTTCTAAGTGTGTTCCCCTCAAGGGGCTTCTCTTGCTGCTTGGCGAGGGGCTAATTTAGACGCCTCTAATCAATATGCTCACAACTTATTTAACTAATGAGCAGTGCTTGCCATTGGGGAAGACATTTGGAGGACCTGCTATGCAGCCAGAGTTTCCAGTACTTAACCACTGCATGTATGGGATTAAAACTGTTGCCCAGGGAAGAATCAACTACTTATTAAAATACTCCTTCTCTATATAACAAATATATAAAACGCTGCACTGCCTCACACTGCCTGCAGTGTTTTGAATGATTTTGTGAATTTATGCAGAGAGCACAAATATCTCATTGACTTCAATGGGAAGAGAAATTGACAATAGGGCCTACTGCAGGTCACGAATAGAAAATATTTTACTGTAAATTTATAACAGTGGTCAGCATTTGGATTACCACAGACTCCTTCCAAGGATTCCCTCAAATTATTCATTATCTATGAATTTTCAAATGAGGATTTTGCCTAACACTGTCCCTATACTGCTCTACTTTTAAATTACAGTGAGTTAGACTCACTTTTTTTTATGTCAATCCCAAATTTTGGTACTCATAATTAATGTCCATTAGATGTTTATTCCTGTGTTTATGTACAGTAATTATACACAGACATATGCATTTTATTCCTATACATTATATTGAAGTACTTGCCCTTTTTAGCCAATTTAAAGTCCATTACATTTCACAGCTATGAACTTCATAATACACAAATTTAAAACAAAATATTAAAAGTAAATAAAAATTATTTTTTTGTAGTCATTAAAAATTCAGCATCTTTGTTGTAAAGCTCTGCTATATGGAACTTCTGATGTACAACCCGAATTCCGGAAATGTTGGGAAAACTAAAAGACTTTCAAATCACATGAGTCAATATTTTATTCACCATAGAACACAGATAACATAACAAATGTTTAAACTGAGAAATTTTACAATGTTATGCACAAAATGAGCTCATTTAAATTTTGTTGCCTGCTACAGGTCTCAAAACAGTTAGGACGGGGGGCATGTTTACCATGGTGTAGCATCTCCTCTTCTTTTCAAAACAGTTTGAAGAAGTCTGGGCATCGAGGTTATGGGTTTCTGGAGTTTTGATGTTAGAATTTGGTCCCATTCTTGCCTGATATAGGTTTCCAGCTGCTGTTTGTGGTCGTCTTTGACATATTTTTCTCTATAGGTGAAAGATCTGGACTGCAGGCAGGCCAATTCAGCACCCGGACTCTTCTACGATGAAGCCATGCTGTTGTAATAGCTGCAGTATATGTTTTTGCATTGTCCTGCTGAAATACACAAGACCTTCCTTGAAATAGACGTTGTCTGGAAACCTTTATATACCTTTCAGCATTCATAGTGCCTTCCAAAACATGCAAGCTGCCCATACAGTATGCACTTATGCACCCCCATACCATCAGAGATGCTGGCTTTTGAACTGAATACTGATAACACACTGGAAGGTCTCCCTCCTCTTTAGCCTGGAGGGCACAGCGTCCGTGATTTCCAACAAGAATGTCAAATATGGACTCGACTGACCATAGAACATTTTTCCACTTTGAAACAGTCCACTTTGAATGAGGCTTGGCGCACAGGACACGACTGCGCTTCTGGACCATATTCACATATGGCTTCCTTTTTGCATGGGAGAGTTAAAGTTAGCATCTGCAGATGGCACGGCGGATTGTGTTTACAGACAGTGGTTTCTGGAAGTATTCCAGAGCCCATTTAGTAATGTTATTGACACAATCATGCCATTGAGTGATGCAGTGTCGTCTGAGGGCCTGAAGACCACGGGTATTCAATAAAGGTCTTCGGTCTTGTCCCTTACGCACAGAGATTTCTCGAGTTTCTCTGAACCTTTTGATGATGTTATGCACTGTAGATGATGAGATTTGCAAAGCCTTTGCAATTTGACGTCGAGGAACATTGTTTTTAAAGTATTCCACAATCTTTTTATCACAATCGCACTCTTTCACAGCTCTGCCCATCTTTACTTCTGAGAGACTCTACCTCTCTAAGATATCCCTTTTATAGCTAATCATGTTATAGACCTGATATCAGTTAACTTAATTAGTTGCTAAATGTTCTCCCAGCTGAATCTTTTAAAAATGTATTGCTTTTTTTAGCCATTTGTTGCTTGTTGCCAACTTTTTTAAGACCTGTAGCAGGCATCAAATTTTAAATGAGCTCATGTAGTGGATAAAAGTGTAAAATTTCTCAGTTTAAATATTTGTTATGTTATCTATGTTCTATTGTGAATAAAATATTGGCTCATGTGATTTGAAAGTCTTTTAGTTTTCATTTTATTCAAATTTAAAAAACGTCCCAACATTTCCGGAATTCGGGTTGTACAATCGTCCACATATTCTACAGAAAAATATATTTTCTATAGGAAAAGGTGTGGAATTATTTGCTCCAGAGTTCTGTGGCCATATAATCTATACAATAATACCTATGTGTCAACCATCATAAAATGTCGACCTCGGAGAAAAAAGATGCAGACAAAAAAGGTGTAAAGGGGGAAGTAAATGAAAGAGCAAGATGGAGAGAGGAGAGAAAGAGAGCGCACGCAAAAGCTGAGAACAGAAAATAGTGTTGACAGAAATAGAGTCGATAGAAAGTGCTGACCATAAGACATGATTTTTTTTTTTTTTCATGGCGCACACGTCGGCAATTTCTTCAGCCTTATGGATCTGGTGCGTGTGTAAAACGCAGTTATATACTTAAAGTTTTCACTTCCAATACAGCTCTAGTGAGAAGTTTGAGAGAGTTATCCACACTGAGCTCATGCAATCAACTATGAAACACAGGGCCAAGAAGAGGTGTAAGCAGGTAAGGACATAAGATATGAAAATTAGGAATTACCCACCTGCTGAGACCCCTAATTGCCATCCGTGTGCCACTCAAAGCCACCGTGCTTTTCTTCACTCCAATAAAAAAATAACCCTCTTGAATTAGGCATTAACAGGAGGGAGTTCGTTAAAGCCCAAATTAGCATTTGAGGTCATTATGATCAAAGCATTTTAAGATACGACTAAATTTTGAATTTTTTCAACCTGACTCCGTCTGCTTGATTAGGGAAAGAAGAGCAAAATAAGTCAACTTTTAAAAATTGTACATGCAAATAAATGCAAGATGTGTCACAATGTCTCTTTCTTTTTAAATAAGTTTCCATGTGTATGTCAAAAAACAGAAGGCAGACAAGGGCTCTGATTGGCTAAATAAGGTCCATGCTGGAGATCGAGTGGGGATTATAACTGATCACTCGCACTCTGCTTCCAGTCATGTCACAGCTGTTCAGAAAAAAACATTTTTTTTTTTAAATGTCTTTTTCTCTTTCATACTGATAATGCATTTTTACCACTTTTAAAGTTCCTTTAAAGTTTTGCTTTAAACTTAAACATAAGCAGTTTTAAAAGGACGCAATTTCTCATCAACACCAATTTCAGACATATAGATCAATTTTCACAGTCCTAGAATCAATTCGATGCAGTATACACAATAACAACTTACAGTAATTCCTCTTTAGGGCACTGCTCTCTGCTCTCCAAGCATTGCATTGCATTCAGGTTTCTTTCTTTTCTTTCTTTTTTTTTTTTTTTTTTTAATACCCATAGGTAAATTAGGTTTCAGTGAACAAGTTCAGGCTGTTTCTAATACATATCATAGATAATACAATAGACAACACTATAAAAAACACTAAAACATTATAATAAACCTATTACTTCACCTTATTACTGTTAATATGATTTATCACTACTGGGACAAAGCTGTTCTTTTTACCATTTTGTTGTACACTTCGGTACTCTAAACCTGTCGATTAGACGGAATATGACGAAATTCATAATACAGGGGATCATGCACTGTTTGTTAGGGTTTAAGGAAATGTCCGTAAACTTAACGTAAACTGTCCTGGGAGAAAATTACCAGTACTTTTTCAATTTTTCTACAAATTTTTTCGTATGTGTGTTGCTCATTTGAAGAAAAATGTTCTCGTTGACATTGAAAAAAATGACCTCTTTGGCCTCTACCAAATTTTTCTATGTAAACATCTCATCAAATTTAATGAGAGATTAATGATAATTACAAAAATCGAGGATTTATTGGGTCAGATTATTTCTTCCCTGTACTGCAATATATATGCTCAGTGTGTGAGCAGGCCTAAAACAAGCATACACATTTTAAAGTTTAAAATGCAGACGCACAGCTTGGCAGCACTTTAAGGATGCCATCGCGCCTTTCATTACCAGCTACGCTCATGTAAAGAAAATCTCCAACAAAGACAGAATTTCTTCCTTACATTTCCGCCTGTGATAAAATACGTGTTACAATATTCTCCGGTCTCCTCAGCGGCACTGAGACACAGCGCTGTCATTTTTCCGACACAAACGGCGTGCGCTCTGTTTTAATCATAGCTTTCTCCGAGCAGGTCTTAATGCACACTGTTCGAACCCTTCCTTGACTGGCATGCATGTCGTGGGGAGAGGCAGCTTAGCAAGTTCAGAAAGGCCAACTATTAAGTGTGACAGGCTAACTCTTCAAAGAGCCTGCATCTCGTTAGAGCTCACCACAGGAGTCGGAAATAAATAAATAACCTTTTTATGAAAAAAATTCAACACTCTGACACCTAGTTTGTCTAACAATGTGCCTACTGCCTCGGTTTTAAAAGATTAAAATATCTGTCTTTTCTTCCTCTTTTTTTGTTCCTGTCTCATTAGCACACGTCTTTCGTGGCTTATCGCTGTTGAGTGTATTTGGAAATATTATATTTCATACAGAGGGTTAGTAATTTGCAATCCTTTAAGAGAATCCTACACACAAAGACATGTGAAATGCATATACACCCTCTTCCACACTCGATGTTTCCCTTGGCGGTAGCCGTAAACTCAATTTTAACAGCCAATAACTCATAAATGAATGACATACAGAGCAAATATATTGCTCTTCTGCAGTAATTAGAGGGCAAGAGCCCAGATAAGCGGCATGCTGACCTGACCCTCCTGGGAGGAAAAGATGTGTTTTTCCCTTTATTTGGCAGAAGAGTCAATCAGTGGCCCTAGTCAGAAAAGAAGGCGGTCAGCAGGGCCACTTCAGGTTAGACCTGTGGGTTTGTGTGTGCTTAGGAACAAATAATAAGAGCTGCTGAAATAGAGGTTCTCAAATGGACTGTTTTATTAAAGATTTCACCAGTGCACAACTCACCAATAAAACTTCTTTAGCTATTAGCATTCACACTGATTTGAATAGGAATCTGACCAAATGTTCAACATGGTAACTTAACTCTGTAATGACGCTCTAACAAGCTCAAATTTCAGCGCAGTCAAAAAGTCAAATGCCACATCAGTGGCTGCTGGTGCACTGAAATTAAACGGCTCACAGCTGTGTTTAGCAGAATTATCGCTCTCTGTGTTCATAGCCTTGCTAAAGGACACACTCAATGGGAATAGCCAGCACATGTGGGGAATTACTGACTGAGCGATGGTGACATTTACCTAGTTTTAATTCACATTAAAAATGGCAACAGACCATGTTGGACAGCATGAAAGTTAATCCGTTCTAAGCGTGTGGACCGTGAGGTAGCGCGTGTTCCTGTGCGAGTCGGTCGGCAGTGTGTGTTTGTCTTATTGTCATCCTGTCTGCGAGGTGGGAAATTACTGGTAGCTTGTATCCGTGGTGTGGATCCAGGGTGGATGGAGAAAGGTCTTGTTACTCTTCAGAGGAAACTGCTAATGCCAACTGTGTGTAAGAGAGGATTAGGGACCTAAATGATGATTAAGAAAATGAATGCGGCAAGATCGCAATAAGAAAGCTCAAATCATATGTCAGTGCTGTTTTAACACTCGGACAAACTCAGAATGTTTCTGGCACGTGTGCTTAATTACTAAGAATGGTGTATTGGATGTTTATTCAAGTTCTTGTGTGCATTTGTACAGTATGTGTGTAGTGATATTTTCTATATAATATACAAAAAAGTTTAGGGTGTACTAGCAAAAAAAGCTGTGTGTACACATCATTTGAGTAGTGATGGACACTAGAACCAGGTTAACTAGGGTAAAATATTAAGGAATGTGTCTATTTACCCTTGTTGGCAAAGATTTACACTAGCTCCATCCACCAATGTCTGGTTGGGCCACTCAAGTTTTGAAAAAAGACGCATGGAATTCAACGTCTTTGATGGCACAGCAGTAGCTGTGATGACGTAAGATCAATGCAAACGCACCAGGGTTAGATCAAATCAATTTGAGTGTGAAAACGCTGCGAGGAGCACCGGGAACAATTGCGCCTGGGCTCGGACCACGGCAAACGAGACCAGTGTGAAAGCCCCCTTAGTGTAAATAGCATCTAATTTACACTTAGTGTATATAGCATCTATCGCTATTTGCACATGATGCAAATAACTGCTTCCATAATATTAACAGTAGATCTACAGCAGTGACGAGGTACAATAGGAATCAGGTGTGCTGCATGCCGCACAGCTTGCATTGTTTCATTTAAAGGCAGAAACACAGTGAAAGACAGGAGGAGGTCTCTCTGTCATAGCTCCCACAAATGTGTTTCCGCCGTAATACTGTATGCAGTAATAATAATGCCTTTTCTCTGCATTCACCATAAACAGCCCAAGCAGTAGCAATATGCACCCTTCTGAGCTTCTACTGTCTAAATCTAAAGTCAATCTGAACTTTGATCCATTTTTTTACAGTTCCAAAATCAATCAGTCTTCCTGGAGTCTAATAAACTCCAGTCGCTCCACTAGAAGAAAAAAGCAATGGAAAATTAATCTATGGCGAGTCATTTGCAATGCACAACAATATCAATTTCGAGATCTACGGTGACGCAGATTCAAAGTTAATGACCATTGTGACCTCGGAAAGCAAAGCTATAACATTGCTGCCAAATTGTATTTGAGAGGCGATAGTATATTACTTGTGAAAACAGCTGTATGCTTCCATGCTTCCACCCTGTCATCTTTATGTGGCCTTTTATCTTCAGTAAAAGAATGTTTTATTCCATTGTTAAGCTCTGACACCCTTCACACATACGCACACACACGAACACACACACACACAGACACACACACACACACACCGTGAAAGGCAATGCATTCAGCTAAAAAGCAAAGTCATTATCCTCCAATGGTGACAGCACCGTTTGAAAATGACATTGGATTTTAATGTGGTGCAAGTCAATTTCAGCGTATGAAAGGACTTGTGGAAAGATAATGCAGGGCCAATTTACACTCAATTGAAATGTGTGTTTCCTTTTGAATCTGCCCCAATTCTATCGTGGCCCAATGAACAGCTCGAGCTGAATGTGGGATGTTGTGCAGAGAGAATATCCATTGCGCTGTTACAAAGCCATTCGAAGATCATGGCATAGACTAACTGGCCATCCGAGTATTGGACACTTCGCAAGGGTGAATCTATAAATGCGATATTCAGATTTCACAAACATAATTACGCCACGGTGGTTCAAAGGTTCCACCGTGTACAAGTTGGTTGTACATCTACCCAGCAATTTTAAGGGCATACATACAATCAAGTGCCAAAAATATTTAAAATACATTTATAAAATCAGACTGAGGGATGTGTTTACCAATGCAAATTTCAGTGCTTAAGGGTGTTTGCGTAGGTGTGTCTTATAAAAGCTGTCAGCTGCCTTTCTGAACTGCCTCTCTTTTCTGTCAGACACATTCTCAATATTCAAACCTAAATTACACCAAAGTCAGTTATCAAGACTCTTTGACTTGACTTATATAATAACAGGCTATTTCTACACAATACTTTTTGCTTCCCAGGGGATATCATTCATGGAAATTGATACTAACCCAGATGCCAAGGCCAATATGAAACGGTTAAGAATATTTGTGGTTCTGATAGCGAAGAAACTTCTTTCCCCAGAGGCTCATGTTTAGTTCAGATGCATGTTGAACAGCAAGCATTCAGATCTTTTTTCTTTTGTCTTTTCAGACTTCTGATCAACAGCAGAGACATCGTAGCCCGTCTCAGACCAGGTTGAAGCTCTTTGATATCTGAGCCGAGCTCATGGGGGCTCAACTAAGAGACCACCCACACTACAATGAGGCACAGACTCCTGAAGAAGGTAGAAGATTACAAATGACATACACTTTTGAAACTTTTGTCACTTTTGATCATGCCAGAGAATCAATGCACAGCGTAGTGCTTGACAGCCTCTTCCTTCTAATCAAGAGAAGAGAGAGTCACTCCTCCACCCAGTTCCCTTTCCTTCTCTCTACAGTCATCTATTTCTTTCCTTCCACCATGTCCTTGTTCAATCCCCAATCCTCTTTTGCTTTTCTTTTTAATGTCCCCCATCTGCTTCTCTCTGTAATGCTTCATATCAGACTTTTTCTTTGGGTCTCGTCCTTTCTGAAATGCATGTCCCCATTGCTAACACTATTTTCCTCATTATTACCATCTCCATTATCTCTGTCCTCTCTGTTCTGGCTCTCATTGTCCCCCAGTGATGCTGTGTGTTGAGCCAATGAGAGGCAGGGTAATTAATAATTACACAATAGACAAAAAACTACATTGGGAATGGAAAGTTATAATGAATCCCACCATTTTATTCACCTAGAGACCTTCCATCAGTTCTTGCGTGAATGGGAGAGATAAATTGGTTGTTTGATAGAGGTTATGGAATCAAATCAAAGCTCAGGACAGGATGTTACTAAGAATGAATTTTGGAATCTAATGCTTTAAAGGGATAATTCACTCTAAAAATTAAACCTCTGTAATCAGTGACTCACTTGCAGGTCATTCTAACCCCGTGAAACACCAAAGGGGAAGTTTAGCAGAATGTCTGAGCTATTCTTTTGCATTAAAAAAAAAGTGAATGAGGACTCTTCTATGATTCATAGCAATACGGTTTTCCATACTCACATACTCAAATTGATAAACAGTTAACAGTAGTGATGCACAAAAAATATTTGGTTGAAAAAAAAAAGACGTAATATATTTGGAGCGCCAAAGTTATTGACAGAGACAATGATCAAGTGCTTCTCAGTGCTTCTCTGACGACGATTGACAGTGGCAGTGTTTCGATTATCAGTGTCTTTTTTGTGTAACCAATGTATAATACAACAGGTATGACCAAAAATGATACTAAAGTTGAAAAATGTAAAATTTGTTTGGCTGAAATTTAGAGAGATGGCTCCTTGCCAAAAACTTTACTATGACTGGTTTAAAGGGTTAGTTTACCCAAAAATGTAATTTTCTGTCATTAAGTACTCACCCTCGTGTCGTCCCAAACCCATAAGACCTTCGTTTGACTTCGGAACACAAATTAAAATATTTTTTAATGAAATCCGAGGGAAATTAAAGTCATCGACTACTATAGTCAACTTGACTACAGTGGTTATGAAGTGGTTAATATTATGAAGCGACGAGAATACTTTTTGTGCGCAAAAACAAAACAAAAATAACGACTTCATTCAACAAAATCGTCTGTCCCGTCATACTGCTATGCTATTTTCATTGCAGAGCTTCAGTGTTTTCGTCCGAACGGCAGCTCAGTATTGGCCGGCCAATTCGGTTGTTAAGTCTGACATCACGCGGCAGCGTATAAACGGCCGTCGCGATGTTATTCTCAAGTGAAACGAGCCGGGGCTTGGACACAGAAAAGCAGACACTGAGCCAAAGTCCCCTTCAAGGAAAGGTGACCATATTTGCAATGCCTCCAGGCAGCTATTTTGGGCATCCAAGCCTCTGACGGCAGCTACAGTGACGCAATGATTTAATCAATCAGCGATTGGCTCTTTTACTTAGAAGGTGGGACATATTCCGCCATATTGCGCGTTGCAGTTTCTCCCATTCAGAACTAATAGGAGTGAACAGTCTTTCCATATCTATAGTCTTTGACTGAACCACCATTCAGACGTAAACACTGAAGCTCTGCAACGAAAAATAGCGTTGACGTTGACTATTTTAATCAATGTATTTAATAACTTTCTGAACCTCAAAAGGTGCAGTGTTGTTGCTGCCTATGTGTGGATCAGATACCCTCAGATTTCATCAAAAATATCTTAATTTGTGTTCTGAAGACAAACAAAGGTTTTACGGGTATGGAACGACATAAGGGTAAGTACCTAATCACCATAATCACCATTCACTTTCATTGTATGTATTGAATGCCTAATATCATATTTTGTGTTCACAGAAGAAAGGCATACAGGTTTCAAAAGACATGAAGGTATGTAAATTTTATGAAAATTATTTTATTAACTGCTCTTGTAGTACCGCTTCTGAACATTGAAATTAGATAATTGTATCTCCAGTTAGGTTCAGATAAGAGATCTGTAACATTTTTGGGGCTGACATGCATGCTAGTGCATGATGTAGGAGAGACTAATCATGAATTATACAGAAACATCTTTGTCATTACTGTCATCAATTACACCAGCTGTTCTCATGTTGGTGAGCAGTGACACCAGCCCCCCATTTGTACCTCTTCTCTCATATTTAAACAGTCACTTAACAGGGCGGCTAACATTCAAGGAGCATCATGTCCATGGTAACCTGTTATGTAGGTGTGTGTGTGTTTGTGCGTGTGCTCTCTGGCTGCCAGCTCGGTTAAGTGCCCAGCGGTGGCGTGGATGAGTGGTCAGGTGTGAAATTACAAACTCTGCCCAGAATCCCATCAGCTGTTAATGCACACCCACACAGAGCAAGCTGAACTACGCGCTCCATTCGCAGCTAAACCAATATAACGAATCAAACCCTAAAATACCAACAGCACTTCGTTCTGAGACCTGTATAGCAAGACCACAACAAACACAAATATGAGAAGCTGCGGGTAAAATGGGTAAAGCTGATACAGGATTGCATTTGAAACGCATTTATACATGGATAAATTACACTTGTTCAAACACACATCAGTTTGTGTATGTGACATGGTGTGGGCGAGGAAATCCTGCCTTCATATCATGTCAGAGCCCACATATCAAAATGAGCACACATGAACACTACCACAATGCAATTGCTTGAGGCAGGGTTGCCAGGTTTTCACAATAAAACCTGCCCAATTGCTGCTCAAAACTAGCCCAATTGTGTTTAGGCCTGTCACAATTATGAAATTTGGATGATTATTAATTGTTTGAAAAATAATTACGGTTATACAGATTAATTGCCAATTTTAGGGCTTTGATAATTAATTTTTTGTGTGCTTCATTCATTAAATAATTGTGAGATTACAGTTAACACCTTTAAATATTAAAGAAATGTATTAAATTCAGTAGGCTAAATAACTAAAACAAATCACAACAAACTGGCCAATCACAGAAAATGTAATTATATAGAGTATGAACTAATAATGGTCACTTTTTTATTTGTTAAACACAATCCAGAATCCAATAAATACACAATAATAATAATAAATTGTTATTCAGTAGCAAAAAGTAATTCTTGAAAAAAATCTTTGGTACAGAGTAATTTTATAAAATCTAAACATGTTAATAAAAACAAATTACTATTTGTATTCTTATAAAATACATGCATGTAGGCTATTCATATATTCAACAATTTTTATATTTATATATGAATGTAAATATTATTTATAATTAGCCCATATATATCCACACAAATAATATAAAATTAGAAGATGCTTATTTTAAATGTATTGTGCATATGATAGATACTAGGGCTGCACGATTTATCGCGATTAAATCGCACGCGATTTGGCAAAGGCTGCGATTATTAAATGCGCAGCTTGTCAGAGCTGTATGGCTCTGTGATCAGTAGTAAATGCTTCTCCATCTGAAAGCCAGGGGACGTTCTTGCGCAGAAACTCAAAATATGCCCTGCTGTAGAAGTAGATAACACGCGTCATATCACTGTAGCTGAATAAACAGAAGATATAAACGCTTTGATTGATTTAACATGGCTAATAAACACACCACTGCCTTATTAAGAAGCCACACCATCTCACAGAAGGATGCTCAACTGTCGTTATTAAGTGAGTCTGGAGTAAAAACATGTTATTAAATATTGTCTTTTGTTGGACAAGATGTTAATAAATGCTTCTCATGTCTGGAAAGATGTTTGACGTGTGTTGCTTTTTCAAATGTACATTATAAGCGACTCAAACTTGCAGTGCTTTCAGATGGATTAGCATTTGGAGCCATACTTCACTGACAAGCTGTGCATAAAAAAAAAAAAAGAAAATAAATTTCATAGCCGCACCAAGAATCATGTTTAAGCGATAGTCGTGTTTAAAGTTCAATGTTATTTTTCGTATCGTGCGAAAAATCGTGCAGCCCTAATAGATACGACAGAACAAAATAGGCTTTTAGTAAACTTACAGTGCGCAAAACCATGATTATATGAAACACTTCAAAACAGCGGCACAAGATTAAAAGACACACCAAAAAGATTTTGTTTTAACATGATTAAACATGATAAAAATTGCATTCCCAAGGGGTAAAATCTGCGTTTTTGGCAGGGTTCCCCTGGTAAAATTCGCATTCCAGTGGCTAAATATCATGTTATTTGGGGTCGCTTCAACCTGCGGAAATGAAAAACAATCCATGGCAACAGTGTTAAAGTAGCGGGAAAACCGCAGACCAGCAACACTGGTAAACTTTTTTTTTTTTCAACTTTGAGATAAAAAGTGAGGTGATGTGTAGCCACGTATGGTGTCCCATACTCAGAATTTGTGCTGCTGCATTTCACCCATCCAAGTGCACAACCATTTTTTGCTGCGGTGCCTGGGGAGCAATTGGGGGTTAGGTGCAAGGGCACCTCAGTTGTGAGTAATGATGAGAGAGTTAAAGAGAGCGCTGTTCATTCACTCCCCTCTACGTTTCCTGCCAGCACTGAGACTCGAACCCGCAACCTTCGGGTTACAAGTCCGACTCTTTAACCATTACAATAATATTTAATGTTGAAAAATAGTGTTAAAGTTAGCCAGAAAACACTTTTGCTCATATGTTTCCATAAAGCCACCAAAATGCACGTGATTACACTTTCCGTATATGTCAATAAGTACAATAAACTATAAAACTGACTATTGAAGATAACAGACACAAATAACACAAACAAATACTGCATATAAAACATCTAAAACACAAGTACAATGTTTTATTTATAAAAACATAACCTTAAAAATAACTTTGAAGTCCCAATTTGATAGATTTCATATTCTGAGTACCAGAGAACATCAAAAAACTCCCACACACACCTTCTGACATACAGAAATCTGCTATGTTGTCATCCTCACTTTAACCTTATTCTGTTCTATAAACAGTACCTCTTAACTCCAAACAGCAAAGGAAAGACCCCAGAGACACCAAAACAGAGAAGTGAAAAATAAGAAACAAGCGACAGAGGGGAAAAAAAGAAAAACAGAGCCAAAGTGTCTCGGTAAAGAACCACCGCAGCCCTGTGTTGTTCCATAAGAGATATTTCTTGCTGAATGCAAGACACAGCAAGTTGCAGAATTGCAGACACGTGTCAGAAAAATCATGCATCTAGAAGTAATGATGACATCAGGATATGAAAAGAGTGTCGGGGGCGTTTGCAACAATATTTCACTTCAGCACTGACAGTATCCGAGTTTAGACAGGGTTGCAGGGCACCAGAAATGATCACTATGCATACTCATATTTGACTCCGATCCAAGGTTTGCACACTCTGAGAAAACACACATACACACGTACACAAAGCATGACAATGAGCGAGGCTGTTCTGTTGTCACTCCATTTAGCAGGCAGATTCTCCATGCTGCTTTTCTGTCATGCTTTTCCAATGTTGTCACACAACGGTTACTGTACACTGCGCTGCTAACCATATGTAACTAAGACGTGTCAAATCGGACCCCCATGACTGTAACTCAAACCCACACCCACACAGATGAGCCACAGCTACGGGAAGAACATGGTGTTTGTGTGTGTGTGCTCGATTTTGGCATTTCTTGTCTTTTTCTCCAACTCCTTCTGTGGTTGGTTTTCATTCGAAGACCACTTTCACTGACAGCCCTATAAACAGGCTCCCACCCACAACCAAACAGCCACCCGCTCTCACACACACACACACACACACACACACCTCCTTTATATCCTCTCTCCATACCTCATTCATTTTTTCCACCCAAACATAGCCTCTCATTTTGTCGTTTCCAAATAGACACGCTGAATGGCTCTTTATCTCTCTTGTCATCTTACAGAAATTGGTGCTACACTTCTAACAAAGTCTATCATGACTTCATCACTGTCTCTTTGTATGTTTTTTAAGCAGACTGCTTCTTCAAAACTGAATTTTCGAATGATTTTTAAATCTTTCTACCCTCTCTGCAATTGCCCTTTTTTCCCCATCTTTATCTAGCTTTTTACACTCTCTCTTTTAGGTGTGACTACGTTCTTTTTCCACTTAGAAAAATTGTACCATAAGATGGCATCAGATGGAAATACTAAGGTACTTATGGTGCGATACATACCATGGAAATGAGTCAGAAATTAACCTTTTAGGAGCAACATTTTCCCCCAGGACTAATTTTCAGAGGCATTATTTACGTTATATTTAAATGTTTATGTAAAAGTGACTTATATTTCAAGTTATACATTTCTATCAGTTCATTCAATCCCTAGGAATCAAACCCATGACCTTGGCGCCACTAGTGCCATGCTCTTCTGCTTGTGCTATACTTCAACAGATTGTCTATTGGTGCTTTTCCACTGCTTTTCCGCTCGCTTTACTTTTCCACTGCAGTTTAGTACTGCTGCGAAGTAGGTGGTATTATAGACTGATCGTTACAATTGCGCCGCCTCTGCTGCCGTGGATCTGCTCCTCGGCTACCAATGAGAGGAACGACCTGCACCTCTTCTACTGACCATGATACAGACCATTTCTTTTTTTAAGTTGTGTGTGATGGTCATTTAAAGCATGTCGTTTAAAAAAGAACAAATGATACTGTGGTGGCTATTACTGACTATTTAAATCTAGCAGGTTTGGTTTCTCGTGTTCCAATGACGCTGGTAGTAACAATTCTCTCTGACGAATCAGTGATCTGCAGTGTTTACACATCACATTTTATTACCAATACGGCTCACTAGGAACCTCAACCAAGTTAGTACTATTTAACTGAACCACACCAAGCCATACCATGCAGAAAAGTGCCATGTGTATTGTCTATGTATTAACTGAATCAATTAAATAACATAAATGCATAATCTTGGGTTTAATGAAAAAAATGTAACATTAAACATCAAATACAAAAGTAACTGCAAACAATAAAGATATCACACAATAAACATTGTACTAAAATACATACTGTACACACACCAAGGCTGCATTTATTTAATTAAAAACTGTAAAAAAACCTAATATTGTGAAATAGAAATGTCACAAACTACCTTGTAACCAATCACGTCAATGTGCCGGCGGGCTTAAGCATACCATTAACAGCGAACTAGCAGGATAGTCTCGAGAAAAGCCAGGTTATCCCGGTATATTTTTCTGTTGATATGAAAAATCGTATAGATTTAGCAATATGGCAGGTGTATGATGTATATTACGATGTTCTGATGAACTATACGCCTTTCTCCACTGACATTTTGAGTTGTTCAAAGCATTTTTAAGGATACTGATTGTTAGAAAGCAGCTGTCTGTCTTCACATGGTGAACAAGAACATTGTTTGTGTAACATTAGCAACACATTATTAGCTGTTTGATAACATAGTCAAGCGAAAGGATAATCATATTAATTACCGTTATGTGTCCGATGTTGTAAAAAGAGATACCATTGTGCAGCGTTTACCTGAGTAAGTTGAGCGAGTTCATCTCAGAGCTGGCGTGAGTGAGTGGAGGCGGGGCTAATTTGCATGTCCATTGATCCACGTATACTAAATGAAGCAAGGGTGTAGAGTTACATTCAGTTCATTTTAAGGCATGAAGAAAACACTTTTCACAGTTAAAATACGTTTAAATATGTCATTTTGGTGATCAAAGATGAGTTTAGGGATAAAATTATTGACTGTAGGGGGACTTTAAAAACAGTAGTGTACTATGTACAATGGAAATAATGTTAGTATTACGTGTCTTTAATCTTATCCTTTAGTGTTCAGTTAATTTTCTCTATTGTTCCCTCTTTTTCTCCGTTATCTCCCCAATGTTTTCTTTTGTTGGTCTTTTCTCCCGCTGTCCTTTGTCACTTTGGTTTCTTGTGTCTCTCAGCCCCTCACCTCAAACAGTCTCAACAACAAGCAACAACATCTCCCTCTTACTAAAGTGGAATCTCACTTTCCATTTCTATGCTCTTTCTTTCTCTCAACTGGAATATGAGTTGTCCCTCTCTTCTCAGTAGTAGGTTAATGGGGTGTTGTAGATAGTTGGCTTGCCCTCTGGAGCATGACATCTCTTTCTCACACCTGGTTCTAGCACCCAGCAGCCCAATACTATAGACATGCTGCTAGTTTTCCGGCTGGTTGGGCAGGCCAGTACCCTCTGATCCTCAGTCCCCCCGGCCAGCACAAACATCCACAGCCCTCGTATATAGCTGACCACTAGTGCACCAGAACGTCATGGCTGAATAGCCTGAAGCTTTTGAGAGGATATTTGCCTCTAGCTTTGCGTGAACTGTTGAAGGAAAGTTCTGCAGGAGGTTGATTCGGGCATATAAATGTGTGAGTATAGTGTGCAATAGTTAATTGGGGTGTGTTTGGTGATATTTGTGTGTGCGAAAGAGAGCAAATGTTGTGTTTAGCCTTAGGTGCTTTTCTAGAAATGGATATAGCTGTATTGCTTTCATTGGTCGGCGTAGAGGGTAAGGTTAAGACTGTGGGCGTCATGACTGACAGATCCACATTTTATTTTACATAAAAATATTTCTTTGAAAGGCTCAAAGCTCGGATCAGGGGGAAATATCTGGTCCTTATGAACTGTGAAAAGAATTGAGAAAAAGCCAAAAGCGAAGTGTATTTACTTCTAGTAGCGCACAAACACCATTTTTCAGGAAAGGGAGACAGTGGCTGTGATCAGAGATGGTAGTCATGCAGAAAGTTATTTTCACAGGTTCATTTGTGTGATAAATCTTTCTCTTACACATGTGGGTTAGGTGAGAGTGGGTGATAAGACATAAGCCACTTCCATTACTGTGGAGCGTCCTTTGCTGTCTTTCAAGTTCACACTGAACTTTGTAGGACTAAAAAAGATCTATAGAGCAACAGGAACAATTTGTATGAACGTACGATAATGACTGCTGATTTGAAAATAAACCATTTTTGTAAATAATTCCATAATAGTTTGAACTGTATTAAAGGTTTTCAGTTCTGCTGCATCTACACTGAACAAAATTATAAACGCAACACTTTTGTTTTTGCCCCCATTTTTCATGAGCTGAACTCAAAGATCTAAGACTTTTTCTATGTACACAAAAGGCCTATTTCTCTCAAATATTGTTCACAAATCTGTCTAAATTTGTGTTAGTAAGCACTTCTCCTTTGCCGAGATAATCAATCCACCTCACAGGTGTGGCATATCAAGATGCTGATTAGACAGCATGATTATTGCACAGGTGTGCCTTAAGCTCGCCACAATAAAAGGCCACTAAAATGTGCAGTTTTATCACACAGCACAATGCCACAAATGTCGCAAGTTTTGAGGGAGCGTGCAATTGGAATGCTGACTGCAGGAATGTCCACCAGAGCTGTTGCCCATGAATTGAATGTTCATTTCTCTACCATAGGCCGTCTCCAAAGGCGTTTCAGAGAATTTGGCAGTACATCCAACCGGCCTCACAACCGCAGACCACATGTAACCACACCAGCCCAGGACCTCCACATCCAGCATCTTCACCTCCAAGATCGTCTGAGACCAGCCACCTGGACAGCTGCTGCAACAATCGGTTTGCATAACCAAAGAATTTCTGCACAAATGGTCAGAAACTCAGGGAAGCTCATCTGCATGCTCGTTGTCCTCATTGGGGTCTCGACCTGACTGCAGTTCGTCGTCGTAAACGACTTCAGTGGGCACATGCTCACATTCGATGGCGTCTGGCATTTTATTGATGGCATTTTTAATGCACAGAGATGCCGTGACGAGATCTTGAGGCCCATTGTTTTGCCATTCATCCACGACCATCACCTCATGTTGCAGCATGATAATGCATGGCCCCATGTTGCAAGGATCTGTACACAATTCCTGGAAGCTGAAAGCATCCCAGTTCTTGCATGGCCAGCATACTCACCGGACATGTCACTCATTGAGCATGTATGGGATGCTCTGGATCGGTGTATACGAAAGCGTGTTCCAGTTCCTGCCAATATCCAGCAACTTCGCACTGCCATTGAAGAGGAGTGGACCAACATTCCACAGGCCACAATCAACAACATGATCAACTCTATGCAAAGGAGATTGCACTGCGTGAAGCAAATGGTGGTCACACCAGATACTGACTGGTTTTCTGACCCCCCCGGACTCGCCTATACTTTTACCAGCATGAAAATTCAGCAATTGAAAATGAAAATTCTGTCATCATTTACTCACCTTCAAGTAGTTCCAAACTTGTATGGATTTCTTTGCTCTGCTGAACACAAAGAAAGATATTTGGAAGAATGTCAGTAAACAGATCTCGCCCCCCATTGACTACCACAGTATTTATTTTTCCTACTCTGGTAGTCAATGGGGGGCGAGATCTGTTTGGTTACTGACCAAATATCTTCCTTTGTGCTCAGCAAATTCATACAGGTTTGGAACGATTTGAGGGTGAGTAAATGATGACAGAATTTACATTTTTGGGTGAATTATCCCTTTAACTTCAACACTTACTCCATCCATCCCGTCCCTGTCCCTTGCAAAGCTTTCTAGAAGTCCCTTGCAGTTTCAGCAATGCTAGACATATTTTAAATCACTATTGCAGTAAATTAAATAAACGACATAATTAAATAAACAGATGATGTAGAGTTAAAAATAATAATCAAATCACCATCTGCATCCTCAAAGTCATTTCAATTGATGTACATCCATTTAGAGCGAACAGAAATTATGTAGTTATAACGCAGATGAAATAGCCCTCATCTTCTGGTGAGATTGATTTTATTATTATTTTTATGTTTGTGGTCCCAGAGACCCCGATGATGTACTATAAAAACAACAATAATTGTAATTTTGAAAATAAACCTCTTATTTTCCCTGCAAAACCATTTAATAGGTTCCACTGACCTAGTCAAATAGGCAGATGCTATTGAAGATTTCTCCTTTTTATCACAAAGCAGTCTGGCACTTTTCAGAAATGTCACTGGTAAAATGAAGCATTTATCTATCTTGTATTTTGAGTGCAGTCACTCTAAGGGACAGTCTAAATTTAACATGATAGTGATTTTGCGCTGAAAAAAAAAAAAAAAAACCCAGTTCTGCTGGAGCTGTGGTTGTTTCAGTCTTTGATAGTTAATGCAATGTTCTCACAAAAGAGCTCTCTCTCTCTCTCTCTCTCTCCACATGCACACACACACACAGACAGACAGAAGCTGTCCCTTACCACCCGACTCGGCCATTATGAGGTCATCCGAGGCACAGAATCAATTTTCCCTCATTATGATTCCCATGTAAATGGGTCGTCACAGAGACGTGAAGTAGGACGTCTCTCTCTCTCTCTCTCTCTCTCTCTGTGTGTGTGCAAGTGTGTGTGTGTGCATAATATGCCTTACGGTTTTCTGTCTCTAGAATAAAAGGGCAACTGGTGCGATGATGAGGCGAGGCGTGGAATTTCATATATTTGAGGGTCGAAAAAACAGACACAAAACAAACAAAAATGCACAAATAAGGAGAAAGATACAAGTTCATACACTATATAAAACTAGCTGTGGTTCAACCACTGTGTGCGTGAGAGAAGTGAGAGACTGCTAAAATGTCACTTGGCAAGTCGAGTAGGTGTGAAACGATCACTGTGCTTCGACCATTAGCACCTCTGCTTGTCACTTTCACACACATACACTCACGGGAACATACACAGGGGCAAACAGTCACCAGAAGGATATAACAGCTACTTGAGGGGTCACAAATATAAATCCTGAGATTGAGATGTCATCTTTCTGCCTTAAGGCACTTTGAGAGTCAGTTCTTCTTTGTAATATTAATGACTGCAGTGTGATTAAACATGTTTGTTATGAGGGAGATATTTTCCTTTCATATTTGTTTGTTTTAGCTGTCATATGTTGCTTAAAAAGATGTCATAATTGTTCAAACAGCATAAAAACTAGCAAAAATACCCTTTTATATTCTCCTTTTATACTGACATGAAGAGTGACAGAATATTGATTTAACAGTACAAATGTTATTAATGATATGTTTTTGGATATTGATATTCAAGACAAATTTTACTCATAATACCCTGAAGTCATGACTTCTAGGTTTTATAATTAATTATAAATACTTTAAAAAAAAAAAGATATTTCACTCTAAAAGCATACAGAATGAAGTGTAGTGCCCTCTAGAAGGGACATGTCACTAAAGAAATGTGAAGTCATTTGTTTTCAATGAGAGTTTGCGATGACAGGATGTGCGTCAAGCGATGTGACAAAATGTAACAATGCAAATGCAGAACGATGCGGAAACTACCAATAAAAGCAAAGGCATTGAAGCTCACAGGATTGCGTGATGATGGAAGAGAAGTTAATGAGCTTTTATATCTCTGCCCACATACAGTATTACATAAAAAATTATGAATGCATGAAAAACAGGGTAAGAAATTGTCATCATTCTGAATAGGCTTGATTCATGCATTGATAACTGTTCATCACATTTATAATATGATGCATTATGCACTGCTATAATTTATATCCAAATGCTTTCCTCTGCAGAATATTAATTAAAATTCCTTGTCAAAACAGACATCTTATTTTTACCTGTAATACATCCATTTGATTGTATTTTCAAAATCTACACTGTAAAAAAGAACTGCTGGTTTAACTTAAAATAGTAAGTTACCTTGGTTGCCTTAAAATTATGAGTTCATCAAAATTGAATTGGAGTCAATACAATGAAGGTGATTGGTTTAATCAACAGAAACTCAAAACATTATGTTATCTGAACCACATTAATTATAAGTTGATTTGACAAAAGAAAGAATGTTGTGATAAATTATGAAAATAATTTATTACAGTGCACTGTAAACCCGAATAAGTTGGGCTAACTCAACAAATTTGAGGTAATAAGTTACATCAATTTTTTTTTTAGTTATGATGTTCCCAATTTTAAGTAAGCAGAACTATCAAGTTTTGAGTTTGTACTCATGCATGATAATTGCTCCTAACTTGAAGTACTGAGTTAGCTAACTTGTATATTTTGATTGCAATTAACACAAAATATTTAATTAACTTTTTTTATTTGCAAATCAAATGAGTTCTTTATTTCACTGTAAACCCTAATAGGAAAATTCAGAAAATGCCAATTTGCAAATTTTCTAACATGTTAACAATAGCATGGTATAACACTTACTGAATGAGTACAGCAACTTAAAACATGTAACTGCTCTCAAACCAAGCAGCATGCACCACTTGTCACCATGATGCTAACTCTCCAAAAACCCATATTAACAGAAACTCTTCTAAATTAGCATAACAAAATGTGAATCACTGCTAAATCTAGCAAAAAAAAAAACATTATATAACACTTTATTTTAGCATTTACTCTTTCTTTTCGAGTGCCATGGGAAAAGCGTGCTGGGAAATATAAATCCCAGCCCAGTTTGGTTAAACTTAACAGTCTAAATTAAACTAAATGAGTTTATACAACTCAAAACAATGAAACAGTTCAGTTTACTTGAAATATGTCAGTTCTGTGAACTCAAAAGTAAAAAAGAAAGTTCTAAATACTCATAACAGTAAATTTAACTGAACTAATTTGTTCAATTTAGGTTTGTTAAGTTTGTATTTTGAGCATTAGGGTTTACAGTGTGTATGGCCATCTGCACAGCCCACAAATAGGGTGTATCTAGCAAGAAAAGAGCTTCCTAGAGACCAACATTACACTGACCTAGTGACCTCCAGCACTGAAATCAGTGTGAATGGGTCATAATATTCAGAGCTATAACAACAATAAAGGTGTTCAATGTAAATCAAAACACTGAGCAAAAATTAGAACCGACGACCACAAAGTCCTCCATAAACAGACTATAATCTGTCTATAGGCGTCCTTCAGGGTCATTAGGCGATGGCCTTTTAAACAAATGCAATGACTCAACCTCATCCTCCGAAGAGGAGACTAATGCATCTCTTTATATAGACTGAGTCCATAATTCACGAGCTGCTATAACATTATTATCTGCTTTGTCTTGTCAAAATGAGTGGAGTTAAATATCTGCTATAGCAGTCATTAGTTTAAAACCCATTTACCTTCTTCTCCCCCTCTCTGCTCTGAGATATGATAAAGCCCCAATTAATAATTCAGCCTAATTAAACACTCATATTTAAAGAGGGCTAGGTCGCCGTATGCTTACTAGCTATTAATTGTTTCTGGCAGAGCCGCATTAGTATTCATATTTCTCGGTCTCACATATCTATTTTATTTCAGGCAGATGAGGTACAGACTACAGGTCGACACTGTTGCACGCTGACGAATAAAGGACCTGCGACTAAAATAGATAATTGTGTTTATGATAAATAGATGCAGCATGGTTACACAGCAGCAAAAGTCAAAGGCAAGCGTGCCTCAGTCTTTGCACCTGACAACTGCACTTACGGCTCAGGAACAGAACGCTACGCTAAGGTGACATTTGCTTGTGACTAATACTTTATGTGTGAAAGAGGTAATAACAGCCTGCTTGACTTTTGGTTAAGCTAATTTACTCATATAAAATAGCAAGTCATATTTTATGGACACCTTAATGTGATAGAATATTGTAACGTAATAGAACGAATGTACAATGTATTGCATTTTTCACAAGGTACGAAGTGAACTGTTTCTGCATGTTAGCTAACCGAATCAGGGAGAGCAGCCATGATCACAATGATAGTACATTAAATTACCTTTCCTATCAAGATCTTGCTTCTTTTAACCCCTTAGCATTCCCTTAAAATGTGCCTAAAATGCCTAAAAAAGGCATACCCGAAGTATATTGCATGCTGTTCTTGAACCATTTGGAGTATATGCATGGGTTTGGTCTCTTTTGAAAGGTATGTGTACCACGGGTGGTACAGTGGAACACAGGGTTAATGACCTCACAAAACCGGACCTTTGAGGCTACCTTTTACGTTAATGTTTTCACATTTGGCTCCTAAACTCTGGAATAGCCATCCTGATAATGTACGGGGCTCAGACTCGCTCACCCAGTTTAAATCTAGATTAAAGATGCATCTCTTTAGCCAAGCATTCACATAATGCATCTCATATCAGATCAATTGCACATCACTATCTTTGCTTAATGTTATGAACAGCAGCTACGCTAATTATTCTCCATTTGCTTTTCCGTTTTACTGACTAGAGAGTACATCAGCTACAGTTTGGATCCATCCTCTTAAGAAGACCACAGATGACCAACACCTTTAAAGAGACAGCGCCAACTCCTGCGAGGACTTCAGAAGACGCAACATCTGGATCAACACGCACATTCCCAAATTTCTATATATCCTAATTATTGTTAACATATAATTCATTTTTCCAGGAGCTCATTGCTTCTACCTTCAATTAAATTGCTAACAGTGATTGTAAATAAATTGCCTAAATTATTACATTATTAGCTAACTGCATTCTCTAAATTGTAATGATGACATGCACTCTCTGTAAAGCTGCTTTGAAACTATATGTATTGTGAAAAGCGCTATACAAATAAATGTGAACTGAATTGAATTGAATTTAATTAAATGTTGACAAAATTCACTTTAAAGCAGATATATACACTACAGTTCAAAAGTTTTTTTTTTTTTTAAAGACTTTGAAAAAAAGCATTTTATGCTCATTAAAGCTGTGAGAACAGAATTGTGGATATTGTTAAATATAATCAATATAATACAATTTTTAAATTTACTGAATATATTTTAAAATTTAATATATTCCTGTGATGGCAAAGCTGAATTTCCAGCAGCCGTTACTCCAGTCTTCAGTGTCACATGATCCTTCAAAAATCATTCTAATATGCTGATTTGGTGTTCATTTGCTTAATATTTTTGTGGAAACCATGATACTTTTTTTTTCTTTTTTTTTTCTTTGATGAATAGAAAGTTTTTTTTTTTTTTTATGTTGTTGTTTAACCCAATCTTCCTGTTTTAATGAAAACAGGGATAAATAAATCACATGGTTCTGCACATTCACATACACACTGAGAATGTAAAACTGTAGCAAAACAAGCTAAAATTAAACACATTTTAACATGTTTTTAAATCTCACACTGATTTTGAGCACCCCTGAACAGCCATACAAACACGTTACCTATATGAGATTCTGCAAAGAATCTTTGGCTCTGGTACAAATCCAAAAACATCCCCAATAATCTGGATGCAGCAGATGTCAAGTACTTGATCCGACAGGGAGGAAAAAAACAAAAAAACAAAACACAATAAGGAACAAGAATGAGGATGAATAAGTATAGAAACAAAGTGTTGGCATGTGTTAGGGTGTGTGTTTGGCATTTGGCAGCTATAGACCCCATTAGCGGCAGGTCAGGCTAGGTAAAACACAGCCCAGCTGTCAGGGAAAGAGACAGAGAGACACAGAAAGTGATGTGTTTATAGGAACAGATTGACCAGATGTTACACCTGTCTGTCTGTCTAGCCTCTGTGACCACTGTCAAGCCACCTCTGCCATAACGAGCAAATGTCTTGTATGTGCGTGAGAGGGTTTGTATGTGTGTTTATTCATTATTCATTTTGTTTTTGCTATCCCTGCCCTGAGAAGCCTGGATGTAACGGTGCAATGATGTGATCAGCATTTTCATTCTCTATCGATCACAGCACACCAGCAATGCTCTGTAGGCCTACATCTACATCCCCAACCCCCCCCCCCCCCCCCCCCCCCCCCCCCCCCCCCCCTCCCTCTCTCTCTTCTGTCTCACCCAGTCTGATTTTTATTTCATAAATGGATAGATTTGGTTTAGGATAACACTTCAGTTGCAAGATTGCCACTGCTTCTGACGGCCCAGCTCTCTTTAATCTTCTGTATGAAGTTAATTTTGGTGCTACAATAACTTATTGAACTTAAGAGGACATTACACACCTTTCATTTCACTTCAAGGAACTGTTTACCCAAAAATGAAAATGCTGTCATCTGTTATTCACCCTCATGTTGTTTTAAACCTTCTCACGTTCTTTCTTTCATGGAGCAAAAAAGGAGAAAACATCAAAACATCTTCAGATGACTTGAAACAGACCATAAGTTGTATGGACCAGTTCTATGCTTTTGCTGTTGTTTTGCTATATATATATATATATATATATATATATACACACACAAACAGACTCTATTTTATATAGTTAATTCAAACATTTCAATAAAGAACTGAACAATTGAACATTTGTTTGCCTAATGAGTGTGAACAGACCTTAAATTGCAGTGCTCTAGACATTCCTAATGCATCTCCAGAGATCAAACACGCATCAGTTTGGGTACCAACGCACTACATGCACGACAGCTGCTATCTTGTTCATATATCAAACTGTTGTTTTGGTGTAGGAATATTTAGCCATAAAATGACTGCAATATGTCAAACTCATCCTTGTTTGAATGAACATGTGTGGAAACAACAGAGGAACACCACATCTAAGTCAGCACTGCTGATTCTACCAACAGATAAATGGATTCTCAGATGTGGCTCCAACATTACCACATCTGCTCCTAACAGGACCACAGAGTTTCTTCTGAACGCTCTGTACTTGTCCAAGAACAGAAATAACAACGTTATCTATTTCTCTGCCAGACTACACATCTTTCATTGACATTATTGTAATATCAGACACCTAAAAGCATTGGAACTTGCCCATTGCTGCTGCAGCTATTTTGTTTCCCAACATCACAATACATGGGCTTTTATTTCTTGCCTGAATATCTTAATTATCACTGAAATGCCAACGGCAACAGTTTTAACCAAAGATCATGAACCTGTATCGGGAAAGTCAAAACATCATCAATAATTCCAAGGGCAAAGCAGGCTCTCACTGTATTATTCCATAGAAAGAACCATCGCTTTTATACACACTTCATATGTTGCACCGCAAGAATGTGAATCTGACATAAAGATAGATGTGCTGAGTATGAAATGCAAGAATAAACCCTATTTGCATGGTGGGAGCATGTGTAAAATGTTCAAGAACTGAAAGTGGTATTTCAACTGGAAAATGACAGAGCTTTTGGTTTGTGATTTGTAATAGAACAGATGTTCTGCAAATTGCACAGTTCATCAGCTGGCTGCGAAGACGGAAATGATTGGCGTTAGCATTGTGCTAGTTGAAGGGTGTTTATTGCAATTTCTGGCGCTGTTAACTTTGTGACACCATGAAGTGACATCAGAGCACATAAGGCAATCGACGGGTCGCCAAGGCCGGTTAAACAAATGTTAATGGTGTTTACCGGCATTGAATAGAGAGGAAATGTAGCTAATATGTTTAAATTGGAGAATCCATATGATGGGTTTGATGAGCAATGTGACAAGTGTTTTGAAGTCTGAAGCACTCCTCACAGCACCATGTAGAGAGTCACTCGGTGTGGGCAGTATGTGTGTGTGTGTGCATGCGTTTGACTCGTTGGAAGTCTTATGAGGCTGAGAAGTTTGTTTATGAAAAAAGCAATTTCTCTGCTGACAGCATGACTTTAACACTCTCCTGAAAGTACAACTTTCACTTTCACTTCACGAATCGCATTTATGCTCTCAAAGACAAAGGGAGAAAAAAAATGGAACAAAGAAATAGATCCTTATTGAATATATGGATTTGTGGCTGTCTTATCTTTAGATGAAAGCTAGAAAGTAGTGACATGGAAATCCAGATACGTGGGCTGCAGTGTAAAGAAATGTGGGGCATGTTTGGATTGCATTAGCAGAGATTAGTTGCCCCTTCCCTCGTCAGTCAAACATACTGAATAACTTTCAGTGTATTTTAACCATTTCCATTGTGAATTTTGTTTTGAAATGCTGTAAACTAAAGATCCACACACATTTCAAGTGCTTTCAATGCTCATCTTGATGTTGTAAATGACAAAAAAGCCAGATATTTTAAGTACTGTAGAAACACAGAATTCACACAGTTGTATAATACTTGGAGAAATATATGAAATTCTGTAAACTAAAAATCCACACACATTTCAAGTGCTTTCAACACTCATCTTGATGTCATAAATGACAAAGCAGCCAGATAATTTACTAAGTACTTGTAGACACGCAGAATTCACACAGTTGTATAATAGTTGGAGAAATATATCATTACCTTTCATCTCAGTAACAAATGCACAATATACTAAACTTCAGAATTATTGGCACTGTTGGTAAATGAGCAAAGGCAGCTGTGAAAATAAATCCGCATTTTTTTTTTTTTAAATCCTTTTGATCTTCTATTAAACAATTTCACAAAATTTCTCTGAAGTATATTCCCATTCATATTTACATTTTATTTTTATTTTTATTTTTGTCTTTTTTTTTTTTTTTTTTAAGCACACCAGAGTGACTAGGAGCATGAAATTGTCCAGCCAGGACTTCCTGTTCCAGAGAAGTATAAATATGAGGAAACACAAAGACCAAATTCCATTAATCATTCACCACAATGAGTAAAACCAAAGAATATAGTTCTGATGTGCAGCAAAAGATTGCTGCGCTTCACAAAATAGAAAGTGGCTGTAAGAAAATAGCTAAACAAACAGCACCTACATCACCACAAGATGTTTGGGAGGGTTTCAAAAAAATCCTCTGCTCTCATCCAAAAACAAACTCCGGCATATTCAGTTGTCAGACATGACTGGAACTTCAAATGGGACCGGCTTCTATGGTTAGATGAAACTAAAAAAAAAAAAAAAAAAAAATACTTTTTGGCAGCAAACCCACCAGTTGGGTTTGGTGCAAACAGGGATGAAAAAGTATCCCATGTCCACGTTTAAACTGCTGTATCTTTAATGTTGTGGGCATATATTTTTTTTGGGTGGAAGTCCTAGACATCTTGTTCACATACATGGTATCATGGATTCTAGCAAATACCAACAGATATACAGAAATACCAACAGAAATGCAAAAAAAAAAAAAAAAAAAAAATCAAAACATGACTACCTCTGCTAGAAATCTTATAACAGGCCGTAGTTGGATCTTCCATCAGGACAATGATCCAAAACAAACATCAAAATAAACACAAAAATGGGTCCATGAGCAAAAAATTAAGCTTCTGCCATGGCCATCCCAATCCCCTGACCTGACCTGAAAGAAAATTAGCGGAGTAAACTAAAGAGAAGAAGCACCAACATGGAGCTGGGAATCTGAAGAATGGGAATCTGGAGAGATGGTCTCTGATGTCTCGTCAGGTGTTCTCCAAACTCATCAGGCATTATAGAAGACAAACTCAGAGCTGTTATCTTGGGAAAAGTATGTTGCAATAACTGGGTGCCAATAATTGTGGCCAATGTGAACTAGAGAAAATCATTTATTTCATAATGAGTTTGATGATGAGAATGATGTTCCTATTACCCTCATTTAAATTTAGATTATCTGTCATCTAACACTCACTTAAAGTTAAAATATGATATTTAAAAATCATCAAAAATATAAATAATTAAATAACATTGTTAAATGCAATCTTTAGCAAATCTCAAAATGAATATTTATATTTTATTCTGTACATTATAATGATGTCTAAATTCACATTTTAGCATTTAAAATGTTAAAATTTATTTTTTACTGTTTTGTTTTTCATTTATTTAGACAAAATATAATTTTAAAATTAGCCATTATTATTATTCTGATTTCAAAAATTAGCAGACAATGAAAAATAAGTGAATTACATGGCTTTCAAAGCACTTTAAAAGGATCACTGGAAAAGCATTATTATTAAAAAATAGGACATGTTTCCTCAGTAACCAGCTGAACCTGACCCCTTGCATAAATTTAGAAATAACCTACTGTCCTTTATCCTGCTCATGTTAGTTTATACAGCGCTGAGGTGTGATGAAGTCTGACATGAGAGTGTTTTTTATACATCTTGTCATTAGGCCCCTTTCCCCTGATCTAGACTCAGACCCCTGGGTCGAGCCCTTTAATGTCACCATCTTGACAAGAAAAGGTCAAGGTTCATCATAATATCTTTTTCCATTTTTATGAAAAATTAAAATCAAGATCAATGGGTGTGAAAAAAAAGGAGTTAAACAATACAAAAAAAAAAAAAAAAAAAAAAGAAAGAAAAAGACAATCTCTGAATTTATTTGAAGCTTCAAAAAGCCAGAATCCCTTATGGTTTGTTCCAGCTGTAGTCGGCAAAGCACCGTGTCACAGAGGTTACAGCGCATATGAGGCCCCGGGGCCAAACAGATGTGGGAAAGGACATGTTTCGATTGTTTTTCTCTGACCTGTTATGATTCAGAGCCGCAAGCTATCACTCTTCAGCTAGTATTTATTTTTCCATTTCATTTTTTAACTGCCTTTGCTTGCTCCCTGCGGTAATTAAGATAAAATTATCTGAAGTATGGCTGATTGTGTGCTGCTCGCTCTTTTTCCCTCTCTCTCTCTGTTTATAGATTAGGGGAAAATACAGTTAAGATCAATGCCAAAGAGAAAATTACAAATCTATACAAGCTCTTGCCGAGAGAAATGCGAAGACAAACAAGCCATGTCTTATGGGAAAAACAAAACTGATCTTGGTAAAGTGACGCTCAGCAACAAAACTCTTCTGTCATGGACTGTATTGTGTAATAATGCTACATAAAAGAGATCTTATCACACAATTTTTTGTTAATAATTTTGTTTTTGTTAAAGGGTAGTTCATCCAAAAAATCTTTCTTCTCTGTGTTTCACAAAAGAAAGAAATGGTTAAAGATTTGGAATGACATGAGGGTGAGAAAATTATGATAGAATCTTAATTTTTGGATAAACTATCCCTATCCCTAGTTTTTTTTTTTTTTTTTTACTATTTTTCTCAAAATGTTTTCTTTGTTGTTATTCAAGAAAAAGATACTTGAACGAATGTGACAAAATTATTAAAAGCATGTTATTAGGGTAAGCTGTCATAATGGAAACTGCCATTAAACAGTTTATTCCCAGCTAACAAAAATAAGCTCCAAGAACAATTTGCCAATGTTCCCATTTAGTTATGGAAACTTTATTTCTTAATGTTCTCTGAATGTTCAAAACTTCCATTTTTTTTAATCATTTCAGTGAAACAGCTCAAACAACAACAAAATGTAGGGCAGGACTTGATTTTGTCCATCGGAAATTGAATGGATAGTTGGATCTTTGTTGTTTGATGTTGCTGCAATCACACGTGAGTGACAGGTTGTGCCACCACTGTGCCAGTAAACATGTCATCAGAAAAAAGATTGTAAAAATAATTTATTAAACATCACTTATAATTACTGACATCTATTCCTTATGACAACTAGCTCCGGTTTCCTCTGCAACACAGACCACGAAAAAAAGAAACAAATCCAGTCTATGATTTCTTCTTCTTTGTATATAAGAACTTGCATTCAGAGGCTGAAAGAAAGGGAAGGATGAATGAATGGATGTATAAATGTTCCCCTGGAGTCAGACAAATAAAGACAAGTGGCCAAATGAGCTAAGCCTGGCGGAGGCCCCAGGAGGCGCTTGACATGTCAGCTGTGATTTGGTGAGGGGTGGGCTGGAGGGAGAGGGCGGAGGGAAAGATGAGGAGAGGTAGATGGAAGAAGAGAGGGATGTGAGAGCCCTGTCGACTCAAATAGCACCAACCCCGGCGAGGTTTGGGCCACTGCCCGTTTGAGGTTGAGTGGGTCTGGCTGCTGCCAGCCCTTGACACACACATACCCGTGCGCATACATGCACGGACGGACATCTGCACAGTCGCATACAGACACACTAAATATATAATTTGCAAGGGAGACAGGAACTGAGACACTGCCAAAATAAAAAAAAAAAAAAAACTTATTTAATCACTATTTTTGTTTTGTTTAAGATAAGATAAACTGAGAAGAAAAACTGCATAAGATATTAAATACAGAAATAAAGTTTTATTTTTCTCACTTTTTGGCATTTTTTGGCAATTTAGTGAGATTTTTAACATTTAAGAATAAAAAAAATTGTCTGTTTGGCAAAAAAAAATTAAATTTGAAACTTTTTTTTGAAAACAAGATTTAATATTTTAGCATCATATTTTAGCAAATTTTTGCATCACATTTGTTTTAAAGATATTTTTACAGGAAAACAAGACAAGTGCACCCAAGGCTCTGGTAAGTAAATAAGTAAGTAAGTGACAGACAGACGAGCATTAAACATATCCCCATCATCGAAATAAATACAATCATATGTAAAAATCCACATTCATACATACACAGGGCTTGACATTAACAATTTCGCTCAACAGCAACTGTGGCTAGTGTTTTTTTCAACGTTTTTGATATCGATATGGGGAAAAACTGCCATATAGATATTTTTAATATTATCTCATAATTTGGCAGCAGGTATATTAGGCTGCTGTCACTTTAAGACCTGACACATGGATCCATTATAGTGCTCAAATACTTTTTCTTTCTCAACTGTTTACGTTCACTGTGTTTACGTGAATACTTGCCAAGACGGGCATTTTGACATTATTTTGTGTGTATTTGACTGTTCAAGTGCAATAAGCAGCGAAAAACAACTTAATTTACTACTGAGATGTGGCTTTATGTGCGTGCACTTTGGGTGAGAGCACAAAATTAGCAGGAATGAGTAACATTTTTTTAAATTCAAGCGCTGTAACACCAACAATATTCATCCAGAGCAAATGAAACGAGGGGAGGCAAGTTGTGTGTCAACTTGTTAACAGAGAGATCATGAGAGAGAGCAATAAAATATATCTATTCTGCAGAAAATGAGTATTGGAAGTGCTTCATGTATTTCAGTATTAGTATCAAAGAATCAATATATATATATATATATATATATATATATATATATATATATATATATATATATATATATATATATCATGCAAAAAAATCCAGAGGAGGAAAATGTTTATCTTACTCTTTAAAATGCATACAACATGTTTCGCCCGAAGGGAATCATGTAATGTCACAGGAAACTAATTCATGCCGGATGGGCTGAGGCATCTGCTGCATGTATATAGTATCTCATTCAAAAGATGTGCGGTTGTAATCAGCAAGTTATCACTATTGATTTGCGAGGAGTGAAATTAGAGAGAGTCTTTTGAAGCTGTGGGCTGTCAGAGGCTGACCTCGGTCTGTGCACTCCTTCACCTCCACGTTCTAATCCGCCTCAGAGACCAACCGTCTGCTTGTGTCAAACCTACGCACCATCAGTCTGACAGCAAGACGAGAGAGAAGAAGGAGACAAAGGAAGAGAGAGAGAGAAAGGGAGATAGCTAACATCAGCACCGCTCAACACTAACTGAAGCAGCCAGAGCCAAACCTGCTCTTTAGCTAGAGTTAAAATTTGAAAAGCCGTCTTTCTCTCCGAGTGTAATGTATTGTTACAGTTCGGCCCCTCAGTTTACCCAGACGAGGATGTAGAAAGTTTGCTGAGAGATGAGTGTGTGCTAGATAAACAAGAGGGAGGAAGGCAATTAAAATTCAAGCCCCGTTAGTCCTGTCATAAACACACAGTGTGATGTGCGGAAACAGGGCCAAGCCCTGAGTGTGTTTTATTTAAGTGTTTGTGTGTAAAGGAGCCAACAGTGGTTTGATGTCTCAATTGGCTTCCACCACCTCCTCCCTCACCCGTACGATCCCGTATCTCAGTGTGTGTGTGTGTGTGTTTTAATATTATGCATACAGTGAAGCACTTTTACCCCTTTAGCTCCCAACTAGCCTCTTTTTGTATTTACTTATTTACACGTCTGTAGCTCTCGGCTCTCTCTACCTCCCCCTATAGCTCACAGTTAAATATTTACAGAATTTCTCCATCTCTGAGGACTGGCCCACTCCAGCTGTGACAGGCACAAGCCTCTGACAGTAATGGAATGAGAGCGTGCATTTAGAAAACACATCGAGACACTTAGATGTTCAACGAGGCCGAATCACGACACCAAGGCTAATGTCGGCTAGTCAACAATGCCGGTTGTTTCGCTGTCACACGACCAACCTGGTCCACCCTGATTTTAGTTACAGACACTAATGTGGCCTTGTGGATGCTATGGGAAAAAAACAATAAACAAAAAAGATGCACTAAATGAATGGGACCATTTATTTTGCTTTTATCTTGGCATTTAATTTTTGTCCTTGAAAGCTTTCGGTGTACCATTATATAGTAGGACATTCATCGTTTGAAAGGAAAGTATGCACTGCTACATGGTTACATTTGTAAATCTAAGTGTGTGTGATGTTGGGAGAGCACATTAGTGTCCCTTATAGCACTGAGTGGAATGTCAAACTAAAACATTTTTGGAATGCAGGGTGACGTTTCGTGCAGAGACACTGTCCCAGTTCATGCAAATAAATTCATGAATATTTAAAAGCAATGCAAATGAGAATGCATGACAAACAAGGCTTTTAGTTGGAAATTTAATTTTATGTGTACTTGCTTGCAAATGAGTTTACTTTCTCGCTCGTTCTCTTCCTGTCTTTCTCTCTTTATAATTTCTCTCATTTTTAGAGACTATTCTGACTGCTGTTTTGAATTCAAGCTGTTTTAAAATGCCAATGAAACAGCATACCTAACCTGAATTCCACATACACTGCAGCATGAACTTTTTTAACTTAATTAATTTATGGTAAAACCCCCGCATCTATGGTTAAGAATACAGTGACAGCATGTCAGGCAATATGGGATGTACTTTTTTAGCTGTTTAATACACCACCAGGGTTAACTCTATAATATAAAGCTATATAACAATACATACTGGCACTTAGAAGTTTGGGGTCAGTAAAATATTTTATGTTTTCAAAGCAAAAATACAGTAAAAACAACACATTTGTGCATACAATCGGTCATCATGATTCACTTTTATTTATGATTCACAATTAGTTTTGTACGAAAATTTATTCTAAATGTACAAAATAAAAAAATAAAAAATGCTGATTTAGTTCTCAAGAAACATTTCTTATTTTTATCAGTGTTGACTGTTGTGCTGCTCAATATTTTTGTGGAAATGCTGTTCAAAATAAAAGCATTTATTTGAAATAGAAATCTTTTGTAACATTATTAATGTCTTTACTGTCGCTTTTGATCAATTTAAGGCATCCTTGCTGAATAGAAGTATTAATTAAAGGGTTAGTTCACCCAAAAATTAAAATAATGTGATTTATTACTCACTATCGTGTAAACGAGGCTTCATTTACATGATCCGAACCACTGATTCGAAACAAAAGATTTGTAAAGCTTTGAATATTTTAAATACGTCTTTAGTACCTTTCTGGATCTTGAGAGGTTCAGTGACATTGCTGGCAATATAGGCCTCACTGAGCCATCGGATTTCATCAAAAATATCTTAATTTGTGTTTAGAAGATGAACAAAGGTCTTACGGGTGTAAAACGACATGAGGGTGAGTAATAAATGGCATAATTTTCTTTTTTTTTTTTTTTGGGTGAACTAATCCTTTGTGGTCTGTTAAAAAAAATATATATATATATTGTACAGACCACAAACTTAAACGGTAGTGTGTGTGTGCGTGTGTATGCATGTACACACACACACACACCCACACCCACAGACACGTCTGGTTTACTATCCTTGTGGGGACTCTCCATAGATGTAATGGTTTTTATACTGTGCAAACTGTATTTTCTATACCCTTACACTAACCCTACCTAAACCTAAACTTTCTGCATTTTTATTTTCAGAAAAACTCATTCAGTATGATTTATAAGTTTGTTTCCCCATGGTGACACAAGTCCCAATGAGTGCATTCAGGTTGAAGTCCCCATCGGGATAGAACACACATGCACACACTCATAAACACTCGTACAGTTTTCTCTGTTTTTTTAATATATAAAACAGCTAGCATCAAGTAGCAGGTAATTCATAATTTTTACATTTACAAAAACAATTTCTACTAATTTAATATAATTTTCCACTGTATATCATAAATTTATACCAAAAGAACAGTATATGGTATTTTCTTTTGTCTAATAAAATTACTTTTTTTTATTTTTATTTTTTTTATTAAACCTTGTACTGCATGTGCCCTTGTGTATGTATGTGCGTTAAAAACCGATAATGAGAAAAAGAGAATGAGACAGGAAAAGGAGAGGTCACACAAAACGTTTTAAAACCATCCTCACAATGAGAGTACAGTGATTCACCTTGAAGAGTGCTTGAAACAAGAGAATGTTCCTGTTTCCCCCCTTTTCTCACACCATGGCCTAGTTTTTCCATAAGGTCTTATGAGTCCTGACACTTCATTAGCAGCACTCAGCTCGAGTTTTGTCCACACGGTCAAGGTCAAGACATGTCTACTAAGTCATAGTCGAGCCGCCCTTACAGGAGCTTTTTTCGTCTCTTTTCCTCCACTTTTTTCCAGGATGTTTCGGTTTGGCCAAAGACACACTGAGTTATTGGACTGAAGGTAAAAGGTACTCATAGCTGTTACTTGGCTCCACTTTTCTTCTAAATAACACTCTGGCAATTACCTTTCTTCTAATCTTGTGAAATGTCTGGATCATTTGAATCACCTGCTTTGTAAAGCTGCTTTTCTTACTGCCGGTTATGTCATTAGTGCAGTAACTAGAGTCACTAAAAGAGTCCTAGAATGTAATTTACATGCTTTGTGCCATGATAAAATTTCACACAGGCAGAGAAAGAGCACTAATTAAGTTAGTCTGGGTACATAGGCAGGTGTCAGTGACACATTCAGAGCAGTGAAGCCATCAAGTGCAGGGTTCCATGGCCAGAAATGTGATTCAATATGCTATTTCATCTGGGCGTGAGGCATTTGAGAAGAGCATTTAAAGTCTGAAAAAACTGTAAATATTCTTTAATGTAAAAAGGTGCGAGTGGGGACCGTGGCGCTGAGGGAAATCTTGTTCACATCAATATCGATAAGATGAATACTGCCTACTGGAAAAACTCAGAACTCTACAGCTCAGTCAATGCATTCTAATATGAAACATTTCAAATCACTTTATGCCAATGTGACCTGACTAACGGGATTGGTTAGCGCACTGCAGAGGATAGATAGAGGAGTGGAAGATAAAAGAGGGAAAAAAAAGTTGGACAGAAAGAGAATAGAAAAAGTTTCAGATGGGGGTTATTAAAGGACAATCTTCTTATATGCTCATAAAACCAATTCATTCTGAAAGGGTCTGGCAAGTATTCACCAAAACGAAATCTATCCACATTCACAGCTGGAGCCCACATGGAAATGTCTTTCTTAAATAACTATGAACTTCCTGTTCATTTATGCTGTAAATATGGTGTAAACCAGGTTTTAACTGCAGCAGTGTCTCTCCCCGTGTTGTTCTGAAGTTTAATTGGAGTTGATGTGTGGCTCCAAGGCCTCGACTTTCCTGCTTTTGCACTAATTCTGCTCAGTTAAACTCAGGGGGTGAATAAGAGAGAGAGAGAGAGAAGGAGAGAGAATAATAGACTAAGGCAGCTGTAAGGGTTTTATTCCATACAAGTGTCAGTACCAGTTGTGTGCTGGGAGCCAGGGGCTGACAGGGGCCTGACCATAAATTAGCCAGTAATCAAGCCTGAGCCACCTGGACATCAATGTGTGCGTGTGTTTTTGTGTGTGTGTGGCCAAGACCGGGCCCCCTCTGGGATGCTGGGTATTATGGCCTTGAGTGAGTGTTGAATGCTGCCGAATTATCTTTCAGACAATAAATCACATTCTGAGACATGCCAGCACTCACCATTCAGAGCACACAGCTTCTAAATATATTCTTTGCTCTCTTCTTCTTCGTGTCTTTTATTCTTCCTAAAATTGCTTCTCTTATCTCCATTTCTTTATTTATACAAGTACTAGCGGGTACAACTGCACTCAAATACACAAACAGGGATTTTAATCAAGATTTCATTCATCTAATTTAAACAAATAGCCATCACTTTCTTTTTCTTAATTGAATTATGGACAGACGGACAAAATGAATTATGGACGGACAGACGGACAAAATGAATTATGGACGGATGGATGGACAAAATGAACAGACGGACGAATAGATAAATGGATAGATAAAAATTATAGATAGATAAATGAAATGAATTACGGACGGACGGACGGACAGACAGATAGATAGATAGAAATGAATTATAGAGGGATGGATGGATGGATGGATGGATGGATGGATGGATGGATGGATGGATGGATGGATGGATGGATGGATGGATGGATGGATGGATATGAATTACGGACGGACAGATAGATAGATAGAAATTAATTATGGATGGATGGATATGAATTATGGATGAATGAATGGATAAAAATGATAGATAGATAGATAGATAGATAGATAGATAGATAGATAGATAGATAGATAGATAGATAGATAGATAGATAGATAGATAGATAGATAGATAGACAGAAAAATAGATGAATATTCTAAATGCAAAAAAAAAAGAAAAAAAAAAGCCATTTCTAAGCGGACTGAAATTTATGATTTTCCTGAACTCTATGAACCGAGACATCAAAAGAGACTCAAGTTGATCCACTTAATGATCTGACTTAACTGAGCTGATTCATTTAAACAGCTCTTTCACTGTATGTGCTGTTTGAACAGAGTGATTCATTAGGAGATGTCGTGATTCAGTCTTCAGCCAGTGGCCGCACCATGAGTACAGTGCGTCCGTACTGACATTTCGGCAACATCTACTCAAATGATTTTATGTCTAGGTTCCCACATAGCTACTGTGTATTCTGTCACAAGCAGAAAATATTCTTGTGGAATCCTTCAAATCAGAATTACATCAATAAATCGTCACTGGACACCTGTCAAATTGAATTTAAGCATGAACGTTAAAACACTGACCCAATGATGGCAAGCAATATTTTTACATTTACACTGTAAGGGACCATTCACACAGAATATGTTTTTGCATTGAGCAGTGGAATTGAAAAAAGGAAGGAAAAAAAAAGTCTCAAGAGTCATGTCAAGTCATGAGTGGGATGCTGTAAAAGATGTGAGATACGTGTGCAGCGGTCAAAGACATCCATGTAGTGCATGTTTACATAGAAAAACAATAGAAAAGTGCCGTGAAAAGTGCTAAAATGTTTTCTGTGTGAACAATCCCTAAAATTTGGAAACTGCAAGTGGCATTCACGTTATAGCACTTAACACATTTTTTTATGCAACTGATTTTTAAGTTAAGGCTGTGCTCATGAGACGCCACAACCAATGTCCATCTAGTATGTTTATTAAAAAAATAAATTAAAAATTAAAGAGCAGCACAGTGGAATAGGGAAAAAATGAGACGTAGCACGCTGAATGGGAAATAAACAAACGATCTCAGCATTTTTTTTTCTCAGCAAACTTATATAACTTTTTTCAACTTGACATGGTGCACAATGGAACGCAAAAACTTCTGTGTGAACTAGCCATAAGATTGTACAAAGAATTTAAAATGTACATTTTATTATTTTTTTCATATTGCCTAACATTTTCTCTACGTAACAAAGATTTAAAAAGAAGAGAACTGAAGTACAGTACGCTAAAAAAAAAAAAATCCATGTTCTCATTTCTCAAAACCAAACTCTTGCATATTGTCCTTCAGTTTTCTTTTTATCCACTTTGAGAGGACTACACTCTTATGAGCACAATAATCAGAGAAGAAGTCTCTGAAGGTTTCATATTCAGAATTGTGTGTTTTATGTCTTCACCGCTGAGCAGAGAACCTTTATTCAGACAGAATAGATTCTTTGGCTGTCATTGCTAGTCTTTTGAATCCAACTTACATTATGTACAGATAGAAAAAGAAAAAAGAAAAAAGAGAGATGGAGTGAGAGAGACAACATAGCTTAAAAAATAGTGAGAAAGCATATACGGATTGTAAGTAAATCAGTGAGTGACACTGACAGTTCAATCATCTCCCAGCCTGACAACATCCATCTTACCTGTCATATCACTTAATATGATTTTCAGCACCACAGTATTACAACTTTTATAAGCAGATCAGTCCGCCATAATTCCTTACATACAGTAACATTTCATTTAGCAAAATCATAATCAACAGTATATGCTGGGGTCCAAACGATCACCAGTGAAAATGCTTTTTTTTTTTTTTTTTTTTCGATTTTGTAATTGAATACTTTAGCACAAATTATAACGTTATAGTGCAGAATCTGAATGTTTCTTATTTATTTTGCATCATAACTTACAATATTAATATTACAATAACATTATATACAGTACTGACACTTAAATTCTGTAAACTTGACTTTTTTCCTCACAGTAATTTTCATTTTGGGTGAACTATACACAATACATACTATCCATGATACATATTGCTGCATTCTTGTATTGCGATATATTGTGACACGATTTATTGGTACACCCGATATTATATATATATGTACATTTTAAATTCTTTGTACAATCTTCATACGGCTATGCTGTATGAAGGGCGTTGTTAGGCCTGCAACCCCTTCAGCCATGACTTATTCACAATACAGCACAAGCCTTGAGTATCTTATTGCTTTTTATAGCTATTTTTATAAGCCAAAAATATGTATAATTGCAACTTTCATGAATTAAACTTTCACCAAAAGCAACCCTTTCGCCCGAAAAAATAGTCCCTGACTGTGAACAGCAACAGAAGTTACATTATTACACTATTAGATGGCGGCAAAGACCGTGTTTATGAGTGAGTCACTTAGTAGCGAAGACTTTTACATTGAAAAGACTGAATTGTTGTGAACACGGAACAAGACGCAACTGACAAATGCTTTGATTAGTGTTGTCAGTCATGGGAAAACCCATTAACTGTTAAAAGGACAAGATAATACATCAGACATTTAAACAGATGTTTTATTATGAACATAGGACTGACCTGAAGGAAAATGCTAAATCTGAATGCAGGTAATAAACTCGCTCACTCAATCTCTTTTTTTCACAAAACTCTTCTACATAATACAGTAAGCATCAATGAACAATATCAGTTGAGAACATACAGTTTACGTTGCTAAGAGTGGTTGCTACGGGTGTTGTGTAGTGATACACAGAACTGTTGGGTAAAGCGGTCATAGCCGTGTTTTATCGTGAATAAAACACAGCTATTGACCAATCAGAATCAAGGACAGGAACTAACCATATATATATATATATACACACACACAATTTATAATTAATTATTTCATTTAATCATCAGATATAATAAGTAAAAAGTTTTTTTTTTTTTTTACTGTTTTACTTTTTCTTAAGGTTTATATGGGAGCAAAATAACAAATCCCTCTGTATGTGAACATAAAGTACCAGCTAAATGCATTTAGAAGCGCATCTCTACAGATGTCAATTATGGCTTTGTCAGAGGTCTTTATGTACTTAATAAATCAATTATGATTTTGCCGAACTTACATGTTCAGCTGACAAAACTTAATTCAAAGAGACGCTGAACATTTTTGAGTTTCCTCATCTGTTGTGTGCCTGAGGGCCAATTACCTCCTCCATTAGTATAGATGTTTTTGTCCTTGATCTGCCTGGTATATTTGGGCTTGGAGAGGACCACTGATCTCTTTAGGACATTAGAGAAAGAAAAGCACAAAAGAAGAAACGAGAGACTCTTCAGTCATTATTCCAGCCTGATGAGAGCTGCCAGGCCATTACAAGCATATTCATGGATGCCTCGCCAGTAATGAGGACCCACATTCAGAGGACAAGAGGGTCATTAGAAAGCCTTCAAGGAAGCACCCACTCTCTTGAACACACAGCTCGATCCAGACACATACACAGATAGAAATATTTCAACAATTGGGCTTTTTCAGAGCTCCGTGTTTACAGAAAACAGACAATTATAATTATATTCATTCATCTGGCACGTTTTTGTGTTCCATGGGAATCGAACCTGGAAATCATGACCTTAGTCTTGCAAGCACCGTGTCAACTACCAATTGAACTACAGCAACAGAGATATACAGAAATGTTAAAGGGATAGTCTAAAAGAAAAAGAAAAAAGAAAGAAAAATCTGTCATTTACTTGGGAAAAATTGACTTTTTACTTTCATTGCATGGACATTTTATTAATATCTTTAGAAAAAGTCAAACAAGTTTGGAACAACATGAAGTTGACAGACAGAATTGTCATTTTTAGATGAACTGCCCCTTTAATTGCTAATGAAGCACTTTTGAATGTTTCAAATGAAACCGCAGGGAATATCACAAAAGATCAATGCATTAACATGCACTGTTACACAATTGGGACAATTGGCTTTATACATTAATGATTGTGTATACACACACATATGCACAGGGCGCGCTTATTCAGGTGCGAGATGCAAGTTTAGTTGCACCTGTTCCCCAGGTGGCCTTTGGCACTCAAACTCAGGTGTGCATGAACTGAGATGGCCACCGGGCGGGCATGCTCTAATAACTCACAGCCTCTTTGACAGACATGAACGCCTCTCATCCATCTTTAAATGTCTCCTCAAGTCAGCCCTGAGAGAAACATCTGGAAGAGTCCTCTACTTTCGCTATATAATGTTATATTCCTATTTGATTAATAATTATTTTAGTCTAGCTTTTGAAGCATTTTAAATAGATTATATGATTGAATGTCAAAATGTCCTTCAGCTACACATACCACATTTCTTTGCCTGTAAAACCCAAATGAAAATCCCTAATGAGATCAGCTTATTCATAAACTAACTTGTTTATTTTTTGGAGGCCGCCTGGTTTCATAATAGAGTTATCTGCTGTCAATTTAACAAGGAGACACTGACTGTTTTTTCAGGAACTAAATTTTACATTGGACATCAAGTGGTGACCTAGCATAGCAGCAACATGTTCAAAAATCAAACAATGAAACACATTAATATCACCATGAACTGCATTTGCTCAACAATATCTCTCCAATTTCAGGTTTCACGCTCTCAGCAGTCAATAATTCACTGCACAAAACACTTGTAGTTGGCACAGATCATGTTTACCCTTGTCTATGATTTTCAAGTATGAGATCATGTCACATAGCCCATCCATGCTGCATCTGTCTGATTTGGCTCAGTTCTAGCAAGTGACAGATGAATTTACGATAAAATACTGTGTAGTTTGAGTTGACAGCAATCTTTAATGTCAACAACGAAAGATATGGGAAGAGTGTCGCCCTCCTTTATAAAGGCATATTTTGCTATCCTGCAATTATAACAATTATACGGTTACTTGCATTTACATTTAGCATTCTCAGTCCTTGTTTAACTGATCCTACCTGCACCGCTCTGAGCAGATTTCGAACCAGCGTCAACCGGCATGGGAGACAGCCATGCTAACAAGGACACTAAAGACCACAGCCTGTAGCGTCAGTCGCAAGCACACCTCTTGATGGTCAGGGGATCGTTTACCTGCACTACTCTTTACCAGCAGGCCTTCGTTACAATTGCAGTCTGTGACCCAACCAATTTTTGTATCACAATCCAAAGGCTGAGAACCAACGAAAAATGGATTCTGCAACTGAGGAAACAAGTGTGAAAGGTAGGGTTAAAGGGGTGGTTGATTATGATTTCACTTTTTTAGCTTTAGTTAGTGTGTAATGTTGCTGTTAGAGCATAAACAACATCTGCAAAGTTAGGATGCTCAAAGTTTAAAGCAAAGGGAGATATTTTCTTTAAAGAATTCTCTGTTTAAGGACTACAACAAACGGCTGGTAGGGACTACAACAAGCTTCTTCCCAGATTAGTGACATCACTAACCCTAAAATGTACATAAACCCTGCCCCCAGGAACATGCAACAAAGGGGTGAGGCCATGTTATTGCAATATAGTACGTAACACAAATGCAATAGCATGTCATAAAAGCAAGATGACAACAAAAGTTATAACCGTAATTAAACTACACTATTCTCTGGCTTTGTAGGCATTTTACAACAGTTCCCACACAAGGGATTTAGAGATTATCATGACAGAATATGCTAATCAATGACTTTAAGATATCCCACATCAGCTACATAAATTCATCAACTAACCATTCAGAAACGTCCTGTTGCATTCTACATGTTGTCACTTCTTCTTGAGTCTATCCATCATTGTCCAACTCCAGTTTGATCATAAAAGGCTGAACAGTTTCTGACATTTTCAGTGAGTTTGCGTGATGTGCTAACAGGAGCTCTTGAAAATCTTCTTGAGAGCAGCAGCTCATATGCATTTAAAGGGACACACACAAAAACGGAGCGTTTTTTGCTCACCCTCAAAAAGTGACAAATTTACCATGCTATAAAAAATTATCTGTGGGGTATTTTGAGATAAAACATCACATATACACTCTGGGGACATCAGAGACTTATTTTACATCTTGTAAAAGTGGCATTATATGACGCCTTTAATTTGGAATAATTGGGACATTTCCCCCCAGTCATCTCAATGGCAAAAAATGACCGAATTTAGCCTACCAGAATTCATATTCAAGAATGACTTTTTGTTTTCTCAATTGCAGACATTTCAATTTTGTGGTTCAAAATTGTAACTTTAAATCTCACAATGTGACTTTAAATGTCTCAAATTGCATTTGCAATCATTTCTTATTTTATATTTTTGTCTTACAATTACGATTACTTTTTTTAACATAGGCTACATGCCTCTAGCTACATTTTTGCAAAAGTCCAAAAACGTACCTGCACATACAATTCACTGCAGCTTCCTGCTGAAAATGACTACTTGTGGCAATAATGCATGATTACAGATTATTGATTAATAAAGACTTATTTTTGTGCAGCTCCTTGCACAATACTATATAATGACCTCAAAACACTTTTACCATGATTTGCAGACTAATACATTTTGACATTTACATCAAATAACCAGCTAAAACTAAAGCAAGCAAAACTGGTATGATTGATACAGCAAAATGCGTTTTTATCTCACATTTGCTTTTGCAAACACTATTGGTATGGTTTAGGTTATGGTTTACTGGTGGTACGCTATTTTCAAATGCAATTAAGCTTGTAGTGACACTACCAGACATTTAATTTCCAAACTGCCACTATACATACAACGTTTCCACATTCATCTGTTTTGGATAAAACTGAACATTTTGTCCACTCACTGGACATTTCAATTTGAATGTGTCTGATCTGATCTGTAATCTGTAAAAAAAGTAATATTTTACAGAAATGTCATCATAGACATGTTTTTACAATGATCTTGGATTGATTTATTTACTCTGAGGTGGAAATGGGCTTCCATAAGACCAACATCAGACTCCTATAATCTAGATCTAGACTAACAACAGTTAACAAAAAACAAAAAAAAACAAACAAACAAAAAAAACAATAGAAAACCAAAAGTTCATCTGTAAGCCAGATTTGCTTTGACATCTGACAACCATTAATTAATCCAATCGTTTCATGTAACATGCGGGGGCAGTACCTTAGTCTGCGTGCAGCATGCTGATGATTGTCTCAGTGTCTGTTGCTGCCTAATGAAACGAGATGAAAATGAGTTTGTTTTTGGCTCGAGATAACAGGCCGTGTCATTCACATGCAAACCTCCTCTGAAACGTCAAGTCTCTTTGATCCTAGACATGAAACAAAACTACAACAGGGAGATGTTCACTTGTACCAGGAGATGAGCTAATTTGGTAACTCTTTTCATGTCTACTCGAGTGTGTGCGAGCTCGGAGACGAAAGCTTGAAAATATTAAGAAAGTCACTTTTAAATGATCAAATAACCATGTGAGACAAATTATCAGACAAAGCAATGGGCAATCATAGTCAAGTCCTCATCCTAACTACACATGCACCTTGTCAGCAGTGCTGATACAATTCTGAATAATGACCTGTTTTGAGGCAGGTTTAAGCAACCCTGTTGGGATAAACGTGTCGGTTGATTTGCTTCTGCCGCTGTAGCAGTGCAAAATCCACAGGTGGCCGACTTGGATTACTCGGATTTACCCCTAACCAATGAACCATACATGGTATATTGCTTTTTTTTTTTTGAACAAAATATGCACAGTTATCTTTGAATTACAGAACCACTGATCCAACAAAACCCAACCACTGTTAGACTTCGGTTTATTGGGGCAGTGCGAACTAGCCAACAGTTTGTTGTTACACTTTTTAGAGGCAAAATATGTACTTCCTGTACACATCCAACTGGGTCACTGCACCAACTCACCCATTCTCATATCTACTTTGATCATGTTTCATCTGACCTCATCTGGCACTTTTTTTTTCTCCTCCAGTCTGGGCATTTTATCACCGGAGACTGGAGATCAGAACTCCTGCCAAACATGCTTGACCTTGGCAAAGCAGTGGGCAGCGGACAAGCGTGCCTGCCTTTCGCAGCTTCCTTTGGCTTCGCTCCATGCCTGACACTGTCCTAGATTGGCATGACAGTGCCCTGCTTGGCACAGATAACATACTACTGGGTGGAAGTTCACCCTGCCATGCCACAGATCCTGTGCCAACATGGCTCTAATCAAGCTTGGATTATTGTGTGTCAAAGCGCGTACACAGGCAATTAAGCACTTATGATAGGATACAAGGACTAAAACACACTGAACAACAGTAATTTAAAAATAAAACATGAAGAATCCAGCACATCAAAATTGGAGCTTTTTGGCTTTTAGTCCAGGGCCCGTATGTATAAAGAGTAAAATTGTAGTCTTAAGTGTGTCAAATTTTTACTCTTATTCCTAGACTTAAGAATAAGTGTGATTCATAAAGGTTCTTAAGTGTCAAGACTAGGTCTTAGCTCCTAAATTATTTAAGAGTGCTGGAGAGGTCTCCTAACCTAGTTAAGAGTAACAAGATGGCAGCAGAGAAGAGGAGACACACACTTTCCAATGAAGATATGATGTTTTGGAGTTATAAAATGACATGGAGTTGATAAAATATAAACTTGATTGTCAATTCTTTTTGTAACTGACCTAATAAGAAATGTAATAACTTTAAATAAATGTAATACATTTAATAAATATTACTTAAACAATAATAATTAATAATTAATATATTTAATGAATTTTAATTGCCTTTGAATAAACTTTTTATAACTTTACAACTTCTTCCACTCTACAAATGGAAAAATGCAGCAGTGCACCGGTTATGACTCTGACTCATCAGTCCACAGTAAACAGGCTCTTAAATAGTACTATTGCTTAACTTACCACACCAAACATAGTGGCCAAAATTGATGTGCAAAGATTTCTTTCTTTCTTTCTTTCTTTCTTTCTTTCTTTTTTTTTTTAAATGACCCTACAGTTTTGCTTAAACCATCAAAATATGAGGAAATTTTTTTGTCAATTTCTGACAATTTTCAATTTGTCTGCACATCACATTTGGCCACTACTCAATGACAGTTCATTGACTTTCCAACTGACAATCAAACCATGCATCAAAAGCAAGCCACTTTTATGTTGACTGTGGGCTTCCCTGGAGTTGTTGGAGCCATTGATGGAACTCGTGTTCCTCATCATCACTCCAATTGTAAATGAGGAGACATATATCAATAGTAAAGGATTCCACATCATCAATACTAATTTGTGATAATACTGTACAATGCAAAGCTATTTTAAAAAAATAAATTAAAATATTAAAATGTTCCAGTGTCTTTAAATTATTTCTTTTATAATAACATAAAATTATTGGTGCTGTGCTGCTGTGACTTCACCCCTGCAGCTGGGTTCGCTATTGGTTGATTCAGAGGTTGAGGATGGCCATTTTGAGTTGACATTATTGTAGTCCTTAGTCAGCACTTAAGAATCAGTCTTAGACTTTACTAAAACTTGCTTTTAGCTTCTTTATAAAAAGTCTCCTACTCTTAGAAAAGTCCTACTCTTTACTAAGAATTTGTTGACACTTAATTCAAAACTTAAGACTATTCTTAAGAGCATTTCTGAGAAGTTTTATACATACGGGTCCTGGTCCTCTATTCTAGTGTACTCCTAAAAGCTGACAAAACTGTTTTTTAGCAGATTTTTTTATTTTATTTTATTTTTTTTATATACCATCTCTTCTCCAGAAAAGTGCACCAAAAACATAGACCATTCTTCTTGCACTCTACATTTTTGTCCCAATTTCCTGTTTGAAGAGGAAGAAAAAATAAGAAAAGAAAACTGTGCGTATGGGGTACTTAACTAAGAGTGTAATGGTCGACATTTTGAGTATGTATTATAAGCAAAAAACAAGAACGTCTTTAAAATCATGAAATTGATTATTAGCATAAAGTCAGCTTTAGAATTTGAGGATTAGTTTTTTTGTTTAGATTTCAGACCAGCATGTCTGTTTTCACACTGCACCTTGAGAATGTTAGGGCTGCACGATACATTGAAATTATAGAAATATCGCAAATGTACATGCCGCAATATATTGCAATATTTCACGATTACTAAATGATTTTAATACTTCAAAAGATTACAAAAGTTTTAGGTTGACGCAGACAGCAAAGAATAGACTTAACTGAACACATGACTGTTACATACTGTACATGTGTCATGCTTAATGTAATTAGGTGCAATAAGCAAAGTAGAGCCTACTCATGTGCACAGGAAGCTGCCTCTCGGACAGCGCATCCCAAATTCAGTTCTTTTCCACAGCTTATATGGCCACACATAAGTACACGCAAAATTATATCAAAATGCCCATCATGGTGAGTATTAATGTAGACGTAGTCAGTTATGTCTTAAGTGGAATAAACAGTTGAGAAAAAAGTGTGTGTAACAATATATTGGATCCGTGCAGCTCTTAAGTGACAGCAGCCTAATAAACCTGCTTTCATCTGTGTGTGTAATGTTAATCAAACAACAAAAGACAAAGAGAAAATCACTCACTGCACTTGACTGAATAACTTTTTTAGCTTTAATAAGAATCAGTATACATTTAATTCATACAGTGAAGACTAAGCTGTGTTTTCTTTTTTATATTTGATTATTTAATTTCTGTTGTTAAAAAGTAACGTAGGCCTACCTGAAACCCTAAACCCTCTGATTTATACTGACGTTAAAATGATACTTACTTTTTACTGTATGTAACACTGCTGTTCACTTTCAGAAGTTGTATGGATGTTTTCTTCTCACAAATAGAATGTGAAACATACATGTTGGTTATATCATTTTCAGTTTTTAAATCTGTTTAAATATAACTGAAATTTATTTTACACACTTAAAGCATTATCATATCGAATATCGCATTATTTAACGAGTCATCGCATATCACATTTTTCTTCAATATGCTGTTTACCATAAATAATAATATTTGATAGCACTTTAGAGTACTGATCCTTCATTAATGAATAACTACACAGGAACAAATGAGTAATGCATTATTAACACTCTATTAACTACTATTAACTAACAAGAAACTCTGATTAATGAATTAGTAAGTAATAGTGCTCAGTTGAATGTGGTAGTTCACTATTAGCTAATTACTAACTACTGTTTTTTCATTCCTCTCAGAGAACTACTAAGAACTACTATATACAGGTCCATAATTAACATGAATGATGCATAATGTATAATTAATTCTAAAGTAAAGGTCATGGTAACCCACTAGTAATGACTGAAGTATTACCAAATACTTAAGAAGGAATTACTAATTATTTGGATCAGTATTCTAAAGTGAAAAACATGATAACTCTCCAGTAACTACTGAAGTCATTGTAAACTTTTGGGGGGTTTTGTAAAGTATTGGATAGTAATAACTCAAGAGTTACTATATAACTTTAAAGTAACTACTACTTATTTGGATCAGTATTCTAAAGTGAAGTTCATGGTAACCCACTAGTAATTACTTAAGTGTTACCAAATACATCATAGGGAATTACTGTACAAAACTGAACAAAAACATACAAAAACCTCAAAAGTTTACAATGACTTCAGTAGTTACTGGAGATTTATCATGTTATGAACCTGTATATAGTAGTTCTTAGTAGTTCTCTGGGAGGTATGAAGAAACAGTAGTTACTGATTACCTAATAGTGAACTACCACCTACAACTGAGCACTATTACTTACTAATTCATTAATCAGAGTTTCTTGTTAGTTAATATTAGTTACTAGAGTGTTAATAATGCATTACTCTTTTGTTCCTGTGTAGTTATTCATTAATGAAGGATCAGTATTCTAAAGTGTTACTGAATATTTCTTCAACTTAACAATTAGCCATGGATTATCAAATCTCAACTATAATTTAGAAACAACAACAACAACAGCAACAGTAGACTACCTTAGAAGTCTTACAGTTTATAGTAAAATTAAAAATCAAAATAAATAAATGAATCAGTTTCTGACAGGTGAGGTATTTGCAAACCGCATCTTAGCCATGTTCCAAATGTCATACTAATTTAGACTCCCCGAAACAAATTCCTTTTAAACAAATGTGTTCATCTGACTAGACACCATTTAGTACATACTTTTGGGGAAAATAAACGTATAAAAATGTCTTTCAATTATTATAGTAGCAAGGTTGACAATTTAAACAACTGACAAATTAAATGTGAATATTTGTAGAAATAGCAGCATTTTCTAACAATCACGTTAGCAAAGTAGTTACACTAGCTTGAGCACAATGCTTGTAATGTGAAATTAAACTACAACAGTCAACCTTGAAAATTATATCCGAGCATATAATAAAGGCATTCATTTAACTTGAGATGACACAATGCAATTGAGCGAGATTACAGCACATTATTGTTCTGATGAAATATTACAAATTTCACAAAAACAACCTCAAAAATCTCTATATCAAACTGGTTTCACACATGTTTCACAGAATGACCTAAAGATGGATTAACAAGAAAAGCATTTAGACATGGGGAATGATTGGAAACAAGCTAGTCTGCCTTCAAGATTAAATTTCTATGGTTTAATTTAAGCTTGAAGTAATGCCAAACTTACATATAATGTGAAGGGGTTTCAGCTCATTTAATAGGACAGATTGCATTTGTATGTTTTCCAGTAAGGTTGCAGGTGTGTGTGTTAGATTGCATAAGTGAGCTCTTCTGATTTAGATTAAAAGCAGTAGTATGAATCTTTTGTGCATCACGCCATCACCCACACATGACCTGTGCTCGGCATGACCACACCGAAACACCACTTAAAACAAACACTGCTGTGCTTGCAATATCACAAGTGTACATTTGCAAAAGATTAAACTTAACAATGCTCTCTGCTGATGTAGACTCAATGGCCCTTCTCCATCTGTGATCTGAGTGAAATCTCACTTCTGATCTTCAGAAACGACTGCACAAGAAACAAATGTGCGCGCACACACACACACACACACACACACACAGCTGAGGAACCATTTTGTTCCAAGAACCAGCTTGTCTTCTTTGGGATGTTCTTGTTTTAAGTTACAGATTTAGGTTTTGTTAGCTTTTGAGCTTTTGAAAGACTAGCCTTGTCCAGATTGAACCAATGCTCAGCACTTCATAATAGCCTACTAGGTTTAATTTAGAAGTAAAGAAAGACATCCTGCAGAAAAAGTAAGCTTAAATTAGTCTAAGGTGTTTTCCTTAGCCAGTTTTAGCTGGTTCCAGCTTTTCTAGTTGGTCTTTCAACCTGGCCAATAAGAAAAATGCCCAAATACCTTCAAAAAACAGTTTAATCAACTTGGCTAGGCTACCAGTCCTGTTAACCAACTAAGGCTGATTTAAGCTGTTTATTATAAAGTACAAATAAATTTAAATAGCATGACAAATATTAAATGCATGATTAACTCCCAGTTAAGCCACAGACAAGGCTTAAAGGGTTAGTTCACCAAAAAATGAAAATTATGTCATTATTACTCAACCTCATGTCGTTCTACACCCGTAAGACCTTCGTTCATCTTCGGAACACAAATTAAGATACTGAGCCATCAGATTTGATTAAAATTAAGGCCTCCATTGGCAGCAAGTTAATTTACACTTTCAATGCCCAGAAATGTACTAAAGATTTATATAAATCAGTTCATGTGACTAAAGTGGTTCAACCTTAATGTTATGAAGCGACGAGAATACTTTTTGTGCGCCAAAAACATATTCCACGAAGTTCACAGAGATCATCGATTCAAATTTACTTAAATCATGTGACTTTGGCAGTTTAATACACGCTTCGAACCACTGATTCTAAACAAAAGATTCATAAGGCTTCGAAGCTTCATGAAGCAGTGCTTTGAAATCGCCCATCACTAGATATTGCTTTAATAAAGTTATTTTATTTTTTTGGCACAGAAAAAGTATTCTCGTCGCTGTAGTCACGTGAACGGTTTTAAATATGTCTTAAGTACCTTTCTGGGCACTGAAAGTGTAAATTAACTTGCTGTCAATGGAGGCCTCACTGAGCCATCAAATTTTTTCAAAAATATCTTAATTTGTGTTCCGAAGATAAACGAAGGTCTTACGGATGTGGAATGACATGAGGGTGAATAATTAATGATTTTTTGGGTGAACTAACCCTTTAAGACAAGTCCCAGACTAAAATGAATGTTTGAGCCCTCTCAACTGAAAATAACTTGCACTGAATTATCTTAAAATATGTCTGTGCCATTGTTTTGTCTCAAGAAACAACCCATTAATGTCTTTTCTATGGCATTTTTATAAAAGCTGCTTAAATATCCTAATTTAACTAAGGCCTAATCCTGGCTTAAGCTAAGCCCTGTCTGTGAAACCAGCCATAGATGTTAGAAACGCTGTTAAAAGAAGTTATTTTGTAATGAAATCAATAACCTCAAATCTAGAGATGCTGTAATCATACACATTATGAGGATCAACATGCCACATACAGCTATAAATCCAAATTTACAGAGAGGTGTATCCAACAAATGCCAAAAGCCAACTTGAATTATAATGGAATTCTTTCCAGCAAACTTGCTCTCAAAGACGTCTGAGTGATGTACGTATGAGATTATCACAAGTGATATGAGCAGTGCCCTCATCACCACTGCAGCAGACCACAGAGGAATAAAAAAAAATAAAAAAATGGCAGACATATTTTGTTGGGTTTTTGAGTCGTTGGTCCACTTAAAGCTCAGTGGCAATTAAGGAGATGGCTCTTAAACAGATTGCTGTAAGGGGTTTTCAAGTAGCTGTATGGTTAGCCTTTCCAGCAGACTGCACTTTATAATTCTGTGCACTGAGCCTTTCTCTTCAGTGGCAGGCCACTATATCACCACACCTTTCTATAAACCATGTGTGTATGTTCACTTTTCCGATTGGCTGGCTGCTGAGACCAACTGAATAGAATGAAAGCATTTTCATTTTCATTTCAGAGTTATATATATATATATATATATATATATATATATATATATATATATATAGTATTCCTTTCCACTGCTTCATTTGGTGGAGGAGAGTTAGCAGACATGCAAGAAATGAAGAGGTAGTGCACGAGTGGGAAACGGCGGCAATGAAAGTGAATGAGGTGTAAAGACATAACCATTCAGACTGCGACCCTAGGCCATTACATAAGAATTACCTCTAACAGGGGAGTGAATGAGGGAGCGAGAGAAAGGGAAACACTGACAGAAACCAAAAGTGGGAAGAAAACGACGTGTCCTACAGTAGGTGCAGACCGGAGTGCCAATTGAACGCAGAGAGCAGGTATATAGTGTGTAATTTAGTGAACCTTTTTTTTTCCAAGCGATTTTTTGCTAAGCGATTTGTGTATGAAAGCAAATCTGGGAAAAAAAAAAAAAAAGCAGACATTTTTAACTTTTTATCTAGATTCAGAACAATAAATAAAAAAAAGTTAAAGTCAACATGAAATGCATTAATGCATGTTATAGATCTTATTGTGAACAATTCATCAATGTATGAGTTTCATTAAATGTCTCAAAATGTCATAACTGGACCTGTCAGCCTAATGGGAATTTAGTTTGGAAAGCCTGTTTAAAATGTCATTATTTTTCACAATTTAGTGATACTAGTGGCAAATAGAGGAAATGCATTAATGTCACTTTCCCGCCGGAACACACCTCCTCAGCCGGAGTGAGTGGAAAAAGTGCCTGCTTCATGACTGGATTTATAATAGGAGAAACTGCGAAAATGCAAGTAATACAGACGATTATCAGTTTAAACTAAAGATTGGACTCGATATAGTCTTCCTTACAACTTATGAAAGATCCGGTGATCCATGGATATTGACATGCAACCAGAAATGGTGTTTCCTGACATTTATATCTGCCTGATTGCAACACTCGGGAAATGCATAAAGCAAATTTGACTTGTATCCAGCCTTAGGACTTGTATAGTTTTTGTCAGTGTTTATTTAAAAACACCCAATAACGCAGAATATAAGATGGCAAGTATTTAATTGATGAGTTGTCAATACAATATATAACAATACACTATATGATTTTACCTCAAAATTCAACATATTGATACAAAATGATAACTGCAAATTCACATTTCGCTGCCTTGAGTCCAGTTGTTTCTGTGCATTGCAGCGATCCATTTGCTTCTCTTTTCTGTAGCTTTCGGCAGTAAAAATATACTTCAGATTTATTGTCAAATCTATTTGTACAGTAAATCGCAAAACTCTTTTCCATTTTAGATGTGTTTTTATGTGTTTTTCCTCAGCATTCACACTGAAAACCAATGCTGCCACTCAGTCTTTTTGCCACTCAGTGGGCGTTACCGCAAAATCACTCCGGCCGACGGTGACATCACATGTATACCCGATACATAAAACTGTTTTTATTTTTAAAACTTTTTTTTTTCTCTCTCCATCTAGTGAAAGTCAGTGTGGTCAGTAGTTGTTTGGACACTACTGGCTTTCACTGTATGGACAAAAGTATTCTTCAAAAATACTTTGTGTTCAACAGAAGGCGGCGAGTCATTTGGGTTTGAAACAACATGAGGGTGAGTAGATTTCATTTTTCATTTTTTGGGTGAACTGTCCCTTTAAGATCACAATTTACAAGGTAGCCTCAGTGAAAAAAAAAAAATAAATCAAAGTCAACAAGATTCCTACAAAGTGCACAGTAATTCTCACATTCATGCTAGGTGTCTTTTATAGACGTCTTCAGAATATCTGAACAGCTCTTTGTTATTTTCTAGAGGGGAGACGTGAAAAGAAGTGCAGAGAGAACATGGCATCAAGAGATGGCGTTGGCAGCTGACCAGAAGGCTTCGGAGAGCCTCTCTCTCCTCCTGTGCTCTGTCCCTCCCAGGCACCAGTTCGACAAACTGCCGAGTTCTGACAGCTGTCATTCAGTATAATGACATATCCGTGAACCTTTGTGTTGGCAAAATAACCCACATACACATAGGCAGAAAGAAGGCAGGGAGAAGAAAACATGGAAGAGTGGATTGGAGAAAAATTGTGTTGTCCATCGTGTTTTTAATACAATTGTTGTATAATAACTCACTTGTCTCAGAGTTTCAGCAAAGATCGTATGGACCTTTCATCAAGTTTGACAACTCGAGAACAAACGGGAGGAGGAAAAAAAGGCTTGCCGTTTTCCTCACAAGGGCCGATTCCTCTCCAAATCGATTTTCTCAGACAACATAAGTAGTTCTCTCTATTGAAATGAAGAGAAGTTGTCCCTTTTTTCTCCTCACTTACAACTCCAGCCATTTTTCCTTGCTTTCCTGGTGTCCGGTACCCTCCTGCTCTTGGCAGCTTTGTGCAATCAATCAATCACTATAACTGAACTGTCTCCCACCCCAAGGGTAGTGCCTGTTCTCTCACTCCATCTCGCTTTCTCTCTCTCGTCTGCGTCAAGCCATGGCAGACCCCTCTCTCCTACAACATAACCAACAAATGAAATGCAATAGACAGTTAATTAAACTCAACGTCTCATTGTACGTGTTCAATTTTGACTAACGATGCCTTTTTATGCTCTTAATCATAACTACCCCCTGGTTATTTATTGATTGGTTACCCCTCACAAAACATCTAACCACAATTAAAACCTTGCCACTAATGGCATATTGATTCCATCACAGCTCAACCACATTACCCCATTGCCTTAACGACTTAACCACGGGTCATCTGACATTAACTACCATCTACTTAACTCCATAGTCAGACATAGTTTATTGTAAACGAGCAATTAGGCTCAAGCAGCCAGACACAGAGGTATTCTACAACAAAATGAAGGACCTCTAAAATTTCAACAAAACAATGTTCATCCAGCTTTAAGCAAGAAAAATACTTAAAGGTGCAGTAAGCGATTTCTGAGAAACACTGTTTGAAATCAACCCAAACAAACACACCATTCAGTGTTTTGCCCCCAAAACGCACAAACACGCAGTGCAAGAGTGGATGTCTCTTTATCATTGCTGAATGAAAGCAAGAAAATGCTTTGCAAAAAATAAAGCGAAGATGACCAACGAACAACAAGAAATAACAGAAGTTACCATACATCCGGGGTACTCAACAGGCGGCCCATCAGCATTAAATTTGTGGCCTTAGTCATGTTAAATATGACCTTATTTTTTATTTAGAATTTGCGTTCAAAAGTAGCACATATATTAAAGGCCCACTGAAGTGCCTTTGGAACGTGTAGCATTATTCACTGTGTTGATGTCATTTCCAATGAAACAGGTAGACAGGGCGGGATATATATAGAAGCTCCTCCCCTTTAAAAAAAATAGCCAATAGCTTTTGACCTAGATCACAGCTCGGCCAGAGCCGTTAAGCTCTTAAAACCCAATTTTCCTCATAATCTCTAACCGTTACTCCTCCATATTGCTATAAAATATAGCATAGTTTGTACACTCTGAAAAACAACTGGAAAAAACAAAACAAATTTACACAGTAAAATACCATTTTCCATTGAAACAGTAATATACCATAAAAATGCATTCTGGGTAATATTTGTCATTTCAAGAAAAGAGGCCTATAGGCTACTTTCTCGAAAATTACAAATAATATTACCCAGAATGCATTGTAATACACAAAATGCATTGTAATTTACAGAAGTAATATACTGTAAAAACAATGCATTCTGGGTAATATTTGTTGTTTTAGAGAATTTAGCCTACAGGTTACTTTCTTAAAAATGCATTGTTTTTGGAAAATGGTACTTTACTCTGTAAATTTGTTTCAAATTTTAGAGTGTAGAATTCAAATTCAAACAACTCGAAAATGGACGCAAGAGCCACAACAAACACCCGCCCGCATTGAAGAGCGCTTGTGTGAGGGGAATAAAAGATACCAGCAACTCTATTTTAAATGAGTACACTACAAAGACATTTTCATCGACCATAACTTTTGGAGAGAAAAAGCGCAAAGACTGGACAAGGATGAATCTTTCCAGTGCGCATGTGTCACAAAGTGTTCAGTGACACTTTAAATAGGACAACCATTAAAGGACTAGGAAGACTTAGCTAGATAAAAAACTGCATTCGTAAATACTCAGTAAAACTACAAATACTAAATAAAAGTCTTACGAGGCAAGTTGTAATCTGTGGCCCCTTGCATTTTATGTGGTTTAAATGCAGCCCTCTTGGCCTCCGAACTTGAGTACTCATTTCTTTTTTGTAATGTCTCTCAGCCATGTCTCTTTCTACAGTCTTTCTTAAAACCACCCTCTTGCTCACCCTCTCTCTCCTCCCTCATCATGAGTGTATATGCCCCCTACTGCTGATTGGCTATAGTGTGTTGTGGCGCTCAGTCCGATCCACTTTCAATAGCATTTTTTATAAATCGCTTACTGCACCTTTAAGAAAAAGATTCTTGTTTATAACAGCCTAGCAAGAGGATATTGTTCTATTGTAGGAGGGAATGAGAGCAATTAGGAAATAATAAAATAGAATTGGGTCAGTGCATCTCAAGCGGTAAAGAATAAATAGATAAATTGTAAAGTTGGTTGTTTAAACTTTTTTTTTTTTTTGAGTGATTACCTTTGGTTTAAAAAAAAAAACAGTCTAAAAAATGTGTGTTGCTGACATCAAATAAATAAATAAAACTCAACAATGATGGACTGCTTTGCTAGGCTCAAACATTTTTATGGGGTTAGTAGGACTAGAAATAAAAGGACTGACTTTCTGATTTTATAAAATACTGTTATTCAGCTTTATTCAAATTTCTGTGCATTGAAAGAAAACGGCAGGAAAATGGCTGGTCACTTTTAGTAATATGAGATTGATATTACTCTCTACTCTTTTGTTTTCTCTCAGCCCACCATTGCTCTCTGTCTCTTGCTTTTTCCTTCAGTCTCTCTCCCTCTCATTTTCTTCCCATTTGTTATATATTTCTTCCCTTTTGGGGGTGAGATAAAGGATTATAGAGCTTATATTTTCTCAGATGGAGTGAGGAGCACAACCTGTGAGTGTGTGTCTGCATGTAAGCTTGTGTTTGCTCCCAAGGCGTGTGAGCATACAAGTGTGTGTGATTGATTTCTTCTTTCTTGGCTCCCTTGAGGCAGCGGAAACCCCACTTTAGCACCATCTCTCCCTCAGGTCAGCTGTGTTCTTCAAAGGTTAAGCTCTATTTTGCTCTCTCCTTCTTTCACTATATGTTACTATCTCTCTCTCTCTTTCTCCCACTTTCCTGAAACATGTACCTCTTTGAAAAGAACAGTATTTGGTGCGTTCTGGATGTTGGTACCCCTACCAGGTTTCTCAGATAGAAAAACCTTCCTTGGTCAACCAGCTTCATTAGACAGACTACACTGGTTAACGTATAGGGAAAGCTGCCTTATTAAGCTTTCATGCTAAACAACGGTGTTGGTGAAAGTTACCTTTAAAAGTAATGCATTACAATATTGTGTTACTATCTAAAAAAGTAAATGCGTTACTTAGTTTTATGGAAAGTGATTTGTTTACTTTGCTTGTTTGTTTTTTTAAAAACAAAAAGTGAAATGATTAAGAAGGAAATGCAAATTTATGCCTGTATGTCTGCCATTCTGGATTGCAGAAGAATCAAATGCAGGAGAAGACAGTTCAACACTCTTACTTCAGCAATAAAAACAAAAATATTAAACACAAATGTGATGTTTAACTTAAGTCATTTTTGCTTATTAGTATGGTTGAACTGGGTCATCGAAGGTCAGCAACAAAGACGTTAATAAAGTGAGATTAAATACTTAAAGTATATTTATGTAATTTAACATTTAATTATTCCAGGTTTGTGTGATATTCTAAGTTTGCATTTCACTGTTTTTATTTTGAGGAATATGAGTCTATAGTCTAGAAATACAATAACCATCATGATAACAGTGCACACAACACCTCCGCATCTCACTCCCGATTTCTCTCAACATTGGGACAGAAAAGGTGTCAGTCAATAAATGGAAAAACAAAGCAACTTGAGTTACTTATTGTAAAAAGTAGCAGATATTTTGTTGTAAAATGTAAAAGTAATGCATTACTTTACTAGTTGTTTGAAATAAAAATGTAATCTATAACGTAACATACTACAACAGTGCTAAACAACAACTGTGCCACTTGACTTTCCAACGATAAGTATTTAAAAGTTTTTTTTTTCATGATCTTACACAAAGTAAAATGGTTTCTGATGCCCCTCAATCAATCAATCAATCAATCAATCAAATCAAACAACCAACCAACCAGCCAACCAAAGCTTGACTTTTCAGAACCAGCAGAAAATCAGCATAAACCAGCTTGGACTAAGTAGAGAGGAGTATGGTTAGTAATTCCTACTCTATGAACGAATGGTTGAGCAGAAATGCATATGACAGACTGTAGTTTAATCGAGCGAGAAACACGTTTTTGTTCTTGAGCTAATGCACCTAGCGACAACATAATGAACTCTAAATCCCACGATACCCAATGTTAACCTCATTTACTCAAAGCAGTTAGGCTTTTGTTGCATATTTTATGTACCATAGAGAGTCTGGACCGTACCATGAAAAAAAAAAAGAAAAAGAAAAAATAAGCAAGCAACATAGAATGAGAGTTGGTTATTACAAGACACAATCCTAATGGGGAAACCCAGGAAGGACTATCTTCACTCCAGCGTACAGAGATCAATAGAAGCTCTATCCATGTTTGACTGGCTGGACTATTGAGCTTATTCTTCAAATGTCAAACGCTGGTCTTTTGCTGTTATCGGACGGGAGTTATTGAACCATAGCCTCTGCTAGCAGGTGCTATAGATCTCTGGGAGAGAACTGCATCAACACCTGAGAAATGGCACGTGGACACATCGGTGCGCTCTGCTATCTATCCTGTCCCCTGCAGAATTAAGTCATCACTTTGAGAGAGGAAAAAAAAGACCTGTTTATACCTTTGCTAATCAGCCACAGGCTTGAAGCAATGTAACAAACAGGGAAAAAGTCACTGCGGAATAGCATTTCGCAAGGTCAATGTGTCCAATAACGGTCAGATGTTTCCAACACATGACTCTGTGCATTCAGGGCAATTAGACTGCGTGCGTGCACAGGGTTTGGTCCAGCATAACACCAGTAGCGGGATTATCCCTGCAGCATCTGGACTTCAGCTAATTAGATCACCTTTCCACAACTGCACATGTCTGTGTGTTACTGCAGCCTGCATGTTAAACAGCAATAATTAGGGATTGCCATGATAATATTCTAGGGTTTATTGTGCCATCACTGGGGATAATAAGCCATTGTCTCTTGAATGAATATCTCATTTTGTGTTTAGCAGCCAAAATATGGGATTGCCAAATGACAACATTTTTAATGGACATCCAGATGGATGGATGGTTGGGTTGACGAGTGGATGGATGGGTTGATGGACGAACAGATGGATGGACGGATGGATGACATTACAATAAGGTTCATTTGTTAATTTTAGTTAACTGTATTAGTTAGCATGAACAATGCTTCTAAATAATTTAATAATCTTATTTAATGTTAATTTCAACATTGAACCATGAAATATGAACTAAAATGTGCTTTTAATATACAATCTCTGTATTTAAAAAATGTATTTAGTTACCACTTATATTACACTTAAACCCATACATTTTGTTTTTCACCTCGGCACCCTCAAGCTATCCTAGGTGTATATGACTTTCTTTTTTCTGATGAACACAATCAGAGATATATTAATAAATATCCTGATGCATCCGAGCTTTATAATGGCAGTGTCTCCATCCACATCCATCCATCATAAACATGTACTCCACATGGCTCCGGGGGGTTAATAAAGGCCTTCTGAAGTGAAGCGATGCGTTCGTGTAAAAAAAATATCCAAAGTTATGAAGTAAAATGTCTTGCTTCCGCCAGACCGCCTTCCGTATTCAAGTTACGAAGAATGTGAAGAATGCATCTGGGCTAACATGAAGTAGTTAAACTAAAATCGTTGTACTTTTATTAATAAAGATTAACAAATACTGCAACAAATAAACACTGTAAACACATTTTGCTCACAGTTAGTTAATGTTATTAACTAACATTACCTAATGGGACTTATTGTTCGTTTTTTATTTATTTATTCATTTTTTGCTAAAAACATACAAAACCAATGCCACAGGTAAATACAACTGAGCATTCAATTACAGGTTACAAATTCAGGAAAATACCATAAAGATGACATAGTGAGGCAGTTTTAAGGGCTTTGGAGTTGGTGAATGTAAGGAGAGTATCCAGGTAGGAATTAAGTTCCTTACAAAAAAACAAAAACAAAAAAGTAGAGCTTCACACCCTGAAATTTATATTTGTGTAAAATTTTGCTAGGAAAATAAATAAATGTATTCAAAAATATTGGTCCTTTACATCTTGTGTACAAGTTGTGATGACCAAATAAAACATCTTAGTATAACAAAGATTCACAAACTCTGTGATGAATATGTGCGTACAAATGCACAAAAAACTTTCCAGAACAGACTTGTATGTGAACATTCCCAGAATAGACGAGGAATAGGCTTGTCTTCAGCACCACAAAATGAACATAAAGAGTCAATGTAAGGAAACTTTTTTTTTTTTTTTTTAAGTAGAGCATCACAGGATAAAAAAAAAAAAAAAAGTAGTTTGTAATACACATCATTTACCTTATTGTTATTAAATATTTAGATGACAACACTTTCTTCCATGGAATGTCGACAAACTGGCCATTCCAGTAGGACACAATGTATGGGAGAGAATCTCATTCTGAAATAGCAGTCTAATTTTCCTGTTCTGACCAGAAGAGTTAGATAAAAAAAAATATTCCCAATCATGGTATCAAAAGGATGAGCTACTGACAAAGAAGACCGGGGTCTAGCTGAGTCTTTGAGAAGAGTTATGGCCCCACAAGGAATGACATCCATCACAATAGCAAACTCTGATGGAGTGACAGGTATGTTATACCTGTTCAAAAACTCTGAATAGGAATATAAATATCAATCATCATTGATTAACTGAGAGACCAACATAATCATTTTATTGACGCAATCTGGGAAAAACAAAGATTTATTTTAACGGTACTTATTGTTACCAATGAAGGTAAAAGCACTTAGCCAACACAATCACCCAAATAAGATAGCTGCCATTTGACTGTAAATGTAATCACTCAAAGTACAAATGACCCACATTATTTTGAAATAAATAAATGGAATAAATCTATTTTAGCAATGTTCTTATATTGCTGCATTAAAATTGCATAGAGATGAAGATGATTAGAGTCTAGATTTCATTTCAGTAATGGTAGATTAGAATCTGGGTGGATTTAATGTTTGTGAGCATAGTTATTTATTTATTTTGTCTCTGCTGCTCGGAGGACTATCAATATAACAATGAGATTATCCGTCAGCTGTTGGGTCACCATGGAGATTACACAGTGGCCAATGCCGATTATCATGAGGAATGGGAGTAACATGGAACTGGGGCTGAATTTAACAACTTTAACCATTGTAAAATTAGCATTTATAAATGTGCTACCCCTTTAATTATTCTGAACAGAATGTTGGACATGTACAGTAGCAGTTCAGCAGGAGGGATAACAACATGATAATAGTAAACTGTTTTCTAAACAATTGTTTGATGCTTTCTGGTTGTCCTTTCAGAGACATTCAAGAAATGAAGAAACTCTTAAAGGGACAGTTCACCCAAAAAATTTAAATTCATCATGAACTTACTCATCATTTTATGACCACAGATTTGGATATGGATGGTACTTTATATACTGAATATATACAGTATGAGCTCAAGATTTTAAATACATTTTCTGAAATCACATTGTGTTTAAATCACCTGTTAAATTTTACACTGCATAAAATAAGCTGTAAAAGAACCTGGATTTTTTTTCATTCTATGTAGAAAAGGTAATGGATGAACACTTACATAAATACTCCAAACAAGAACAAGTGATGAGCAGTAACATGTAATTTCACAGTGTAGGCAAAAACACTGTGCATCTGTGTAGTTTGGTAGAGACATTTTCAAATCAAACACTGTTAAAACACAAACCTAAGTCTCTGGAATTATATATTATGCGGCAAGTTGGTACGTTGCTTGGAAACTATAAATGGCCTACTGTTAAGCTAATGAACTATATGCCAGTGTGTCATAACCTCTATCTTACCCCAGACTGTTCAAGGAACGGTTTGTTCCAGTCTCTCTGCATAGATACTTATGGTGATAAAGAGAAGCTTACAAGCTGACTAATGAAATAAGAAAAGCCCCACACTGCTCACGTATGCAATGCTGCAAAGTGCCTCCTGCCTCCAGCTCCCTTAATGTTGCAGTAATAATGTTAATGTGTCGTCTATCCCTTGCCTCAATCTGATCTGCTTTGTTGTTAAAGAGTTATAGAGAAGCAGGAGACGGTTGAGCACAAAGCTCTATGCCCACGGGCTGACACACTGATTCAGGCACACGGATTCATGTCAGATCTGGGCCTTTAATCATCAGAGTGCCCCTACGCTCAGAGACACACACCTCATACAGTCCCCCCGAACGGACGCAGCCCACAGCCCAACTCAATTCAAGCACAAGATTATGGATTATGGTAATCCAACCAGCCAAAGGTCAGAAGCAGAGGGCAACGCAGGCTCATTCAATCTAGATAAGACATGCAAGTGTTTTCCTATATGTTTGACCCACTTTAATCACCAAAGAAAATACTAAATGACATTAAAAATTAGGTAAAAGCAAACAGACATGCTGATTGGAAAAACAATAAAATTCACCAAAAACAACATGTTGCTACACAATTACTGACACAACCTGAAAAAAAAAAAAAAAAGCCCTTGTTTTTGAGCCAAGTGGGTTTTACATGAAACTTCCAAACCAAAATAATTTGTACTGAAAATTATTGTACATGTTTACTGAAGGTAAAAATCAGCAGCAGGCATTATATATTCACATCTAAATTCAGTGCATCCAATCGAACTCTAATGTCTCTTGAAACTCAAATTACTGGAACAAAATGTCAACTAAAACAAACAGACATACATCCATCCATCTATACATAAATAAAATAAATAATTCCTCTTACATGCTAAACAAAAACTGCACTACTAGGTTTTTAGTTCTTTACTTTAATAAAGCAAGGTAACAAAATAGTTTATTTTAAAGGGTTAGTTCACCTGAAAATGAAAATTCTCACCCAAAACTGAAAAACAACCTTATGTTGTTCCAAACCCAAGACTTTCGTTCACAAATTAAGAACGGGGTCATATAATGCCACTTTTACAAGATGTAAAATAAGTCTCTGATGCCCCCAGATTGTGTATGTGAAGTTTAAGCTCAAAATACCCCACAGATCATTTTTTATAGCAATGTTAATTTGTCACTTTTTGAGGTTGAGCAAAAACGCTCCATTTTTGTGTGTCCCTTTAAATGCAAATGAGCTGCTGCTCTCAAGAAGAGGGCGAAGTTTCAAGAGCTCCTGTTAGCAGCTCCAATTACCTCATGCAGACTCACTGAAAATGTCAGAAACTGTTCAGCCTTTTATGTTCAAACCAGAGTTGGACAATGATGGAGAGACTCAAGAAGAAGTGACAACATGTAGAATGCAACAGGACGTTTCTGAATGGTTAGTTGATGAATTTATGTAGCTAATGTGGAGTTAACTATCTTAAAGTCATTGATTAGCATATTCTGTCATTATCTCTGTAAATCGCTCATGTGGGAACTGTTGTAAGATCCTACAGAGCCACAGAATATATGCTGCATGAAGGTAGAACAGGTATAGTTTAGTTTAATTACGGTTGTAATCTTGCTTTTATGACATGCTATTGCATTTGTGTTACGCACTATATTGCAATAACATGGCCTCACCCTGCATGTTCCTGGGGGCAGGGTTTATGTAAATTTTAGGGCTAATGATGTCACTATCCCAGGAAGAAGCTCGTTGTAGTCCCTACAAGTCGTTTGTTGTAGTCCTTAAACAGAATTCTTTAAAAGAAAATATCTCCCTTTGCATTGAACTTTGAGCATCCTAACTTTGCAGATGTTGTTTATGCTCTAACAGCAACATTACACACTAACTAAAGCTAAAAAAGTTAAATCATAATCAACCACCCCTTTAATGAAATCTGAGAGATTTCTGTCCCTCCATTGACAGTCCATGCAACTACCACTTTGACGCTTCAAAAAGTTCATAAAGATATTGTAAAACTAATCCATATGATTTAAGTGGTTTACTCAATTTTCTGAAGATTCACTTTCTATGATGAACACTACTTGCTTTGACGTGTGAGAACAAACCTCATTGGTTCTTATGGAAGCTCAAATGTGCTACGTAACACACAAGAATGAACCTCATTGGCTCTCGCACGTCAAGCAAACATGCTTGAGCTTCCGTTTACCATAACTGATGTGTGAGTTGATGAATGTTTATATGTAAATAAAAGCTTAAATTCAATCTGTTTAATACGATAAAAATAAAATCAATAGTTCAGTGTTACACAAATCAAGACATATCATTGTAACTGAAAATATAAAAGATGCATTTTTTTATTTTTCATTTAACAGTACTAACAAATTATTGTTTTTAAATATTAAATTTGAGTGTTGCATGACAGTAAATATTAAATCTGATTAAAGACAGTAAATCTGACTGAATAAAAATGAATGAATAAAATAAATTGGATAACTAAATTCATTTAAGGGAGCCAACATCAGAGATCCTCTCTTAGTGTGAGACCCTCATACAGAAAAAAACAGTTAACAGGAAAAAGAAAATGAATGGCTCTCCATTGCTGAACTAAATCACAGACACTGTGAACCTTGAATGTTGTGAGACTAGTAAAGTGAAGAACTGTACAAGTACACACCTCATTGTTTTGCTGTTGAAAACGTCAGGGTTCTGACAGGAACAAAGAAAAGCAACAAGCATTTACACACGGTCAGTGACCCAAACACCATGGGTAGATTTCTTCTGTCTGCAAGTTTTTCTCTTTAATAAGCCCATCTTACATTTCAGAGTTTCTCAGCGGAAAGATCCGACGCCGAGAGGCTAGGGGGCACAACTGCTCTTTCTTACACATACACACTTTGAGAGGAGATATTGTTCATGTGTGTGTGGAAGACAGAAAAAGAGAAGTTTGCTGGAATACTGTTTTAGCATAACCTTGACACCCTCTGTTACCTTTTCAGCTCATCTTCTGTGAACAGAGAGGTAAGAGGGTAGGGTGCAATGTAATAACAGAGGAATGAGAGGTAAAAAAAAAAAGATGGTACCATTATGTTTCCCTTTTCACTTTCATTCTGATATTGGAAGGAATATTCATTCCCAGCCTCCTCTGAAGCTAGTGCGAAATGTGTGCTTGTCCTAATGTGCTATCAGTGACATATAGACATGTTTGCTGAAACTGCTTTCACATCATTTGAACAGATGACACCACTGAGAGAACTGTGCCAAGTACAAGCACACCTGTGTTTCTTATATGAGAGGCTGATCTATGATCACTAGTTCATTAAACTGTTGGCAAAGGAATAGCTCAGCCAAAAATGAAAATGCTGGCATCATTTACTCACCCTCATGTCATTCCAAACCTGTACAGTATGTCTTGATTTGATTTCTTCTGTGGAGCACAAGAGGTGAACTTTGGAAGAATACGTCTTCTGAATACAGTAGACCAAAATGTAAGTCATTATTCGCTCTAGCTCTTTTCATTGTTTGCTCATGAGTAAGGAATCATCAGATTCCTGAATGAGCTGTTCTTGAGTAAAATCATTTCTGTGAATCTGTTGATGCAGTTGACCAAACCAGTCGGAATGAAATCAGGCTGATTCAGTTCTCCCTGATCCAGTTACAACTGTTAACAGCTCACTGGAGGGAAAATGATCAGTGATTATCGGTCTGTTCATCAGACAAATCTATTGTACAGCTTCAGAAGACTTGAAATACAGCACAAGAGATGTACAGAATAATTTGATGTTTTCTTTTTTCTTTGGACACTTTGATGTATTCACTTTCATATTGAAAAAAGAGTAACTAGGATATAAAAAAAAAAAAAAAAAAAACCTTTTATAACATCCTACTAACAGAATTAATTGATACAGGGCTGTCAAGCTCCAAAAACATACCATAAAGACTCAAAGTTATTCATATGACTTCTGCACTATATTTAGTCTTCTAAAGCCAAACAAGTTTCGTGTGATGAACAGACTAAATTTTAAGTTATTATCTCTGCATTATCTCTTTGTGAGCCAAGTATCATCAGATTCCTGAAAAACTTGATCTTTCGAATAAAAAAAAAATTAATAGATCATTTGAAAATGTAGTTCACCAAACCGGTCTGAATGAATCATTCACAAGTCAGGCTTATTGGTTCTCAATTTCACTAACTCAATGATCTGAACAGCTCACTGAAGAATGAAGATCATCAGTGATCCTCTGTTCATCACAAAAAAATTACAGCTTCAGAAAACTTGGAAAAGTCCTCATTCACATTGAAAACCGAAGCCAGGATATTCCTTAAAAATTCACCTTTTGTGTTACTGTGTTTGTCTACTGTGTTTCGCGTTACCTATTGGTTTTGAACAATATGAAAGCGAGTAAATGATCAAAATTGTTATTTTATCTGAACAACAAACTGTTAACAGGTCCAGGAGCAGCTAATTTATGTAAGAAACTGATTTGAGAGATGTCACTCCACAAGAGGGCACTGCACCCATTTGCTGTATGTGAAGAAATTATTTTCCATTCTTCCTCATTCACTTTGCCATTCCCTTTCCTTCACTCTCTCTTTCTCTCTCTCTCTCTCTCTCTCTCTCTCTCTCTCTCTCATACACACACACACACACACACACATAGGAAATGAATCAAACAGACAGACTGGCTGTCTACAGTATGTGGGAGGCCCTTTCAACCAAGAGAACATCTCCAGGGTAAACTATCTCTAACTCTTTCTATCTTTCTCTGTCATTCTAAATCTCACTAGAGGGATTCATTGTAAACAGTCCCAAATTCATAATTCATTCAAAATAATGGAATTGTCTTTCAGAATTGCATTTAAACTCAAATATTCCAGTGACGGGTAAAGAGAAAGAAGCACACGGTTCACACCACATATTAAGTCTGTCTATTAGATGTAGCTTACCACCTAAATACGGATAAGAGAAATCAGTCAGCTAACAAGCACATCAGTTCAATTTCTGCCAGTTTATTATCTTCATATAATCTAAAAGTCGCTTGAAATAGAAGTGGACCTTCAAGGAGGCGTCCGTGTTTGTGAGACCAACTTCAAATGCACCCAAAAACTTTCAAATGTGATGTAACAAAATGTTTGTGCCGCGTTGTCTGACAGGATCAAAGGGTCAGTTAGCTCGAAGGGCTGACGGAATATACCACAGAACCGAATCAATACACACACAGAGGGAGATCAGATACAGCGGAACTGGAAACATTCTGTCAGATCTCAGTCTGCTTCAAAAAGCTGTGCGTTCACACATACACACACACACACATACAGAGGAATAGAGAGAATTTGTGCCATTTTTACAGTCTTATACACGCATCTTGTAGAAAACCGTGTGCGTTTGAGGTTAAAACGTGAACAGCGTTTCTTTTTTAAACATTATGCATCCGGAGGCGTACGTGAGTGCGCGCGGCCCATCAGCGCGGTCATACAGTCGGAGTTAAAAGCCTTGACTGCTGAGAGGATAGGGCGTACATCAACAGAATGCTTATAAATGTTGTATCCCTCTCTGTCCTTTGAGACAATACCTCAGCTTTGTTCTCTTCCATACTGCTTTGTTTGTTTGTTATTGTGAGTCAGCGAGAGAAAGCGCACGAGTGAGAAAGAGGGAGGGAGCTATTTGCATTTAATTCAGTGTTGATAAAGTTGTACGAACTGAAAGCAGTTCAAAGAAAGCCGGCTTGGACATTTTGAATGTGCCAGATCTGACAGACTGCTCTAAACACAACAGATTATGTAAAAACTGCGTCTCTCTGTTATTACCCTGCCTCTATGAATCCCGGGCCCTGTTCTTTGTGAGTCGTTTAATACATCCGAGATAATGCGCCAGATTCCACTAATCGTACTAATTCCTCTCTGGCTAATTTGGTTCTTCAATCACACATGTAGATTTGATTAGGAAAGCTGGATTGACTTGCTGCAGATAATTACGTATTCGTGTGTTTACTGGAAAGACAGAGCTATCGACACTGGCAAAGATGTTAACTGATAAAAAAAATAAATAAAAAAAAAATGTAGAAATGTATGTTAAATTGTTTGTAAAATACTTTTATAAATGTACATAATTCATAATGTATCACTACCATTCAAAAGTCTGGGGTCAGTATTTTTATTATTTTTTTCCAGAAAGGATAGCAACGTTTTTTTTTATTGCGATGAGATTTTGCAAAATGACTATTTTACTGTATTTTGAATTTCTGTAAAGTGGAATGATTAAAAAAATGTTTTGCTTAAAAAAAAAAAAAAGAAAAGAAAAGAAAAGAAAAAGAATTAAACATCAAGTCAGGCAGAGAGGCTTTTAAGAATTACTGGACCTTAGGAAACACTGCCAAGGCAGCCAAAACGAGGAGAAAGAGCTGGCAGAAAGTTGAGGATTAATTAAATTTGTAAGTGTTTACCTATTACATTGTTTCTAGTGAAATTCAAGAGACATTTTACAAGGGACAGGTATACTTTTCTAAAGGCATGGCAGACAACTCTTATATTTTAAACCCAAGATCTAATCTTGTTTACAGTTACAACCTGTTCCACACTTAGAGGTTTGGGTTTACGGACCTGTTGCTATCAAGACAGCTCAAAGATAAACTTCAAAGAACAGAACATTTCAGGAACATGTCAAAACATCAGTTATATCTAGATAACTCAGTAATAAATGTACAGAGAACTGTTGCATCCTCCTCAACACACCTCACCAAGCACCCACCACCCCAGCTCATCTATTGCATCTTATCTAAACCCTGATAAACCTGTTCTCTGATGCTTTCATTACAAAACTGCTGTCATTAGTACCACCGTATTCCTGTCACTATGGTTATACAATGTTTGTTTTTTTTCTTCTTCTTCTTCTTTAAAGTAACATGGGCTTCCAAATGGTACCATAGTACTGCACACAGTTATGAGTACTGCAATCATTTGCACCATGTGATATCTATGGTATATATCAAAGTACCATGATATTACCCCTTGATATCCTCACTGTACCATGGTACCACCATAATGTGTGTTTGGAAGTACTTGACTTCTGTTTATCTTTCAAATAAAAGCCTGTATAGTTAAATTTGTGCATGAGTCACTAGAATAAAAGTGTGTAATCTCTCTAGTCAGATGCTGTTCCATAGAGCAGTTTATATATCATCTTAACATATTTTGAACTTAGCAACATATTTTCCTATAATACCGTTATATCTGTCATTCTGAAACTCTTGCAGAGAGCAATGGGTAATGTTAATGTGACATTTAAGCATTTGATTAACTATTGATGTATTACTAGAAGAGGTTTGGATTCATTCCAGGTTTTTTTTTTTTTTTTTTTTCACCCATGATCTAAAACAGCTTTGGAATCCAGACTGGTTCTGTCTTGTGATTCATTTTAATCCCTAGCAGCTTCGCTGATGTGCCACAGTAACAATTGTCAGACAAAGTCAGAAAGATACAGTCCACTGCAAACCCTGAAGGGGCTTGATGGGAAGAAGGAAGTTGTGATTGAAACTTGTCGGAGAGATTTTGAGTAGCATCGCTATCGAATGTGAAATAGCAGGCTTGGAGAAAGAGCGAGGGAGTGATCCCGCAGATATGAAGAATTGAAAAATCTCTAGTGTTCTTCACACTTCCGGTTGAAGGACATTCTTGGTATCATTACATGCAACTTTATCCCAATCTCACTGAACCCCAGACAACTTTCATTTTCAGCCAAGTATAGGATCACAACATGGGTTAAGCCCTTCTTTTTATGACATTTTAATTCAAATGTGATGTAACAGCAATCAAATTATCCACAAGTATTTTTATAGTCTCGAGATTACTTTTTATTTCAAAGTCAAAGTCAATTTTAAAGTCATGTTTAGCACAGCACATGGCAATAGATAAAAAGGAAACAGTTTCTTCAGGAAACAACAGTGAGCATGTTTACATACTCACTGATAACTCCCCAAAATCAGCGTACTGAATTAACCTGTTGTCCTGGTTTACATGCAAACCAATAACCTGGCTAAGCCTAATCGTTCGTGTATCTGACTGCTTGCAGAAAGAAATTGTTCTTGAGTCTGGATGTTCTGGACTGAATGCTTCTTAGCCTCTTCCTAGACTTAGGCTAAGGCTTAAACCAGTTGTGGGAAGGGTGAGAGGAGTCCTTCCTGATGGAGCCTGCCTTATTTACACACCTATTGATGTAAATGTCTACAGTGGCAGGAAGGTTGGCACAGGTGATGCACTGTGTCGTCTTTACCATCTGCTCCAGAGCCACGCTGTCAGATGCTGAGCAGTTTCCATACAAGAAGCTGATACAGCTGGTTAGTATACTTTAAAAAACGCATCTGTAGAAACCATTTTCCTAAGAAAACAGTTGAGTGCTCAGTGTGGTGGGTTGAGAGGTCCGTGTGTTGAAATTTAACTGTCATTATACAGAAAAATAATAATAATAGTAATAACATTTAAATGTTCCCATTCTGTGTTCCAAATATAAATTAATAGTAGCATACAGGCTTGGAATGACATTAAAATAAGCAAATAATAATTAATTTTTGAGTTAACCATTAAGTTCCATTATAATTGTTGTTTCTTTTCCAAGTCAAAGAAGCGAAACCCTTGGCCTTCACTAATAACTGAAAAGTACATTTGAGAAACAGATGCTTTGTGAAGCCGAACATTGGGTGGTATTTACAGTAGGTTGTTACTGAGCGTAGTCAGAAAACATAACATTACCAGAACACGATGCAATTAGACGATGTCCAGGCGACACAACGGAACTCATGCTGACAGGATATGAGCCAAGGCTTATGGTCGAGGGACTGTATTGGTCTAAGAAAGATAATATTACAAATCAGTGTGTGTGTGTGTGTGTGTGTGTGTGTGGTAAATGTCAAGAACATGATAAGCTGTTCTTTGAGCAGATGGATCTGACAGAGCTACTGAAGGTGTGAAACACACTCCCTCAGTCTTGTCAGCCTATTTACACACACGCACGCACGCGCAAACACACACTAACACATTTAAATGTTGCACAGAAGCCAATTATATGAGACATGGTAATAGTTACATTCTTAAACTGACAGCTTATTGGACAGACAATGTGTCAACATTTCTTTAAGTATGGGCGCATGTGTGAATTCAAGGCTTACTTAGAACATGGACTTCATAGGCTGACATGGTCATGCACATTTTGAATATCAAAAAAAAAAAAGGAAAGTCAAATCACAGAGGTAGTATTTCTTTGATTTGCTGTATTTTCTTCTACTTTGATCTTTCATGTATCAAGATGTGTACTTTTCCGTATGCCTCTGTATATATGCATCTCAGAAGCTGAAGTGCGTGCGTGTGTGTGTGTGTGTATTTCTGGTATGTAGTGGTCAGAGAAGAGGGAGAGGATTGTTAAATATTAATCCTGAGGTTTGTTTTGAGGTCTGTGGTGGCAGCTGGATGTCTCCAGTGTGTGTGTGTGTGGGTGAGAGATTCGTTTTTCTATTTGTGTGTATATCGTGTGTGTCTGTTTGCGGCGTACGCACGCTCCTTTTTGCTGATGTATTGGTGATTCCGAGAAGTAAGTGGCGCCAAGATGGATTTGGTTCAATATGATGGAGTAAACTGATAACATCTAGGGGCAGGTGCGCGTGTGTGTGTATGTATGTGTGTGGGACATAAACACACAGCTAATATCATTTATATTATACTTAATAGATATATGCACATAGGTTATAAATATAACTTTAGGCTGCAATAACAAATGGGATCAGTGACTCCACACAGAACAATTAATCTAAATATGAAATTTCCAATCAAAAAATGTCCGTTTTGCCCCAGCCATAAGTAGTTCTACCTCCTCGAACACGAAACAGCATTTAAATCTTTATTGTACGGTCTCAAAGTTCGTAAAGTGCATGATCGCGCATATATATGCCCACATGAACAGTCTGTGGAACAGAAAGGGCGTGCCCTAATGTTCCCTAAGCTCCGGGGCTGAAACGAATGAGCTAATTTATCTACTGTTAATGCTTGGCCATTTATAGATTTTAATGAAATCATAATTGCCAGATTAATACATGTTTCACTTTCAACAGGGACAAAAGTAATAGAGACGAAACATAAAATTATTTTACCCGCATATTCATCACTCCCGTTGGTTTCTGTGGCGATAAAGTTTAAAATTAGACCCCCGTTAAGAGATGTCTGTGACGGATGGTGCGGCATGACAGTGCTAATTAAAGTGAGTTATCTGTGCATTTTATTTCTGGGCGTGAGAGAGATTGTTTTATTCTAAAAAATCGTTAATAAAGCAAAAGGCATGGAAACGGATCAAGTGTGTAACGAATATCTGCCCGTCATTTATCTATCTGCGGAAGAGGGGAACGAGTTGAAACAGTGAAATTTGAATTGTAATGCAGAAATGAGAAAATGTGTCTTTTTACGTGTACAATACACTTATAACATCTGAGACCTCCAGCTTGGATTCTAAATAATCTAGAAATACACTAAGCTTTATGAAATTAATTTTTAAAAAATGTCACTTTTTGAACCATACTGAACTGGTATCTCAAAGCTGACTAAAATGAAAATCATTCTTAAATGTTCCTAAATCTTCCAGGGAAGAAGAGAAGGGAACAGGAACGGATGACAGGCATTATTCCTGACTGTCCATGACATACCTGTGGATGTTGCTGAAGAAGGCAATTTGCAGACCATGCAATTCCTTTACCATAGACTTCAAAGTGCTTCATAGTCCCTGATCCACAAAACAATGGGTTTAAGTGCACCCAAGATTCTGAAGCTGTGTCACAGCACTTATATATTGGGTTGTGAGAACATAATGTCCCAGGAAAATTAGTTTAATACAAATGCCTCACTTAAAAAGGGTCGATAAGCACTTCAATTGTGCCTAAATCGATATTGTGATAAAAGTACTTATGCAGATATCAATATCTTGATAAAAGTACCTGAGAGGTAGCTTTCGGGGTTCATTATGGGGAAAAAAAAAGAAGATAAAAACTGTACAAAGGTCAATTATGAAACATCATCATTCCCTAATGAGTCATTAGTGCCGAATGACCTTCAGCATTTGCTACTCAAGTCATGTGAAAGACATTTATGAATACCTCACTTACAAGACCGTTATTACCTTTTTATGAAGGTGATTGGAATACTTCACATATAGCTGTTGTTATTAAATGTATTCTTTTTTTCTTCTTTCAGACCCTACCTTCCATCATATTGTCATCTTCCTTACATCTTACAGGACCTAGGTAATGCATTCTGGGAAATGAAATGTTCTTCCACTGTGGGGAAAAAAAAAAAAATCTATCCACTCGTCAACTCATCTATCCATCCATCAATCTATCATTCATCTACCCATCCATTCACTCAACTCATCCATCCATTCACTCATCAACTCATCTATCCATCCATTCGTCAACTCATCCATCTACCCATCCATCTTTTCACTCGTCAACTCATCCATCCATCATTCACTCGTCAACTCATCCATCCATCAATCCATCCATCCGTCAACTCATCCATCTACTCATCCATCCATCCATCCACTCATCAACTCATCCATCCATTCACTCGTCAACTCATCCATCTACCATCCATCCATCCATTCACTCGTCAGCTCATCCATCCATCCATCCATCCACTCGTCAACTCATCCATCCATTCACTCGTCAACTCATCCATCCATCCATCCATCCATCCATCCATCCATCCATCCATCCATCCATCCATCCATCCATCCATCCATCCATCCATCCATCCGTCAACTCATCCATCTACCCATCCATCCATCCATCCATCCATTCACTCGTCAACTCATCCATCCATTCATCCATCAATTCAAATCGGCGGTCCTGGAGAGCCACAGTCCTGCAGAGTTCAGCTCTAACCCTAATCAAACACACCTGAAGAAGCTAATCAAGGTCTGAAGGGTTGCTAGAAAGCTATAGGCAGCTGAGTTTTGATCAGGGTTGAACTCTGCTGAACTCTGCAGGACTGAGGCTCTCCAGGACCAGAGTTCGCCACCCCTGCACTATGATTTGAATCACCAACACTAAAGGCAATCCATGTTTTGCAAAACAAATAATTCAGAATACAAAAAAAAAAAAAATGCTGTATTCACCCTCCCTGAATACAGGGAGTGCATCTGTAAAAACTTTAAATGTTGTGATCTCTCCATCAAGCATCAGTATCTTTCATTGTCTTTGACACCTCTCTTAGATCAGATCAAAGTAGCAGTTTTGTTTGCTTCGCTTTTTTGGAGCACCTGCTGTGTACAAATAATTGTAAAACAAAACAATTATTCTAACACTATGTGGCGATAATGTATTTACAGTACAAAACATAATATCTTTTGTAAACAATTAAGGGGATATGGGTGTTTGCAGCTATTGTGGCGAGTTGTTTTTTTCTGGTGAACTTTAAAGTTAGGTTGTCAACTATAGGCATAAACAGATATCAACACTCATTATAGAAAACTAAACAATGGAAATAATCAAACAATTCCACATGTACAAAAAGAACTCTAAACATTTTAAAACAAGTGATCAAAAGTTGCAAAAGAAACCATAGCCATTAAATAATAATAACGATAATAATAAAACTAGATAATAGTAAAAACTAAACCACACTATAACAGTTAGTGTGTAAATGTACAAGGTGTGACTAATGAAAACGAATCCTCATTGCGGAAAATGTACTTTTTATGACCACTAGTCACAGTGACTAGCAATTTACACTTTTTTTTTTTTGTAAATATGAAATAACTCACAATTTAAATGGAATTGAACATACATGAACATTAAAATGCAAACAAACATTTTTTTCTTCACAATCAAGTGTTCTTTAAAAAAATATATATATATATTTTATATATATATATATATATATACACTCAGTGAGCTGCGTAAAATTTAAAGTGAAAAACAACCTTAGTCGTCTTTGTTTCACTTAAAAAGAACCGTTGAAAAACAAACTACACACAGAACTGATAAAGAGCACCACTAATATAGAAGACAAAATACTGTGCTGAAACCCAATGTATTGACAGCATCTAATATATTTGCATTATATATGGTTAGATGCTCAAAAATATCTATAATCATACTCTAATAAGTGAGTCATTAGTGCCGAATGACATTCAACATTTGCTATTCAAGCCATGTGAAAGGCCTTTATAAATAGCTGATCTACAAGACTATTATGACCTTTTTATGAAGTTTTTTTTTTATGAAGGGGATTGAAATGCTTTACATATAGCTGTTAGTGGTTATTAAATATTTATTTCTTCTTCTTTCAAACCTTACCTCCCATCATAATAACTATAATATGATTAAATATATTAACTAAATATAAAGTGTAATAGGTAGCAATTCCATCCATCCATCCATCCATCCATCCATCAGGACTTTTTTCAAGCTAACGTTCAAAGTTTGTTTCATAAACTTTGCTTTTCTGATTAAAAAAACAAAAAGGTATATAGATTTCTTTGACTTTCTACTTAGATTCAAAATGGTAAAAATGTAATTTTACTATAATATAAATATAATAAACAATTATTCATAAAAAATATTTTTAATATTTTTAATTATGGACAAACCCAGCAGGTTGGGTTAAAGGGCACCTGTTATGCCCTCTTTCACAAGATGTAATATAAGTCTCTGGTCTGGTCAAGTGTCTGTGAAGTTTCAGCTAAAAATATGGGGGAGAGCAAAAACATGCCGTTTACTATATTACTATATGGCTGGCTTAAAACAAACCCAAAATTGGTTGAAAAAAAATGGCTGGGTGAAAACAACCCAATCCCTGGGTTTGTCCATATTTAACCCAGCATTTTTTAGAGTGCATAAATAGAAAGATGGCACAAGCTGGTCCTTAAAGGCTTAGTTCACCCAAAATGAAAGATGTATCATTAAGGAACACAAAGTGCTCAGAACTCAAAACCCGTTCAGTGCTTCCAGGTTCTACGTCAGAACGCCAGTTCAGTATTGGCCGACACTGTTCACGTGAGCGGCACGACGCACGTGTGTGATGCTGACGCAGGAGCTGACCAATACTGAGCTGGCGTTCTGACGTAGAACCTGAAAGTGCTGAATGTAAATAGCATAGCAGAATGACATGGAAGAAACAAATTTGTTGAATAAAGTCGTTATTTTTGTTTTGTTTTTGCATATTCTCATCGCTTCATAAAATTAGGTTGAACCACTGTAGTCAGGTGGACTATTTTAACAATGTCTTTACTAACTTTCTGGGCCTTGAAAGTGGTAATTAAATTGCTGTCTATGGAGTAGTCAGAGAGCTCTCGGATTTCATCAAAGATATCTTAATTTGTGTTCTGAAGATGAATCAAGGTTTTACGGGTTTAGAATGACATGAGTGTGAGTACTTAATAATTTCATTTTTGGGGGAACTAAACCATTAACTCAGTCTGCTTACAATCACATCGTTCTCTATAGGGCACAGCTGACTGGTTCCTGCTGTATCAGCAGCTAATGAACTTGCTGTTCAACTTTCAGCTTGCAGCGTCCTTTCAGAAACCCTCCAACTTCCTCAGCTCCACCTGTATAGATCAGCTACGGGTTATTCATGTATGCCATTGTAAAGCAGCAGCATGTCTTACTTGCTCACAGCAACATATTTTGTACGTATTGGCAGTAGCAATAACCAGTAGCAGCAGCTGCTTATTGTCATAAATATTAACAGTCATATTCATTACCATGCCAAACATTTCATGGCATGACAGAATTACATTTAAAGGGGTGATGAACTGAGAAATCAAATTTTGCTTTAGCTTTTAATATATAAGAGGTCATCATACTATAAGAATATCCTGTAAGTTTAAGAACTGAAAACTTCCTTGTTAGTCCAATAAAAGCTTTTATTGACACCAGGCCCAGCAAACGACAGGTTTTTCAAAGTGGGGATCTGTGACGTCAAAGGGCAGCAAGCACCGCCTCCGCAGAAGAAGATCAACGCCTACTTCATCACTGCCTGTTTAGCCCCGCCCACTACACACATATTATATGTTGTATATTACAACGCATGACATGTAATAGGTAAATAACATAGGCCTAGGTGGTGCTATCGAGCTACCAAGCAATAAACATGCCTTTGAGGATGAATTAATTAAAACGTTAATTCTAATGCCTGATCTGATATGTAATGATTCATGTACCGTCAGATGTTCTTTATGTGTAAGTAAATCAAACCTGTGACTAAATGTCAACTTGCATTGTTTCTCTTAGTAGGATGAAAATAATCAGTTATTTAAACGGTGATTAAATAAAGAAAGCAATCAGAGAAAGCTCCCTTTGTAATCGCTGGAGCAGCGCGTGCGGAAGCTGTCAATCAAACAGCGCAAACTGATAAATTTCGGAGTTCTAGGCATGTGCAAAAACTCCCGTTTTATTCAACAAATCTCTTAATTATATTGCGTTTGCACTGTTAGTGGTGATGAAAGCATTTGTTAGTGTACTTACAGAAATTGAGTTGCAATGACGAGATCACTGCTTTCATGAGCTCAACATGTCTGTGATCGGCTACAGTGTTCATCTCTGCAACCTTTCATGCCTTGCACCTTTCACGGTCTAAATAGAATGCCATAGATCTAAATGTAATGCAGCACTTTTCACGATTAGTTAACCTTGAGAGCTGTAATAGTAAAAAGCGCTAAAAGAGAGAGTAATACTTGGCTATTTCAAATGGAAAGATGTTAGCCAATCACAGCAGTGGGTGTTTACACTGAAGTCTCAAAGCAGACACGCCCCTTAAAACAGAGCGTTCAAATCAGAGGGCTAAAATCATCATCCAGGTGGATGCTGCACATGGTTGAGGAGATTCCCCCTTCCATATGTAAAGCGCTTTGAGTATCCAGAAAGCGCTAAATGTAACGAATTATAAAATCAGGGTAGGAAAACGCCTTTTATTTCTAAAGTATGACAATTTTGGATGTAAAAAGCATACTAACATTATAAGTGCACCCCAAGGAAACATAAAACAACACAGTCACGACCCCTTTAAGATACGAAATACACATTGACGTGTGTGCTTGTAAAAAGTATTTATATGCAAGTATGAGCATCGCTGAAGATTAGAAAAAACTGTAAAATGACAGATACAGATATATATATATATATATATATATATATATATATCGGACAAATATATTGCCACTTCAAGCAAAAGGATGAGACATTCATTTTGTTCTTGTCATGAAGTAATACAGTGACCATTCCCTCCATTATTGAATTGTTCCAGCTCTGTAATGTCCGTCACATTCAGACCAATCGAGGATAAAAACAGAAAATGCAATGACCTAATGTGATGTAAACAGGGGAAGGGCTGAGAGCCTGAGAACACCAGTGACCCACATTTAGACAAAAACAAACACACACACCACTCAGCTGAATGAAAATGGGCAGGTAAACAACACACAAAAAAGGCGTATCTGAGACCTTCTGTACTTGTTTGTTTGTTGAAGAAGAAAAACAGTGGGGGCCAGAGAATGAGGTACTGACCAGATCATCCGATTTTCTACTTGCTTGTATTAAGAATTAATATTTCATATCTGCCAAATGAGTGGAGATTATTAACATTTCACATCGATTTAGTTGCTTCCAACACTCAGAAAACAGCTTTTCAATGCTGTATAAGAAGACTGGAATTCAGAGAAAGAGAGCGAGATGTTTTCTATGAACATCTGATCAAAAGAGTCAGAGTAATTAAGCTCTCCTCCAGTCACAGCGAGAGTGCTCTCCTCAAATGCTCTCCTTTAATTGCTTATATTACTGCAACTTCTGAAACAATTAATTGGAAGCAATCTGAGTAAAATGCAGTTCTCTAGTAATGCCGGGAGTGTGAGAGCGGGTAATAATACACTTTGGTCTGGAAAAATATATGAAACGGTTTATGCACTAGCGTTCACTCTGGATTAAATACACATTAGCAGACTTGGGTACCTGCTTTTATATAGCCAATAAACAAAAGCTATCATCATGCCATCTGTGCTTTGTGAGTCTTATAAAATCCTTTGACTGTCATTGAGATACATCTCATGCGGGGTGTGCAGTCAAACCGGTTGTATATGCTTAATAGATGGGATTTTGTTTTGTTTTTTTTGTTTTTTTTTTTTTACACAGGTTTGCGCAACCATTTGCCTGTAACCTTGACAAAGATCAAACTGGAATTAGTTTTGCATAACCAGACTTTTGACCACAATGCAGCTTATAATGCCCACTTAGACAAGAAGAGACTGTCTGAATGACAGTCAAGTGACAAACCACAGTTCACGTTTCAATTTAGGGGCTTGATAATCTGAAATAGAATATCCCATAATATTAGACCATTGTTAAAAAAAAAAAAAAAAAAATCCATAAGTCAAATAATGGTGCAGCAGTCGCCACAAACAGCAGTATAGAACTGCAGACTTTACTCCAAAAGTAATAAATATAGATTATTTCACAAACATATTCTGGTTTCTTTTCTGAGACTGTACAATTCTGCCTGTAGACTGATTTGCTTGCCTTTAAGTGTCTCAAATTAAACTTCAAAAGACATGATGATGCTCCAAACCTAAAAATAATAATTGGGTAAAACATCTACAATAATTTAAGGAAATGTTAGCACTATAAAATGCTGTTTGAAAGAAAGGAAGAAAGAGGCAAAATAAATAAATAAATCTGGTAAAACATCTATACTGCATAATGAAATATTATGCAAAATGTTTGCAAATTATAAAAAAAAAAAAAATAACACTATAAAAGAGCTAAATAAAACAAAAAAATCTGGTAATACAGAAAATAAATACATAAATAACTAATATAAATGGCACTAAAAAATTATGAAAAACAATAAATAATGTGGTAAATACATCTAGTATACAAAGATCTAATACATCTAGTATAATAAAATATTAGTACTGTAAAATGTTTGAAAATCAATCTGTTAAAACAGTGTGAAATTTTAGCACAATAAAATGACTGCAAATAAAAAAATGAACAAACAACAACATCTAAATAAACAAATTTGGTAAAACATCTACTATTGTAAAATGACATTAAGCACTATAAAATGTTGTTTGCAAATAAATAATAAATAGATACATGAATAAATACATTATCTAATTTTGAATGGCCGTCAATGGAGAAAGATTCAGTAAAGGTGATGATACAAGGGGCAACTTTTTAAGCAATGTTTAAGCAACAAATTTGCTCATTCTCAATTGTAAACAAATCTGGATACTTTAAGATACTTTAGATCGGTTGTGGGAAATTTTTTGAGATCCTCCAATCAGAATTCTAGCAACCGATCAGGAACTCCAAATTAGATTTCAGAAAAAACTCAAACAAGATGGTGGCCTCTCAGCGGCAGTGGAGCGAAGAAAAGGAGCATGAACTTATATCTTTTTATGCTGGTAAGTTGACATGTGTCAACCCAAAACATGGGAATTTACCTCATTTAATGCTTAAAATACCAAAAGGCATCCAATTTAATGTGCGTAGGCTGTAATTTAGCCATCACATTTTTTCAGTTAAATACAAAAAAAGACAAGTTCTGTTTAATTTCTGTAGTGGCATAGGTTTATAGGGCGTATGGCACGTGAAAGTAGCTTTTGGTGCAATGGATGCAAGTTCGAATCAAAAGTTCCAAACTCACTCTTCTCCCTTTTCCTATCACAAATCATATCGGAAAGGCATTTATATTTAATACAAACGAAGAAAATATTTGAAAAGTTGAAATAAAGTGCCTAACAAGTAGGGATGCACGATTAATCAGACGATTAGAAAAAAAAAAAAAAAAAACACATTGAAATCGATTTGGCTTAGTGCGATTATAAAAATCGCAAAGCTTCGGTTATTTTTTATGCATGGCTTGTCAATGAACTATGGCTCCAAATGCTAATCCATCTGAAAGCACTGATAGTTTGAATCACTTATAATGTACATTTGAAAAAGCAACACGCGTCAAACATCTTTCCAGACATGAGAAGCATTTATTAACATCTTGTCCAACAAAAGATTACATTTAATAACATGTTTTTACTCCAAACTCACTTCATAACGACAGTTGAGCGTCCTTCTTTGAAATGACGTGGCTTCTTACACAGAATAAGGCAGTCATGTGTTTATTAGTCATGTTTAATCAATCAAAACGTTTCAGTCTTCAGTCTTGTTGCCCTAATTAGTTGCCCTGTGTCTCACCAGGTTGCCTGTTGACGGCAACATTGCCCAGCAACATCGCTCAAAAAGTTGCCCCGTGTATCATCACCTTAAGACTTTCGTGTGCATTACACATCAGAGCAGTGAATGTGGGTGGTCCGTGGAGACTGAAACTAGACCAGATGAGTAAGGACGAATGGAGGCTTTTTTCACACCTAAGCTAAGACTTATTGTTGTGGTTTGCTACGCACATGGCACACCTGAAGATGCTCAGACTCAGCTAAATAATTCATTATTCAAGTCTCCTGTTAGTCTCTCCTCCTTTCTCTCCCTCTCTCAGGACCAGTCTGACCCTGACCCATAAGGTGCTCTGGGCCCGAGACTAACAGTAAACCTAATTAGCAGTGATATTATCCAGAGTTTGGTCATTACACCCACTCAATAAGTCTCCCTCTTGGGTCTGCATGATGTATGGAGCAGGGTATTCAGAGCCTACACCCGACTAAAGACCAGCAACCAACACAAAACACACTAAAGTGTATTTGCAGACACTGTGAGCATGTATAGGAATTCAAGACAGCGTTATGTGAATTTGCGAAGATCTGTCACTCTTTTCATCTTAAAATTGACACAACGTCTATAAGACTCAGGGAAGACATAAAAGTACATGAGACCATTAGAGATTGCTGAGATCATTGCCTATTTTTATGTTCTTTGTGCAATCTGCTGCCCATAAGCACAACTCAATATCTCAAACGCAATACCCAGGGTCCTATAATATATTACATGTGTAATCCCATAAGCGTGCAAACATGTGGGCCTGTGTGTACAGAAGTATATCTCCGAACACATTTGGAACCTCACTGTAACCTTTATTTTAATACATTCCATACAGCACACAGGTCTCACTCATCGATCCACAACATACAAAACCCTATAAATCAGGCCACAGCACAACAGTGGCAGGAGCGCAAAAAAAAAAAGGAATAGTTTTCTTTTGAAATAGTTGCCTTTTACACTTTAAGTGCAAAAGGATGAGGGTCTTTTCAAAGGTAACTCTAAGCAATAAAACACTATAACGCCTTGCACATCTCTCGAGGCTTCTCCAGCTCTCGGCTTGCCTTCACTTTAGCTCTATTCTAATAAATTAAGGAATCATCGGGGTTACAGGAGGCAGATCGCTTCTCGCACAGGATTTGATTACGCCGTTATTTCCCCCTGCCGTTATTGCTTGCCGTTCACCCGAGGATGAAGTGTTGGATTTGGCGCCGATAAAGGCAGAGAGGTCCGCGGTCGAGGAGGTTGGTACGACAAGAGGTGAGCAGTTCACCGTTAATAAAAGAGAAAAGGCAGAATCTCCGTGGCAGTGGGGAAAAAATGAGTGAACTTTAGATAACAGACGGAGCGAGTAAAAATCAATCAAACTCCAACCCTAACTGATTGTCTGATATCATGTGTCTTTAGCCAAGATAATGGACACAGTGCTGTTGCAGATGGAGCTTATTTTTGATTACTTATCTGCTTAAATGGACAGTAATCAAAACAAACACCAGGGCTAGTTCAAGATTTTAGATTTGTAGGCTACTGGTTATGCCCTATTTTCACAAATTTTGAGAAGGTCCTCGCTGCAGACTTTGAGATCCAGGGGATGAGGTTGGATCCAGATCCAACTCCTCCCACATTACATATCCATAAACCTACCCATCTCCACCCCTTGATCCCTAAACCTACCCATCTCCACCCCTTGGATCTGGATCCAACTCCTCCCACTTTACATTTCCCTAAACCTACCCATATCCACCCCCTGGATCTGGATCCTGGATCTCGTGTTCTGCAGTGAGGAACTACTGCATTTTTTAGCCATTGTTTTTCTATACCAGAAAAGAACATATACTTTCCATTAAAAAAGGAGTTGAATAAATAAATGAATGTTTTTAAAGATTTATACAGTTATAAATGTTAATGCATTGCAAGTAAATTAAGTTTCCTCAATAAATAACTTAAATATTTAAATGATTTATACAACTATAATGTTACTGCATTGCAATTAGGTTTCCTTAAACATTTTTTTTATTATTTATTTATTTATACAGCATAATGTTGCTGCATTGAAAGTAAATTAGGTTTAATTTATTCATTAATAAATCAACTATAGTATAGTGAAATATTAGTACTGGAGAAAGAAAGAAAGACAAAGAAAGAAAGAAAAATAATTTATACAGCTATAATGCTACTGCATTGCGAGTAAATAAAGTTTCCTTAACAAACAAACAAATAAACATTTATTTGACATTTAAATAAATTTAGATGGAATTTATACTACTATAATGTTACTGTATTTCAAGTAAATTAAGTTCCCTTGAATATATGAAAGAATTAATAAATGAATAAATAAAGAAAATGAATAGCTATGTATCTGCAATAAATAAAACTATAAATTCCTATAGCTGGTTTTGGAAAACAACATGGCGATCCATTTATAATATTTTACTCATTCTAACTGATAATTCCAAGACTATCAGAAATCTTTCTTAAAGGGATAGTTCACCCAAAAATGAAAATTATCCCATAATATACTCAGCCTCATATCATCCTACGTTTATATGATTTTCTTCTTTCAGCCGAATACAGTCAGAATTATATATATATTTTTTTAAAAATCCTGCAATGGGATTGAATGATGCCTGTTTTTGAAGCTCAAAAAGCACATCTATTCATCATAAAAGTAATCCATACAACTCCAGTGGGTGAATAAATGCCTTCTGAAGTGAAGTGATGGGTTTTGTAAGAAAAAGTATCCATATTTAAAACTTTATAAACTATAATCACTGGCTTCCGGCAACAGCTGTGCGAGTGTAGTTTTGGCGGAAGAGTGACCTCTGACCCGATGTAGGATATAGGAGTAGCGTAAGCTTAGGTAAGCATATGTGTTGCAAACATAAACAAAACTAAATGTTTGCAACACATAATAACACAAGTATAAATGTTACAAATGTAAGATGTCATGATAATTCAGCACTGGCCTGGCAAATGACATCAACTGGGTAATTTTACTGTTAAACCATGATTTCATAAAGGTAATCTGTTTTCCTATTGAAACAGTCTTTCTGCAGTTATGCCAAATGAATTATGAATTTAGTCTACCTTGAAAAATGAAAAGAACTGGCCTCACATGATGCGTTCAGCATATTTTTCATTTATACTTCACACATACAGAAATGTGCGCATGCACACACACACACACACACACACACACACACACACACACACACGCACACGCTATTCCAACTTCAACTCATAAGAAATTAATGAGGGCAAAGAGACGAGAACTAAGGAGCCAGGGTAGATTTACAGAATGTCAGTAAAATGGGGGAAATTCTCTTCGGCTTCGCTTTAAACAAAAGCATTACAGTAAAACAGTTAACCTTGACCCCACTGTCCCATCTCTGAAATCTGCCTGTTCGTCCAAGCACAGATGATTGACAGCTGTTCATAGCCAGACAAATAGAAAACGAGCTTGCGGGCTCTTGCTGTGTTCAAGGAGACGCAGCACACAATGACAAAGACTTTGAAAAGATATTTCAAAATATAGTGTTTCTAGTTTTTATGCACAGCAAAAGTTGTACACTTAAACAGTCTTTCTCTCACTCACTCAAAAAAAAAAAAGAAAGAAAAAAAAGATTTGAAATAGAATTATTTATGGTCTGCCGCACTAAGTAAAAATCAATCCTCTATTTTAGAAATAGGATACGGAGATGAATTAAAGCTTAATGAGGTTTTCCGGGCAAAGCCTGGGATGCTCTATATGGGTCCAAACACACACATACAATGGAAATCAAAACTACATTCAGCATAAATCTCTCGTTATGTGTCTCTGAAGTCACGTTCATCAATAAGACATTAAGACGCCTCTCTTAAATAATATTTATTTGTCATGTTCAGGCTGTTTGTTTAGCTACATTTTTAAAAATGAGAATCACACTTTAACAATGCCCCACAAAACAAGAGAAAAACAAATAGACTTCTTTTTGTTGTGAAAGCACTTGCAAATGGAAAGATTTCGAAAAAGTTGTGATCAAAGAAGGAATTTAGTTTTGATTTGTGGATTAGTAGTAGTTTTTTGTGCGTCCAGTTTTGCTAGTTTACTACAGGAACAAAAGTGGGGGAAAAAACAAAAAAAAAAAAAAACACATTAAACGTGATAACCTTCTTGCTCTGATTCTCTGTTATTGATCAGCCAGCCTCCAGCTCATATACTTAAACAAATCACTGTTGTGTCATAAAGGATTATGGATTTTTACATTAGTTTATTTAAGTCAGTGACGATGATTATAATAAATGTCAGACTCCAAGATAATCTATTTTTAATTAGGAAGAAATTGAAAATGTTTGGGAGGCATATATTGTTTTCTATAAACTTTAAGTTGTCATTAAATTACAGAGCAAATGAGAGCGGTTTAGAGGTTCAGCCTCGGTTCAGTCCTTTATTTTTGCTACAGAGAAAATAAATAAATGTGTAGGAGTGGGAAAAACAGAGAGCTGTGTGAATAAGCATTGGTGTTCAAGGAATGTAATCACATTTTGAATTTAGTATTGCCTTCTCGATGCATGAATTCCCACTGAACAGTGCGGTGGAAACCTATTTTAATAAATATTATTAGTATAATAATAATAACAATACTGTCTGAAACGTCTGAAATGAATTCAACACATCGTAAAATCTCAATATTCTAGAACTGATCAATATAGCTGGGAGAAATCAATCATAAGTTTCTCATCAAAGGCTGTGATTTATTCATACACTTCGAAGGGGAAGGAGAGAGGGCGCTCTGTTTTTTTCTGAATCATGAATGCTCTTCCCAGCTCTCAGAAATTGTTAATAAATACTGAATGTGTCTACTTAATGTGAACAAATTTTACAGCTTTACAGGAAATGTGTCTCTAAACACATTCATTCTCAGCCTCTTACATACAAACATTCACTCTTTCAGTTCTGAATAAGGTGAGGTTTAAAAAAAAAAAAAAAGCACCTCATGCATAACATGTGTGCTTAACATCTTTTATACACAATGTTAAAAACCTTACTTTAGATCATACTTTATTTGGCTTGTCTGACTGCCTTTGTAAAAAATGTTTCAACGTATTGAAGAAGTTAGCGTTAAAAAATAACAACTTGCTCCTTTGGTTCTTGGCTCAAATTGATATCTCCGTTTGTGTGTCTACAGTACATATGCTTAGCACTCAAGTATGAAATTATAAAATTTATGATCAGCATCAAAGGTGCTTTATTTTTTCTTCTCTGTATTTAACAGATTGGTAACACCAAACAATAATACCAATTTTACCCAATAACACACGCGCACACACACAAACACAAACAAAGTCATTATCTCTATATAATCAAAAGAGGTCAATAACAGTGGGAAAGGTGTTGCACAACATTTCTTCAGAATGCTTATTTTATAAGGTGCCCTGAGCAACAAATTCAGCGAGGTGTGATGAAGAGAGGGCCTAATGCATCAAGGTTACACAACAAAAACCAAGCAAACTGAAATCAATTAATTTTAATTCAACAATTATAGTAAAAAAAACTTAACTGCAATAACATAACTTGATGAGGAAAAGAGACCTTGAACATAAACCAGAACCTGAATCACAACTAGAATCAAAATAAAAACCAAGTAACAAATAAAACCAAAAATAAAATAACAAGTACAACTCACCAAATGTTCAGTATAATCCACTACCAGGCCTAAAGACAAGAGTAATTGGTAATGCGGAAACAATAATACAGAAAAAAAGAATCTTTAAAATAAAAGTCATGACAAGATTGTAACTCCAAAATAAAAGACATGAAAGACAAAGACAAGAATATACATGCGTGCACACACACACACACACACACACACACACACAAAGTAAATAAATGAATAAAAACAAGAAATGCTAAGTAAACCATTACATCCTGCAACATCTCAAAAAATGTTTTAGTAATCATTCTAGGTAAAACCCCCCCAAAAAAAAAAAAAAAAAAAAAAATCTTTGTTTAGGATTCCCATTACATAAAAGCTGTGTTTGGGGAGATGTTAAAGGTTTAAGGTTTAATGTTAAGTTGATATAATATACTTGTATAAATGTTTTATTTATAGGACTGCGCGATTTATCTGCGATTATTTAATGTGCAGCTTGTCAGAGCTGTACGGCTCTGTGATCAGTAGTAAATGCTTCTCCATCTGCGCAGAAACTCCAAATATGCCCTGCAGTAGAAGTAGATAACACTTGTCATTCCGGGAAATCCCTATGGGCATCATACTATAGCTGTGGCTGAATAAACAGAAGATTGAAATGCTTTGATTGATTAAACATGACTAAAACACACGACTGCCTTATTCTGTGTAAGAAGCCACATCATCTCACAGAAGGATGCTCAACTGTCGTTATGAAGTGAGTTTGGAGTAAAAACATGTTGTTAAATGTTATCTTTTGTTGGACAAGATGTTAATAAATGCTTCTCATGTCTGGAAAGATGTTTGACGTGTGTTGCTTTTTCAAACGTACATTATAAGCGACTCAAACTCGCAGTGCTTTCAGATGGATTAGCAAAAAAATAGGCTGCGATGTCATAATCGCACTAAGAATCGCATTTAAGGGATAATCGCCTTTAAGTTCAATGTTATTTTTCATATTGTGCAATAAATCGTGCGGCCCTATTTATTTATTTGTTTATTTTGTACTTGTTATTCAATTTATATCTTTGTGTTGACAATATGTAACAACTTGACTAAAACATATTTCTTAATGTCTAGTGTGTCTTTTTTCTCTCATTATAACGTGAGGCATATTTGTTAAGGAAAAAAAAAAAAAAAAAGTTTAAAAGGCACTAAGAGTGATAGGAGCTAAAATATAATCCTTCTATACTGCTAATCATACTACTTTTATTTCTAGAGCCTTGCATGCCCAAAAAGAGCACATGTATGTCGATGGACTTATTGGTTATACAGGATAAGTTGTGTGGATGTGTTTGTCCTGTTGTGAAGAGATGTTAATTGATAGCACATGATCAAAAGAACTGAACTGATATCTCATTGATTTGGAAGCATTCACCCAGAGATGCCTGTCTTTGTATACATGTATGTATGTGTGTAGATGTGCACGATCCAGAGAGCTACAAGGCCCACTGATGATGGCCAATTTTCTTGAGACTCCGCATGGATGATAACATTGAAGCTCTTTCAAATGTAAATGCATCTGACAAACATAAACACACACATGCACACAAAGAGAATAGTACACAGTGCGCACACATCAGCAGCTGCAGGTGAGTAGGGACAGAAAGTGGTGGCTTTAGCAGATGCCGGTAGTCAGATTACTGCTGTTCAGTTGTGAGCTTGAACAAAGAGAGCACCAATCGGGCATCCCATATGGAGCATAACTACAGAAGCAGGAAGGATCACATACAGAGAAAAAAATCTGAGCAAAGTTGAATGTGGCACTCAAGTAAACAAGCAGCCCCAGCAAGGCAACAATCTCAAAATGCGTGTCATACACAAAGCATTTCTTGGCATCACTTAAATTTTTCTCACAACTTTGCAAGCAAATTGTTGTTGTTCCGAGGTTTCTCTTTTGTAGCCTGGGAGACTTCATGGAGGTTTGGTTGTTACATTTCATTCAAGTATAAAGACATTTGTTTACCTGTGTAGTTTATGCATGGAGTTAATGAATGTGGATATCATCACTAAGATAATCTGGCCTTTAAAAAAAATCCTAAATCTCTGATTTTTAATTGTATCTTGGAAAATCTGTTAACGGTTTAGCCTTGTTCAGACTGTCAGTCCAAATTTGATTCTTGTAAAAATCAGATTGGAATCTGATCATATTTAGCAAGTGTGAACAGCAAAAAATAAAAAATTAAATTAAATAAAAAATATCACATGAAATACAGTTTATACAAATCCGTTTCAAGCTACATTCATATGTGACCCTGGACCACAAAATCAGTCATAAGGGTACATTTTTTTTTAAAATTCAGATATATACATCATCTGAAAGCTGAATAAATAAGCGTTCCATTGATATATGGTTAGGATAGGACAATATTTGGCCGAGATACAACTATTTGAGGATCTGGAATCTGAGGATGCAAAAAAATAAAAATATTGAGAAAATCGCCTTTAAAGTTGTCCAGATTAAGTCCTTAGCTATGCATATCCACTCACAAAAATACATTTTTGATATATTTACAATAGGAAATGTACAAAATATCTTCATGGAACATGATATTTACTTAATATCCTAATGATTGTTGGCGTAAAAAAATAAAAGGATAATTTTGACCAATACAATGTATTGTTGGCTAGTGCTAAATATACCAGTGAGACTTATGACTCGTTTTGTGGTCCAGGGTCACATATATGGTTTGAAATCCTATTCAAATAGCATTTCTTGAAATCTGACTGCTCTGGGGTGCATTTCCTGAAAGCATCATTAGCCATTAACTATGAGTGCAAGTTCCATCGTTATCTGCAAAGATACGAGTCAGTGTTTCCTGAAACCATATTTCCAACGAATATTTGTAAACAGCATTGCGAAGTTGTGTGGATGGAACGACAGCTCTCAAGTTAGAAGCATAGTTTCTTGTTTGCACGAGATGTGGACTTAATAAATCCTTATCTTAAGCAAAATATGCAAGCTGACATTCAGTACAATATAGCATTAATTAAATCTCTAACAGATTCATTAAAAGAAGTTACCCACCACCTGCGTGACATCATTAACCAATGTGGTTGAACGACACATTTCCAACAATATGGTTTTGGAAAACAGTCGTGACTAGCTAGTTGATTTCTTCAATGATGTATTGTATTAAGGTAGTTAACGGGTCAGTTCACCCAAAAATGAAAATTCTGTCATTAATTACTAACACTCATGTTGTTCCACACGCATAAGACCTTTGTTCATCTTCGGAACACAAATTAAGATATTCTGGACCACTTTCAAGGTCCAGAAAGGTACTAAAGACATCAGTAAAATAATCTCATTATTGGCCAGCTCCTGCGTCAGCATCACACGCATGTGTCGTGCTGCTAATGTTAACAGCATTGGTCAATACTAAGCCACTGTTCTGATGTAGAACCTAGAAGTGCTGAACGTAAACTGTGTAGGAGAATGACACAGAGGAGAAGATATTGTTGAATAAAGTCATTATTTTTGTTTTGTTTTGTTTTTTTTTGCGTGCAAAAAGTATTCTCGTTGCTTCATAAAATTAAGGTTGAACCACTGCAGTCACATGGACTATTTTAACAATGTCTTTAGTACCTTTCTGGATCTTGAAAGTGGTGGTTAAATTGCTGTCTATGGAGGATAAAAAAAACCTCTTGGATTTCATCAAAAATATCTTAATTTGTGTTCTGAAGATGCACAAAGATCTTATGGGTGTGGAACGACATGAGGGTGAGTAATGACAAATGTCATTTTTGGGTGAACTATCCCTTTAACAGAGGTATTAGACAAGGGGATCTGACAAGTCTGCATTTATTTATTTTAATAGCTGAATTTTTGGCAATCTATTTGAAAAATAGTAAAGATATTAACCCCTTAAATGTTTTGGGGAATCAGCTATTAATAAGTCAACTAGCAGATGATACTACTCTGTTTCTTAGCGATGCAGAGCAAATCCCAGTTGCCATTCATTTAGTGTCACATTTTTCAAAAGCTTCTGGTTTGAAATTAATTTTTTTTTTTTTTTTTTAAAAAGTGTGAGTTAATGGCACTGCATAATCTGACTGAATCCCAATTATTTAATATTCCATTAAAGAATGAGGTAAAATATTTAGGAATTGTTATTACGAAAGACCCTAATAAAGGAGATTAACCAAATTCAGTATAAATTACCTGAAAAACAAACACCATTACATAATACATATCATACATAAATGCAGATTCTTAAATAATACTTCCACATTCTTACTTTTCCATAAAGATTTAATGATCTTCAAATAGTTCAAACTCAAGGGTAACAAAAAAGCCCTTAAACTATATAAACTTTTCAAGGTATTTTTTGATGATATAACCCCCTTGTGTAATATCTTATGAATGCATTTAATTTCTTTTTTTTTCTTTTTTAAATGTTTCTTTAGATTTTAGAACGTGTTGAATGTCCAAATTGCATTTAAATGCATTCCCAGCCTAGGAATAAGGTTCTTATCTAGCAAAACGATCAGTCATTTTCTAAAAAATAAAAATAAAATTATATACTTTTTAACCAAAATGTTCATCTTCATCCTACGATGCGGTCATCATGTTGGAAAGGATGTAAGCGGAAATATAAAGCAAGTGTTTACAAAGCGCAAGTGCGAACACTAAGTCAAACGGCCTTTACCCAAAAAAGGCAAAACAACAGTGTCGGACGATTTTGAAGTTGGAGGAGAAAATGAGAAGGAGTTTTCGCCCTACCGTGGTACTTCCGCCTACCTTTCCGTGTGACCTTTTTCGAACATGATTACGTAATACATGGTGCATCGCAGAGCAGTGCAAGACAAGTATTTGTGGTTAAAAAGTACATACATACAATTTTTTTTTTTTTTTTTAGAAAATGACTGATTGTTTCGCTAGATTCCTGTGCTATCTCACTTTGTAAATAAAGTACTACTAATGAATTTAAAGTCAAACTAATATGTTATTTTGTATATATATCAAAGTATGCTACAGTTGCTTATTTTCATAGCACCTGGTAAAGGATGTCAAATGAGATCTGAAGTCTTAGCCATGATATCCGTTTTCGCAGGGTGAGATGGGTGCACCTGTTCCTGCCTGCACCTGCACATTAATTAAGACAGTCAAGCTGTCACTCACCTCACCTGTCAATCACTGAGCCATGAGGTTGCCCCAATGGGAGTCACCCCCTTAGAAAATAAGCTCAATTCACACCTCATTATAACTTAATAGGTGATTTAACGCTCTTAATAGGGTTGCACAGTGGAGCTATAGGCTTTGATAAAAAAGGGGGAAAAAATGAACACATGCTCTTTCTCTGAAGTACAATAATGCTTTGTTACAACATCAACTTTGTCTAGTACAATTCAGATCGTAATCTTTTGGAGAGAAAAGCCAAAACTGGTTTGTGATCAGTAGTCTCGCTTTAATTTAAAGTGATCTGTGGTTTGATAGTAATTATGGCAGGCTCTCAACGCATTCATAAATAACTTATCAGCTCGTACAGTGTCTTCCTCATTCACATATACTTTAGAATTAAAGGGCATCTCTGTTTGCTCCAATCCTTGATGCCAGCATTGTATCGATTCTCAGTGAAGGTGAAGCATACTGAATTAAAGACAGACAGTATTGTGTTACATCTACGTTAGGCAGTTTTATTTTGTATTATTTACATACTATTATAATTTTTTTACTAATTTGAATTAGCTTTGATTTTCATGGTTTCAGATTTGAATTTAACTTTTAGTATTTTTTATGTGACTTTGTAAATTTTTTAAATAATTTTCTATATATTTTTAATTTTTATTTTCATTTTAGTTGGCCTCTGGCTTGCTGGGGGCACTTAATATTCAACAATATGAACTGAACTGAGCTGGATGACAACATCACTGTTTTTCAGAACTGCTTTATGAAATGAACTGAATTTAATAACTGATGATCTTTAAAAAAAAATCATCACAACAGAACTGAATCAACATTGAACTGACTTCAGCTGAAAAATGACAATTTTCTTTTAGAGCTGCCAGCTGAAAAAAAAACAAAAAAAAAACATGTTTGCATCATTAAATCATTTTCCTGTTATCACTGTAAAGCTGCTTTGAAACAATCTGTATTGTAAATCGAATAATTTAACGATTAGTTTTAGATTTGGTCAACAATAATAACACTGGTGTTAAGGCACAATATGTAAGATTTTTTATATTTTTTTATATTTTTTATATTTTAAGATATTTTAAGATATTTTTAAGATATTCTTTACCACAAGAACAATGCTATATTTTGTTGACTTTTGTACTTACATTATACCAATAATGTTTAAATTTAGAGAAATTAGCCATTTTAACCAGGACACGAAACGCGTCCGTGCGTTGCCTATCAATGACATCATACCCGCATTACCCTCGATTTCCGCCTTTATTTTGTAGAAACCATGGAAACACCAAAGACGCTTTAATATATTGTGTGTTTAATTAGACAGGTGAGCAACTGTTTGAAAACATTCGTTGACAGAAAACTAATTATTGTTATATATCCCAACACAGTAAGTTCCACATGTTTTACCATGTTTTACCATGACTAATATTGATTTAGCTAAGTGCAGTGTGCAACAAGTGTCTCATATTAGCTGCCCGAGTCAGATTATTTTCCACCAGCTGTAGACGTAAAGACAACACCTCCTATGATTCCACGAAACCAAGGCGTCATAAAGCTACGCCTTTTTCAATAAGCAATCTCTAATGGTGAAAAATTACATATTGTGCCTTTAAGAAAACATAATGATCTTAATGAAAACAAACAAACAACAACAAAAAAAAATATTACCATTTCTTGCAGTCCAATGTGACCATTATCATTCAACTAACATTCGGAGCACAGATGCCCCATGTCAACTGCATCCGAAGGCCAGGCAAGATAAACATCAAATCGCTTTGTGTGTGGAGCAACATTCAGTGACTCATATTTTATACTGGGCACAGGGTTGCACTGCATGCACTGCTGCTTTGGTTCATATCCATTGAGAGGCATAACCTTTATGCGACCTCACTTGTTTTCCATTCCAGTTTCCCATGATGCTTCAGACCCGTGAGAATTGCCATTAATCTATATCTATTAGCTAATTCAATTAAAGAAAAGGGGTAAGGAGTGGCGGTCTTAAAACATCCATCTCGTTAAAACATGAAAGTAGATAATAAGAATCAATAGCCCTATTCAGATGGGACTAGTTTTCTAAACAAGTTACAGTTCTTATCATTTGAGGTCTGTCATTTCATGTAGGCTACCGATTCGGACAGGACTAACATCTCCGTGTTTATCACACCTATTGGGTGTGTCTGTACTTTACATTTTTTTGATCCGTATCTGTATATTTTTAAAATTTGTTTTACTTCAGTTAAGTCCCCCTTTAATCAATCATTTTATCCCTTAAAACTCATCTTTGATCACCAAAATGACATTTTTCCTGTGTGAAAAAAAAAAAAAAAACTTCATGCCTTAAATACATTGAATGTAACTCTACACCCTTGACTCATTTAGTATACGTGGATCAATGAATATGCAAATTAGCCCCGCCTCCACTCCGCTCAGAGATCCACTCTGTCAACTTACTGAGGTAAATGCAGCACAATGGTATCGCTCTATACAACATTGGACACATAACGGTAATTCATATGATTAGCCTTTTGCTTGACTATGTTATTAAACAGCTAATAATGTTCAAACAATGTTCCCGTTCGCCATGTCAGAGTCAGACAGCTGCCTTTTAACAACCAATATCCTTACAAATGCTTTGAACAACTCAGAACCTCTTTGGAGAAAGACACAGAGTTCATCATAACATTGTAATATGTACATCATACACCCTGCTAAATCTACACGATTTTTCATATCAACAGAAAAATATACCGGGATAACCTGGCTTCTCTCGAGACTCCCCTGCTAGTTCGCTGTTATTGATATGCTTAAGCCCGCCGGCACATTGACGTGATTGGTTACAAGGTACAAGTTTGTGACGTCACAGGCACCAGCGGTTTCAAACCATGGGTTTGAGACAGTCTTTTTTTTTTCACTGCAGTTTTAAGGAGAAAATACTCAGCAATGGTGTTGACATATGAATTTGCAAATGGTTTGTCCTAAAGCATATTAAAAACACCACATAGACATACAAACAACATTAAAAACTTGATTTTCACCACAGGGGGAATTTATCATATATCTTTCTATATTACTTTGAGCTGACATGATAATGATGTCTGACTCATGAACAAGTCATTCTTTTTGGACTGATTTTTGTTCTATGACCCTGTTGAATTGGTTTGAGCAATTCAAAACTTGAACAGCCGCAAATGAATCAGTCCTCGAGTAAACAACTCACTTCAATGATCCGGTCATAGTGAGCCTACAATTAACAACTCACTAAATGCGTATATACTGTATGTATATGTAAATGAGCTGTTTACGCTCTTTGTATGAAATGCTTGAATGTTGATGACTTGTTGCCAATTTATAATAATGGTAGACTGAGATCATACCTGGCTGTATCCTTTTTTGTGTCTAGGACATTAGATGCCTCTCTTTTTAAATAGGTACTTTGTGCAAGTGATGGAGCTTGACATTTAGCAAAATGTTATTGACAATGGTCTAGCACACTTCCTTTGATACTTAAGTGCATAAAAATTAGTACTTTTTAGTAAAATACACTTTTACAATATATTACATTAGCGTATGAAACTCAACTTTAATTCAAGTAGGACCTACATGACTTGCATACTTAGTCATCTATATTTGTTTTGTGTTTACCATCCTATTGTGGCTCATGCTTTATGTTGGAGTGCTATAGAATTCAAAAAAGCCTAGAATTTCTCCAAAACCTTGTAGGCTAAGCAATGGATGTATGTAGATGCAATACAATTGTGTGTAAGAGCGTTTTGATAGGAAGCTTTTGTGAGCCTGTGCGTGTATGTGTTTTTGTGATGAATGGCTAGGTGACAGTGAGCAGATGTGAGAGGCTGATGAATTGCAGAGACATCCGAAGTGAGAGACAAACAGCAAGCAAATGTCCGACTGCTTCTGCATGCAAACCAACAAACACACGGCTAAACTCTGATGCCTTCACACCCTGCATCAAACTCACTCAGAGCAACGTTATCGCCCCGGGCAATAGTCGGCATGTTAAAGAAATTAATAAATAATATCTGAATCAATGTATCTCACCATCTGTCTACAGTGACCCTGTCAGATATGTACTTGACCATCTGTTTTTGATCAATCAGATCCCTGTTGCTAACTTAAGAAATACCAGAACTGACCCAATTTAGATTAAAATGTCTGTAACTTAGATTCAAAACAGCAGATCACCATCATCACAGAAGCAGAAAAGGCCTATATGTGTAGCTTTAAAAAAAAAATGCTATATTGTAAGCAAAATTATGCACAAGCACACAAGGTCATTATAGCTACCGTTGCATTTGATGGGTTGTTTTCTGTAGCATGGGCGGCTTTTCCAGCTGATTCAAGCCATAAATTGTGATTGTGTTTTTTTAAGGTTAGAGATGGAGCTATAGTTTTGGTTTTCTGTGGAATGAAAGATTAAATTAGCATAAACTGCGTAAGTAAACATGTCCAATGGGCACTTTTGATGTATGGAAACTGTTATGGAGGCTGACGGTTAAGCAAAGCGCAAGCTACGACAAGCTGGAATATTTAAGATTAGGCTGTGTTGCCTTTGTGGACTTGCCAAGAGTATACAAACTATATTGCACATCTCTAAAGGGACAGAAATTGCGGCACAGCAGATTTTCTTTGAACATGATTCAGATTTAAAACAGGAAGAAGGGTTTACTTGTATGCAATCAAGCTCATTCAGTGTTAAGTTTATGTTCTCTCTTTCTTATATATTATAATGTTGTATTATTATTAAAAGAAAGGAGGAAACAATTTTAAGACCCCCTGTGGTGAAAATTAAGTTTTTAATGTTGTTTATATGTCTATGTGGTGTTTTTAATATGCTTTAAGACAAACAATGTGCAAATTCATATGTCAACACCATTGCTGAGTATTTTCTCCTTAAAACTGCAGTGACAAAAAAGACTGTCTCAAACACACGGTTTGAAACCGCTGGTGCCTGTGACGTCACAAATTACCTTGTGACCAATCACGTCAACGTGCCGGCAGGCTTTGGCATATCATTAACAGCAAACTAGCAGGTGAGTCTCGAGAGAAGTCAGGTTATCCTGGTATATTTTTCTGTTTCATGTCGATTTAGCAATATGGTGGGTGTATGATGTATATTACGATGTTATGATGAACTCTGTGTCTTTTTCCACTGAGGTTCTGAGTTGTTCAAAGCGTTTGTAAGGATACTGATTGTTAGACGGCAGCGGTCTTACTCTGACATAGTGAACGGGAACATGGTTTGTGTAACATTAGCAACACATTATTAGCTGTTTGATAACATAGTCAAGCAAAAGGCTAATCATATTAATTACCGTTATAGTAAGTATAGTAAAATGTGATAAAATTAAAAATGTTATGTATCCAAAGTTGTAAAGAGCAATACCATTGTGCTGCGTTAACCTCAGTAAGTTGTGCAAGTTCATCTCTGAGCTGGTGTAAGTGAGTGGAGGCGGGGCTAATTTGCATATTGCATTGATCCATGTATACTAAATGAGGCAAGGGTGTAGAGTTACATTCAAGCTATTTTAAAGGGGTGATGAACTGAGAAATCAAATTTTCCTAGAGCTTTTGATATATAAGAGGTCACCATACTATAAGAATATCCTGTAAGTTTAAGAACTGAAAACTTCCTTGTTAGTCCAATAAAAACTTTTATTGACACCAGGCCCAGCAAACGACAGGTTTTTCAAAGTGGGGATCTGTGACGTCAAAGGGCAGCAAGCACCGCCTCCACAGAAGAAGATCAACGCCTACTTCATCACTGCCTGTTTAGCCCCGCCTACCAATTCACGCGTGACATGTAATAGGTAAATAACATAGGCGGACCTGGTGCTATCCAGCTACCAAGCAATAAACATGCCTTTGAGGATTACAAAACATTGTGCAGTGCCTAGATTTGACAGTAATGCAACATGTAAGTAACTGTGTTAATTCTAATGCCTGATCTGATATGTAATGATTCATGTACAATCAGATGTTCTTTGTGTGTAAGTAAATCAAACCCCTGACTAAACATCAATGTTAAGGAATTGAATTAGGATTGTATTCTAAGGTGGTTCTAATGTCTCTAGCCTTCCTCTTGGTGTGTCGATCAGAACACAGGAATGGATCAAGACAATCAGATTAAATCAAAGGGGTTTATTGAACACTGAAGATGTTTATGAAGAGGTACATGAGTGGGAGGTTGAGAATTTGTGGGTAGGTGTGTGATCACACAGCGCACTATACAGTACTCCCATATAAACTTGACATGAATAACTCTAGGTATAGTAGCATTGTGACATGAATAAACATATACGGAACAGGGTGAAGATATCACAAACTGCGATATTATAATTAAGAACACAGCACGTGAACGCGCCGAACGCGCTAATTTGCTTTAACACTGTTCTTTCTGACTAACTCAATAATAGCGGAGAAATACCAAATTGACCCGTGATCAAATACTACGATTAACAAAGATTATCTAATGATTAGAACGGGTACTCACAATAGCACATAAATTGAGGTTATTTCTCCCGGTCCCAGGTAATTGCCTTAAGTTTGTCTCTTGCTTCATTCGGCTGCGTCATGGTGATGATTGACAGGTGAGCTAAGTCCCGCCTTGCAAACAGTCAACTTGCGTTGTTTATCTTAGTAGAATGAAAATAATCAGTTATTTAAACGGTGATTAAATTATATAAAGAAAGCGATCAGAGAAAGCTCCCTTTGTAATCGCTGGAGCAGGGCGCGCTGAAGCTGTCAATCAAACAGCGCAAGTTTATCAGTGACTGAGATCTGGACACGCGCAAAAACTCCCGTTTTATTCAACAAATCTCTTAAATTTTATCGTGTTTGTACGGAGCCCCTAAAGGGACGTGGTGGTGGAAAAAAATTGGGATGGGAGGACATTTTTTTTTTTTTTTTTTTTCAAAATCTTTTGCGTTCCCTCGCAAATCTTTTGCGTTCCCTTGCTGTGAGCTCTGACAAACACTTCCTCTTTAATGTCCCGCTGGATGGCAGTAGTGTTTCAGTCAGCTCCATACATTAATAATGCACACAAATAATGTGCGACTCATAGAGTTTGAACTTGTTGGACTCAAATATAAAGAAATGCAGTCAGTGCTTATGTCAAACAGTTCAGTAAAGTTGGTAATATATTCACAGATTCCAGCTTCCCGTTAAAACACAAATGCAGCTATTTCCAATCATACTAACCTAGACAACGAGCTACAACACCACAATTTTCCTCAAATGTGTTTTATAATATATAAATTGGTCGCTATGAGCAGGCGGCAGAGAGACAGGTGTGAAGGCACCGTCTGAAAAGTGCAAAACCCAAAACCCCTTTGCTCATTTTATATTATGAAAAATACTTCACTGTAACACACTGTACTGTCACCAAATTCAGTTCATACATCACTGCTCTCCTGCTGGTTATAGGTACTACAACACTTAGTTTGGCAAGTAGCACATAAAGGCCTTCTTTACACAAACGATGTTGGTACACAGCTTACATACAACAGCTTTTGCATGATAATTGCTTACTGAATTTGATGGCATTACAACTTATTTAATATTTTTACTAATAACAGTGACGTTATTGATTTTATTTATTAATTAATAATCATAAAATCAAACTAAGTGTTCCAGTACAACCAGCAGAATAGCAGTGATGTATGAACTGAATTTGGTGATAGTACACTGTGTTACAGTGAAGTTATTGAGTATTTTTCATAATATAAAATGAGCAAAAAGGTTTTGAACTTTTCAGACGGTCCCTTCAGACTTGTTTCTCGGCCGCCTGCTCATAAAGACCAATTTATTATAAAGCACATTTGAGGAAAATTGTGGTGTTGTAGCTCGTTGTCTAGGTAACTATGATTGGAAATAGCTGCATTTGTGTTTTAACAACGTTTAGCTCACGAGTGATTGATCTGGGAAGCTCGAATCTGTGACTATATTGCCAACTTTACTGAACTGTTTGACATAAGCACTGACTGCATTTCTTTATATTTGAGTCCAACACGTTCAAACTCTATGAGTCGCGCATTATTTGTGTGCATTATTAACGTACGGAGCTGACTGAAACACTACTGCCACCCAGCGGGTTATTAAAGAGGAAGTGTTTGTCAGAGCTCACAGCAAGGGAACGCAAATATCTTTGCGAGGGAACGCAAAAGATTTGAAGAAAAAAAGAAGAAAAAAAAAATCCCCATCCCCAATTTTTTTCCACCACCACGTCCCTTTAGAGGCTCCGTACGTTTGCACTGTTAGTGGCGATGAAAGCATTTGTTAGTGTACTTACAGAAATTGAGTTGCAATGACGAGATCACTGCTTTCATGAGCTCAACATGTCTGTGATCGGCTACAGTGTTCATCTCTGCAACCTTTCATGCCTTGCACCTTTCACGGTCTAAATAGAATGCCATAGATCTAAATGTAATGCAGCACTTTTCACAATTAGTTAACCTTGAGAGCTGTAATAGTAAAAAGCGCTAAAAGAGAGAGTAATACTTGGCTATTTCAAATGGAAAGATGTTAGCCAATCACAGCAGTGGGTGTTTTCACTGAAGTCTCAAAGCAGACACGCCCCTTAAAACAGAGCGTTCAAATCAGAGGGCTAAAATCATCATCCAGGTGGATGCTGCACATGGTTGAGGAGATTCCCCCTTCCATATGTAAAGCGCTTTGAGTATCCAGAAAGTGCTAAATGTAACTAATTATAAAATCAGGGTAGGAAAAATGCCTTTTATTTCTAAATTATGACAATTTTGGATGTAAAAAGCATAACATTATAAGTGCACCCCAGGAAACATTATAAAACAATAAAACAAAGCAGTTCATGACCCCTTTAAGGCATGACATTTTTTCACAGGAAAAAAAAAAAAGTTTAAATATGGTGATTAAAGATGAGCTTTAAGGGATAAAATTATTGACTACAGGGGGACTTTAAGGGCACAAAAGGCGACATTTCCCTTTAAATATAAACTGTTTTGCTTTCATCAGGAATGGTGACACTGATTTTGAAATTTCTAAATCATGCATTCATTCTTAAGATTGTTTTTATTTTTATTTTTGATGATGTCTAATGTCTAAAGAAACATGCTTTTGTTTGTTTGTTTCTTTCTTTCTTTCTAGTCACATGTTGTTTAAGTGGTCTTCCAGTAGGAGCAGCTATCTTAACTTCAAAGAAAAATGTACAACATGTTCTCTTATTTAAGCATTAAATTAATTCTCAAGTCAATTCTCAAGTTTGCTCCGTTCTCGCAGTGATCATCTACTCAAATCAAGAAAGGGTCTTTTTTTCCTCTCTCACTGAATGATAATCTAAAAGGGAAAAACAGAAAAATGTCTTTATTCAGTTTTGCATGCATTATGTTAGACAGTTCTATTTGTTTGACTAATGTGAGTTAATATTGTGGAATATGTTGGCTTTTTTCATCTTCTAAAAGTTCTTCATTAGTCAAATGTCAGGCAGTAACATAGGCAATCTTTTGGATATGGGCAGATTAGCCTTAAATTACTTATAATTCCACCTATTATATGGCTTCAGTACAAGCTGTATGAACCACAGTATTGTTGTCATTGTGTGATCTGCATAACAATGCTTTGAAAAAACGTGTACTTTTGTGTTCCCCAGGGTTCATATGGGTTTGGAACCACAAACAGAAGTTTTCGTTTTGGGTGAACTATCCCATCAAGGGTGTGTAGTTTTTGATATTAATGTATTAGACTTCAAATAAAAGTGTATTACTCTAAAAATGTTTGGCCCCCACATTTTTATTAGAATAATCTAGTTATTGAAAGAATGTGCATCACTTTGGATATAAATATGTGCTTACAGTATATAGAAATAATTTGTGGCCAAATGATCAGTATCATCTTATTGATGCATGACTATCATGTCCTCCAGCAGCGCTATAGGGTGACAACAGGGAGTCTGAACACAGCTGTGAATAGCTTGATTTCATGAAGTTTTGTTCATGCTAAGTGAGCCCCTGTTGTTGTTTATGCCAAATGAGCCAAAGCTAGCAAAACAAGTAGAATAAGTCTGTTTTATAATATATATATATATATATATATATATATTATATTATTATTATTATTTTTTTTTTTTTTTTTTGTTCACTGTACTGATAACATGCATCTGGAGGACATCTCTTGAACAACAATGACATATTTTGTGGTGGACAAAGTCGACACACTCCAGTATATGACTTTGTTTTTAATGATGTTTTTCCCTTTGCATATTTTAGTCGCATAAATTGCTGTCAGCATCCACATTTTGAAACCAGAGACCTGTAAGGAGCACATCAATCTTCACACATGTGTGCTGTCTGTATTTTTTTTCCCTTTCTTTTTGTCATTAGACTGTTTGGTCGAGCATGAGCAGATGCTAGCCTGGAGTGCTACCGCCCACAAGCCGTTTACTCCTTTCATACTAATAATGAAGGAGGGAGAGGCAGGTGGAGGGGAGGGGGGGAACCCCACAGCTCTTGAAAGTTGTATGGATAGCTGGACTAAAAGGATGTGGCTGAGAGATACAAGAGATTGGAACACTCACTGTATACATTTTCAAGGTCTGAAATCATACTGTAGCTTCTTTAACCTGCAGTTTAGCATAATACAAACAATTAAAGGTATTAGCCATTTTGCCAACTTCCACTAGACTTAATTGCTGAATTAGACAGGCCCCAGTCCCTTCAAAACTCACACTCTACTGGTGTACAGTATCCCTGTGGTGCGTAAGGGGCCCCCCTCAATGTGTTTTGATCTAATTATGGTTACATTTGCCAACTTGGAGCTATTTTACTCCACAAAGAAGCCGCAACAAAGCAGCAAATATACAGTGTGTTTACTGCTGGGATAAATTAATTTGCACAGGAATCACAGAAGCGGGAAACAATGTATCACATGGTCAATGCTGATTATTGATTTACTTGCACAGCAGAGCAAATACATGGTGCACGCTGAATGACACAATAGAGAGGCAGTGTAAAGATCTTGTACAGTCAGGAAAAATAAAGGTTCCAAAAGGGGGTTTTCACAGCAATGCCATAGAAGAACCATTTTTTGTTGCCCAAGACCTTTCAGTGATCAGTTCTTAAAAGAACTAAAAGTTCTTGTTAAAAGTTCTTCATGGAACCATAGATGCCAATAAAGAACCTTTATTTATAAGAATGTAGGATCCTCTAATTAATGCAAAGGAAGGTTCTAAACTCATCTTTGATAATCAAAATGACATATTTAAACTTTTCTCTGTTAAAATAATTTCTTCATGCCTTAAAATAGCTTGAATGTAACTGCTTTTTTTAGTATATGTGGATCCATGAATATGCAAATTAGTCCCGCCTCCACTCAGTCACACCAGCTCTGACTACCTGTCAACTGTAGTAAACGCTACACAATGGCAAGCGGAAATTGGTTTAATTCAGCCATATATGTTTGAACCAGAAACTAATTCAGAAGAAGAATAGGAAGAGTGAATTACAGGATCATCTACAAGTCGATGTAGAATGGAAATGAGTTTTGTATAGCTCTACACAACATCGTACACATAATGGTAATTGATATGGCTAGCCTTGGCTTGGCTATGGCTAGGCTTGACTATGTTATCAAACAGCTAATAACGTGTTGCTAATGTTACACAAACCATGTTCAGACAGTCAGACGGCTACTTCTAAAAATCAGCATCCTCAGAAACGCTTTGAACATTATAAAGTCAGTGGAGAAAAGCCCTGGCCAGGCTGCGCCACATGTTACCAGGATTGGTTACATGTTTGTGATGGTAGGAAACAGTCTCAAAAACACGGTTTGAAACCATTTCTGTTTTTGGTAAACTGCAGTTTTAAAGGGTTAGTTCACCCAAAAATTGAATTTCTGTCATTAAGTACTCACCCTCATGTCGTTCCAAACCCATAAGACCTTTGTTCATCTTCGGAATACAAATTAGGGTATTTTGGATGAAATCCAAGAGAGGTCTGAATGACCCATAGACAGCAACGTCATTGAAACTTTCAAGGCCCAGAAAGGTACTAAAGACATCGTTAAAATAGTCCATGTAACTACAGTGATTAAACCTTAATGTTATGAAGCGCAGAGAATACTTTTTGTGCGCTAAAACAAAAATTAATGACTTTATTCAGCAATTTCTTCTATTTGCTGTTATTCTCCTATACTGTTGATGTAGTAAACACTGTGCAGTGCTTCTGGTTTCTATGTCAGAACGCTGGCTTAATACCGATGTATAGCCTATTGTATTGTAACTATACCTAATTGTCACTGTACATATTTTATATTGCTGAGAAGTTATTAGGTTTGGAATATGGGTGGGTTTAGGAGCTCAAATACAGTATGCACATAATAGTAAAATAAAACTATGATAAGATATTTTTAACATAAATCTAGTGTAAATAGTTTTACATTTAAATACTGTTACATTTTAGATGCTCTCAATACACCCATTTTACTGCTAGAACAGATTGCGGCACATCAGCTAGTGCATGCACAACTCCGGCTCAAAACGTTTCTGGATAACAGTATTGTGCAAGGAACTGCACAAAAACAACTATTTATTAATCAACAATCTGGCCCTGTAATCATAATTTGTGTGAAAAGGAATAAAAGCTGTTGGTATTTTACTCCCACTAGTTTTTATTTCAGCTGGGACCTGCACTGAATTGTATGGGTACGTTTTTGAAGTTTTGCAAAAAATGTATGTAGAGGCAATGGGTTTTTACAATGCGTTGTGCATGCAACAAAGTAAAAAATAAAACTCATCATGCTGTTCTTATAATAAAATAAACAGTATTCGACACTCTAACCTCAACTTTCTCACCATACACACATTTTTCTCCGTGTTCATTACACCCAATCCTCTTAGTCTACAATTAGCTCTGGAAGAGTAGTACCAATGCATCTGTTTCAGGAAGTCGACCCTGCCAGGTTTATTTGGAACAGATGTGTCAGGTAAACCCATTTTAGCCGGGTGCCATGGTGATGAGCGGCACAAAACCCAGTTTTTAACAGCAACCATCCGCTGTCTCGTTTAAAAATTCACACTCCTCGATCAGAGCTCTTTACGGAATCACCATGGTGACTAAACTCTGTTTGGAGGGCTTCCAATGGCACTTCTGCTTTACTTTTCTTGGGACTCCATTAAAATATGCTCAGGCTAGGGATGTTTACTGGCATGTTTGTGCCTGTTTATCGTTTCATTAATTTAGCTTCATCTACCTGGCTAATGAGTGGAACGCAAAGCAGGGAACACGGAACAAATGGAGCTGCTTTATAATTAAACTTTGCATTAGGCGGTAAACGGTCGCCTGCTAATCTCGGCTCCGCCTCACGTGCGCACGAGCGTTCCTCGCTTGGCTCGCTAATGTATGTCTTGTACATCCTCATGCGTTGCTATAATCTTTTGACACATGCCAATATCAGCGGTTCCATTTAAAAGACAGTGTCCACGTATTTATATCAAGCATTTGAATGAGCTTGTTTTTTATGTTTCGTACCTCCTACACTGGCTCGCTAGTGGGCTCTCCCACACATTTAATAACACATTGTGTGCAAAAGCTCTCACTCTCTTTTGCTCTCCTTCTCACCCTTTTGAATGTGTGGACGGCTATCTCATGGGAAACAGTGCATTGTAGAATAAAAGTCTATCTTCCTGCAGCGTTCTGTCTCCCCAGGCATTTCACATTGTAAACATGGAGCTCAGAGAGTGCTTTGCCTGTTTTAAAGTGTTCGTCAATGAGATTTTCTCCATTTGTGGCAAGCTGCAATTTGAAGTGCTGATTCCTGAGAGAGCTCTCTGACTGTTTGGACCTCGAAGTCTGTTTGGATTATTCAAACGTTCTCTTCCATTAACCACACATTATAAAGGGAAAAGGTTGATTCAGTTTGAAACGTGTTTTTTCATAAATAAAAGTGAATAGGTGAATGCACTGAAATAATTATAAGCTTTAGCCTTGAATTCTATAGAGTATCCTTTGCTTTCAAGATGTGTGACTATAGTTGATCCTTCACATGTTATGTACATATAGACATATTTGATGGGTTGGTGAGCGTTATGACTGGAACTATACGACAAAAAAAGAAATAAATCAAAAACAGTTTGTGCAAAAACAGTAAATATTGCAATATTGAGTGTGTGCCCAAATCGCCCGTGTGTTGAGGATTTTACTTTAAAGTTGGCATGAATAAAAAATGTTTTCACCTTGTAATATTTAATCAAAATGTCACAACTGGACCTTCCACTGAAATGCACACATCTTAAAATCTGAAGCAAAAGGGAGTCCCCCTGACTACTTTTTTTTTTTTTTTTCAGATAATCCATTAAACTCAAATGTACGTCACATATGGAAGAAAAGACCTGTTGCTACTTCCATTCCACCTCAACTTTAACAAAAGCCAAATATGTAGTTATATAAACAATCACAGCATACAAATGCACTCAAAAATTCACCACTGTATTTCCCCATTAAAAGCCAGTTCTTTTAGAGCGGGTTCTAATGTAATCCACGGCATATGGTAAAATGACTCGAGGAGTATTCTAAAATCTGTGCAGTCAGAAGGTTTCTATGTTTTAGGCATCTCTTTCCGTCGCTCAAAATGCTTGAAGCTGCCTATCTTCATGCCTGCCTGTTTCCATCACCTTAACTGTTAGTGATATGGATTTTTCCCTTACAATGCTATCACTTATGGTAATGATATACTGAAATAGCATGCAAGCAGCCTTCACGCTTGAAATTCATCATACAGTCTGAATATTTAAACCTTGCCAGGTGTTGACTTGTGCAAAGCTGTTATGCTAATGGATATGTGTTCTGGCTGGCTTGTTTTAAGGGGTGGCTGTAATTTAAAGCAGCAAAGTAAGGAGGCCGCAAACTTACGTTAGCCATCCATCGCCCTGCACGTCACGCTCTTCAACGATTTCCCGTCTGCCTTTTCATCCACTGCTAATATACTGACAATATCACTTAGGCAAATCACTAGCCGGCCTTCTGTAGCTGCTCAGGAGCATGATTGTTAGTGGAAAGTTCTAGAGTTCCATCATGGCGAGGTGGAATAATGGCAGATCAGTCGTTTTGTCACTACACCACCTGCTCAGCACCGCCGTGCTTGACCTGTTGTACAGTTTGCCAGGTCGATGGCTGGAACTCAATTTAACATTAGCTTGCCATAATTACAACTGCTGTGTCAACGCACTTTTTACTTTGCTTGCCCTTACATACATTTATCATAGTTTAAGAAATGTAACTATTCTTTAGTTGTGGTATTAGTAAAACAAACAAACAAAAACAGTTAGAACCATTGACGCCTTATCATTGCCATGGTTGGATTAATGTAACTAAAACAAAACTGTGGCATTGGCTGTAATGATAATAATTGAATATCCACCTGAGTAGTTTCTGCCATTTTGAATTTTTTTATTTTTTTTTGGTCATCCTACTTGAATTCTTCCTGGTTATTAGATGCACATAGATTTTTGATTGCTACCCATTTATGTGCAACATATCAATGGCTGCATCCAAAATATATAGTAGGCGAAAAACACTATGTGACAAAAGGTACCCGGAAGTAGGCAAAAAGTACCTGGATAACCTAATACATCCGGCGAGATTCTGAAGTGTGTATACGATGGACACTTTACTATCCCATGAGGCCACGGGATTTGTAAATGGTGGTGAAACAACACAACACACGCTGTTAGGTCACGTGATAATGAGCGCATGGCGAATGTGTATGTCCAGATTACATTCATATACTATATAGAACATACTTTGTAGAAGTTGTGAAGTAATTACGTATTAAAATAAGTACCTACTCAAGAGAGTATGTAATTTCGGAAGCAGCCAATAAGTGTTAAGTTGAGGAACAGGAAGCAAGGATTTATGTTCGCAATACTTCTACTTGTTTTTGTGCATATCCAGTTGGAATCTGATCATATTTAGCAGGTGTGTTTTATTTATTTATTTATTTTTTATTTTTTTTGTTAAAAAAATGATTTCAGGTGGTTTATGTTTATCGCTGCAGAAACAAGCTTTTGTTGTTGCAAAGTACCGGTCGAGCAGAAAATGACAAAATAATGGAGACATGTTGAATTTTGAGACTGGCAAAGACAGCACGGAATAAAGCTGCGCATACCAGCTTCCGTACATTTCTGCCGCTGCCCAAGATGGCATAATGTCCAGCATTGCGGCTACACATTTGTTGCTGTTCTTGTTGTTTTTGCCATATGCCTACCAATACAACATCATTGCTATAAAAAACAAATGCAAATATTCCAGAAAACAAAAGAGCACCACAGGATACTTATATCAGTGTGGACAGTCAATAATTTAGAGCAGATTCCAATCGGATACACAAATAATTGGATTTGTACTGACAGTGTGAACATAGCTTTAGACGTATTGAAACGAAATTGCTATCATGTCCTGTTATATTGGGGACAGTAATCTGAAGGAATCTGAAAAATTTCTTTTCAAAAACAATATAATTTGACATTTCAAATACCTTAAGTTCATAAATATAACAAAAAACAACAATAACAACTTAATGTTCACCGTTTTGAATTTAGCTGTACATTTTAATAGCTGTATTTTAAGTTTGCCTAAACAATTTTGGCAGAACTAAATATAATAGTGATTGATCACTTAATTTCAATTATTTTTATTTATTTTTTTCTTTTATTGTTGCTGAATTTTGATAGACTGATCAGCAGCAAAAAAACTGCAGTAAAGCATAAATCATTATGTGCAGATTCAACCTTCTTTTCAACAGTTGCTTCGAAACTTTATGTCAGCATGATTATGATGGATGCTGGTTAGATAAACTGATAAACTGCTAACAACACTGTAGAGTTCCCACTGAGATGGTGGCCATGAGAAAAGTGTGACACAGAAGCTGCCATCCTTCTGTTCTGCAAAATCATCAGTAAAGCATGCAAGTGATGTTTTGAAAATGTTTCTCTCAAAGTAATTCTTCATAGAGACTGCAAAAGAAAGTGCAAATTTAGGGTTACTTTAAGGTTACAATGATTTAGTATATAAAGTATGTATGCTTGCAAATGCAAGTTCTTAAATGGATGCTGTGTATTTGCAAATGCATGTATATTAATGGAAGTAAACAGAGAAGATGAGCTGTTCACTTTGATATGTGTGAAGATAATCGAGCTGTTTTATCAGTCACCCTTCCTCTCCTGTTCTCCGTCCTCATTGCAGTCTCTCTTAATTAGCTGTCTCTTTACCGGCGTGTTATTTACAATCATGTGTTTTCAGTCTATTTACGCATTTAATGAAAGAGACTGTAAAAGCATCATCAGTTTATATTATCCTGCCTCTCTCTCTGTTTCCCCATTACCCATTCCCATTCCTCATGGTCTCTTTCTTGAGTGCAGTGTTTTCCTGAATGCCGGTGCCAGAGTGGTATGCTAATGTGTATTGATGTGTATGAAATTAGCTGGAATTTGCAGAGGCAGCACTAATGGAATGAGTGTCTACCTCCACCTCGTCCTGCCAGCAACATCGCACCAGGTCTGAGGAGGGGGTGTGAACACGCGTCAACATCTGTCCATGCACTTTAAGTTCTCATTCTCAAGACTGTGAGGAACCGATTAAGAACCACAATGAATTTAAATGGCTGATTTACAACACAAAAATACTCTCTCTTGCTCCACACAATGCGTTTCCTGCAGTAAAAGTTGATGTTTACTAGATCCACCAGTTTGGTGTAAGAAGGAAAAGTTGAAGTGTGTAATTTCTGCACCAATAGCACAGAAAGTAAATTGATGCTAGTGAAATTTGTCATAATTTTGATTGTCATTTTACGGTCTTCAGAGTAATAAGTTACATGAGATTAATGCCTCAAATGGTTTTCATTCATTGTATAAATAATGACAATTACACTGATCAGGCATAACATTATGACCACTGACAGGTGAAGTGAATAACACATTATCTCTTCATCACGGCACCTGTTAGTGGGTGGGATATATTAGGCAGAAAGTGAACGTTTTGTCCTCAAAGTTGATGTGTTAAAAGCAGGAAAAATGGGTCAGAGCATCTCCAGAACTGCAGCTCTTGTGGGTTCTTCCCAGTCTACTGTGGTCAGTATCTACCAAAAGTGGTCCAAAGAAGGAACAGTGGTGAACTGGCGACAGGGTCATGGGCGGCCAAGGGCTATTGATGCACGTGGGGAGCGATGGCTGGCCCGTGTGGTCTGATCCAACGGTCAAGCTACTGTAGCTCAGATTGCTCAAGAAGTTAATGCTGGTTCTGATAGAAAGATCTCAGAATACATAGTGCATTGGGGCTGCATAGACGCAGACCAGTCAGGGTTCCCATGCTGACCTCTGTCCACTGCCGAAAGCGCCAACAGTGGACACGTGAACATCAGAACTGGACCACGAAGCAATGGAAGAATGTGGCCTGGTCTGATGAATCACATTTTCTTTTACATCACGTGGATGGCCGGGTGCATGTGCGTCGCTTACCTGGGGAACACATGGCACCAGGATGCACTATGGGAAGAAGGCAAGCCGCCAGAGGCAGTGTGATGCTTTGGGCAATGTTGTGCTGGGAAACCTTGGGGCCTGCCATTCATGTGGATGTTACTTTGAAACGTACCACCTACCTAAACATTGTTGCAGACCATGTACACCCTTTCATGGAAACGGTATTCTCTGGTGGCTGTGGCCTCTTTCAGCAGGATAATGTGCCCTGCCAGAAAGCAAAAATGGTTCAGGAATGGTTTGAGGTGTTAACATGGCCTCCAAATTCCCCAGATCTCAATCCAATCGAGCATCTGTGGGATGTGCTGAGAAAACAAGTCCAATCCATGGAGGCCCCACCTTGCAACTTACAGGACTTAAAGGATCTGCTGCTAACATCTTGGTGCCAGATACCACAGCACACCTTCAGGGGTCTAGTGGAGTCCATGCCTCGACGGGTCAGGGCTGTTTTGGCAGCAAAAGGGGGACCAACACAATATTAGGAAGGTGGTCATAATGTTATGCTGGTGTATAACATCCATCTATCCATCCATCCATCCATCCACCCACCGTATTTACATTTTTATGTGCAATTCATCCAATAAACAGTTTATTAATATATGTCTCTGCATATAACTGGGATAGCAGAAAATATTTCAACATGAAAAATATTACACACCTTGCCTTTTAAAGAATATTTAACGTGCTAAATATCAAACAAGATTTCAAGGAGAATGTGTCCTCTGCTTTCGTAAAAAATAGAAATAAAGTTATCTAAGGTGTCAAACTTCTAGCCACATCAGAGAAGGAAGATAAATCCAGCAAATAGAGACCGTGTGGAAATCATGCTCTCTGAAATGGTAGCTCCGGAGCGTAATCTTATGAAATAGGTAAGACAGCTAAAGCATCACAAGTCCCTTCCATGAAACCTCAGTCCCTTTGGATTTTCCGAGCTTTATGGAAGCAAAACAGCTCATCTAGGCCATCATATCACACATTATTTTCTCTGCTAAAATAATAGAGGGAACAAATTGCATTTGACAGCCATAATTACACCAGCATTGTAGGCAGTCTAGCTTGAGAAGAAAAAAAAAGAGAGAGAGAGAGAGAGAGAGCTAAGCCTGATGCCTTTTTAAAATTAAAATTTAAAAAAAGCTAGTGTGTATACCTCATACTTACACTTTTTTCTATAAGCTTGTGTTGCTGATAAAATATCAGGAAATTCTTCTCAGAGATGTTCAGTCTGCTTTATTTGTCTGTTGAGATGTAATTTGTGTAACATTTTTTGGTATATTATTTATTTTATTAGTTTGTCAGTATGATATGTAGTGATGGATGAGACCAGTTGTTTGAAGACTCAGGCAGATAAGAGATTTGTGTGTGTGTGTGTGTGTGTGTGTGTGTGTGTGTGTGTGTGTGTGTGTGTGTGTGTGTGTGCGTGCGTGCGTGCGTGCGTGTGTGTGGGTGTGTGTGTGTGGGTGTGTGTGTATGCATATAGAGAAGAGAGAGAGGAAAAACACAGCCCAACACAAATGCAAAGACTGTAGGGCCCATAATTGTGTCTTTGTAAATAAAGTCAAGCATCAATCCTATTGTGTACACTCTCATTGTGTATTCTGACAACATAAAACGTTGTTGAATATTCATAAGATAGCCCTAAAGTAGGTTACATTGTAATTTGACCTAATAATTTCAATTGTGCAAATGCATCAGGTCACTGTATTAAATATAATATAATCCTGCTGAGGAAATGTGATGTTTTTGAGCAAATAAATCCTTTGGGCATTTGACTCTACATTCAGAACACACATTTATGCAAAAGCACATACAACAAAACAGTTGCAGGTCACAGTCGATCAAACGTGGCAAGGCACCTTAGTAAACTCCAGTAAATACAGCCACACATTCTCAAGAATTACAAAATACAAAAGGTCAAGAAAGCCAAGAAGGACTAGTCTGACTATTCTATTAAAGTCTGACTATTTAAATGCTTTTAATGCACTGAGAGTAGTAAACATCCTTTCCAAAGCTCTTGTGCTTCAAGAATTCTCTTATAGTTCTGAGCTGAATTTCCCAAATGTTCTGCAAGCCTAAGTAGATCATTAAGATCATTGGTTTCTTCTTAGGCTTACAAAAATAGCTTTCTTTTTTTGTTAAAAAATGATCCAAAATCAATTTTTGAGCATGTACATAACAGCCAGTGTTAAAAACTATCTCCTTACCTTAGCCTAGATTCACAACCAGGTTTGACGGACAGGATAGTAAAAATTCCGTTATTATCAATTATTACCTGTCATTTTACTTTTTTATTTGAATGATAATAAGACGTTTAATAGTTTCTTTTTTCGTCCACATTTTCATTTTTATTCACAAGCTTACAGGATAAGCAAATAGGCCTAGGCTATGCATTTATTTATATAATGAAAAGAAAGAACTTTTCAGTTTTCATCTTGAACAGTTGTGGATCGCGATCATCCCCTCCTCTTTACTACTTTACAGAACGAAATAAACATGAATGAACTTCAGAAAATATGTTGAAAGATACAGTAGGTTACCTAAGTCTGTATCACGTCTTAATCAATTCAATCAGTGTTGGAAACAATGTCACGTAACATAATACCTCAGAAAAGCCATTCGTTGACCAAAAACTTGATAGTCAACAAGAAAAATAACAAAACAAACCATTTAAAACAAAACAAACTGGATTAGAAATTTAATTATGTAAGTATAAATATTAATACTTTATTATTATAAAATGGACTTAAAATGGGTGCTCGCCTTTTTGTAATCAAACGCATCGTTTTCATTTTATTCTGGAGACTGAACTCACGCTCTGCCGCCACACTGGAGCGCACTCACCACCAACTGGACAGGGGTGGGAATTACAGTTACAAGTTACATCAGCCTCAGTGTAATCTGTCAAAATGACAGACGGCCTTCAGATTGTTCCGTCACTGCAAAAAAAAAAAAAATTCGGTTTAATTTTCGGTTAACACAACCTCTGTTCACAATGGTAAGCCTGTAATGATGTTTTATAATTCGGGTGGTACTGGTGGGTTCTCACGGGAAATCAGAGCATGCCGTTAGTCTTTGCGTCATTACTTCACATCTGTATACATAAAGAACGAGTCCCAGCTAGTAGGCTATATCGCATGCGAGGCGGATCGTTCTTACAGCAGCTGCAATAATTAAACTTAACATTTTGATGGCGGATTGTATGGTATGACAAATTAACGTTAGAGTTTAGACTACAGAAATTGAAATCTACAGGTAACGCTAATACGTACTAAATACACAAAGTCACGCAATGCTGATGTTGTTAACATTAACAATTTGAGAACAAAGTATAACAATAATTCACACGGTTTGACTTGATCCGAGCTAAGTGACTGTTAGATTTAATCACCATTGGTAGCGCGATTACTGTAATGCTTTTTCTTCCCCCTCAGTCAGAACAAAAGTGGCAGACAGTAAAAATTCTTATTTTGGTCATACTTCCAATCTGTGATTCCGAAGTACAGTATCCACACCGATGTGGTGATTGACAGCAAACATTAGATTAATCCGCGCTGAGGAGCAGTGCCGAGGCACAACCCACGTAAAGATGATAGTTCCGCAGACTGCAATTGCAGGTTTCAAACAGAGATGGCGACAAAGAGGCAAAATGTACAGACTGCAGCTTTAAAAAAGTTTTTGTGCTGCCTTAAAATTGTAAAGTTTAGTCAGCTCAAATATCCAAGTTGTCACTTAGTAAAACTTCAAATTTCTAGTTGACTAAACTTAAAATTTTAGGGCAGCATGAACAATTACTTTTTAAAGTTAAAACAACAATTTTTCTTTTCTTTTTTTTTACAGTGAAGGTAAGGTGCCCGCAAGGGAGTTTGAGTCAAGCGTATATTGTTCTGATACATTCCCCTGCCTTCTCTCACCATCAAAACTTTGAACATTTTAATTTAAATAGATGTTTGTGTATATATATTTTTTTACAATAATATATAAATATTTTATATAATATAATATATACAATTATTTTATTGATCATCATTTAAGTTGAAATGAATTCAAATATTGATTAATAATATATGATAAAAAATTTATTAAAATATATTTAAACTATATTTTCAGACACTTTCTATATTTTAATTAAACAATTGAGGTCTAGATTGCAGTGAAGTTATGCCAGTGTTACCGGTTCCCGGTTCCCTCAACATTATTTTCATGATTTGTTATTACAACATTTTTTCTTTTGTTAAATCAATTTAGATAATTAATGTGCCTCAGATAACAATATTTTGAGTTTTTTTGTTGATTAAACCAATCGTCTTCATTGTATTAACTCAAATTTTTAATTTCAATGAACTCAAAATTTTAAGGCAACCAGATAACTTACTTTTTTAAGTTAAACAATTTTTTTTTTTTTTACAGTGCTGTGTTTGCCCCTGGATTTAAGTGTTTCTTGTGCCATGTTTGTAGTTTTTTTGTTCATTGGCTCCCCTGTTCATTAGTCTTGATTGTTCCCAGGTGTATTTTGGGGGATTGTTAGCCCTTGTGTATTTAAACCTCTGTGCCTTAGTTTACAACAGTTTTAATGGGAAAGAAAGCCTGACATCTCTTCTTCCTCTCTTCCATATCAGACAGGTGTGACGGAACGTATACCCAGCGTCTTCTGTTTGACACAAGCCCTCACGCACACCCCTCAAGCTCTCTCTTTCTCTATCTCTCTCAGGTTGCAGAGTTAACTTACCCTAATATATTTCATGTTTCCCATGTGGCTGTGATTCAGGAAATGTGTCATGAGTGATAAGTGCTCATCCACAGCCGCAGGGTGCACAAGACGAACCAGTTGCTTTAGATGAAACACTCAGAGAGCGAGCAATATTAGTGTCGGTGAGAGTAACGGCCCATTCTACCCCCACTCAAATGAAGCATGGATCACAGACGGGGAAATGTAAAGGTCACAAGCTGAAGTTTCGTGTCCACAATTGCGACTTTCTCTCTCACCCACGCAAACTCCTGTTCTTTTTATTCACACACACACACGCTTACACTTGACGTAATGAACACTCACACATACGCACTTCGATTCTCACTCACAAACATGGCGCTGTAATAAAGCCCTGGCCTCATTCCCATTGTATTAATAAATGCTGTGTCCACACGGTCTTTCATCCATTTCTCTCTCATTAAAGTCGGAGCCTTAAAACGCTGTCATGTGTGACCTTTGCAGACTTCACCCACAACTCTCACGTCCCAGAATTAATGGTCTTATCTTCTGGCATAATCTTCAAACTTATTTCTCTGATTAATTAGTGTCTAAATCACGATCCGTCCACTCAAGTGGCTCACCTTAAATCCAATTGCTTTTATTAATGGGATTCAGTTCCAATTTACAACAAGCCTGGTAACCACAGAGTTCCTCCAACTGTATTTGTGAACTTTTCGGCTTGAGGGAGAAAGAGAAAGTGCATATGTGAATCAGAGACTGCTGTTTTTTTTTAATGAACACTTTTTGAGTGTATAAATTAAGGGGACCTTGTTGGAAGGGTCCAAAATTAGCACTCACCAAGCACCAAATGAGATTAAAAATTTGGTTTTGGTGAGTAAATAAAACAGAATTTTACAAGTTGGCTGGTAACATAAAAAAAAAAAAAAAAAAAAATGAAATGATAATAATCTGACTCCCGTTAATGTAATTCAAAGCAGACTTCCAAACTGTCTATTAAAGAACATATCTGTGATGACTATGAACTTTTACCATCCAGAGTTTATCTAGGATGATTGAAGTTTTCATATCCAAGAATATTCCATGCATAAAGCCACAAAAATAAAAATAGGAGGAAGAAAATTACATTGGATCTTAAAAAATTGTAACAGGTGCAATTTTGTAATTTCAGACAGAGACTGAATCATTTTGATGGACACAATGACCTGTGCCTTTTTGTCACAAAACAAACAGGTGAATAATTATGTTCTCATAGCAACAGAGTCTGTATTTATTTTCATAAATAAAAATAATAATAATAATAATTCCAATACTGGCAGTAAATAAATAAATATTTATCTGACACATTATCATACATATGTCAACAACTCAGCAGACAACTAGTTGTTGACTCCAGCTTCATTCATACAGTACGTTTTAACCGAATTCAAGGTCACTTTACTTTGTTTGTATAGAATGTGGTTGTCACTCTCTTTGGCTGTTCACACTGTCAGTCCAAATCCTATTATGTGTGTATCCGATTGGAATCTGATCTAAAATGATTGACTGTCTGCATTGTGTATCACAACTGTTCAGATCAGATTTGTGTGTCTTACATTTTCTAGAATATCTGCATTGGTTTCTATGGCAACGGCATTGCGTTGGTAGGCATACGCCAAAAACAACAACAATCAGCATGTTTCCTATAACAATGTCTGATGTTTATGTTTTACATTGCATGAGAAAGTCACATAAACCTTGAGAAATATGATCGGAGCAGTCAGACTGAAACAGATTTTTAGAAATGCAATTTAAATGGGATTTCAAACCACATATGAATGTAGCCTGAAGTGGATTTCATGCCATTTTATTTTTTGCCATTCACACTTGCTAAATCTGATCAGATTTTCATCAGATATGAACAAAAATCAGATTTGGACTGACAGTCTGAACATAGCCCTTGACTAAAATGAGCATGCAAAGAACTGTTTTTAGCTCTTTAAAACAGGACTGACAACAGTATTCTGCTGCTGTGTGAATGTGACAGCCATTGAGAGTTTTGGAATGAAGAAAAAGGAGGGAAGAAGATCTGAGGTATAATGAAAGGTTTGAATGTCACATTGATGGATTTTTTTTTATTAACTGTTTGTTTTTGGTATAACATTTTGGGATTTACCCTCTAACTGAAATAAATAAATAAATAAAAAGCCCACAGCCTGTATGCTGAAGACCTAAGTTGGCAAACTTACAATAGATATGAATCTTTTCGCTCACAATTACACACACACACACACAAATATCTCAAGAGACCTGGTTGTCATCTAAACGAGAACGCCTGGCATTGTGTCAGTCATGCTGCTAATGGTGATAAATTCCTCCAGTATTAAAATTTGTACAGTACTTCGGGAATCCATTTCAAGAGAGTAGGACAACGCATCAGTTGTCACCATTCAGAGTAAAAATACAGACATGCACTGCTGCATATAGCTTACAACTCCTGATGAAAGAATAGAAATGACAATTATTCTGTTATTATTATTATTTATTATTTTATTTATAATGTTAAGTGTATAATATTTGCTTGTGTGCTTTAATCAACACAGTTTGCCACCAATATAATGTTATATTTTTTGTCTGGTATTTTGCACACTTTATTTTTTTATGGCAGCAATGAAACGATTGATTGATTGTGGAAGCAATATATAAATTGCAAATTTATTATATATAGTAGATGTTTTACATTTCCCAATATTTATTTAGTTATTTATGATTCTTAAAAGCATGAAATGGGCTTATATTTTTCTGCTGCAGCTCAGGATTGTCGCTTGTTATTTTTCAGAGTCAGTCATCTGACATTTCGATTCAGGTTGTTGGCTCAAAACATTTATTGCCCATGAGCCGCCATAAGCAAAGATGGGAGATTTCAAATCTGCAGGGTCCTGCACCAGACCGTTGAGATGACCGTGAATGCTAACTGATGTCTTCAGACTGCAGATATTTTATAGACTTCCTCAGTGACCCTAGAAACTGGGTCACACCCAACCCCATTTATTTTGCATGGTTCTGTTCTGGTGCCTCTACAGGTGTTTTCCAGTCCTTGTTCCAACAGCAGCTGAAATGGACACTGCTTGTCACCTGTTATGTTAGTTCATATTTGTCGACTTCCATGACATTTAGTGTCAAAAAGAATAAGAGGGAAAAAAGCATTTCATTCACTTTGCTTTATCCACTTATCCCCCAAAACTCTCAGGTTTAGACACTCGTATGTTTTGCCTATTAAAGCTAATGGCTGTGTGAACAACAGACATAATTTACTGTGTACAAGTACAGCGCAAGCCCGAATTTTTTTCGCTATCAGGTCAATCTGCAGCAGGTTATCATCTATTTTATAACCTTTGTCATTTTTCCCATTTTATTATTCATTTTTTGAAACACTACCTTGAGGATAGAATGAAGGCTCATACTGCAAACGTTTATATCATAGCAGTGATGATAAGCTCTAAAATAGGTCAGTCTGACTCACAGCATAACATAAAGGTTAAGTTGTAAGAGGGTGTATGACTACTTCATTCTGACTCTAGGTAAATATGAGAAACAAGCTATATTATTTGTCATGAACATAACATAAAAAAACCTTTTAATCAGTATCTTAAATTTCAAGCAAAATAATAAATTATACTTAAAACAATTTTTTTTTTTTTTTTTTTTTTTTACTAGAGCTCACAAGACTATCCAATAAAACATATTTTTTATAATGTTTTTCATAATTTATAATTATTTTTAATTAAAAAAAATTTTTAACACTACTGACACAATGAATGTAGCAAGGTGCCGGTCTTTTTTTATTTTTTTTTTAGCTTTAATATAATCCTGAAGCGTCCAAGGAGAATTTTGGAATGTGCAGCTAATTTTTGGATGATGCTTTTCTACACGTTTTTTTTTTTTTTTTTTTTTTTTTGCTACATAAGAGTAAATTAGCTAAACAACTTGGGAGCCATATCAGTCTGGTACCGCTGCCAAAACCCCCACTTAAAACATTTTCATTCCATCTGCTTATGGCCTCATATGAGTCTCCTCTTCATCATCGCATCGCTGTGGTGTCCGATTCGTGGAGAAAGCACTAGCCCAGACTGGCTGCCGTTACATCCAGATGGATGCCCCATATTGGTACTTAAGGCCCTTATTACGAATAAAACGACTTGTTTGTTAGGCCGAAGCCTAGTAAATTCTTAATTAAAATTAAACTAATTATAGTTTTCAGTTGTCCAAATTCAACAGAGAATAGGGATTCATCCGCATTTGCAGATCTTTGACATTCATGAACAGGGCAGTCATGGGACCCAGGAACACACTTTTTTTTTTTTTTTGCCCTCTCACCCCAAACAGCAGCATTCCCGGTTGCCTCCTCTCCCCTGACGGCAGTCCGGGGTGTGGATTACAAATCTTGGTTGCGTTATTATAATTCCTCTTGTTGCAGTAGACCATAGTGACCCGGTCCAAGGATCGGTTGTCATGCTGGATGCCACTGTGTAATAAAACCTCATATAGATTTGTCTCTTTTGCTGCCCAACCATGGACCCACATCTGACCTTGTCTGTCTAGTAGAAAAAATGAGCACACACACAGACCTGGACTTCACTGCCAAATTCAATTTCAGTGCTTCAGGCATTGGAGCAATCTCAATATAAACTCCAACCACCTGTTTAAAAGCTAATGAAAGATGCATCTGCACGAAAAAAAAAAAGAAAAAAAAAATCTCTTAAGGTATTACAACAGAACTAGTATGCAAAATGAAGTATTATTACCGCGCTTAATGGAACAGCTGTAGTTAACTTCAAAGCAGGTGCTATAATTGTAGGGTGCTTAAAGAATAATAATGAGAGCAAAGTCACAGTTTCTGATGATAGTTTTTGCATAGAGTTAAGTTAATAATATTCATTATGCAGTATACAGAATTAGATGAGATAAAATGTTGGACTAAATGTTATTTTTTGAGTGTTTTGGATTAGTTTTGACCTTGAGAGAGGGTCTTTTTAGGATTTGCTCCCACCTGCTAAGGTCCTGTAATGCATCCTTTTCAATTCTGAACCAGACCGAACATGGAAAAATAGCATGGAGCTGGTTGGATTACAAATGAAAAGAGAAGTTTGTGCTTTTGTGTGTGTGCATGTGGAATCTGACCATCGGTGGTCATTTGATTTGAGAAGGGGTCAGCAGTAGGTGTGGGGTCTAACAGCAAGAAGCTAGATTGGAGTGAGGGATTCCTACCATCCAATACACAACGCAGCAGGAGGATAGTGCTACTACAGCAAAAAAAGAGAGAGGGGGAGAAAGAAAATGTATGAAATTGAGGGCTTTTCTCTAAGGATGGTATTTCTATATATTCAGTCCACTTTAGGTCCATCTATATAGTGCCATGTATTTAGCTTCTAGAACAACAAGTGTTCTTTGCAACAGTTTAATCAAGGTGCTCCGACTTTTCTCAGGGAATTTGATTCTTGCCATCGCAATAACATTAGGTTGTTTGTACTGATATTTTGGCTGCAGAATCTATTAATCTTTTTGGCCATGCTACAGCAACTCTTGTTTAAGATCAGGCGACTGTGCAGGCTGCTAGCGAAAAATGGAGACCAATGCCATGTTCTTGGAACTGAAGATGATTCGAGCTTTATGACATTTCGCACTATCCTGCTGGAGCGATCCATTTGAAAACCGATGGACTGTGGCCATAAAGGGATGCACATAACAGCAACAACGCTTAAGTACGCCGTGGCATTCAAATTGTGCTTAGTTGGTATAAAGGCCTCTAATGTGCGCCATGAAACCGTTCCCCACACCATTACACTCCATCTCCAAGCCTGCAGGATCTAGGGGTTGGATTTTTGGGTCAAATTGCGACTCTACCATCTGTACACTGCAGATTTGTCAGATCAGTGAAATTCTTCCAAATTTTCAGTCATCTAGTTTTGGAAAACCTGTTCATAATTGACAAGAATGGTCCTTATAGCCTTTAATTGCCCATCTGTTATCCCAAGTATATGCACTGTATATTTAAAATTATTATTTTAGTAGTGTTTTAATACTTATTTTTTATATATACACTGCCATTCAAAAGTTCTGGATTGGTAAGATGTTTTAATGTTTTTGAAAGAAGTCTCTTATGCTCACCCAAGCTGCATTTATTCAATCAAATATAAATAAATGGATGACATAAGTGCAGCCTTGGTGAGCAGAAAAGCCAGTTTGGTATATGAGATAGATGCACATGCTTTCCTCTCATGTTGCTTTTTCATTCCCTCACTGTGACCCTACAGTTTTAGTGAGCCTGGCCATTATTTTCTGGTCTCTCATTACCATAGTAAAAGTGAGAGAACTTTCCTAATCAGACTATTCCCTGTTAAATCCAGACTCTCAGGTGGTCAGCTGGTGGAGTCATGACCTCAAGAACCAAATACATCATGCATGCGCTAACTGAATTTCAATTAAACCCCTCAACCTCCTCTGCCTCTATTTTAAGTTGCGATTCCGTCACATGACAAATAAACGAGTCGAATGGCCACTGAGTATTGTTCATGCAATATACTGAGATATACACGATCACTCTCTCTTCCTCGCCTATACTGTTGAATAACAGCTGGAGGTGAGGGGAAAGATGCTTAATGATGTTATGTGATTGACAGGTGGGGTTACAGTGTGAGATGTGGACTTGTGAAGCCACAACCGCTGTGATATAAAGTCGGAGAGATGAAATCAGCTCTAACCAAATTTATTCATGGTTTAATCAGACATGTTATTCACTGATAACCTACTTTCTCCATATTAATGCAGAAAAGAAAGAGATGGCTTTAAAAAGAGGGGGAAAGGAAAAAAAGAGTAAGGAAGGAAAGAGGGAAGAAAAAGAGAAGGAAGAGGCTGAGAGAATCAGGCGATTTTATTCCTCATTTTCCTTCATGTCTGGGTAAGCAATCTGGTCATGCAGTGGAGCCATCCATCATGGTTATAGCCTGTGAAGAGAATGTCTGAAGCTCAGGGTCAATGCTCTTTTTCTTTTTACTCTCTCTCCTGTTCTTACTGGGTTAAAGGGTGTAATTCTCCTGTGCTCATGGCTGCAGTCACCTCACAAAAACCATCCAAACACAGTTACCCATCCTCCAACTTGTGAATGTACCACATTTCTGTGGTACTTTCTAAAGGCCATGTCTTTCACTGCATCCTTATATGGTGTCAATGATGCTGAAGATTAAAGGAGGCAGCTGTAAACGGTCACCATTACCACACACTTTGTGTCTACATTGTGACAGAGAACTGAATCTGCACCCTGTCACCCTGACTGGACCACCTATCTGCACACATATACACACCAACACATCATTACACATGGTCATCATTCCTAAACCCCCATTAAACATCCCACCTAGCTGGACGGACAATGAATCATCAATAGGCGATTAATACATAATTTTAAACCTCAATTTCATTCTGTCCCTCACTCCTTTAATGACTTTTAAATGGTTATTCATCTTGACATGCACACATTTACCTAGCTAAATGGAGATACGCCATAGACTTCTTTTGATATTATGTATAGCTAATTATAATTACTACTAACCCTCACCCTACACTAAAATATTATGCATTTTATTTTGTTTATATATATATATATATATATATATATATATATATATATATATATATAGTCAAACCAAAATTTATTCAGACACCTTGAACATTCCATTCATTAATACAGTTTATTCACTATAGTAAAAAAAAAAAAAAAAAAAAAAAAAAAACTGTCAGAAAAAAAAGTATCTTAATTATGTCAGATAACACTTAAGCAAAACATGGTCAGGTCAAAGTGTCTGAATAATTTTTGTTTCCAAATTTTTATCAATTTTACTGGTAGACCACTGTATGAAGAATTTTTGGGTGCAATATGTCACAGTTTACTTTATTTTGCTATCCTTACTTACATGAATGAACTATAGTGTCCTGCAAAAATATATACCAAAAATATAAAAAATGTCATATATAGTCATATATACAAAAACAATATATATAGTGTTTTTTGTTTTGTTTTTTTTTGTTTTTTTTTTCAGGACCTCCCTGAATGTTGCAAAGGGAAGTTCTGTCAGATTTAGCTAACTTTTGGAGCCCAATTTGTCCCTAAAGTATAGCTAACACACATGTACCTCTCAGGTACTACGTGGAGGGTATCAGCCCTCAGCCAAGTGCAATTGACCCAGTGGAGTATCTTTAGAGTAGTGTTTATGAATAGCTCCCTCCCAGACTGCCACAGGGAACTGCACACTGGATACAAAAACAGGGCCTTCAGTGTGGTCTTGAACTTATAAATTGTTGTGTTATGCTTCCAAGCCGCTCTGTTTCTCACCTCCTTCCCTGCGGGGCTCCACTTGTTTTCTCTCTTTTTTTGTAATTTTATGCACCATTGGACAAAGCTGTTGACATATTTACACATTTTCGTAGTGCAAATGTTGAAAGAAATCAAGTAAGCCTCCTATTATTTTGATTTGTGTCAGACGAAGGAATCCCCCTGTGTGTTATAGACCAAAGATATCCTCTCTGAAGGCCCAATGTGCATGTGTGTGTGTGTGTGTGTTGGAACGAGCCAAAGATCCTTTCTGATGGAGTCTCAGTATGTGCGCATAGCAGCAGAGGCCTGGTAAAGAAATGGTTGTACAGCTAAGCGTCTGGGGATGAATATGAATGCATTACAAATACAGAGAGAAAAATAAACAAAAGCAACAGGAACTGATGTGGTTTCACAGTTTGCCTCATTCCTCAAGACCTTACAGTGTACTGGATTGATCTCTTTCCCTCGCTCCCGCTCTCACATTTATGACTCATTTTTCTGGTGAAGTCTAGGTTTACTCCAGACTGTCTTTCGGTTCTGGCCTTTTTCCATAACTACACAACAAAACACAGCTTTCTGCCAAGCAGGGGTGCGCCACTCTCTCGCTAACATGGCAGTTTAGTGGGGCATCCATATGTGGAGAGAACTAGGGTGGTGATGAAGGATGGATTTTTGCTGGAGAAGTTTTTCTCGTAAAATAACCTTAACGTCGCTATAAACACACGCTCGCGGCAAGGATCAATCCACCAACCACAAAATTAATAGAGCAAAGCGCAACCTGTTAAAAAGGAGGGGAAAGGAGAGGAGAGGGGACAAAGGAAAGAGTAGACAAATAATGGAGAGCGTGACGACCACAGACTTTGAAGGGGAGCTTCCCCTAGAATATTCAGATTAGCGGTCAACAATACTGTATGTAGTATGACCCTTTTCTCAAACTGTTACATTTGTTTCCCTTCAATCTTTAATATGTGGTTACATTCTTTATAGTGTTCTACCAAGACTGTATTAAGCTTTATAATGGTAGTGAACATGGGGCCTGTTTTGAAGCCCAAAAAAATGCATCCATCCATCATAAATAAAATCCATACAGCTCCAGGAGGTTAATAAAGCCCTTCTGAAGTGAAGCGAGGGGTTTTTGTAAGAAAAATATCCATATTTAAAACTTTAATAACTATAATAAGCTTCCAGTAGACGGCCGTACGCATGGATTTGCAGTGGAAGAGTAACCCCTGAACTGACGCATGACGAACGTGGAAGTGCAGAGGATAGAGCAAAACAAAACACCGGTCACAAATTAGAAGTCTAAAACGATACATTTTAAAGAGAAATGTCTGAGGATTTCGATATAAGTGAAGAGGAGCATCAGTTTGTTTCAAAGCCCTATTTGTTTAAACCGCGAGAGAGGCGTATAAGCTTACAATACTCCTACATCCTGCGTCATCGCTTCAGGGGTTGCTCATTTTTAAATATATCTCTGATTGTTTTCGTCTGAAAAAAGATATGTACATGGCTTGAGGGTGAGTAAATCATGGGATAATTTTCATTTTTGGGTGAACTATCCCTTTAATGAGAGCCACACTTAGACTTGCACTTAGACTTAATTTATCAGTTCAGGTTTTATGCTGTCAGTTGATATCTGACTAAATAATCAGGTATACATTTTGTATACATTAGAATTACATTGCCCCCTTAATTAGCTTCAGTGTAATTAGTTTTTGTGAGTACCAATTCCCCCCAATATAGGCTATCCAGTATTAAAATATTAAAGGTAAAAGTAGCAAAACATCCACATGTACATTTTAATGGATCTCCTGCTGCTAGTGTGTGTGAAATTTCTCTCTCTTCCTTGTTTGCACCTTTTAGAGATCTTTCTTGTCATTTTCTCTGCAGGAGCATGCAACATTTTTGCCATTTATCCAGAAATAGTCTTCAGGTTTATCAAGAGATAACTAACATGCATCTTTTCATTTCTGCAGGCCAGTATTTCATACTACCAGAAAGCTTACATATGCCAAATTATTATCATTAGGATTTGTTTTATGCTGAAATACACCAAGGGTGTAGAAACGGGCAGACTTCCCAAGCTAGTTTCGTAACTTGCAGCAGATTCAATGTGAGAAGCATTTGTTCTGGAATCTCAAAGAAGCCTTTTAACTCTTTTTACGGTTAATGGCAACTGAGCAGAATGCCATTCCAGTAGCTTTAAGTGACATTGTCCTTTTTGGGCCCTACAGAGCAGGATTTAAAGCTCACTTATTGCACACACAGACAGGAGAGGACCTTTTAGAGAAAGCCTGATTGTAATGATACACGATGATGATGTCATCAGCATATGCTTTCTTTGAAGTGGCCCCTCAACTTTTACCACAGACTCGAAAAAGATGTTTTTTCAAGTGTGCTATTAGTATACTTCTTTTAAACTAAAAATAAAGTATACTTTCAGCCTACTTTTTACGTACTTCTCAGAAATATACTTAAAATTGCACTTAAGTATAGGCTTCTTGACTTATACTGACAGAAAATCGAAATATATTTGGCCTATACTTGTACTCGATCTTATGATCATGATATAATTAAAAGTATAATTAAGTATTCTAAGTATACTTGGCTTGTATTTGTGTATACCCTTTTGATCAGGGGTGGTTTCTTTATTAGGGAGATAAGGCGACACACACCCAAAGTGCAAAAGAGACAGGTTTTTTCAAAGCATGTGTGACTTTACGCCTACTTGCATGTGTATGTCCACACTTTCTGTTTCGGTCGCTCTCTCTCTGTGTTACTCTCCAGAGAGCATCTGGCCCTGTCTGAGGCCACAGGCCTATCGATCGATCCGCTGAGTGCTATTCCTCTCCCTTAAAGTAGTCCCATCTCTCTATTTCTCTCTCCACCATCCCCACTTCCTCCGTAACAAAGTGCAGGCCCAAGGGGGAAGCTAAGAGCCGAGTGGACCGTTGACATGCTCACACATCGGCCAGAGAAGAGGCTCGCTGATCAGAACGTATGATCACCTCATTCAACCATATCACAGTGGCCTTTTAAAAAGCTGCCACATTGACCGCAGACGTACCGTGCTGTAGCGCCCAGTCTGTCTGATGGAAAAAAAAAAAAAAAAAAAACATGGATTAAAAAGGGAAGGGAAGATATTGAAGTTGAAAGGACTTTTTTTTTTTTTTTTTTTTTTTGAAGAAAGGTAGTGTTTCTTGTTAAGGTGAATAAAGGTGATTCTGGAGACTTTTATTATTATCAGTTCAGTACCCATTTTGGGAACACCATGGGCAACCATAATCTGTAAATAGTTGGTAAAGATTATGTTTAATAATGTGCATCAATGCAGCAAGTAAAATCTAACAGCAATGGCATCATAAGCTTAAGGCCCTTTCACACCTGGAATGATAACTAAAAAGATAACGATATCTATATTAGTGCCACACCAGTGGACGTTAATGTTCTGTTTACTGTAAGCGAGCGCTGCAGTTTTGTCATCTGTCACTTTAATGCTTGAGCTCTTTAAAGCAGGATGGATTCCTATTGGCTGTCAATGTTTTTATCACTCATCAGCTGGGGAAAAGACAAACCATGTGCAAATTCATCAGTCATCAACACCATCGCTGAGTATTTTCTCCTTAAAACTGCTTTGAACCAAAGACAGTCTCAAAAACACAATTTGAAATTGCCCATTCTCTGTCACAAATATTTTGTAATCAATCACATCAAGAGAAGCCAGGTTATCCTGGTATATGTTAAAAAATGAAAACACAAACATATATATATATATACATACACAACCGTTCAAAAGTTTGGGATCGGTACGATTTTTAATGTTTTAAAAAAAGAAGTCTCTTCTGCTCACCAAGCCTGCATTTATTTAATTAAAAATACAGTAAAAACAGTAATATTGTGAAATATTATTAAAATTTAAATTAACTGTTTTCTATTTGAAAATATTTTAAAATGTAAATTATTCTTATGTTGGCAAAGCTGAATTTTCAGGATCATTACTCCAGTCTTCAGTGTCACATGATCCTTCAGAAATCATTCTAATATGCTGATCTGCTGCTCAAGAAACATTTATTGTTTACACTTGTACAAAATACTTGTTTACTATTTTTTTTTTTCTTTTCAGGATTCTTTGACGAATAGAAAGTTCAAATAATATAATATATATTATATAATAATATATATAACAGTGTTTATTAAATATAATCTTTTGTTATATAAATATAATGTTAAATATAATCTTACTGACCCCAAACTTTTGAACGATAGTGTATAATGTTACAAAAGCTTTGTATTTCAGATAAATGCTGTTCTTTTGAACTTTCTATTCATCAAGGAATCCTGAAAAAAAAAAAAAAAAAAAAAAAAAAAAAAAACAGTTTTCAACATTGATAATAATAAATGTTTCTTGTGCACAAAACCATCATATTAGAATGATTTCTGAAGGGTCATGTGACACTGTAGACTGGAGAAATGATGCTGAAAATTAAATTTTGCATCACAGGAATAAATTCTATATTATTAACAGTTCTTTTAAATTGTAATAATATTTCACAATATTACTGTTTTTACTGTACTTTAAATTAAATAAATGCAGCCTTGGTGAGCAGATGAAACTTCCTTTAGAAACATTAAAAATCTTACCGATCCCAAACTTTTGAACGGTAGTGTATGTATGTGTATATATATATATATATATATATATATAATATAAACAATTTTGACATCACACTCCAAAAATGTTGGGACAGAGGCATGTTTACCACGGTGTCACATCACCTTTCCTTTTAATTACACTTTTTAATAGTTTGGGAATTAAGGATATGAATTGTTGCAGTTGTGCAAGTAGAATTTTTGCTCAATCTCTCCTTAAGTCAGCTGCTCAACAATCTGTGGTCATCGTTGTCTGATTTTCCTTTACCATAAATTTTCAATAGGAGACAGATCTGGACTGCAGGCAGGCCTTCAAGCACATTCGCTTTACGATGCAGAGAGTATTTAATGATGCCCATGGATTCCCTGGAATCACATACATTATATCGTACTTCTGTCATATTTGGAGTTTCTGCATTAGAGAGCCCTCAGATTCTTGATTTTATTGCATTTTACAAAATGGCCCAACATTTACAAAATACAAAATGCCCCAACCAGTATTTCCACTTGCCATTGTGCAGAGTTTACTATAGTAAAGTTGAAAGTGAATAAGATATTCTGACTGAGCTTGTGTGATTGAGTGAAGGTGGGGCTAATTTGCATATACATTGATCAGCGTATACTAAATGAAGCAAGGGTGTAGAGTTACTTGCAAGCTATTTTAAGGCATGAAGAAAAAAAATCTGAGAAAAACAAACATTTAAATGTGTCATTTTGGTGATCAAACATGAGTTTTAAAGGATAAAATGATTGACTACAGGGGGACTAATAGATTCAGTAAGCAATAACAACACTGCATATGTCCTAGTGTAAACAGTTGTTTAAGATTTACATTTCTATAGCCACAGTACAGTTTCTTTCATTATTTTTTCTGAGAAAAATAGTCTCCATAGTCTCCTCTACTGCCTCTTACAACATAATGACCAGGGCTGCTTTTCCCAAAAGCATTGTATGAACGATCATAGAGATCATTGATGCCAGTGGTTTCTACTATCACTTTAGGCCAGGGGTCGGCAATTAAGTTTGGCATCGGGCCAAAAAAATGTTCACCACTAGATAGCGGGCCAGAACATAGTCAAAGGATAATTTGAATTAATTAATGAAAAATGCAACTAGAATTGCCTGTGGCAGACTGTTACAGTGTATTTTGTAACTGGTAGTGAGCTGTTACTCTGTGTTAAATCCTGTAGTAGGACAGTCATTAACAAAAAGCCACATTTGTGTGGCAGTGTCCGGGTTTTACACTGCATAAATGAATAAAGTGGAGTAGTGACCTGGCAAGTACCTTCATTCACCAACTTGCAAAACAGACCGCCTTGCTAAAACACACATTTCTGAGAGATGCGGAATGGATAAAAATAACTCAAAAAAATTTTTGAATAAAAGACTTGAATAAGCCCATTAATGGCATGTTTGGGTCATGCTCTTAACAAACTATGTTTTATTTCCTTTTTCCATATTGTGAATAATAAATGTGTAACATTTTAATTTGCTTGTTACACAATGGAGCCTAACTTATTGTAATAATTATTTGACGTAGCCTACTTTTACACTTTTAAAAAAGAAAGGAATCATTCCTTGGCAGCATTTATTTAAATTGTTTGTGTGCTGGAGGTATGCTATTACATCATGTACAGACTGATGTTAAAGGGACAGTTAAAATTAAAATTCTGTCATTTACTCACCCTCAAGTTGTTCCAAACCTGTATGAATTTCTTTGTTCTGTTGAACACAAAGGAAGATATTTTGAAGAATGTGGGAAACTGAACAGTTCTGGGTCACCACTGACTTCCATAGTATTTACTTTTCCTACTATGGAAGTCAGTGGTGCCCCAAAACGGCCTGGTTACAAACATTTTTCAAAATACCTTCCTTTGTGTTCAGTAGAACAAAGAAATTCATACAGGTTTGGAACAACTTGAGGGTGAGTAAATGATGACAGACTTTAAATTTTTGGGTGAACCATCCCTTTAACATTTAAGCTAGCTCGTGAGAGAAAATGGCACTATCAAAGAGTCTAAAGAGGAAAGTTGACAGCGATAGGGCATACAAAAAAGAATGGAAAGACAACTATGCGTTCTTACCTAGTTTTGTGAATGCAAAGTCGGTGTGTCTTATCTGCAACGAAGTTGTCACTATTTTCAAAGAATATAACACCGTGTCTACACCGGACGCGAGCAGCGCGATGCGATGCGTCAAAAGATAGTAGAACCCATTTTAATCAGTGATATTGACTATACACTGGATGTGGCGCGAGTCACGTGACACAACACATTCCCGACAGTAAACAGATTCCCCGTTCTGTTTTTGATATAGTCCAAGTGCTTTGCAATTATGGGCTTAGATTTGTAGCTAAACTCCAAATAAATAGATTATGATCCACAAATAAATGTAAATATATTCACAAAAAATAATCGTATGCACAAATGAATAGAAGGAGATCCACAAATGTTAGGAGTTAGGAGTTTGTTAGGAGTTTAACAAAAAATAATTAAATTCACAGATAAATAAAATGAGATTTGCTAATAAAAAACATTCACAAATATGTTTTTATGTCACAAGCACAACTCTGCTGCATGTATTTGTGAATCACCGCCTGTACATTTGTGAATTGCTTTCTGTGCGTTTGTGGATCGCTGCACGCATTTGTGGATCTCTTCCTGCGCATTTGTGAATCACCTCACGCATTTGTGGACTCTGAAACAATTCTTGCGTCAGGACTGCAGACGAAACCACAAATAGGTCGACTCCACCCACCGACTACTCAAGCCAATCAGATCACGGCCACATTGCTCTGACCAATCGCAGCACACATTTGTTTTTAGACCTGTACTGATGCAATTAAAGTTAACGAACACTTAGAAGTGGGCGCTTTGGCAGATTTATTTATAATTATTTTGGCCATTATTTTTGTAAATTTAGGGCTCAAAATGGTCAAATTTCTTATTAGAGGAGAAACACGAAATGAGGAACATACAATGAAGGAACACATGCAAACAAGAAGAGAATGGAAGAAACAACTTGCTGTTAATGAGCGAAATGGGCAGCCTTCCTGTTTGCTCTGTAGTAAAGTAGCCTACTTGACATTTGCAAAACCTACAATTTAAAAAGACATGTGAATTGTGAATTCGATGTGTTTGTTTGATGTATTTTTAATCAATAAAAACAACCGCATCAACGCACTGCCGCTTAAATGAGGCCAGCTCGGCTGCGCGAGGGATTGCGACGTGGCAGAATGCTTGATATCGTCAGAGATTGTAATTACAATGCGCTCAATGTTGTTTATAAAAAGAGCTGAGTAACATTTGCTTATTAAGGTGTTTGTGGGATAGTTTGGTAACTATTACGATGCTGTTGAAGAGAGTTCACAGTCTACAGAGTTAAATAGCTACTTAAAGTGACTGTATACAGTTTGTGTATGTTCATGGAGAATTATTATCTGATTACTGTAAAGCTATTGTCAGTAAGTTTGTTTTTATTTGGTGGAATACATTGTTTGCAATATCTAGGTATAATATTATCTGCTAATACCATAACGTTAAATCTGATTGGTTTACATTGGTGACGTCATATGTAAATTATATGCGGCCTGTGACATATGCAGTTGAATCACTGTGCGGCCAGGGGAAAAAGGCTGAGAACCACTAGTCTAAGGTGTCTACTGGCATTATTCTACACTCTCAGGCCCGGTTTCACAGACAGGACTTAGTCTAAGCCAGGATTAGGCCTTAGTTCAATTAGGGTATTTAAGTAGCTTTTATAAATGTTCACTAGAAAGAAAGAAAAACAAAAAAAAAACATTACTGGTGTGCATCTTGATACAAAACAATGGCACTGACATATTTTAAAATATGTCAGTGTGAGTTACATTCCGGTAAAACAGCTCAAACAGGCATTTTAGTCTAGGACTAGCTTAAGCCTTGTCTGTGAAACCGGGGGTTAATGTTCAACTGACCAAACTCAAACTGTCTATGCATCTACTGTCTGTCATTTCTCCAGTTGAGAAAAACTTCCAGCTTTCCAGCAGAGCATGTCTTTGTTCGTCCTTCGTGTTCAGCTCAGTTTTAAGAAGGTACTTTATCAGTGATCTATCAGCGCTCACAATCACTTCACTGGATTAGCATTAGGCTTACCTGAACTGCCACTAAGCCCTCCAATCACGGCTCTCTAACCACCATCAGTTTAGTTTCCAGCAGGAGTGTCGTAGTCTACCTTTTCAGGCCCTGCCATCCTCAGATGTGGAGGAATTTTTTTTTTTTTTTCAACTGGACGTTTAGTCGGTGCTTTACAGCCAGCATGATTCTGACCTTGCTAAAAGATTGATCTTCGTCTTCAGAGGAAGCCAAGTCTGCCCGCACTGAGAACAGTAGGTTCCTATTAGAATATGAAAAGATTTTCTTATTCTTGGAAAACCAACAGAGATTTTTTTTCCCCCTTTTCTTCTTTTAATTGCCAAAATTAAAAGAAAGGAAAATGACATCAAAGGAAAATAGATGTGATTTGCATGTAGATGTTGAGAGAACAACTTTAATGTGCTGCTGTGGCATTTTATTTATTTATTAAATTATTTTTTGAAAGCCTGGCGCCAAAGCACACTCTTGCGACCAGCAGAGAAAGATTTTAGACAGCTGCAATTAAAACACAGAAGAATTAATTATAGTCAATAAGGCTTTTATGGGAATCAGCTAGGCAAGACTGGCTCTTATTTCAAATCTCTCATGCTCGCTCTAAAGCTCCCCAGCTCAGTTTTCTATGCCTATAGAGCGGCATCTGACAAAGAACTTCTCGCACAGGAAAAGACAGAGACAGTTGCGTAATACGTATGAGAGACGTGAGACAATCATTCCTGTCCCTTATGAAAATGGTCTCTGCTCTGATAGATTAAAATAAGCTCTGCCATTATCTTGACCTCTATTACTGATTATGGCTGTTAGATTTTATATATGTGGATATATTAATGTCATTTCTTAATACAAGCATTTTAATATTAAGTTTTTTTGCAAAGATAATTTGATTTTAATTGATCCCTGTACTTTGTTAGAGCAGCTGTAGGATATATGTTCCGTCGTCTGGCTAAATCATCATCCTCATCAATAATCACTAATGCAGCATTGATCATCACGGGAACAGCCTAAAATAAAATCATAAATGCATGCGCTTGTCCTTTCCCTCTGCACGCTATTCCAAGGCAATGTTCTCGGCATATTCTCAAAGGATGACACTTTCATTTCTCAATTGCAAACCCATGCTCTGTTTAACATTATGAATCATTAACAGGTACAAATCACCTTGGTGACTGGTTGTCACCTGGTTACCTGCTGTGTTGACCCAGCTGCGATTGGCCTCCTGTGCATGCAGGGTAATTTAATATCCAATCAGGTAATAGGCTGTATTAGGGACTGGGCTTGTATAAATCAGGCAGGGGGCCTGCAGCCAAGTGAGAGATTATTTTAGGTAATGTTTTTTAATTATGAGAGAAAACCATTGTGGAAGGCCTCATGTTATTCAATTTAGGAATTCATTTAGCACATAAAGATTATAAAAATCTATACAACCCCTCAGCAGCACTTAATATGTCATCTGCGGAAGAGAAATTGCAGAGGAAATAAAAATACAAGCATATATATTAAATCTTGAACAAATACATGAGGTGTGAGTCAACCTGAGGTGTGATAAAATGGCACTGTAAATACAATTATTTAGCTTTGGATTGATTGACAGTAGTAAGCCATTGTTTGCTGCTGTTTGAATGTATTCTACGACATGAATATGGTCACATGCATTTAGGAATACCTTCATGGTTGAAAGTTCAAAGTGTTTTGGACCCTATTTACACCTGCCTTAAAGTGTACCTGGAAAACCTCTGAGTCGGGCATTCGCTACGTTCAATTCAGAAACCAAACGTGGTCGAAGCCTAAACAAAACAAAACAGACTGATATTGTGAACTCTAAACCCAAATAATTATATCTCAATTCAAAATCACTTAACAAAATCTTTCTTACATGAAGCAAACTGTGAAAGTTGAGAGATTTAACTTTACATCATCAGGGGCAAAGCGAGGGGGTGGCTTCTGGGGCTCTAGCCCCGAATATTTTTTCACAAGCCCCGAATCTCTTAGGTTTCTTAAAGGTGCAATATGTAAGACTTTTGCAGTAAAATATCCAAAAACCACTAGGCCAGTGTTATATATTTTGTTCACTTGAGTACTTACAATATCCCAAATGTTTCCAACCATTCGTAAATCGTGAGAAAATTGCAATTTTAACCAAGGATCCGGGACATGTGAGGAGTCGCCTGTCAGTTGTGTCATATCTGCGTTATCCTCAGTTTCCGGTTTTATTTTGTAGAAGACGCTTTAAAATATATGTTTTAATAGGCAAGGGAACAACTGTTTTGATATATTTATAGACAGAAAACAAATTATTATATAGCTCAACACGTTTAGTCTATTGTTTAAATCTAATTTTCTTGATTTTTTTGCGAGTACCAAGCTTTACCATGCCTCAGAGAAAAACACTATTTTGTGAAGTAGCTAACATAGCATAATCAGATGCAGCTTAATTTTTAGTAACAGTAATACAGAATTTTCTCCATCATACAATACATTTTCAAATTAATTGCATGCCATTTATCAACACAGGCCATCCAGCATTTAATATGATATTTTAATACCAATCTAGCTTACTGCATTGTGCAACAAGTGTCTCACAGCAGCCACAGAGCGAACACACAGAGTAACGTTATAACATTTTCAATACACTCAAATGTATCCAATATGATAAACAGAGCTGCTTTACCTCATTCTCATGACCGGAAAAGCGGAAGCAGCGCCGGTGACTGTGACATAATAAAAGTTCCACTGCTCGCGGTGTGTGTTGCACAATCACTCCAGCGGCCTCGTTCAGCTCCCACAACACTTGGTCCTGCTCTGCTTCATACTACAATACCGTTAATAATCGCATCCATGAACATGATTTCTTCCCGTGTCCCGTCCCAGCTGTGAAGTGAAGACCACGTCCCAAGATTCCGCGCTCAAACTTGGCGTCATCAAGCAATGCCTTTGTTTTGAATAGGCCTCTAGCAACCTCTAGCAGACAGAAAATCCTACATATTGCCCCTTTAATAGTGTTGTCAAAAATATAAATTTTTTCCATACATAATCTATACTGAAATATCTGAAACGGTTCAATGCCGTTTTTCCGCAGTATCAACAATACCAGCTGTGCTTTATCTCTCCCAAAGTGACTCGCCAATCTAATATGTGTCACCACAGTTTATTAATGAACCGAAAATATTTTAAAACTTATCATAATTACATAAAAGTGCGACGAGGTGCCCTTACCAAATCACATAGGACTGCAAAATTATGTAGTCTGTTTGCGCTGCGTGTTTCGAAATGAAGTGCCCAGAAGCGTCTCAGAATGGTTACAGCTCAGTTCCCAGTAGGGTGACCACCCGTCCCGCTTTGTGTTGTACCGCACAGCGTTTTCACTCCTTGTCCCGCACGTCGCATATTGAGAAATTTTCGCATTTTCATCAGTCTGTTGGTTTTTAATTATAATATTAAGAAAACATGCATACGTTCTTTTGCCTTTTTAAGAAAGCATTTTATTTATTCTTTTTGCTGCGTAGTTTTTCACCTATATTTAACAGCGCTTCGACAGAAGTAACATCCCGCCTTAAGGCTGATTTATACTTCTGCATTGAGTGTACGTCGTGACCACGGCGTAGGTTGTGTGTAACACGTGTAGCCTAGCCTAACTCTTGAAAAATGTAACAACGTGTCAATTCTACGCAGACCGCAAGCGCTGTGATTGGTCTGCTAGAACCCCTCCCTCAGGTCAAAAAACTGGCGTGGAGCAATCGGAGAAGAGCGAGCGTTTTCAACTTCCATATGAATGAAAAAACACTGTTTCAGGGGACACATGCTGTCAAACTGCAACAAAAGTCGTTACCTATTTGCCGCTTCTCTGCCGCTTCTATTTGTAAGCTTCTCTGACAACGTACATGACAAGCTGCTTCTTCTTCGGCTTTGCCTTGACCCTCAACATGACTGTGGACACTGCCTCCTAGTGGTCTGCATGCAGGTAGACATGGACAACGACGAAGAAGTATAAATGAAGCATAGCTTATGGTGCAGAGGCTCTGGCGTAGGTCCGACGCAGAAGTATAAATCAGCCTTTACACAAATACAACAGACGTTTTTTAAATCATATCCAATGGTTGAAAAGAAATGAGTAAACACGGTCACTAGTAGGTTGTGACGGCTGTCAATCCAAATGTGGAGCGGAGTTGGACTTGGTCAGAACTGTTTCAATCAAAAATAGTTATCTGCATGATGCCTGCTGCCTTTGTGCTCAGTGATGTTGAATTTAAATGACATGTAAAATAAAGACATGTTATGTTACATTGTGATGTAATGGTGTTTTCTGGAAGGGACTAAAGAACTTTTTAAGTATTTTTATCAGCTGAAAGGCAGAATACAAATGTTTTTATTAAGTTAGATAGACATTATATAACAGCTTCAGGTTGTGTTTTAGTGTTGGTAACATGTCCCACACAAACTTCGTCCCACATTTGGTTTGTTTGATGGTGGTCACCCTAGTTCCCAGTGAAAGACTGTGAACTCCATCTCTGCGTACTGTGAGTTTGGCGTGCATTTGGGGATGTAGCAGGCACCAGTTACACATCGTTTTAATGTCTGCATAATTTCAAACATTTTTTGGGCAGATGATTACAGCATTTTACTAGATTTGCAATGAGACGCGATTGTAAACATGTTATCACAGAAAATGTGGTTAGTTTTCCACCAAAATAAAAGCTCTAAGGTTTATCTCTTGCAAGTGAAAGTATCGTAAGTAAAATTATATATATATATATATATATATATATATATATATATACACACACATTATATTGCCAAAAGTATTGGGACACCTCTCCAAATCATTGAATTCAGGTGTTCCAATCACTTCCATGGCCACAGGTGTATAAAATGAAGCACCTAGGCATGCAGACTGCTTCTACAAACATTTGAGAAAGAATGGGTCGCTCTCAGGAGCTCAGTGAATTCAAGTGTGGTACCGTGATCGGTTGCTACCTGTGCAATAAGTCCATTCGTGAAATTTCCTCACTACTAAATATTCCATGGTCAACTGTTAGTGGTATCATAACAAAGTGAATTTTTTGGGAACAACAGCAACTCAGCCACAAAGTGGTAGGCCATGTAAAATCACAGAGCGGGCTCAGCGCATGCTAAGGCACACAGTGCGCAACTTTCTGCAGAGTCAATAGCTACAGACCTCCAAACTTCGTGTGGCCTTCAGATTAGCTGTGCTTAGAGAGCTTCAAGGAATGGCTTTCCATGGCCGAGCAGCTGCATCCAAGCCTTACATCACCAAGTGCAATGCAAAGCGTCGGATGCAGTGGTGTAAAGCACACCGCCACTGGACTCTAGAGCAGTGGAGATGTGCTCTCTGGAGTGACGAACCATGCTTCTCTGTCTGGCAATCTGATGGACGAGTCTGGGTTTGACGGTTGCCAGGAGAACGGTACTTGTCTGACTGCATTGTGCCAAGTGTAAAGTTTGGTGGCTTTGCCTGACAATCATCTCAAGCCTGCGGTCATTCCTTTCACTTGTACACCTTTTCCTACCACACTTTTTCCTTCCAGTCAACTTTCCATGAATGTGCTTTGGCACAGCACTCTGCGAACAGCCAGCTCTTTCAGCAATGACCCTCTGTGGCTTACCCTCATTGTAGAGGGTCTTGATGATCGTCTTCTGGACAACTGTCAAGTCAACAGACTTTCCCGTAACTGCTGTTGGGATTACTAATCTAAACCCTGTAATCATAAGCAAGCTGTAATCATCAAAATGAAAACAAAAAAGTCTGGAAATATTTTACTTTATGTCTAATCTAGAATATATTTAAGTTTTACTTTTTGAATGAAATTACAGAAAAAAAAAAAAAAAGAAAAAAAAAACTTTTTCATGATATTCTAATTTATTGAGATGCACCTGTGTGTGTTTATATATATATATAAAATATGAAATATTCACTTTAGTTTAGAGTGCATTTGTTTTACAATATAAAGGCTATTACTGTATATTAAATAATAATAATATAAAATTATTATCATTATATTCTAATTGTTTGGCTTTTTAAAACATGTAGACTGAGACTCTATATCTAAAACAGAGCTTTGAGTCAACTTTAAAGTTTAAACTTAATTTTGAACTTTCAAAGTGCACCAGACTGATGAATTTAACTTTAAAATGTACACAAACTTACTCCGGGGGACCATGCCTCTGGACCCCCCAACTTTATTCCAGCATAAGTATAAAAAAATGGTTTTAAGTTAATAAAGCTGTTTATGCCAAATTCCTAAACTACCTAGCCTATCTAATCTAACTTTAAAATTGTTACATCAGACAATTTGGGTGTTTGGGTAGTCCAGTGTTTCTGCAATGTTTCAAATTGAAATGCCTTTCCAATGTCACAACTCATGAATCATCTAATATTCTTAGCTTCTTACTTGTAATAATGATTTTGTTTGGTCATTCATGTACTCAGAACTCATAATTACAATATTTTGGACTCCACTTGAATAAATTGGGTCTAAAATTTGAGAAAAACTCCAGGAAGTTACGTTTTTGAAAATATAATTGACTATATGTCTGTATTTGCTCAGTTTTCAGACTGACCTGACTTTTTCAATGCCCTCAAACTGAATTGTATATTGCTGTCTGCCAAACGTCCCATCCAAGCTGTCTAAATTGTGTAGCCACCTTAAATCTACACCTATACAACATACCTGTTAGTATGACACAAAAATGCAAACCTAGCAAAAAATAAATAAATACATAGAAATTTGAGGAAGAGTGACAGTAAAAGAGAGAAGGAAGAATATAGCCGTCCTAATGAGTAGTAAGTACATCCTGACGTCTTTCTGACCTTCTTATGCTGGGACAGAGCTGTCACTGAGATATGAGTCTATGAGTCTGTGTGTCTGGACTCAGTCTCAGGCTGCCAGCTAAAAATGCATATTTTGCCCTTAAAGCGTATGCTAATATATGGCAATCAGGGCTGAATTTATCTGACTGTACTTTAGATCCTACAGAAAAGCTGATACGGAGAGAGAACAAGGATGAAAGAACAGGGAGGGAGAGAGAGAGAGTGATAGAGGGAGGCCGAAAGACACCATTCTCAGTGTGTGTGTGCCACTTATACAGAGATGTGCCCACTACCACCAAAAAAGAACCACTATGTCACATTTAAACCTTTCCCCACTGTTTTGCAGAGTGAGAAGGGGAGGCAACAAGCCACAACCCCCACAGAGAGGCACAGAACACCCATGGAGCAGCAACCTGAGCCTGAGGTGTATAGTAGCCTACAAAGATGGAGCTGTCATTGAGGTCTCCACACAGTGGGAAATCTGATAGACCTTTAGTTCTAGCCAGAGCATACTTACACCAAAGAGATGTGTCATACATTTCTTTTCTTTTTTTTCTTTCTCTCTCTCTCTCTCTCTCTCTCTCTCTCTCTCTCTCTCTCTCTCTCTCTCTTTTAATCTTAAAACATCAGATAATCAATACAAGCCAAAACTATATAAAAAGAACAATAATATTTAGTGTGATCATTATAAAAAACTGTTGTTAAACTTGATATTGTGGCTGTATATATAATCAGACACTTGCAATTGTCATTATATTATTAACATTTAACAAAAATCAAGCTTAAATGGAGTTACAAGGTTTTTGACCAGCAAATGTCGGACATGTTTTTTTTTTGTCATTAAAAGGGACGCATCTGAGGCAGTAAGTGAATCGCATTATGTTTTTAATTTACAAGTTAAAGTTTACCGTAGCTATGTTGGGGCCTATATATATATATATATATATATATATATAATACACTGTACATACTCAAACAACCAGTTATTTATTTACTCTTGCATTGCAAACAAGCAGAGATGGTCCAAACTGCCTGTAGCACTTCATTCACAATAGGAGAACGATTGAGGAGCCAATGGAGTTACGAGTTTTTGTCAAAAGCTCTTTTTAATACTTTTCAAAAAATTGCAATACCCACAGACAGATGTAAAGGGTGACCAAAAGTATTGATTTATGCAGAAAAAAAAGAAAAGAAAGAAAGAAAGAAAAAAAAATATGGAGATACAAGATTTGTTCAATGATTTGTTCAATGTTTTTTTTTTTTTGGTTCAAAATTATCCAAAATCATTTACTGAGTACATAACCAATCAGTGTTCAAAACTCCTTACCTTAGCCTGATTCACAATGGTAAGCTTGTAATAATGTTTTATAATATGAGTGGTCCGGGTCGGTTTCCGTGGGAAATACGAGTTTGTCTTTGCGTCATTACGTCATGTCTGTATACATAAAGAAGGAGTCCCGGCTAGTAGGCTATATCACGTGTGTGGATGCTGCAGGTGGCGGATCTCTCAGCTGGAATGTAATTAAACTTGTAATTTTTATGCCAGCTTGTAATAAAGAAAGTTCAAAACGACAGTTATTGTTGGCAACTGGGGAATTGCCAGTAGTAAAAAGTAAAAGACTTTGTACTGTGGAGAGACTATAGCAAAAAAAGGGAAAGCGACCAAGCCTGTGCGAAAACAAGATTAAATTTAGGCAGACCTTTTGAAAAGTGACCTCCATGTTTTGAACGGGTTTAAAATGGACGCAGAGACAGCTTTTTTTTTCTTTTCTGCTGGACAGGTAAGACATTTCAATGATTCAGTGGGTAATTAGGTAACACTTGTTTGCTTAATACACATAGTTATGGAGATGCCTTTCTTGTGCCTTTTTCATGCTTTACTATGGTCATTATGGTAAATTTCAGTTATTTTGTGCTAGCTGTAAGAGGCAGCAATTCACCTCTACTCCAAGAAAAGCATATCCACCTCCGCTGTCAAGATATTGGAGCTGAATCAGATCAGAATTTATTTAATTTATTCCCACCGAAAGATGTTTGCGGAAGAGTTATAATTTGTAAACACTTTTTATGCATAACATGAATTTAGTTCATACCAGTTCATACACAGTTCAGTTCATAGCACTATGATTATGTTATTTGCTTCATGTTATCTGCTCTGCCATGTAATCTGTTGTTTTCACCACATGGAAACTGTCTAATTGTGAATCTGAGACTTTCAATTGTTACACATAATACAGAGAAACTGATTCGATTGACTGGTTGATATGACAACCCACACATTTGTCACAAAACATTAGATTCATATGGGCAGAGGAGCCATGCCGATGCACAACCCACTTAAAGAAGATAACTCCGCAAATAACTGCCATTTCAGGTTTCAAACTGAGGTGGTGACAAAGTAGCAAAAGTTACGGACTGCAGCTTTAAATATTTTTTAAATCTAATGAATATGTTATATTTATTTTCATTTTGTTTATTTAATTATATGTAAAAAGTATAATGTGGTACATTTAATGTGATTTATGATAAACACAAACACACATACAACATACAAAAAAAAAAAATACATGCATAGTTAGAAATAAAATATAACTTAAAAAACACATTCAATTAATGATGCCTCTGACCTGTATGTAAGATTTCCACCAGCAAAAGATTTTGAGATGAAAAACAGCTAGATGATAAGAGTCTGCAGGTATACATATACCAACAATAAAAAAAAATAAAAAAAAAAATCAGTGCAGATGGAGTGCAAGAACGTAGATTAGAAACTTTGATGCTATCAAAAGGATTTTTCATGTAGGTGATGTTTTATAGATTTTGAACTTTTAAATTAATCAATGGCACTTTTTTATTATATACCTGTAAATAATGCAGAAAGACTTTTTTAATAGATACTTTATCTATAATCCAAATGGGACTTTTAACAAAAATGCAGTTTTTGCATTATTTGGTGGAATTAAATTAAATTGAATTCAATTAAATTATTTTTGTTAAAAGTTCCATTTGGATTATAGATAAAGTATCTATTTAAAAAGGTCTTTCTGCATTATTTACAGGTATATAATTAAAAAGTGCCATTAACATCACCTAATGGAATTGCAAAAACAATGAAGTTCCTCGAACACTTGTTGGTCAGAAAAACAAATAGTCCCGCCCTAAATTCATGCCATTGGTTGAGCTAATATTGCTATGTCAAGCTATTCTCAAACAAGCAATGGATTAAAATAGCCACAGAACCATCTGTTTATATGTTCAACCTTTGAATGCTTACTTATGGTTGTTTTTGTATATTAACCTGGAGATAGCAAATAGTACTTTAACACAGAAAAAGTACACACTTCACCTTTAACATGTTAACTTTGGCATCCTATTTTTTAAGCACAGCATTAAAGATTGAAGATTAATTGAAGATTAAATGAGAGCTCTTATTTTTGCTGCACTGTCAGCAAGTGTTTGACCGTCTGTTTTGTCGTATCCAAATGACCACACGTAAAAACAATCCTCCCTAATCTGATTTATCTTTTGTTATCTGTGCTTATAACGGTTCTCGCCACAGTGGCTGAAATTTACAGATTATATAAATAAGAGCTGAGATAGCTGAGGCTCAATAAAGCTTGGCTAGCTCTTATTTGCATACAGCTCTGCTCTCTGTTTAATGCTGTTAGGTGTAACTGATTATATTGTTTACAATGGTGACAACCACAGGGAGCTTAAAAAGTGCAGTGGTCAGCAACGGTCCACTGGTTCTTTGTGAGCATATGTGTGAGTGTTTCAAGCCTGGCCTTATTTTAGGGACAAATTTATTGACAAATCAACTCAGCTCAGTGTGACAAAACCTCCATTTAAGGGTCACCTCCAATAGCAAAAAGTGGTTTTAAATAAAGCAAATAGTGTTTTAAGTTTACTCATTTAGATTTAGGCTAGACAGTAGAAGCAGCAGTTTTAATCAGCAATAGATTTGCAAGCCTCATTTTCTTATAGATAATGACATACATTAATGGCAAAATCAGTTGAGTTTTAAAAAATACAATCTGTTAATTAAACAGTTTCACACTTGGCAGATGATTATTTAAACACTGGTAGCTTCAAGGCACTATTTTAAGTCCTGATATCAAAAGAAACCATAATATCCATGTAGTTAAAGTTTGCTAGTTTGCTAATGTAAATGTTGCTGGTTCAAACCCATGCATGTGTCCGTGCTTTTAAAAAGTATTTCACCTCCAGATGATCCGAAGACCTCTCCCTGGAAGTTTAAATAGTAGATTGCGTTAATGTAATGGCTTAAAAACCTGCTTATGCACCTTAAAATCCCCTTCAGGCATCAATAGTATTTATTTTATTCTGTGAATAACATGGATATTGTGCTTTATCCCAGTTGTCTTTGGGAGTAATTTAATTACTACTTGCCCCGGGGCACTGTCCTTGCAATAAATGTAAAGAGCTTGTTACAGAGAGAGATTATAATAGTCTAATGGATGAGAGTTCGAGCTGCTCTTACAAATGCTGCGGGTTCAATCTAAGTTCATGGAATGCAGGTTCAATCCAAGATAAGGCACTTGAGGTGTTGCAGTCACAGAAATGACAGTTCTTCCGCCTCGGAAAAAAAAGCTGCCGATCCATGTGAATGTCTGAAATTGAACCATTGTGCTATTTGCTAGTCCGTGGGAAATAATCTGCGAGCTGAGAGTTGGGAGCTGTCAGAACTCCTCTTGAAAACTCACTAAAGCTGTCTTAGATACCCAGTCGTAGGGTGTAATTATGGTTGCGAGTTTGTGCATTTCTAACCAATTATAACTGGGTTTGTAACTTATACCAATAGAATGTGAAATCAGCCCCAGGGAGGATATAAATATGATTAGGAACACGGGTCCTCTGTACTTTGTACTGATGAATCCTCAGTATTGAATACAGGGAGTGTGTGCAGACCCCAATTATGCTGAAACTTGACTCTGTCCCCTGAAGCCATGACCACTTGAAGTGTTTAATGTGATTTTCTATACATTACTGTCGTCATTTTATAGTTGTTTTCCAAAACCTCTTGAGCTGCCTGCCTAGACAGTGTTTTAAGTCACATGTGGCGTCCCAAAGTGTAGGTTATTTCAAAAGGCAAATTTTATTTTTAGATTTATCAAAAATAAACTTAAAAAAAAAAAATACACACACACACAAATAACCTTTGTAATATATTTATATGTTAAATTAACCTAAATTTTCTTTATTTTTCTTTTTTTTTTTTCTTTCAATCTTCTTATGCTTATTTTCACATAGAATAGGTTTTCATGCTTGAATGTTCAAAAAACACATTATTTTCCACATATTTTACATTGTTGCAACACCTCTCGTTCCAGTCTGTCAGTAGCACTCTGTTTACATCCTGTTTCCATGAAGACTCTCCTTACGAAAAACACAATGTGCTCTGATTAGTCAGCTGGACCAGTGTGTTGTGATTGGTCATCCACTTTAAATGTGTTTCAGAAATGTCAAGCCCCTTACCATAACTGGTAACTGGTGGAGTTTCAATACACTACTAACACTACTCAACCAGGCCTCGTCCTCATTTTTTGTGTTTGCCTTGGATGGGGATTATGTAAATGAGGAATACTGTGATGTGGACATTCCCAGAAGAGGACTTTAGACTACAATTGATGCATTTCAGTGAGTTCAGAAACAGTGCTTATATACTGAATCTTAGGAATAACTGCCTTTGGAGTGGACTTTAAGTTCACCCAAAAATGAAATTTCTGTCATTGATTACTCACCCTCATGTCATTCCAAACCTATAAGACCTTCGTTCATCTTCGGAACACAAATTGAAATGTTTTTTATTAAATTTGATGGCTCATTGAGGCCTGCATTGCCAGCAAGACAATTAACACTTTCACTGCCCAAAAAGCTACTAAAGACGTATTTAAAACAGTTCATGTGACTACAGTGGTTCAAGCTAAATAATATGAAGCAACGAGAATACTTTTTGTGAAAAAAAAAAAAAAAAAAAAAACTTTATTCAACAATATCTAGTGATATAGCGATTTTAAAACACTGAGTAATAAATGACAGAATTTTCTTTTTTTGGGTGAACTAACCCTTTAAAACTTTGCAGACCTTTTTCATGCTCAAACAGCAACATTACACACTAAAGAAAGTTAAAAATGTGAAGAAAAAAAAAAAAAAAAGCATAATATGTCTGCCTCTGTAGGCAATATAGAGCAAGGTAGAGCTCACTAGCTTATAGATATTATTATTTGGATTCTATGTAGCAACCATCCTGAAATATAACCTCATGGTCAAATCAATAAGTGTGTATGTATAGTTACCTCAATTTTATATGTCTTGTACATAGGATGGTCTGATGTCATGCTGTGGGGTGGTACTGGGGGTGACGGGGTCTTGAACAGTCATCTGTCCTGCAGGTCTGCTGTGACCTTCTCTGCAGTCAGGACACAATGCAATGGATTTCTCCATAGCGTCTGTCAGCACTGGCACATGACATGCCAGCCTGCAGCGTGCCAATGGCTTCTCCCTTACAAAGCTTTGAGCGCATGAAGCACGCTCTTACCCACACACCACTTCTCTCTCGGGCATTGATTATATCCTTCCACAGACTTCCTGTGGTTTATCTGTCATGAAAATGAACCAAATCAGAATGGAGAAGTAAATAATTCTACATTTGAATTATTCTGAAGTGAAATTACAAAGTATAATAGCAAGGTTTTATACGTATATCTATGCTATCAGCTCTAGAAGTGTACACAGAGAGACTGAAATTAAACTGGTGTGAATTAAACTATGAATGAAAGACACTCACTGAAGGTCTCAAAACTGGAATAAGGCCTGTCAATAGCTTCTGGTGTTCTCATTCTCATCTGCTTTCTTTGATCTGGTGTAATTATCTTGACAACAGCCTCAATATCCAGTGGGAGTCTTGAACTTTAATCAAACGTTCATTCAATTTTTTTTTTTTTTTTTTTTTAAAGATACAGCAAGAAAGCATTCATGTCCGTATGTCTGTATGCATTTACATTTGTCTCTTTGTTTAGACAGAGAGGGGCAATTTTGCAAAACAGTTGTGACAATTTTATACATTTTTTTTTTTTTTTTTTTTTTAAAGCTCATCAGTGTTTACTAAATTATATTTTTCTTTTTCTGGTGATTGCTTTCTTCTACCCTAATGATTCTTAAGGAATAGTTCACTAAAAAAGTCTGTCATTTAATTTTGCTCTGAACCTGCATGACTATTTCTTCTGTCAAAAACAAAAGGTGAGTTTTTGAAGAATGTCCTGGCCACACTTTTTAGTATAATGAGACCGGGGCTGTCAAATTCCACAGTGACAATAAAAATGGTCCATATTTCATTATTCCATGGTCCATTAGTTTTATATATGCATTATTATTATTATTTTTTTTAATCCAATCAGTGTTAATTTAGTATTATTTAGTTTTCATTCATATTTTGAGTTAGCTTTTATTTTTATCTTTAATTTTTTTCATTATAATTTTAGTTTAAGTTTTTATTATGCACTTATGTCATTTTTATTAGTTTTTTAATATAGCTCTATTTTTTAGTAATTTTAGTCATTCAGCTTAAATTTATTTCAGTTAATTGCCAGGGAACATTTCGATTAAGTTATTTAGAGTTCTCGATTCTTCAATTAATTTAGGTTTAAGTTTCTCATCTAACATTTATATTTTATTTCAGCTTTGTTTCAATTACCAAAAATATTTCTTAATATTTTTAGTTGTAGTTAACAATGACCAAGCAATAACTTTGTGTGCGGAAAAAAGTAGTTATTCACTAATAGATTTTGTTATTGACTAATAATCTTTACTTCCAGCTGTTTCTGGCTGCAAATGTTATTTTAGTCCTTTAGTTGTGAACTGGATCATTCTGAAGTTTAAATAATTCAGGCTGGTTTTGGGTTACACTTCATTTTGATGGTCCACTTTAGACATTCTAGTATAAGTAATTTTGCAACTATATGTCAACTATGTCACAGCTGAGTTGAAAATAAAGATAAAGATAAAGCAATTTTACATTTACAAAACACACAGGAACTAAGAAACAGGAACAGAACAACCAAACATAATGTGATGAGAACTGACAAAGAAGAAAACACAAGTTAAATAAACAGACAAACCAATCAATGAAATTAACAACAGGTGTAACTGATGATCAACTAATGAAAAACCATGGAAACCAACTGAAAACCAGGTCACAGAACTAAAATACTAGACAAAACCCACCCAAACAGACCACAGAAAATCCTTTACAAACTAACTCTTAACTAGAGCGTTAAGGTGATGATACACGGGGCAACTTTTTGAGCAATGTTGCCGAGCAATGTTGCCAAGCAGTTTTGCTGAGCGATGTTGCTTAGGCACTTTCCCATTGAGAACAGGCAACAAATTTCTACCTGGATACTTTAGATCGAAAATTGTTGCCTATTCTTAATGGGAAAGTGTCCAAGCAACATCGCTCGGCAAAATTGCTTGGCAACATTGCTCGGCAACATTGCTCAAAAAGTTGCCCCGTGTATCATCACCTTTAGTAGACTGTTAGATTAGATAAGGTGTTTGGGTAAGGAGAATAAGTTGATATATAGTTGCAAAGTTAGTACAATGTTTGTTGTGGGACCATCAAAATAAAGTATCAACAGATATTAAGCAGTCAGTCTACTAATACTCCAATGAGAGTTTGTTGATATGTAGTTTCAAAGTTACTTATAGTTAGTAGAATGTCTAAAGTGGACCATTGAAATAAGGTGTTACCTGTGTAACGGACGTAGGCCGGTAAGAGTTGTGCATGTAATCCTCACTCCCCTGATCTCAAGAGGTGCTCTAGCGACTGACGCTAGAGACGGCAGTCTTTAGCCTCCTTGTTAGAGCACCCACCTCCCATGTGGACAGGCCGGTTTCGCGTCCCGCTTGGAGGGGCTACATTAGTGCCGTGACCCGGATGGGAGTGAGGTTTAGGAGGGTGAATATAACGGATGTAGGCCGGTAAGAGCTGTGCGTGTAAACCTCACTCCCCTGATCTCAAGAGGTGCTCTAGCGACTGACGTTAGAGACTGCGGTCTTTAGCCTCCTTGTTAGAGCGCCCACCTCCCATGCGGACAGGCCGGGTTCGCGTCCCACTTGGAGCAGACGGTGCGAACTGGAGGGGCTACCCCTGGTTTTGTGAACTGGATCAACTAATTAATTGAAAAGAACCAACTAAGATTAATTATTTTCTCCCAGATCTGCATTGCTACTTCACTCATGAACGTGCCAACGACAGCTATAGTAATGTCAAGATTTTCAGTGAATAACAACAATAAACCTTGGTATATTTCTCACACAAAATGAGTATGAAGACTTGGACAATGGGTTGTAATGACTACTTTTATGGTCATTTTAAGGTGCTTTTTTGTCATTTTGGATCCTGACAGTTCCAGTCCTCTTTCACTTTTATCATATGGATTCACCTTTTGCATCCAACAGAACAAAGAAAGTCATACAGTTTTGAAACAACATAAGGGTGAATAAATGATGATGGAATTTTCATTCATGAGCAAAGTGAAACAGGCACTTCCTTTAAATGAGTCGAAAGCTTCTTTTCAGGAAATCTGTGCATTTATCACTAATGAATCATTCTTCAAAAAAGAAAATGAATCATATGAACTTTCACAGCATGTCTGAAATTACCCAATAAATAAATCAGTCTGTCCTCTTTCAACCAAGATCCCTCTCTTGCTCCCACAGGATGAGGGAATTGGTCAACTGAGAAGAAATATGACTCTCACAAAGTAAGCAGGAGCAGTGCTGAGAATATTATTCTGGATGCAGTTGGATTAAGTGGGGGAGAAGTCCAGAAGGATACATGGAGATGAAGAGCACTTTATACTATATAATCTCAGTAAGCACAAAAACACATATGGAGTCATTATAGATTACTTAAAAGACACAAACAAACATGTACTCATAAGCACTAGATTGAGCATGTTTTATGTCTATCAACCCTTGTGTCAGACCGGACAATCCTTTAACACTACATATCTGTGCATGTTACACATTCTTAAGCATACTGTCACAGCTCTAAACATGAGCGACACAACAGATTCCATCTGTTGGTAAAGTTAATCTGTGCTTTAAAAAAATAGCTTAAAAGCAATATGTTACTTTTCCCTCCTTGTTTTTACAAATCCTTAAGAACTAATTACTATACAAAGTACATCATCGTCCTTATATCTGTTTATATACAGTACCTTTCACAGTAATGTGTATTACTGACCAGTCTAGAAGCATCCATCTGTATATGTGGGTGTGTGTGTAATGTGTAAGATTATAAAAAGCGCTTAGACCCCTAAGAAACACATTACACAACATTAAGAGAGATTAAGACCCAAATCAGCCAAGGGTTACCATGGAGACTTGGATCAAAGTTATTAATTTCTGATGAGCGATCTAGTCAGAGATTTGGTAACAGGGATTAGCAGAATCTTCCCCTCTTTTCACCTCCTTTTACAGACATAGAGACAGATGTTAGTCTTTCTTTTTGGAGCCTTTTCACTCTTTCCTCTTGAACTTGAACTGCAAATCTGTACAGATTTACATATAGGTCAGTCCAACTTTATTACAATCTATGCAAATTCATATTAACACTTTGCATAGCGTTTAATTATTATTTTAAATTATTAAAATGTTCTCCATTTGCTAAAATCCTTGGTAAATCAAAGAAAGCTGGTAAGTATTTGGGCACCGAGTTAAAATAATAATTATATATATATATATATATATAATATAAATCTGTTGTTTATTTACTCTCCCTCATTGATGCATCACATCAAATTTAATGTCATTAATGGGAAAATGGGAGAAAAAAAATCAGATTTCATTAATAATTAATAGTTGAGATTTGGAAGGACATGAGGGTGAGTAATGACATTATTATGACTATTATTATTTCACTGTTCATTTTTTAAGCCACTGTTAAAAATGTCTGAATATCATTGTATTATAGATAAAATAATAAAATATATAATAAATCAGAATCAGAAGAAAGTAATAAATGAAACTTACAATAAGTGTACAAAATTACGATAAAACATGCACTGCTGTTCAAAAGTTCGAGATTGGTACGATTTTTTTAAAATGTTTGATTTCTTTTTATCAATATTTTTTAATGTTTATTTCTTATAAGTTTTTCGTCTGAAAGAGTTGATATATGTTTATAAGAACAATATTTATTTGTAATGAAAATCAAAAAGTTATTGAGTAAATGCAAAACATCAATTGTTTGCAGATTTGATATTTTATACAATGAAATTTAGATATTTGTGGCTTAAGAGTCCTAATTATTTTGGGGTCACTGTATGTGTCTGTAATGGAATTCAGTCATATTTATCATGCAGTAACTTCTCTGATAACCAAAGAAATGAACTGATGTGGAATTGATGTGTTTTCAGTCTGATGTTCTCACAGTGTCTCACTGGGAGTCAATGTTAAGGCGCTGCTTTGAAGATGAGGGCTCCAAATCAGTGTGGGAATGAGAGGGATGCTTTCTGTGGTCCACAGTGACTCCTCTTCTGATCTCTCTCTCTGTGTGTGTGAGGTCATTGCTGGTGCTGATTTTTAATCATGCAGGGCATATGTGGAGGGTGTGTGTGTGCATGTGTGGGTGTCTTTGACACTCACAGTCTGTGGAATTCAGACAGGGAGTGGGAGTAGTCTGGAAATCACAAAGAGGTTTGAAGGCTGAAGTGTGCAATTTTTAATAAAATACTTGCTCCTATCCTAGTTTAATATGCACAGTAACTATATGGTACACTGTTTAAAGGAGCGATTTCCACCGAAAGTGCAACAGTGCGGCTCTCTGCCACTATCAATCGGTTTTTATTGTCAGACAGGGAGAGTTTTTGGGAAACCTGTTTGAAAGCAGTAATTATTTTTCAATTTAATTCAGAGATGCTAGTGGCACAGAAATTGCACAGTTCAGCTTGTAAAAAACAGAGCTCTATCCTTAACCCATTCATTTGAGAAGAAAACACACATACATATGAGCAATGAGCAGAGCCTTGTCTGCTTAAAAAAAGAAAAAGAGCTGCCTGCTTACACTTTATTGATCTCTGAGGGGAAATTTAGTGCTAAACGGCTGCAACATCAAACACAGAGTGCACAACACTCAGTTACACACAAAGTTAATTGTATAAATCTATGGATAAGCAGGCTATAGACTACTAACCCCCAAATAAACTTGCGTAAAAGAGTGGTAGAGGGTTACTCACACAGTTCATTCAGACAATTCATATTGAATAAATCAGCTACAGGAAGTCAGAGCATCTGTGTAGAGATGCTTTTTTCCTTCGAAATAACTGTTCAGAGCTGAAGGCTAAACAATAAAACAACATTACTTTCCATAACATATCCACAACTTTATTATTATTATTATTATTGTATGATACTTCTTTATTAATCCTTAATTTCCCTTCGGGGATTAATGAAGTAGTATTGTATATTATTATTATTCTATTATCTGTCTGTCTGTCTATCTATCGATCTATCTGTCTATCTGTCTATCTGTCTGTCTGTCTGTCATCAATCTATCTATCTATCTATCTATCTATCTATCTATATCTATCTATCTATCTATATATCTATCTATCTATATCTATCTATCTATCTATATATCTATCTATCTATCTATCTATCTAACTCATAGCAACCACCCAGAACACCCTAGCAACCACATAGCAACCACCCAGACCACCATGGCAACATAGCAACCACACAGAATACCCTAGCAACCACATAGCAACACCCTAGCAACCATCCTGAGTACCTTAGCAACCACATAGCAACATCCTAGCAACCACCCCAAGTACCTTAGCAACCACATAGCAACACCATTGCAACAACCCAGAATACCTTAGCAACCGCATAGCAACACCCTATCATCCAACCCAAGTACCCTAGCAACCACACTTAGTGGTTAGTACCCTAACCCTTTCCTATCTATCTATCTATATCTATCTATCTATCTATCTATCTATCTATTAAAGCTACTAAACTAAAACTATTTCAAACTGAAAAGCTTCAAACTATTTCAAACTTTCTGGCTAGGCTTTTTCAAACCAACTTAAAGTTTGTCTACAAACTTTTTTATCTAGTTATTATTATTATTATTATTGGTCATTATATATATAGTTGATTTATTATGACATCACATTGGATCATTACCAGCTATATACACTGTGAAATCACAATACATTTTTACCTTCAGATATTCAATTGTACTGTATGTGTTTTTGCATATGATGACTCTTTTGATTGGCTAAATTACAAAATCAGAATTTAAACATTTTATCTACAATTAGATTGTAACATCCAAGACAGCAACATAGTGTGGGCCCAGATCCGGCCCACATCTGGCCTGCGTGGAAACCACACATACCAGATGTGGGCCAACAATACAATATATTTTTAAAATATCATGCATAAAATCAAAATTGACAATTCTTATTTCTTAATGGAATAATGCAGTATTATAAATTATTTATCCATGCACATTATTATTATTTTATGATTCGTGTGCCCTCATAATCTTTAATCAAAATAACTTCCCCTCCCTCTTGCAGCGACATCTCTTCAGGGTGGGACAGGCTTGAGGGTGGGACAACTTGTTACTCACATGAGATCACAGCAATAGCAAACAACAACAACGATCCATTCAATTCCCGATAGATAAATGTCCCATCCTACATTTTTTTCCCTCCCAAAAGCCATTTCATTTGAATGCAATAGGGACGTTTTGAGAAATCACACCTGTCTCTGACTATCCCGAGGCAGTGTAAACAGCAAAAAGATTTGGGGGTGTGGCCTATGCTTTTCTGAAAAGGAACCAATCAGAAACTCTCCCTACTTGTCAGTAATTTTGCATGTTCAGATTACATATTTTGTAGGGCTGTGTTTTGAGGGTAGACTAATTCAATGGCTTAAGTTGGTAAACAGCTGAATTATTATTCATTTAATTATATTAATAATTAATTATACTCAATTCTTGACTAAATTCCAGGCCTTTGTTTTACATTACATATGGGAAAACAATGAGAACTCAGCTTGGTTAAGTGTGTGTGTGTGTGTGTGTGTGTGCTTGTCACAGAGCGGCTCATCTCAGGGGGAGCTCCGGATGCTTTTTGCACCGAAGTGACGGATCTCTGTCACACCCTGTCACACACTGTCACACTCGCACCCTTTGCCTTGGTCCACGCTCTGTCCCTGCATGCCCCATCTGTGTGTGTATGTGCGATTGTGACGCTCTCTGCGTATGTGTGTGAGTGTTTGTGGGATGTCAGACGTGCCCCATCTGCAGCATGTGAGTTGTGTAATAAGCTCGCTCAGAGCCAAGCAAGGTGAAGGACAGCAAGAGCGAAGGAAAGTGAGAAAAGAGAGCCAGGGAGACAGTCTGAGGCTTCTCCAGACACAACTGCATATTCATATCTCCAGAACTAATCCTTCGACAGTGGTCCGTCTCCTGTGTGTGAACGTATGCCACCTGGCCTGATGTGATGGTGGTATCAGCCTCTCAATCACCTCCGCAGCAGGCAAATGGTAACGACTCTCTCGCAGGCACTATAATCCTGCTTTAGACATGCACTGACACACACGAGTCCCAATCAGTTTTCTCATATTTAAATCCTCAGCGACGCATTGCTCTGATTGTCTCTGCTGTGTGCTTCCTTTAGTCTGCTTCTCTCAATGTTGATGTTGAACTTTACGCTCTCAGATGGCTCATCCAGCACTGCCGAACAACGCTACACCATTTCACTTGTGCTAAAAGTATCCCTGGAGAAGTTAAGACCAGCGCATGAATTATACATAAGGTATAAACACTGCCATAATGCTCTTATTATAGCATTCAATCAGCCCGGCCAAGATATTCTGCACCAAACGTGCTGACTTCCTCTATATATGTAGCTACAATTACTGAGCTTGAGATAAAGAGATAGGCCTCATGGATAATGCTGAGAATTTTCACCTCTCCATCAACCCTCCCTTGCATTTTTGCCTCTCTTTCGTTCCCCGCTGTATTTTTTCTCACTTCCTTAAGCAGATGTTTTTTTTTTCTCCCGTCCTGTGGGCTTATAAATGAGAACGACTGCTATCTTCATCTTAAGCTCTGAGAAATTGCATTCGTAAGAGCATGTCAATAATACGGCTGGTCCCATGCCAATGTCAAGATCTTCTTACTCATATTGACAACAACCTCACAAACACAGCTGTGTAAGGTGGAAAGGAGAACATATACATACATACATATACATATATATACACACACTTATTTTTATTATTAAAATTTAATTTGTACAGCTTTTAATTTTAATTTTGCATGTATTTATTTGAATTATTGAGCTGATAATATCATTTTATAATTAAACATTTTGTATTAATTTACAAATGAATGCAAAATAAAATTACTGGTGTTTCTAGAGGTCTCACATTTTTTTGATCTCACTATATAGATACAGAAACAGCTCCTGATTTCCTTTGTCACACTTGACAGGTCTTGTTTTCTTCATTTCATCTCCTTTTATCATTTATTGGTTGGTACATATGTGTTTATGTGGTGTGTTTCTATTTTTTCATTTCCCATCATTCCCTCTGGCTGATAAAGCCTGAAATATGTTTTCGGCCAGATCCAGCAGATTTTTGTCTGGAAGCAGCTTGGATCCTGTCTCGGGGGAAGGTCGTGTCTGACTGTATTGAAAAGACAGAGTTCTCTTAAGGCAGCCATTTGCCAATCTCACGGCTAAACACTTTGATGCTTGCAGTGGAATTTGTAATACTACCTTTTTTATGCTCAGTACTCCTGATACTGAACAAAACACTTAAGTTATAACAAATAAGATATACACTCTAAAAAATTCTGGGTTAAAAACAACCCAAGTTCGGTTGAAAATGAGCAAACCCAGCAATTGGTTGTTTCAGCCCAGCAAATGGGTTGTTTTAACCCGGCGGTTATATCTAGTTCCTAGATCACGGTTAAAAAGAAAGGGAGAAGGCTTTTGCCATAGTCGGCCCCAAATTGTGAATAGCATACCGTTATCTATTGGGTTAATCTCTACAGAATTTCTGTTTAAAGTAAAACTTAAAACTTATCTTTTAGAGAAGGCTTATAATATGGGAGTCGTTTTTCTGTGTAATATGTCTTTGTATATTATCGAGTTAAATAGTTAGCTAGTTTAATTTGTTATATAGCACAATGAAACAACAGTCGCTGACCATTGTGCTGACAATGGTCAGCAACTGTTGTTTTATTGTATTGCACAATAAAACAACATTATATATATATATATATATATATATATATATATATATATACACACACACAGTATCTCACAGAAGTGAGTACACCCCTCACATTTTTGTAAATATTTTATTATATCTTTTCATGTGACAACACTGAAGAAATGACACTTTGCTACAATGTAAAGTAGTGAGTATACAGCTTGTAATAACAGTGTAAATTTGCTGTCCCCTCAAAATAACTCAACACACAGCCATTAATGTCTAAACTGCTGGCCACAAAAGTAAGTACACCCCTAAGTGAAAATGTCCAAATTGAGCCCAATTAGCCATTTTCTCTCCCCAGTGTCATGTGACTCATTAGTGTTACAAGGACTCAGGTGTGAATGGGGAGCAGGTGTGTTACATTTATGGGGTTATGGAGACTTCCGGGTAAGCTGATCTACAGCAGCTTTTGTGCCTTTACGCTTTTGTTTCGGAGCGTCATCATTGTCCAGCGTTCTCATTGTTTTGCTGGCCTATGGGAGTTTTCATGGCAGGATAAGCTGTGAGCGGATCGCTCGCCCAAGAGGAAAAATTAGCTGCTGCCAGATCTCGATCACCGAAAATCACACTGTATTTGATACAAAACTAACTAGACTTAGTCAAATGGGGGGAAAAAATCACAACTAAAACTTTTTCATACTATTTAATTTTCTCCATAGAGAATTTTTTTAAATAATTGTAACTAGGCCTATCAGAGGATGTTAATCGATAGTCTGCGCGCTTGTTAAAAGTCATCAGTTTGCACAATTTCAACTTATTTTTTAAAGAATACTGATATTTTTATTTATTGTAGCCTACTTATATTTATTGTAATTACATTTTATTTTTTATTTATAATAGGCTGATAATACTTATGTTATACTTATTTTTAATTATTAGTTTAAAAAATACTTCTGGCATACATTCAAATTTACGCAATGGTGTTTTTTATTTGTTGTGTCTGATTTAGATCTGTGTCGTAAACTGATATGTTTAAAGGTGAAGTATGTTGTTTGTGTGACTCTAGCGGCACCTAGTGGATTACAGCATATTTTGCAAACGCACTTTTCGCATGTTGAGCCTTCGTCGACTCAGATATCACCAAAGCTCTTACAGGTGCTTATGAAGGCACGTCTCAACAGGTAAATTTGGGCTACTCTCAATAAAAGGTCCGACATATTAGAAATATTTTGGCTGTGTTGCTATTTGTCATGAGCAAGCAAATGAGTAAACTAACACTGAGAACGCAAGTGTCTCGCATTTTAGCTATAAACCCATTCAACGTAACTGCATCGGCCACATTTTTTTACATGACGCTATATATATATATATATATATATATATATATATAAGCAATATCACATGTGGTGCATAGCAGTGCGTTATGGCTGTATATCAGAAGGGCTGTGATTTGGCCATAGGTAATTACAGCCATATCGCATGGCCATATCGCAAATTCCCAAAGGACTGGCCAAGATGAAGCTGTTCTCTGTACATGAACGCGGAATGGCCACTGGCAGCCTGGAGCTCATCTGTGAAAGCATTTTTAAATAGGTGCTATGTTTATGTATGAATTATATATTTGAGGTTTAAATAACTACATTCTCACCTAAAAAAAACAAAACAAAAAAACAACATCAGTAGTATTTAAAAAAAAAAAAAAAAAAAAAAACAATAAAAAAAAAACGGTTCTAGTGCTGATAATGGGATACTATATATATATATATAATGTATATGTATACATATACATACATATATATATGTGTGTAAGCAATAAGGTACTCGAGGCTGTGCTGTATCGTGAATAAGTCACGGCTGAAGGGCGTTGTTAGGCATGATGTGAAGCGGAGTGCCTGCAACCCCTTCAGCCATGACTTATTCACGATATAGCACAGCCTCGAGTCAGTCAGTAGAGAAGACTTTTATATTGAAAAGACAGAATTGTTGTGAACACAGAACAAAACGCACTGACAAATGCTTTGACTAGTGCTGTTAGTCATGGGAAAACCCCTTAAAAGTTAAAAGAACAAGATGAAACATTGGACATAATTTTTTATTATGAACATAGGACTGACCTGAAGGAAAATACTAAATCTGAATGCAGGTAATAAACTCGCTCACTCGATCTCTTTCTCAAAATACTCTTCTACATAATACAATAAGCTTCAATGAACAATATCAATTGAGAACATACAGTTTACGTTGCTAAGAGTGGTTGCTAAGCGATACACAGAACCGTTGGGTGAAGCAGTCATAGCTGTGTTTTACTGTGAATAAAATGAGAATTTTCATCTAAATGTATCAATATATTTAAATATTAAAAAGTCTTTTATGTCTGATAAAAATATAAAATCAAAGAAAAAAATCATGAATTAAAAACAGAGTTAATAAGGTCTTTTACAAGTGTTCCAACAAGCGCAAATTCTAGGTGCTCAAAAGAATCCATGAAATGGCGTTTGCTCTTTCTTTTTGAAGTAGCTGCTTAATTATGCTGAAGGACTTTGTCTCCTCAATCAATCTCTGCTAAGACTTTAACAGAAGCATAAAAAGATTAGTAGGAGTATGTTAAAGTGCATTCTATAATTCATGGTGCTTTGCAGGTACTTCCAAGCGTCAAAAGCTTCTGTGGGTGTCGAGCTGAAGTCTGTTGGCAGGAAGTTGACTAAGATACTACTTAAGCTAGCACTAGCTTGAAAAGTCTCTGAGCTTTGTAACTGGTGCAGTGTTGTTTTCAAACAAGATTCAGTTTGATTAAGAAAAACTAATAAATCAGAGAATCTTTTTAGATGGTGTTTGTTAAGGGTTTCGGCAGTTCAAACACTGCCAAAAAGTCTAGAGTCTCTAGTGCCAATGCTTTGAAGAGCGAGCGATGCAGGAGAACACTTTATCAACCTGACTGCTTTTTCCTCTGTAATGTGATCCACACGGTTATGTGAAAGCACATAGTCATATCTGTTCTCTGTCACCCTCTAATGTGAAATATGAGGGGAGACATTGCGTTGATTCCCTCTAATTGTCTGGAATGTTCTGGGCTGATTAGGAATTTATACTTTCAAATCCCGGCGCTCGCCAACTCACGTGTGTGTGTTAGGCGGTGTGTCTGTACCCTGTCTTGCAGTAATTTAGCAAGCTGAGGTGTAACCTGTGACGCATGACATGTTCGGCAAAGATGAAAATGGAAACTCAAAGGACCAGAATCAAATTGGTAATACTGGCTTTATCAGCGCAGACTGTCAAATGACAGTTTAAACATATGAAAGACTGATAATAGGAATAATGTTGTAAGAGGACAGAGAGGGTTCTAGGAACCGGTTTGGGACTTATTATTCAGTTATTAAATGGATAACACACTCTGACAAGGAAACATCTCTCTAGCGGCATTTATCCACGCACCATGGTCATTTTTACCTTGTTTCAGAGAATTCCTTGAAGCATTGGTTATCTTCGGATAGCTATACTGTGACATATTTTAATTCAAGTTACAACTGTATGAATTACATAATTTAAATGATTGCTCTGTAAATCGCATGGGTAAATATAACCTGCTATATACATGATGCCACATGCATGTTATCATGCAAACATGCCCTACTGTTCAAAAGTTGAAGAAATGATTTTGAAAGAAATTGTACCATTGTACCATCAAAAATACAGTAAAACATTACATAAATACAGTTAAATATTATCCCAAGGTAAAAGTTTTCTGTTTTAAAGGAGACCTATTATGCCCCTTTTCACAAGATGTAATATAAGTCTCTGGTTTCCCCAGAATGTGTCTGAAGTTTCAGCTCAAAATACCCCACAGATCAAAGGATTTTGTGTCCCTTTAAATGCAAATGAGCTGCTCTTTCCAGAAGAGGAAATAATAGCTCACATATTGCTTTAGTGATATGGTGTAGCCAATGATATTCGAAGCCAAGTTAAGTAAAATATAATGAATATAATATAGTGCATATATTTAGCAAAAGAGTTAATTTCTCTGATGAACAAGCTGTGGACTTGCCTGAGATAAATGGTACGTGACACAGTGTTGTTTAAAAGCTGTTTTATTGACGTCTTTTCAATATTGAAACACTGATTGAGCAATTACACAAGATATTATACATTTCAATAAGTTGTACTGTATCTTTCATCATACCTTCAGATGTTCATTCATGTTTATTCTGTAACTCGTAATAAAGAGGAAGAGATAATCACGTTCACTTGCACTCCGCATTAGGCCACCTGTACAGTGATCTGTCACGCCATTAAAGAATTCTGTGATTAAATGGACAGAATTTTAAAGATGACACTTTGTTTCTTATCTAAAGTAACAAAATGCAGAGCTTATTGTGATTAATGGTGGTTAGGCAACAACGCTGTATTCGTCGTGTAGATTCATTGGGCCAGGGCTAGGCTAGGCAGCAGGGGGCGGAGCATTTTTGGTATGCAATGAGAGTATCGCGGTTTGTACCATGGGTGGTGTATCGCATTTTTTCGGTTCGATTTGAATATCGTTACACCCCTAGTGTATATGTTAATGTATCATGGACCGTGTAACAGACATTTTTTTCCCTGCACCATATTTCTATTGACCAGCAGTTGTCCCTGCGTGTATTCGAGATGTTGAATATTGAATGTTGGCTCGAGACATTAATAACTTTTCAACACATGTGGCTGGATAGCTTCCACCACTAGTACATCTAATAACAGGCAATTGTGAATTTTTTTTTTTTTTTTGGCACAGACATTGTACATCTCTAGTTGCTACAGCGAGGATACAGAAATGGTGGACTGCTGCAGCTCTCTCAAGGTGGTATCTATGCTAATGAGCAGATCATCACCAGTCATGGGCGGGGCTTACGTAAGTAGTAGAGGGAAATCTGGAGAGAAGACTCCAGACTTCAGTGTCACATGATCCATCAGAAATCATTATAATATGCTGTTTTGGTGTTTAAGAATAATTTCCTATAATTGTCAACAATGAAAAAAGTGTGCCGCTTCTGTGTTACTGTTATACATGATTTTGTTGTTTTTGTTTTTTAGGAGTCATTGATGAATAGAAAGTTCAAAGGAACAGCATTTTTGTAATAATGTAAAAAAAATAAATAAAATACTTTTGATCAGTTTAATGCATCCTTGCTGAATAAAAGTATTCCTTTCTAAAATAATAATAATAATAATAATAATAATAATACTGACCCCAATAGTTTAAATGGTAGTCAACATACATAAAAAGTAGGAGGTAGGTTAATTGGCAGTAACATGAATGCAACTCACATTTCTCATGAAAAAATAACTGAATCACAGTCGTCAAAGACTTTTGCTTCAATTCAGTTCAATTCAATTCAATCCATCTGTATAGCGCTTTTCACAGTTGTTCCAAAGCAGCTTTACAAAGAATAGTGCCTTACAAAACCCCCCAGTGAGCAGCCAAAGGCGACACAGGCGAAGAAAAAATTTTTTTTTTTAAATAAATGAGGAAGTAATCTTGGGAGGAATGAGACCCACCTCCTCAGGCTGGCACATATTTAAACAATTTTATACAAAGCATGCATACATAAATGTTTATTTGAACAGATATAATCCAGCCACATATTATTAATGATAACACTGACATCCAAACGTAACCAAGGCTCTTAAAGTGACCACAGAATGATGTTTTTGTTGAGCATGGATAAACATTGCGATAGTGACATTTCCTTGTAAGACTGAGCTTGGTGAAATTGTGACATAAGAGGTATGTAACTGGTTAGGTGGGAGAATTTGGGCCCATATAATATTCTGAGCGAGTGTTGAGTTTATCTTCTGCTGGCTTGCAAACTAGTTGCTGTATCAACACTGATAGTACTGAATGTATAATTTTATCCACCAGACACTTGGAGACAAAAACCAACATAGTTACATGGTGTTTTTATTTGTTTTGTGTTCCTGTGATATTTTGGTGTGTTATTCAAATGAAACAGCACTGCATTAGCATTGCCTGTGGCACTGTTTTATTTTTATGTTACGTCCTGGTTATTGCTACAACAATTTAGTTATCTTAGCTAGAAAAAAAATTCCAGCGAGTAATTGCAAGCACTATTGTCTGTATTGAGAATGTGTTCTGAATAGAAGACAGCAAAATGTGTTTATGATTTAGACATTTTTTTCTTAATCTGCACTAGCTTTTTCTAGCCTTTTTTTTTTTTCTGCCTCTGTTGTTGTATCTGTCAGTCTGTTTTGATGGAAATTTAAACCAGTATTGTAATATGCTCTGTTTTATGTCTCAAAACTCTCTTCTCTCATTTTTTGACAACTTTTCACTTTCAACTTGTTTGTGTGTACACATGGGCACAAAATCACAAAGTAAGCATAAAAATATTCATTTAATAATAACATTTAAGGTCTAAAAGTGTTAAATGTACACATTGTTCTTTTTCATACTGCAAAAGTGGGCAGTGGTTCATGCTATCAAGCTCTAAATGTATATCAACGTATAATAAAAGTAGTCCATACAACTTATGAAATATAAGATTATAGAGCTGTTAAATTTGTAATCCTAAAACCTGGAAGCCATGGTTTCCTGTTGTAAGTTCTAGAGGGACTGTAGAATAGCTGTTTATTAACTGAATTTTCATAATATATAATATAATAATATAATATAAAACTCAAACATGAATGCATTAAAAATGCTTTCAATGTGAATTGTCTGCATTAGAAATGTAAATGAGTTTACCTGATTGACACATTGAACAATTTGTCGTTGTATTTATTTTTTGAAGCACACAATGATTTCAAAATACATGCATGCCTGCAAATGTGCATCATGGATAAACAGCACCTTTCTGACGGCATATGATTATTTTGTGGGCGTAAAAAAATTAGCAATTAACTGAGAGAATAAGTAAATTATACATGATGAGACTATTTTCGTTTTTGGATGAACTGCCCTTTTAATGGTTGAAAAAAAATTGGAAGTCGGTCTTAAATTTCTTAATCATATAATGGTTGTTTGCACAGAGAGATTGAGAGGAACATTCAAATGCATGCAATGGCATCTCTCCAGATCTGAGAGGCAGAGACAGATGTTAGGTGTTGTATCGCATATGCTCTCTCTCTCTCTCTCTCTTTCTCTCTCTGCTTAAGATTTCTTCCTTTAGCTCTTGCAGTGTCCTCCGTTTCCCTGGGGAGCCATTACAGCGTGGCGCTCAGTGCGAGATAATGGAAGGGTAATGAATTTCCAAACTAATCTATATTAGCGCTGTTCTCTGAGTCAGGGGCCATGGAGAGATACATAGTGAGTGAATAGACAGAAATAAAAAGAGAGAGGGAATGCGGAAGGGATGAGAAAGGGACATGCTCCTTGACTTTCTGTCTTTGCTGTTTGTATGACCCTCTAAACCACACAAGAACTCACTCAGGGTAAAGATTTTTGAAACTCTCATGGTTAAGGTTTTGGACTAGCATTAACCTTATCAGAAAGCAACTCCAGAGAGTGTGTTAAAACAAGCAGGGAATTCAGTAGCACTTGGTGCTGGCCTGACAATGCTCACAGATTAACTTTCGTTTGTTCTTGGGCACGCTTGAGACTTGGAAATAGAAAAGCTGATTCAGCGACTTGGGAAAGAAGTTTTAACTGTATTTAAACAATATATCACATATATACCAGTATGTCTTACAAATAAGCCCTATTGGAAGTGTGGTGAACTATTGGCTGTAGTTTAGTTTAGTTTATTTACTTTTGTATATTATATTATATTATTAAAGTTTTGTTGGGTCGCTGCTTGTTCAAAGAATGACAATGCGGGTTACTGAATCTGTTTTTTACAACCCAGCAACTACATTGCAACTGCATGGAAATTAGGATTACTTGCTGTCATAAAACAAATCCCAAATGTTTGTGTGTCCCAAAGGATTTTTTTTTAACAAAACTTTTGTTGATAATGATGTAAAAATGGTTGGTTAGCTTCATCTGTATATAAGATATGGGATAAAACTCAAACTCAAAAAATGGTTCATGGCCATCCTGTCAATAGAATACCATAGTCTTTGTTTGAAGTGCAGCTGGTTAAAGTGATTTTATTAAGATACTTGGAGGCACAAATAAAATGTAATTAGATGCTGCACACAATTTTCTTTTTTCTTATAAACATTGGCAGTAACACTAATTCAGCAACTCCAAGCTGAAGATTGCTTTCTAAAGGACTGTGCTTGTATCAGAGAAAAGGAGAGAGAGAGAGAGAGGGAGAGGGGGAAAGGAAGATTAGTTCTCTCACTTATGAGAGGGGCTAGTGACTTCATTAATTTGGGTCTGACTGATGAGAGGGTCAGAGGCGCTGTTTGATGCATACTAAATGACTCAGGCAAGCACATCTGCACACGTGTATGTGTGTGGGAGTCTTCGTGCCTTCCCAAATAATGACATATATGCTTAGTAACTTACTCAAAACCACCTGAAGCCAACAAATAGCATCAACCAGAAATGAAAGAGGGTATATAAAATCTCATGGTCGTGTCGTTTTCAAATAACCCTCTCTGCCGTATGCCCTCCCTCTGGCCGGAGGTTTTAATGGACTGACAGATTAAGTGGAGTCCAGCAGACACCATCAGTCTAATGAGAAACAGATGCTGACCAGATGAGAGCTAAGACCGTGGCACTAGCCAGCTCTTTCTGCCAGGCCAGGGAGTTGGCATGTTGACATGCAATGCAACGATACTGAAAACTACCCGTTAGACATTGCCAGTTTTGTCAGATCTCCATTTGCAGCCTTTAAAGAGTATGACTGGTGCAGCAGGTGGGATCACCAGCCCAACCAGACTGCCCTATAATCAGACCAACATGGAGAACCTGTATTTAAAATAGAAAGCAAAATAATTCCTCTATGTAGAGTCAAGCCAGAGATGGAGGTCATGGTTATATCTGGGTCAGAACTGGTTCAAATGGATAATTTGCATAAAACAATGATAAGCCCACAAACATGCATCATTGGGTTAACTGAACAGTTACATCTCTGACTGTTGTAAACCAGTGGCATGATAACAGTGATAAGTGAACATGTTATTTGATTTGCAGTAAATGCACTCCCCGGCCAAAAAGTTTGGGTTTAAACAGGCAAATACTTAAGAGTCTATACAGGGCCAGATTTACCTCACATTGTAACAGGCAAAAGTAATTTTGGGGCCCCCCGGCCCACTGTCGGTCAGAAACCTTGTACAAAAACTGCTACCTTTCAGGGAAAAAAAAATTACATAATCAAACACTGTTTTCAAAGTTGAGGTTTTTGACCAGCGAATGTGTTTTTTTTTTTTTTTCATCATTAGAATGGCTGCATGAGGCAGTAAGTGCATTGCCTTATGTTTTCATCAACAAACAGGTTATAAAGTTAATTGTTTGTAGCTATGTTGGTGCTCAGTTTTTGGCATTTGGCCAAAATCTCATATTATAAAAAGATGAGGTGCTTCACACATGATATTTAAAGGGTTAGTTCACCACTCATTAATACTCACCCTCATGTCGTTCCAAACCTGTAAGACCTTCATTCATCTTCAAAACACAAATTAAGATATTTTTGATGAAATCCAAGAGGTTTTTTTTTATCCCCCATAGAAAGCAACATACAATAATTACCGTCATTCAAGGTCCAGAAAAGTAGTAAAGACATAGTTTATAATAGTCAACTTGACTACAGTGGTTCAATCTTAATGTTATGAAGTGACGCAAATACTTTTTGTGTGCAAAAACAAAACAAAAATAATAACTAGAAAATTATGTACTGTTTCAAAGAACCAGTTCTTTATTTAACTTTGCATCAGAGATGCTCCAAGCTGAGTTCAAATATGACTCTTCACTCACGATAGGGGCGGGGTGGGGTTATGAAATTTGACTGACAGTTTTAGGAGCCAGGTTTCTTCAATAAAGGGTGACCAATAGTAATGATTTATGGGGGGTGAATCATACAAGGTTTTTGTCTGACAGTGATGACATTTTACATTTTATTAATTTATCAAGTAATTGTGTTAGAGTCTTAGCATTAGAGTGAAATAATAACAATTTTTAAGGCACGTGCCTAGAAAGCCTATGCATAAATCCGGCCCTGAGCCTATGACTGGATCATTATTATGTTTCTAGCATGTTACATGTTTGGAAACAGTTCTTTTAACCTTAATTGATGGAGTGTATTGACCTTGAATTTCATTCAAAGTCTTTGGGATGTGCTGAAGTAGACTTTACAGAGTGCTTGACTCTTGCATTGTCAATACAAGATTTTGACCAAAAATTGATGCACCTCTTGATGGAAATACTTCCAAATATCTTCCTACATGGCTGTTGAAATGAAAAGCTACACACTCCATCAATTGGAGTTAAAAGAACTGTTCCCAAACAAATAACATACTAGAAACATAATAATCACAGCAGCCAGTCATGGACTCTATTAAGTATTTGTCTATTTAAATTCAAACAGCGAACTGTTCTAAAAGTTCTAAATATAATCAAGAGTCAAAATAATAATTAAGTTCTAAATTATTTCAGGTGGCATGTTCATCCATACACTTCTACCTTTATTTCTAATCACTTTCATTGTGTATTAAATATTATAGCCTTCATTAACTTTAAATTAACTAAGGTTTAAATTAACATGAATGATTTTGTGTCAAAAATATTAAATAATCATATTTAATTATGTTGTAATACCTGTAAATAAATTTATTTTAATATAATGCATTATTGTATTGTATTGTGTCGTATTGTTCTATATTATATTCTATATTGTGTTATAGTGAACAGCGGTGCTTCAGAACTTTAAATGATAATAATAAAAATGATGATACATCAAGATGATATAATGTGTTTGCATTTGTCAAGCAACCCAATGTAGTATTAAGTGTTTGTTTAAACGCTTTTAAAACACCTTATGGCCTCTATCACACACTGCACAGAGACAGTTTGATGACACACTTGCATCATTGTAACTCACTGCCTGTCTGACTTGTATTTTCCTGGCTGACCGGCAATAGCATATCTCTGGCCTCTTAGCCGAAGGGGCTTTCAATCAGGGCGCCGGGGCTGGAACAAACGATCGGAGCGGGGCTGATCCAATTCTGTGTGCCGGGCTGCGAAGGGGAGGAGGGCACTCTTAAACTGATTGTGTTTTCTCCTCAGGGTCCTGTTCCGGCCTTCCCGAGGAACGACCCGCAATTATGACTGCTGACAGGCTTTAAGTCAGTTTCAACCTGACGTCTTTATCAAAATAAAGTGCCGCTCCATTACCACTGGAGAGGGGGAAAGTGAGGAGAGAAGATGAGTTTGGGGAAGATGCCTGACTTTACTTCTGTATGTGTGCAATATCTTCGATTGCTGCCCTCTCTGGGGTAAAAAAAAAAAGAAAATAAACCAAACCTAAAGATATCTTCCCAAGCAGGTTTAGCTGAAGCGTGGAGGCCATACATTTGACCTTGCACTGGTTGAGGATGACTGCTAAATTGATGTATTGATTGATTTAGTAATCATGGTTCATTTAACAAGTCCATCACCTGCTCCTAACTTTTCGCCGGCTCAACTTTACGGCTTTAAAAGCGTACACATAAGGTTATCTAAAGCACTCAGGCAAAGGAGCACACTCTAAATTCAAGACTGTTACTGCTCTGGTGGTTCAGAGAGAATTGGTGATTAGACAGTTATAGTCAGTTATAACTCAGTTAGGCTTCTTAATTTAAAATGTTGATTTAGTGTGATTTATTATTTAAAAAAAAAATAAATAAATAAATAAAATGAGCAAATAAAAACAATAAAAATACATAAAAAATAATAAAAACAAATCAGCTAGACTGAGCGCAGCAGGAATGCAGTGGTCTAGGGCTGCTTCCTAATAGTTGACTGTGGAGTCTTGCAATCGTTGTGGTGTTCACACTACGTGACACTAAGAAAATGATCCACAACAGGGGGTTACACACTACACGAGCTGACAACAACTCTATCCGGTCCCCAAACCACATTTTGTCACAAAAACACACGCGAGAAGTGGAAACCCTCCACTGAGCTGAAATATTATACACATATGCAAGTGCCCCTTAATTACATAAAAGTTTTTTGTTCGCCAATTACTGTTCATTTTTAGGTAATTTAATTACAGTTACTTATAATGTACTTGCATTACATACTGTAAATTAGTTCAACAGTTCTGTAAATATATCAATATTGAATTTAAAATCTAAATTTGTCGTCTAAAGGTAAACGTGAACGCTGCCTCTTTAAAATCGTTAACTGTAGTGCAGTTGCGCGTGAGTTTGCAGCTTCGCACCAGTTGGTTGCGTAGTCACTGTCTGAAGATGTCGGCAGAAGCGAGTGGCTGTTTTGCAGAATGGACATATTCCAATTGCTTCACTTTTTTGACACAGGTAGGCAAGAACATTACGGTAAAATGTAAGCTATGTCCTAGGGAGAAAAAACTACTTGCGCGCTCTCTGAGAGATGGTCTTCAGTAAGTGCGCTCTCAACCATAGCGCACACACATCGGCGCCTCTCGCGAGTGTCAGATTTTCGCGGTTTATTCAACATAAACGTTCAAATACACACACAGTTATGTCAAAATGCCCATCTTTCCGTATATTTGCGTTGGTTATGTGAATGTGAACAGCATGTGTAACAGTATATTGTCTCCGTCCAATATGTCTTAGTGACAGCAGCCAGCCTTTAAAACATGCTACTGTCTACTATTGGCTGTCTGTATTATAAATGATAATCAAACAACAAAAGAAAAGCTTTAATAAGGATTAATCTATATTTAATTTATACAGTTATGTCTATGCAGAGTTATTTTATATTTGATTATTCAATTTCTGTGGCATTTTTACTTACTACTATAGTTATAATTAGACCTACCTGAAAAAAATATATAGCATTGTTTTATTTGTATCTTTAAATATTAGATTTTTGGTATCGTGACGTCCCTATTTGTTACTAAAAAATGTTTAAGTATTATAGTATGTTTTAATAAAGCTAACATGTTTTAAAAAGCTATAAAAGCTAAACTATTCCATGTTTGACTCATATTTAAATTATTAAAAGAGTTTCCTTTCTATTGCCTATCCGGTCAATGTTTATAGGGATTTTAAGAAGTAATTAGTTGAATTACTTATTGGGTAATTAAATTACTTTTCAGACAGAGTAATTAGAAAAGTATTTTAAATACAACATTGATGATTTAATTAGTAATTAATTACTTTTTTGAAGTAACTTACCCATCACTGGCCAAGAGTAATGCACAGACTGCAAATACATTACCAACCAAACAAAAACATTCCATTCATGAGTGTTGTAGGGAGTCACGCTGATGCTGATATCTGATTATCAGTATTGGTTTACTAAATAAATAAATTCATTAACCTATTTACAATAAGCACTTAACTCAAAAATAACTATTAAATAATAAAATAACGAGAACTGGATGACTAAAATCAGCTTCAAAATGCTATCTCATGAAACAAAGTAGAATTTAAAGGTAGGCTGTGTTATTGCAGTCAGTTGTAAAAGTCTGGTGGTTGAAAGCTTTTTCAATTCTAGTGAGAGAAACGTAAAATCTGAGCGAGAGCAGAGTCATAAGACTACAAAGTTTAACCACTTTTTACTTGGCATGGTCTTAAAAATGCAGAACTTTTGACACAAGATGCAGAAAACAGATGCATAACGATTAAAAGATGGATGCAAGAACACATGAACTCTGTAAACTGTGTGTGTGTGTGTGTGTGTGTGTGGAAAATAGTGTGTATTCTTGGAAAATATTGATTTATGCAAATAATTTGATGAATTTAATTTGCATATCATGTAATTGATTTGCTTAAAATTTAATTTGAATGACAGTCCTAAACTTAATTTATTCCAGTGTACAATAATTCTCCACAATGAGCTGCTGACAGTCTAGACAGTCTATTTTGCACTCAGTGCACTATTTGCATTTTGTAATCCCTGTGAAACTGCGATTTCCTTAATTGCAAAAAGTCAATTAAAACATTTCTAATTGTACCTTCGATGACCTCCCGCATGCATTGAGAAGCCACTGATAGAAAACTGCTGACTGAGAGAGAAAAAGAGAACAAAAGACTGAGATTGGAAAACAGAGGTAGGAAAGTTTGTATTTCTCTGTGCATGCTCTGGTATTTTTGTGTGTGTGTGTGTCTCTGTGTGTGTGTGCGCGCGCATGTGTGAGCGTGTCTATAGGTTTGTGCCAAAATGTGTGTCTGAGTGACCTGCCTTTGGGCTCACTGACCCATGATACTTGCTCAGCCAGTCCAGTTCTGCGTGTTACTGTCTAGGGGTCACACACATGGCTGGAGAGCATCTATGTGTGAGACAAACTTCCCTCGTCTCTTCCGCCCTGCCAATAAAGTGAGCCGTTCCGTATGCCCAGTATGTGACCTTGTCTACTATTATGCCATAAACCACAGCCAGTAGAATAGAAGCATTTAGTCCACTGCACAATAGCCCTCTTACACTCATTCAAGCTGCACATCTAACACACAGCCTTTTAACATGCGTTGCGGTGACATGCAGGCACCACAAACCAGAATAGACCACAGATTGAAGAAAACACTTAGATGGATTGATGTACTGATGTCAGATTACTATTATTAGCTGGGCCAATTGAATACAAGAACAACACTAATATACACCTCAAAATTACAGCCGTTATTTAAGATACATGTCAAAACTTGTCATGTTGTCATTGTCACGTCAAAAGCAAGCCTGTGTTTATCAGAAAAGTGAAAACCTTTTCTTATCTTGGTAATGCTTTTCCAAGTTGTGCATTTGCATTTCCTTGCTATTTATGAAATATATATATATATATAAAAATATGCTAAAAGATTAAGGTAATACTATGTGACTTGAATAGTTGCAATGCTAATCAATAATGTTTAAAGAGAGTATGTATCTATGTTTCTGACTTCATTCCACAGCATGTGTGACAGGAAGTCCTAGAAAATGTAAATTATGTTATCTTTTATTTACCCTCATGTTGTTCTGAACTGGTTTTCTTTCTTCTACAGAACACAAAATGAAAATCAGTGGGGTCCAAACCTACAATTTTGACTTTGATTTTTTATGTGGGCAAACAAAAAAGACATATTTCAAAATAATGTATTGTTTGTTACAAAGAAGAAAGGATGTCGAAATGAAATGAGGGTAAACAATTTTAATATTTGGCTGAAATATCTATTTTTTGCATTTTCTGTATTTATATGACTTGTCACACACACAGTGGAGAGAGGTCTGAAACAAAGATACAGTCGATTGCATGTTTAAATTGTTGTGGGTTATTAAGAGAAAGGCATTAGAAATTCAGTTTGATTTACAACTTTTGAAATGAGCCAGTCCAACATCAATTCAGTCCCATGTGCTAATTTTTTTCATCCGCTCAATTCGTTCCATTGCTGTCTTTGTCAAGAGTCAAGAGAGGAGAATCTTGTGAGCATAAAAATACTTGCGCCCTATTGACAGATTTACCGGTGCACTTTGTCCAGGTTCTCTACAGTAAAACAGTAAAACATCTAAACATGTCTGGCAGTCCTACTAGACGAGCTGCTAAAAAAAACAAAAAAAAAAACATCGATTTCACCACCTCACCTCGCAAACGAGTAGGCAGGTGAAAAATGTTGATCAATGAAAATGAAAGATAAATCTAAATGCAAATAGCCCTGCACTTTCCAGCACATTCATGTATTTATTTGCAAGTCTTAGAAGCTGATAGCTGCACTGGTTTGATATCTGTTCGTTTCCTCCCATAGAAGCAATAAATATCTGCACGGCATCATGAAAATTCAGTGCTGAGCGAGAAATTTGACTGTGGATGAAGCAAAGACTGGTATGAGTGAAGGTGAAAGTATGAGAAAAAGTTACCTAAACTGGCTAAATATCTGTGCCTGGTGTGTGCACACAAGCATGTGGTAATTTGACTGACAAGCAGACAGTAAATATCCCCCTGCGGAAGTGAGGAGTCCGACACCAGCTGATCCAATCAGATGTCAACTAGGATTTCATTAGATGTCAGAGAGTACAAGCACATCCATAGTCCTTATGCCAGGTTATCACACATATCACTCATATTTCCTTTGTCCCTTCTGCTCTTCAATACAAAGCAATATAAAGTGTTTGTCTAGAACAATGACCATTATCAACAGAACTACTAAAAATACCCTTCTTAAAAAAAAAAACAGGTTAAACTAACCTTAGCTTAAACAGGTCTCTAAGCATAGTAAAGCTGGCCTAGCTATTTTTCCAGCCTGCCAAGCTGGTGTTTAGCTGGGCAGCCAGCTTGTCTCCCAGCATGACCAGCTGAAAAATGCCCAAATTGGGGTTAGATAGATGGAATACATGAACTGATACAATATATACAAAAGTTGCTTTGGATAAAAGTGTCTGCCAAATGCATAAAATGTAAATTTAGTTTGGTTAGAAAAAAATTAAGTGCAAAAACATAACTAGAAATGCCCCAAACCATATAATTAGACTGTGAGGCAAAGTGAGTGACAAATACCTTCTTGATTGGCTGTGTAAAAACAATTAGACCTCGATTAGAAATTAACCGCTATGTGGAGCGAGAGACTCCCATTCTCCCCATAATTTAAAGCATAATTGATTGGATTGAGATGATATTTAATGAAACATGTATTCCATCATTTGACAAATTACATTAAGTACTATAGCACCTGAGCTGGAGGCCAAACCGTCCTGACCCGAGCCCGAATAATTGTACTGATTTTCTGTTATTTTATTCAAACACACTCTTGTTCACTGGAGTAGGTAATTTTAGTGTGATCTTTTCTGTCTGAGCTGTAAATTCAAAAGCTATAGCATTTGCTGAATAACATTTTCCATTCCATTTCATTTCTTCAAGTACTTTCTTCCTCTTTTTTTGTGATATTAAAAAGAATGCCTTGTGATAGCTGATGTTTAAAGGGGTCAAATGTCTCTCTGCTTGTCTTGTTTAGTGAAATCAGTGTGAGAGGTTCCTGTTTCGAATGTCATGCTAATGACGCTAAGCTTAAGGTCTGTGTTAAACTGAACTGTAGATACAGTTTGCCTCTCGCCTTACGAATGACCTTTTTCTGTTCATTTCAGCTATCTGAGCTGCCCCAGGTGACACGGCATTATGCTATAAATGCGTTTGACTGAGCTCAATTTGTACAGAACCAAGAATATTCCTGTAATTGCATACATCCAGATGCCAAATTAAGATAATCCAAAGATATTACATGAAAATTTTGAATAGGAATGACAGAAAAGTGGCTGTAGAAGTTCCACTTGAAGTTAACTTGTTTTTCTGTGTACACATGCATTAGCTGACCTCTTTGACCATTGTGTCCCATGTCATGACCGCCATGTTTTAGAATGCAATGCCAATTTAAAAGTAGTTTAGTTGTTAAAAACACATCTCGAGACCCCATTCTGTTTAATTCTGTTGCCAGGCACATCACCTCAAAATATGAAAATGGAGACATGATTAATTTTGTTATTTTTATTGTGTTATTACAGCTATTCACATGAAATTGATGCATTAAATTAATAACTATATATATATATATATATATATATATATATATATATATATATATATATATATATATATATATATATGCCATAATATATATGTGTGTATATATATATATGCCATAATATATGTGTGTATATATATATATATATATATATATATATATATACACACATATATATATTGTAATTGGTATCCTATTCTCACCAGCCATAAACATCTGCAATAACTGACTGCCAGAACAGTGTGCCTTTTTCATCACAACACACATTCTGTTCTGCAATCATTTATATCTTGATGTAAGCTTCAAACGCCCAGCTTGCACATGTTTAACATCTGATTTCCGTCATATGATATATTTGCCTGTAATTACCAGTGGAGGAATGCTAATGCAATCTGTGAGTGATTAGATTGACTTTGTGGCCACGATTACTTCCTCTGGCTTTTCTACTAGAAATTTAATTCACCCGTGTAGTGAATACAAGCATAGTGTATTAAATGAGATGAACGCTCTGATGATAAGTGCATTTGTGCTGCTTTGGCGTAGCCCCCCGACGTCCCCCTGCGCTTCTTATGCCAACAGAATTTGTTACGAGGCCACGAGTTCAACCGAGCGATCACCTGCCTTCGACGTTCCTTATTCTCAGCGGCCGTGCTGTAAGGACAATGAATTCCGCTAGTATGGCTGTAATTATTTTATAGCTTTCTGTGTCTGCTGTGCATGCTTTGAATAAGTCGTCTGTCGGGCCCATGCTGCACTCACGCTGGGAGTACAGCAAACAACCTAGCGCTCATTGGGGATGAATTGAGTTGACATGCTTTTTCTTTGACTCAATCCCTGTTCTTCTCTGTGTTAAGACCAGGTCTTTTTTCCCTCCCTTATCGCACCCCCAGCTTCCCTCTCTCCGCTTAAATCTCCTTAAATCCCTCACTACCTACAGGCTATGGCTGCATCTCCTAGCACACTAAAGCTACACTCCATTCACCAAAAGGTCTCCTAGCAACCACTTCCGTTCTTTTCCGTTCCTCCTGAAAGGGACTTTTTTTGTAGGGAGAGTGTACCAAAGATGTATGTGTGAATAATGAAGCGGATGAAGGAGATGTTCTGGATAATTTAATCTCCATGTGTATGTGGATATCTGTGTATCTGGCCTCACTGCGCTTGTTTATCTAATTGTGGGAAAAAAAAAGAAAAGAAAAAATCAAGTTTATGACTATAAAAGTCCCATGCAGCACTGTTTTTTGTCAAATTGAGGGTCAAATGCTTGGCAGGACATCTTGTTTGTCACGGTTAGTGTTCATGACTGTTCCATTGAGCACAAGCACTATGAAGTCCTCACTGAGCCGAGCATTAAGGAAGACAAACTGTACGGATTAAGATAAGCTATAAAAATGGATCCTGTGAACTTTCAGGCGGTGAACTCCGGGTTAACAAGGAGGTGCAGAGATTTCACAACGTTGAGGTCAGTGTGCGTTCACAGAGTTACCTTGACAGATAGCAGAACCCAAAGGAGTGTCCCTAGATTTAGCTTTGAGTTTGACTTCATACCAGGCTCGAAGATCTCAGACTCACCCCCTCCTTGGGTCTTCGTTTGTCTTTCAAACAAATGTGTGTAAATAATAATGAATCTGTGATGGATTTCTCTTCTGGTCATTGCAGGCCTTCTTGAGCATTCCAACCCTCCAGCCTGAAAACATCCATGACACCTCTGGACAGCTGGGGTTTGTTTGGCAGCCTCCTCTCTTCTCCATTTCTCCTGGGAAAGGAGAATGAGAAGGATACAAAGTGCACTCATTCAAGAACATTCATTCAGTCTGTAAACTCCCGAATCCTTGCAAATGCAAAATCAATCCACAAAAAAAAAAATGATGAGGCACCAGTTCTCCTCAAACACTGGAGTAATAAAGAAAACCATCAATATTTACAGAGCAAATGAGAGTAAGGAAATTACAAAATGTGTCTTTTCTAATGCTCTATTGATGTGGTGCCTGCTCTGCATATATAAACAAGAGCAAATCTGCCTCATCCATGTAATAATTTGTATGGGATGAATCTAAGAATATTCTGGAAAGAATGATTTATATTAGGAAGTTTTGAGTTATGTGTGGAAGCCCGTTCCCGCCACAGTTGAGTAAAAAGAAATGTTTTTAAGTCATAATAACGAGAAACTTTCTCATAAATATGATTTAGTATGTCATAATAATGAGAAACGATCTCATTATAATGAGTTAATATGTTATAGACCCCTTTCCAGTTAGTAAACATTACTTTTTTTTGCAGGCGGAGCTTAGGTGGAGGCAGAACTATTCCCCAAACCACTTGACTAACGCAAATTAGCAAATTTTTTAGCTTGTTTTTAACAGTGACTGGAGAAAACCAGATTTTATCTGAATATGTAAGGTCACTTACTGTCCAGGACTGCAATTGTTATTTGAAAAAGTTAACTTTAACGGACAGAACCAGACTGATCTGACAGTCTGACAGGATTTCACAAACTAACAAAATTAGCTAACTTATGCGCTAAAAAAGTTAGCGTTACATGAGAAATCACTTAACTTGTTCCCCAATTCCTGATTAGGTGGACATGCATGGGAAATCTTTAGACTTGTAACCAAACCATAATCCATACCAACAAAAGACAATAGTTTATTTAACCTTAACTGATATGAAGTGTGCGCTTTATTGCGTTTAACCACAGCTGTCATCTTTTTTTTTTTTTCTGGCAAAATGCAATACATTTTCAAATTGGAGCCCGTACTCCGTCGATTCTGGCACCCAACAACACAACAAGATGACATTTTAAGCTCCTTATGTTGCCGACTATAAATATTCATAGCTGACAGATATTCGTCAAAAATCTTAGTCGTAACAATGAGAAACTTTCTCTAAAAATGAGAAACATTCTCGTAAAAAAATAGTTTTTTTTCTTGTAATAATGACTTAGTATCTAATAATAATGAAAAACTGTCTCGCAATTGGCGTTCTAAAAATGTGGTGCTCAATTGAAAAGAAGTTCAGCTTTAAAAAAGAAAAAAAAAAATTTCCCCATTACTGCATATTAGAATACTTTTTCTTTTGTGTTTAATTCAGATTGCAACCTCTCAACCAAAGCATTGCTTTTTTGGAGATAAAGCAATGCAGGAATCACTACCAGATTATTTTAGTACAGTATTCTATTCTCATCAGTGGAAGAAGTTAGACATCCAAGAACCATTAACAAAATCAGAAGTTATGAAAATAATTAGGTTTCAATAATATTTATATATATATATATATATATATATATATATATATATATATATATATATATATATATATAAATATTATTGAAACCTAATTATTTTCATAACTTCTGATTTATATATATATATATATATATTATTATTATTATTATTATTATTTTTTTTTTAATTGACCCAGTTCTTGATTACCAACCCTTATTTAGTATATTGAATAAAAATCTCCAATTCTCATGAGATGTTTATGGAGCATTTAATTGTCTGCATATTAGTTTGTTTATAAAATTAGATAATTAGTAAAATAATATGAAATAATATAATATGAAAGAATAATTTGCAGAACAGTAATATAACTAATGTTAGCATGGATAATGTTCATTAACAGGGCTAAATGTGAATTAGCACTGGTGTAGAGGAGTTAATGATAAACATTAGATTATCATGGTGGATCAATTAATAACATATTTTTAGATTAAAGATATATCTTATCTCACTTTAAAATACAATGAGGTTGAGACATTGCTGTATATATGCCTTCTATCAGTGTATATATCTCTCAAAAGCATTTATGTAATCATCATGTGAAGACATGATGACGATGACTAATATTGTAATGAAACATGGCTGTAATGTATTGTGAAAAGTGAGAACTGAATTGAATTGTAATGAGCAAACAATGATTAGAGAATATAACAAAAAAAATCTTTAAAGAATAAATCCAAAAGGAACACTTACGAGTATCTTCAGAAATATAATACAACATAAACTGAAACAACAAGGAACAATTAACAGATTTTCTGAATTCTGAAGCAAGATTGGTTCACATCTGTGCAGTTGCACAGACAAATGGCGTTTTAGCCGCCAGAATGGGCGGGGTTGACTGCCTATAAAGTCATGCAGAAACACAGCCATTTCAGATCCTTCGACTGAAATGTGGGTAGCATAACTCGTTGGGCAGTATAGCAGCACGGCAAGCTATGCAATGCTCGGACCACAGTCAGAGCCTGATATAAGGCATGGTTCCCCATGATGGCTGCCACATACACTTTGAGTGTGGAGGGGATGTGCACGCCATCTGACAGTTCTTGCAAAAATGTGAGAATTTTTATGAATTTAGTCATTTCTGAGCCAGGCACCAGCTAGAGAAAATTGACCATTTCTGAGCATAAAGGCACCTCATGAATGGGGCCCTTGCCACTGAGATTGCTTTCATGACCCCACGGGGCTAAGTCTGATGGCTCCCGTCAAATAGCCAAACATGCAGGTCCCACAACTCCGGTTGGAGGTGCCAAATTGTCCCCTGCGCCTGAGAGAGAAGGTCTCTTTTCAGTGGTATTGGCCATGGGGGTGCTGACAGCATCTGTATTAGGTCTGGGAACCAAGGCTGGTTTTGCCAGCGTGGTGCCACCATAAGAACTTAACATTTCTCCTCCCTAACCTGACTGATAAGCTGCGGGAGCAGGGCTACCAGAGCGAACGCGCAGGTGAGGCCATCTCTGGGCTAGCGCATCCATCTCCTTCAAGAAGAATGTCTGGCAGTGGGAATTCTCAAAGAAATCTACATCCTCCCTACCGAAAGAGCACTATATTGCGTCGACCACCTGGGGGTGGACCACTGCATCACAGCATGTTCGCACATGAAAGGCCCACACTAAGTGGAGATTTGTTCGTGCCCATAAGAAAAGTTGGTCGGCCAGTCTGTGTAGAGGGCGAGACCTGGTACCTCAGTGGTTTATGAAGGCAACCACAGTCCTGTTGTCAGAGCGGAACAGGACATGATGGCCTCATGAAGGCGTCATGTACTCCTTGAAGGCCAAAATTACTATCATTATTTCCAGACAGTTGATATGGCATTTCATCATTGGAGTCACCAATGAGCCGAAGGCTATTTTGCATCGCACAGAGCACCCCAGCCCTTCTTGTAGGTGTCTGTCATGATCACTTTTCTTCTGGAGAAACAGAGCCCAGCATCGTCCTGTTCAGGTAGAAACAGGGGGATATCCAAGGGACCAAAGCCTTGACGCAGCCATGGGTCACCCTGAGAGTGAGTTGACCTGTGCACCATGCATGATGAAGGACACAACCTTTTAACCAGAGCTGGAGTGGTCACATGTGGAGCAGGCCCAGCAGAACTGAGGAGGCTGCTGCCGTAAGGTTCAGTAGCTTATGAAACCTCTTTAGGGGAAGGAACCCTTCCCTGAATGAGGCTGCCAAGGCTCTTGAGAGAGCCAAGCCTGCATTGAGTCAAAAACCACCCCCAGGAATGAGATGTGTTGGCTGGGAAGCAGCAAGCTCTTGCTAAAATTGACCCTGAAGCCCAAGTTTTCCAGATGGCTGAGAAGTAGGGAGCTGTGGGCACATAGTTCCTGTCTAGACTGGACTAAAAGTAGCCAATTGTCGAGGTAGTTGAGCATGAGGATTCCCATCGGTTTCAGAGGTGTAAAGAGCCATGTCCACCCACTTCAAAATGGTACGCAGAGCTAGAGAGAGTCCGAATGGAAGGACTGTATATTCGTATGCCACCCCCTCGAACGCGAATCTCAAGAACGGTCTGTGATGGGGGGCTATCTAGATGTGAAAGTACGTGTCTTTCAGATCCACTGACACAAAACAATCAACATTCTGAACAGCCGTCTCATGAGGATGTGATTCAGACATCTCAGATCGAGAATGGGCCTAATAAGATGGGCCACCATCTTTCTTGACGAAGAGGAAGTAGTGGCTGTGAAAGCTGCATTCTGTGGGAACTCTCTCCACAGCGCCTTTTTGCTGTAGAGACTGAACTTCAGCTCTGAGGACATAAGAACTGTCGTCTAAGACTAAAGTGTGGACCATGCCCCTGAAACGGGGAGGTCTTCGAACGAATTGGAGCGAGTAACTTCGTTCTATTATCCCCAAAATCCAGATCAACACTCCGGGGATGGCTTGCCATGCCTGGAATTGAATGGCAAATGGCTGAAGTGCCATGGGCTTAGGCAGGAGAACGGCATCTGTTAAAGTATTGAGAGGAGGAAAGCTCTTTTTGTGAAAATGTAAACATTTTGTTTGGCTTGCTATCGCAGCAATAGGGAGTTTGGGTGTGCAAACTTCTAGGGCGGGCCCAGAACTGGCAGCAATTACATCGTCTCCAGTGCCCTGAAATGAAGAGGGGACCAGAAGACGAGAGTGCTTTGAGGGTGGTCCGGCCTTGGTTGGACACAACCCTTTCCTCCTCCGTCCTGAGGCATCAGGACTGCTTTGGCTGTGCAGGGTCCAGCTCTAGCTTAGGGCGGGGGCCCAGTCATTTTGGAAATGGGTAGTGTTTCACTGGGCAGAGGTGTGGCTTGACTTCAGGCTCCGCTTGTGGCTGGGGCTGGACAGGCGCTGAGGCTGGCCTGGGTTGCTGCTGAGTCAGCTGGAGGGTGTGGACAAGCTGGTTCTTCTAGACAGCAAGTGACTTGGAAGGATGAGTTGGCTTGGCCTTCCAACCGATAGCAGTGGGCAGGCAGAGGTGTGCAGCGACAGCTTCTTCCACTGGGGAGAGCTTTGTGTATCCTTTTTCATCTGCACTGTCGACTTTTGAGAGAGCGGCCAAAGCTAAAAAGCAGTCGCAATGTGAGTGAACCGTATCGAAATGGAGCTAAGGGATAACAGATGACAAGGAGACTAAATGAACAACTAAATTAATACACAGAGATAACAAGGAGACTAAATGAACAATAGGTGAGGATAATCCAATCAGAAACCATTGAAACTAACTAGCAAACAGAACTCAGGAAAAGCAGCACAGGGAATAGAGTGAAAACAAAACCAAAACAGAACAAGACCATTACTAATATAGAAATAGATTATATTAGCCCTCTTTGGCATTACCATGAACACTTTAGTAGCTATGTATTCTTCTATTTAAAGTGTTCTTTTATATTTAACAGCTCCATACAGACATATATACATATTTATCATGTGTCAACAACTTCAAACTATATTCAAACTACCTTGTGATATGCATGTAAAAACGTGAATTCAATGCTTATATTATGCAGTTAGCTTTAGCTTTTAGCACATGCATCACTGAATCATCTCCAGTGACAATGATTTGCAGATCTTTTTTGGAAGTTCATTAATAAAAACTTGTACAGGTGTCGAAGCGATCGCTGTTTTACAAAGACATGCATATAAACTGCAACAGGAATCAAAGTGCACTGGGGTAAGCCTATTTGGTACCCACAATGCACTGCTGACATGGCAGTCCATCAAAGGTGCGGCTCTATAGAGCCTGAGCCCCCACAGCTGAAAAGAACAATTACCACTTCTATCACTTCCTCTAAATTAGCATTCATTTGAGATATGATTTACTACAAAGAAAAGCCATTTTTCCTTAATTTTTTCTCCCTTTCTTCCTAGGCTTTCTTCTCCTCTCTTGTCTGTCGTTTCTCTGCGGGAGCGGGTTAATGTAGTAACATTTGTATTCTCCTCTTGAGTCTCAGACAGGCGATGAGGATCTATGGCAGGTCAAGTCAGACTCTCTCTCTCTTGCTTTCTCTCAGTTCCTCGCTCCTCCCTCCCTCCGCCTCCTCCCTTTCTCTCATCCGTGGCTCTTTGAAGAGATAAAGATGCTCTAATTGCATTTGCATATCGTGGCTCGTGGGTCGTGACTCTTGGCCATGTGACGTGTGGGCAAACATGAAAAACACATCCAGCTCTCTAACTCTTTCAACTGTGCTTGTGTATCCCTGAGCCTAGGCCTGCTTCACGGTACAAAATGAGTCCTAGTTCAAGTAAATACTGAGATTTGCTTGATTATTATAGTTACCATATAGTGCTTTAGTCCCATTCGCCCTCTTCCCAATATACACTGGGATAATAATACGGATGCATTGTTTGACTCTTTGCCTGTTTTATTTACATTTTGTTGTCATAATTAGTACCTTCTTGTCTTGTGATGTCAGGATGAGTTTGTTCCTCTACCCTTGTTGTGTTGCATGCACCAAGTTTGACATCTGTTTGTGTTGGTTTAAGGGATTTAACTCCTATACTTTTTTTTTTTTTAGTTCTTTATGACATGTACATTTCCCATGAGATAAAACATGTAACAAACTATATACACACACACATACAGTATCTCACAGAAGTGAGTACACCCCTTACATTTTGTAAATATTTTATTATATCTTTTCATGTGACAACACTGAAGAAATGACACTTTGCTACAATGTAAAGTAGTAAGTGTATAGCTTGTATAACAGTGTAAGTTTGCTGTCCCCTTAAAATACCTCAACACACAGCTAAACCGCTGGCCACAAAAGTGAGCACACCCAAGTGAAAATGTCCAAATTGGGACCAAAATGTCAATATTTTGTGTGGCCACCATTATTTTCCAGCACTGCCTTAACCCTCTTGGGCATGGAGTTCACCAGAGCTTCACAGGTTGCCACTGGAGTCCTCTTCCACTCCTCCATGACGACATCACGGAGCTGGTGGATGTTAGAGACCTTGCCCTCCACCACCTTCCATCTGAGGATACCCCACAGATGCTCAATAGGGTTTAAGTACCCTCGGCTTCTTTAGCAAGGCAGTGGTCGTCTTGGAGGTGTGTTTGGGGTCGTTATCATGTTGGAATACTGCCCTGCGGCCCAGTCTCCGAAGGGAGGGGATCATGCTCTGCTTCAGTATGTCACAGTACATGTTGGCATTCGTGGTTCCCTCAATGAACTGTAGCTCCCCAGTGCCGGCAGCAATCATGCAGCCCCAGACCATGACACTCCCACCACCATGCTTGACTGTAGGCAAGACACACTTGTCTTTGTACTCCTCACCTGGTTGCCGCCACACACGCTTGACACCATCTGAACCAAATAAGTTTATCTTGGTCTCATTAGACCACAGGACATAGTTGTCCTTAGTGTTTTATGTCCTTAGTCTGCTTGTGCGGGGGCCCGGTCATTTTGGAAATGGGTTGTGTTTCGCTGGGCAGAGGCTTGGCTTGACTTCAGGCTCCGCTTGTGGCTGGGGCTGGACAGGCGCTGAGGCTGGACTGGGTTGCTGCTGAGTCAGCTGGGCCATTTTGGAGCGACTGGAGGCAGTGGACGAGATGGTTCTTCTAGACAGCAAGTGATGCGGCTTGGAAGGATGACTTGCCTTGGCCTTCCAACTGATAGCAGTAGGCAGGCAGAGGTGTGCAGTGACAGCTTCTTCCACTGGGGAGAACTTTGTGTATCCTTTTTCATCGGCACTGGCTCGCATTGTGTCTGCTTTTTAGCTTTTTTCGTATCGACAAAGCTAAAAAGCAGACACAATGCGAGTGAACCGTATCAAAATGGAACTAAGGGATAACAGAGATGACAAGGAGACTAAATTAACAATAGGTGAGCGTAATCCAATCAGAAGCCATCAAAACTAACTAGCAAACAGAACTCAGGAAAAGCATCACAGGGAATAGAGTGAAAACAACACTAAAACAGAACAAGACCACTACTAATATAGAGGGAGATTATATTAGCCCTCTTTGGCATTATCATTAAAACTTCAGTAGCTATGTATTTTTCTATTTAAAGTGTTCTTTTATATTTAACACCTCCATACAGAGATATATACATATTCCTCATGTGTCAACAAATTCAAACTATATTGACCTTGTGATATGCATGTAAAAACGTGAATTCAATGCTTATATTATGCAGTTAGCTTTAGCTTTTAGCACATGCATCACTGAATCATCTCCAGTGACAATGATTTGCAGATCTTTTTTGGAAGTTCATTAATAAAAACTTGTACAGGTGCCGGAGCGAATGCTGTTTTACAAAGACATGCATATAAACTGCAACAGGAATCAAAGTGCACTGGGGTTAGCCTATTTGGTACCCACGATGCACTGCTAACATGGCAGGCCATCAAAGGTGTGGCTCTATAGAGCCTGAGCCCCCACAGCTGAAAAGAACAATTACCACTTTTATCACTTCCTCTAAATTAACTTTCATCTGGTTGCCTCCACACACGCTTGACACCATCTGAACCAAATAAGTTTATCTTGGTCTCATCAGACCACAGCACATGGTTCCAGTAATCCATGTCCTTAGTCTGCTTGTCTTCAGCAAACTGTTTGCGGGCTTTCTTGTGCATCATCTTTAGAAGAAGCTTCCTCCTGGGACGACAGCCATGCAGACCAATTTGATGTAGTGTGTGGCATATGGTCTGAGCACTGACAGGCTGACCCCACCCCTTCAACCTCTGCAGCAATGTTGGCAGCACTCATATGTCTATTTCCTAAACACAACCTCTGGATATGACGCTGAGCATGTGCACTAAACTTCTTTAGTCGACCATGGTGAGGCCTGTTCTGAGTGGAACCTGTCCTGTTAAACCTCTGTATGGTCTTGGCCACCGTGCTGCAGCTCAGTTTCAGGGTCTTGGCAATCTTCTTATAGCCTACGTCATCTTTATGTAGAGCAACAATTCTTTTTTTCAGATCCTCAGAGAGTTCTTTGCCATGAGGTGCCATGTTGAACTTCCAGTGACCAGAGAGTGAGAGCAATAACACCAAATTTAACACACCTGCTCCCCGTTCGCACCTGAGACCTTGTAACACTAATGAGTCACATGACACTGGAGAGAGAAAATGGCTAATTGGGCCCAATTTGGACATTTTTACTCAGGGGTGTACTCACTTTTGTGGCCAGCGGTTTAGACATTAATGGCTGCGTGTTGAGTTATTTTGAGGGGACAGCAAATTTACACTGTTATACAAGCTGTATACTCACTACTTTACATTGTAGCAAAGTGTCATTTCTTCAGTGTTGTCACATGAAAAGATATAATAAAATATTTACAAAAATGTGAGGGGTGTACTCACTTCTGTGAGATACTGTATATACACATATATACATTTATATATACACAGAAACTCTCCGGGTTGCAGTGTCACAGGCACACTCGCCCTCTTTCTCTCTGTACTTTAGCAGGGCCTGTAGAGGTTTGTAACTCTTTGTCTGTGCTCGTTCATATAATATTACCATGTTTATCTGCTACTAATGAAAGACCCAATTAAATAAAAAATGGAATTTTGTGGCTTTTAGTGCTCCTAAATATTGACATAATGTTTAGCAGATACACGTTTTAAACATTTTCTTTTTCTTCCAGTAAAACTGATCAGCATGTAGCAAGTTTTCATGATTTTAACATATATCAAAATCAGATACCACCAGTTTTGTTGTTTAACATCCTTTAACATGATTGCAAATCAAATTATAAGACAGATATGAACGGTACTTTTATACCTTGAGATTTTTTTTTTTTTTTTTTTTTTACCATAAATACTTTATATTTTTATACAGATTTATATAATACTTGTAGAGACATGTATGATAGGGTAATAGGTTAAACTGATGGTGTTACAACCCTCCACAGTCTTCTAACACACAGTTATCCTTTCTTTCTTCCCTCTCTCACTATCTCTTGTAGAGGTTTTGGGTTCCCCCATGTTTGTTTTCATAGCTAACTCTATTTCGTCAGTCTCAAACAGGTAAGATGACACAAATGTCAACAAATGTGCTGGAAAGGGTCAGAACACCAGCAGGCATTTAGTTTTCCAGGGAACCTTTGCCAAAAGCCAATTAAGTGATGATAGCATAAATAATCTATATAATATAATACCCTGTGTTTGCAAGCTTGAGCCTCTTGTACAAACATACTGACTTTACTTCAGTGACCTTGTGTTGGGGTCTAGAATCAGGTATAATTAGGAAGCTTGTGCCAACAGATATGCTTACTATGAGTTCCAATTATGTCCAATCTGTCTCCATTTCAGAATACCAGACTGCACAGTTTCGTGGCATAAAGATGGAGTTAAATGTCAGAGTAATTTGTGTTAAATCAAGGCATGCCTTAGAAGCCCAGCGCTGTTGTTGCATTTTAGGAGCATTAAAGTTGTGTTGCACTCTCCACAGATGGAAATTAATGATTTGAGAGTCAAGGTGTGTGTGTGTCTCATGCTACAGAGAGGAGGAGCATTAACAATGAGGCTCAAAGCCATTATTACACACAGCACTGTCAGAACAGCACTCAAAGAGTTTACCACTGAGAATAACTCACACACACAACACTTTCTATAACCCACCCCTCAAACCCAAACCATTTGAGACCAGCAGTAAAGCACTGTTACAACTATACTTTGATCTGTGATATGAAATGATGCATTTCACATACACATTCAAGCAAAACACACTCATTGTCAGATGAGAGTTGAGAATGTAATGGTGCATTGCAGGTGTAGCCTCAACAGCCCATTTGTCAGGAGAGGCATTCAATTAGAGATGAGAGACTGAGAGCCCGCCAGAGAGAAAGAGAATGAAAGAGACAGAGAGAAAGTTAATAGAGTTAACCCTTAGATACGGAGCTGTAGATGTAGGCCCCAATATATTGTAAGGTCTTTTTAATGAACAAATAGTTTTGCATTCCTGTACACCACAGTTCACTAAAAAGTTGTACACTGTAAAAAATATTCCATAGTTTTTACAAAATAATTTTGGCAGCTGTGGTTGCCAGAATAATTTTGTAAAAAAGACGAAACTGAAGAAGAAACTGTAAATTTTACAGTATAAAACTGTAATTTACAAACAAGAAAATTTGAATGTAATCCAGTAAATTCAACAATGCATACTACTACTAAAATCTGTTTTGTACCTTTAAAATATACTGACAACCACCATAATAATGCAGATGGTAAAAAGAAAAAGCCACATGAAGAATCAGAGTTCATCATAAATAGCTTTTCCACGAGCTGAAGTATGTACTAATATAAAGAAGGTGCAAAGAGTGATTCACGCAAATGCAAAACACCATCATGGTAACCCACAAAACTTACATAATGCAATAAACATTCATTAATCAACAGAAGACGTACATAAAATCAACATAAAACCCTAATGTACAAACTATTAAGAAACATACCTTTTTAAACAAAATACTTTTCAAATGTGGAGTGTCACACAGGGAATTGTGGGAATATCAGTTTGCAGTTTCTGACTGTAAATTATACATTAATTTGTTCTTTTTTACTTCAAAAAATTTACAGCATTTTACTGTGAAAATTACATAAAGGACACGTAACAATATTTTATCGTTAAAATCACATTCATTTTTTTTTACAGTGTAGCACTTGCAGTATTTATTTGCAAAATCTGTATTTTATTCACTAACCATCTACAAACAAGTTTAACTAGGTCAGGTGTGTTTAATTGGGGTTGGAGCTAAACTCTGCAGGACAGTGGCCTTCCAGGACCGAGTTTGGACACCCCTGAACTATAGGTGCTAAATGCTAAATATCTTTTGACTCTCATTCTATGAACAAAATAGTTGCAACAATGAAAATGGCGAAATTGTCTTTTAAAGATTTCTCTGTTTAAGGACTACAACAAATGGCTGATAGGGACTACAACAAGCTTCTTCCTGGGTTGGTGACATCACTAACCCTAGAATTTACATAAACCCTGCCCCTGAGAATGCGCAACAAAGGGGGTGAGGCCATGTTACTGCATTACATAATGTAATACAAATGCAACAGCATGTCATAAATGCAAGATGACAAAATGGCATGTTATAACTGTAATTAAACTAAACTATACCTGTTTAATCTTCATGCAGCATATATTCTCTGGCTCTGTAAGCATCTTACAACAGTTCCCACAGGAACAATTTATAGATTATCATGATAGAATATGCTAATCAACCACTTTAAGATAGTTAACTCCACATCAGCTACATCTGATTCTACAATTCTTCAACTAACTGATCAGAAGTGTTCTGTTGCATTCAAAATGTTGTCACTTCTTCTTGAGTCTCTCCATCATTGTCCGACTCCGTTTTGAACATAAAAGGCTGAACATTTTCTGATATTTTCAGCAAGTCTGTGTGAGGTAATGTGAGGCGCTGCTAAGTGCTACCATGAGCTCCTGAAACTCTGCCCCCTTTTGAGAGCAGCAGCTCATTTACATTTAAAGGGACACACAAAAACTGAGTGTTTTTGCTCAACCTCAAAAAGTGGTTATAAAAAATGATCTGTAGGGTATTTTGAGCTAAAACTTCACATACACACTCTGGGGACATCAGAGACTTGTTTTACATCTTGTAACACTGGCATTATACCACCCCTTTAAGACATAAAGTTGAGTAAATGTTAGAATTTTAATTTTTAGGTAAACTGGGAGCAAACACTTCTCATTTCTGGATTATGTTTTTATTATTATGCCCTATTTACATCTTGCAATTAAAGTTGCCCTAATATAACCCAACAAAAACAGACCATAAACATAATTTTGATTAAAATCTTTTGTCCTTTTTTATTTTTATTTTTTCTCTCACCAAATGATGAAACGATTGGCCCTTTTAAAGAGTTTATTCAGGCATCTAGATAGCAGCGTTGGAGTGATGCAATACAGCAGTCAGCAGTTAATATTACTTCAGTGTATTTAAATGAAATTTATGTTGTTAAAAGACAATAGAATTAAATAACTCCGAATGACCCCATTCTAACCTTGTAATATTTCCCCAGGATGGAAAAATATGAAAGATGGAGTGAGAGACAAAGAAGCTGTACCTTATCCTTTCTGTCCACACCATTTCCTTTCTCATTTTTGATTCTCATTATTGATATTGATTCTTTATGTCTTCATCTCTCTCTTTCTTTCCTCCCACTTTCTCCTCCTTGTGTTTGCACTATAAAATGTTGTCTGGAATCCTAAAAATGTGCTTATGCCACTTACATTTTTTTAAAGGACAGACAGACAGACAGACAGACAGATAGATAGATAGATAGATAGATAGATAGATAGATAGATATTTTAAATGTGATTAAGTGTGGCTTTTGACCTGTCTAAACTATTTTTGAGGTCACTGTACTTTCCACTTTCAGTTAGTATGCTGAAATAAATGATCCTCTCGATGCTTATTTCTCCCCAATTTAAATTGGATTGCAAATCTGTCCTTATATCTGGGCAATATGTTACCACACCAGCAACCCCCTGACCGTAAGTCAGCTGGTTCCTCTGATAATAACGAATGTCACATGAAGGTGCCAGTAATTATCCCAACACCACCCCCAGGTAGAAGCTACCAATTAAGCAAGGAAATGGTGAGGATAGAGATACAAATGTCTCCTTTCTTGATCCAAGATTAAGCCAGGTGACAAATTGGATTTCAGCTCCAAAAAAGTTTCTCCTTTCACAACTTTCCTCATACTTCTCTATTAGCAAGTTGCCATTCAGAGTGTCAAAAGGAGTTGGAGGCATTGTTCAGTAGTGAATGGGCCCAGATGTATGTGATGCATATCCGTGCTTGTAAAACAGGATGCTGATTTTTTTCTTTCGTTTCTTTTTTTTGTTTGTTTTTTTTTTTTTTTGCTGTTTCAAGGAGTCGCTCCTTTTTGGAGCTGAATTTTGCTGAATTCCGCCCACCTCAGCACTTGACTACTGTGTCAATCCCGCTCTCTAGCCCATGTGTGCGTGTTTCTGACTCAACAGGATGAATTATGAAATGAAAGACTAAAACAGTGCGAGAGGGATGTACGCAGCTGCGTGCGACAGAAAGAGAGGCGGAGGGAGTGATTTCAGCTACCATCCTGCCGACCTCCTGCTGAGTAAGAACTCGAGGAGCAATGCACTGTCATTTTAGAGAGAGAGAAACAAGATGCTCACTCAGTGAAAGGAAACATTTTACATTCCTTTTCCAGGAGGCAAAAGTTTTCCGTGTTAAACTTAATTACAGAATAGGAAGAGACACGCCTCCGTAGCTTTCGGTTCTGTAGGACCGCATCTCCGCTCAAGTAACTGCCAAACACAGAGCAGGAGCGAGAAGCACTTCCTGACTCTGTGGACTGTAAAAGGCAGATGGATCTGTGAATTTTCAAGGTCAAACTGAGGCAATTAAACTGAGCTGTACATTGGGGGCTCTGGCTGTCAGTACAGCACAAATAAATACACATACACAAAACAGACATGAAAATATAGGGCATTTTTCCCCAGCTCCGTAAGGGAATTTTCTGGGAGATAATATTGATTAAACCTGCTCTTCTTACAATGTAGTAATAAATATTAGTAATTGATTTACCATTATATCTGTTATATATTTTGTTGAAATTTATTCTGCCTTACACAGTAGAACTCTCCTTAAAACAGTTGTAAAAATTATCGTAGAAAAACTACCACTGTCAGGACACAGATGGAGGCAGAGAGGTAAGTGAACACAGATGTTTATTTGACAGAGGCACGAACACAGGTAAACGGTGGATGCAGGTGAGTCAATGAACAAGCACTTTCAGAACAGTAACTTAGCTGAAGGATAACAGATGTTTGAATATACGTGGAACGGAGAACTGGAGATGGAAGACAACAAGATGGAGACACAGGAAACTCACAGGAAAGTAGCAGGTAAGGAGTCCAGGTACGTTTGACGAGACCAGACAATGATGTGGGGGAAGTGTGAGTCTTTATAGTGTCCTAGATGATGAAGTGCAGGTGCAGGTGATTAGTACTCGGGAGACCAACTTGGTAGGTAACTCAGGTAAGTAGATCATCAAATGCTTTGGGGAGTCCTAGTCGTAGACCAGACACTGAAAGAGTGTGGATAGTACGCTTAATCCTGCCTTCAGGTACTCTCGGAATTGTCATAAATACGAGTTTCCTAGGTAAAAATTGTACATGAATGCCCTCCCATTTCGAATGAATGCAATAAGTTCGTAATCAGGACTTCAGAAGTGAGAATTATCAAATTTCCGATAACACGTGAAGGCAGCATCAGTGTTGCCAATTGCTTTCAGTTGAAAGTAGCTAAAACTGGTCGCTAAATGTTGCTAGAAGACGTCATACTGGCAAAGTCCACTGATCTATTAATATAAATATAGATCAGTGGGAGAATCTAGATAAGGTTTATCCAAGTTGCTAGATTTGTCACTAAGCTTTTAAGTGTGGTGCTGTTGATGAAGGTTATTGATAACAGAGTGACAGGAAATCGTGACAGATGTATTATATGTCATTGATAAAGATTTGAAAATATCTTGAGCTTGTTTTAATAGACCTTATTTCAGGCATTTCACCAAAAACGGATTCCAAAGTTGACTTGATGATGAAACCGAAAGTGCAAAAATGCTAACTTTTAGCCTACAAAAATCCCTGCAACAGTCTATTGTGGTATCATCTATTTCAGATCAACCCAGAACTAAACAGCATGTAAAAACAAAAACGAAGTGTGATTGGTTGCTTTACATGTCGATCAAATAATTTACTCACCTACAAATACAGGAACTCCAGCCTCCACTCAAAATTATTTATGGCCTTGTTGTACAGTCGTTCACTTGTTTTGAGACTCCATCAATATTTTAGTTAATTTTGAAAGTCTCTCTCTCTCACCTGTTTATTTATTTATTGTCTATCTCCACCTGTTGTGTTATGCACAAGCAGGTTTGATGACATGCTAAAGTGATGCTGAAAGCTAATCGTTTTGAAAGGTCACCTCTGATAATAATTGGTTATTTATACAGAAGGAAGCTAATTCATTTTGTCTCCCTTTAATTTCCCTTTTTCAGATGCAGTTTTTGCATAAATAGAATGGATATGCAAATGAAGCAACATCTGATTTGTCAATTTACACATCAGAGGAGTGAATAGATTGTCAGTGTCCTCTGTGAAGTGAATTTTACTCTTAGAATGAGGTTTTATACCAATTTTCTGCCAAAAAGGTTAAATAGGAGAAATGTCTTAAATGATTGCATAATACTTTAAGGTTTAACAGGTTATTTAAAATTCTCTAGTGATAAAATATGTTTACAGGCTGTTTAGTTCATAAAATTGAATTAAAATTTAAAATTAATTAAAAGAAAATTAATTAATTGGAACTAAATCCATAAAATGATCCTATGATGGGAACCCTTAAAAGGTATATATGAAGCACCTGACAGGTTCTATATAGAACCTTTTTTTAAATGTATTTATTTATTTTTTTTTAATCTAGTTGTGTACCCACTTTTACTGAACAAATTTATACAAAGCAAATTAAAATGTATCTTATGCTATATAGTTGCTACATTTATTTGGAATACATTTTTAAGGAGACTCATACTTCGAGTTCTCTGCTAAATGTCCATGATAGTTGGTTTGGGGAGATCACATTCCATCCGACAACACCTTATTAGAGAATATCTCCTATAATCTGCGCTCACACACTCCCTTTTTAAGAAATGCTTTGGCAATGGTCTTCTTCTAATCTCTTTTAAACATCCATCTCTCTTTGTCTCTTTCTCATGTGCTCACACCCCTCCCTCCCTCTGCTGTGTTAGTGCTTTCCGTGTCAGAGTCCTGACCATAAATAACGCACTCCCACGGCCTGCGGATCTCTTGATATATTAGCCTGACCCATCGTACGTGTGTGAGAGGGAGAGATAGAGATAGAGAGAGTCTGATGTATTAGCTATGGCTCTCAGAATGAAAGACAGCTTATGTTATGACCGGGGGGCGGGGCCTTAGGCTCTTGATAAATGGAGTCTCTCTGTAGGTTATAAGGAATGAGTGATCTTCTGTCATCCATCACACACGAAAATGAGAGAAAAAAGAGGAGTGCAGGGAGTGTTCGCGGTGTGAGGACCCAGTGGCCGAGCCAGGCTGGAGTAAATCAAACGTGCCTTATTTTCCTGATTGCCTTGGTGACAAGACAAAGAGCTAGCGCTCAGCTGATACACTAAAACCAGGCCCAGCAGCCAATGCAGGAGCTGGAGCCATGTCCAAAATGCGTAAATCTATCATAAATCTAATTGATCACACTCAGACACTACCACCACGCTTACTGATTCTTGCATATGGAAATGGGACACTCTACAAAAAAAAAAAAAAAAAAAAAAAAAATTTTGATTGATCCTGTTACCTTTCAGAAGGTATGATTATGTCCCAACATATATTAAAATGTATTAACTTGAGATGGCTCAATGTGAAACCATCAAAAAGGCACCCGTTTTATTGGATGACCCATATACTCACTCAAACATATTCTATGCGGTCCAACAATGGGAAGAAATATGAGCCAGAAGTCTGTGAGAACTTTAGCTCTTATATTCACTGAATGGGGATTAAGACACAGGCAATGAATCTCCCTTTTTTTGCAAAGTAACCTAAAATTCCCCTTCGAAATCCCATTTTGCACACCCTGCTTACTTCCTCTCTTTCTTGCTCTGTCTTACTCAATCACACATATTCCTAACCTCAGTCCATAGAGATACTGCTCCCATTTTTTTCCGGATTGAATATTTTTATATCGGATAAAATGTCATGATGGCAAAAAATGAATATGGTGAGTTTAGAAGCATAGAGAAGCATTTAGAAGCATTTAGACCCCAAAATTGGCAGGATGGTCCCAATGGTGCACCACTACTACAGACACAAACCCTGTCCAATGCTAGTTGGGGCTATATTGAAGCAATTTGTAATTGGATTATAACTTTGGAACCCTGGCTTTTGAATTTTTGAAGTTGATAAATTGGTCAGGAAATGGCACATTTTTACAAGATGACCTATAGCTGTTGAACGCAGTGTCAACGCTTAACAAAACTTGACACACATAGACAACAGGACACTCTGAGGACACAAAGTTTCGGAGAAAAAAAAAAAAAAAAACTCCCCCGGTTGTATGGCCAACAGGGGGCCATACAACTAAAAAAAATTCCATAACTGTATGATTCATTGAGTAGAAAATTGGTATGTATCTTCTTTGGTGGAGTTCCTAACATCCTCTAAAATGACTAGGATATAACATCAGGGTATTTACTAGGATATTTGGATTTACTATTTATTATATACTAGGATATTTATCATTATCTAAAAAACCTTAGCAGCTATTATGATTTGTTCCCTACTTTTTCTAAACTTCTCTGGGGCCATTTGTCAGATCTTTACCAAACTTTGCACACATCTAGACCCATGCTGACAAAAAAATATCCAAAGAATTATTATCTATTAAACATTTTAGGAGGAGCAGAGATGGGAAGTAACAAAGTACAAATACTTGGTTACTGTACTTAAGTACATTTTTCTGGTATCAGTACTTTGCTATCACTCTTTAAAGGTGCCCTAGAACACTATTTCACAAGATTTAATATAAGTCTCTGGTGTCCCCAGAATGTATCTGTGAAGTTTCAGCTCAAAATACCCCATATATTTTTTTATTATTCCATGTTTTAACTTCCTATTTTGGGGTGGGATTAAAAATGCTCTGATTTGGGGTGTGTACACCTTTAAATGCTCTTGCTCCCCGCCCCCAAGCTCGCAACTGCATTAAACATTGCATAAACAATACTGAAGTTCACAATATAACTCTCAAAATGGATCTTTACAAACTGTTCATGATGCAGCATATCAGATCACATAAGTGTGGCATATTGTGGATGTTTACATTTGATTCTGAATGAGTTTGATAATGCTGCGTAGCTAAAGCTACACTGTTGGAGAGATTTATAAAGAATGCAGATGCGTTTCTGAATTATACAGACTACAAGTGTTTTCGGGTTGAAAATAAAAGTAACGACATGGCTCTGATCTCCGTGAATACAGTAAGAAACAATGGTAGTAACTTTAACCACATTTAACAGTACATTAGCAACGTGCTAACGAAACATTTAAAGACAATTTACAAATATCACTAAATATATCATGATATCATGTATCATGAACAGTTATTATTGATCCATCTGCCATTTTTGCTATTGTCATTGCTTGCATGCTTCACAATACCTGCATAACTTCTGATGATTTGGCTGTGCAGCTCCAGATGTTAATACTGGCTTGTCTAATGCGTAGAATATGGGCTGGTATATGCAAAAGCTGGGGGCGTACATATTAAAGATCCCGACTGTTGCGTCACAGTCGGTGTTATGTTGAGATTCGCCTGTTTTTCTGTGGTGTTTTTCACGCACGAGATTTACATATGAAGGAGGAAACAATGGTGTTTCAGACTCACTGTATGTCATTTCCATGTACAGAACTCTTATTATTCATCTATGCCAAGGTAAATTCAATTTTAAATTCTAGTGCACCTTTACATTTTTAGACAAATATCTGTACTTTCCAACCAGGCTCGTTACTTTCGTTTTAATGTGTATTTCGTGGTTCGCCATTCGATAACATGACTCGTTTAGTCTTGACTGGCATTGAATAACATCAAAGTCCCTTTCAAGGAAAGTCTGTTCACTCGGCGGTCATATTTGCAATGCCTCCAGGCAGCTATTTCGGGTATCCAAGACCAAGTCCTATCTATTTGAATGGGGGAATCCTGAAATCTCAAAAACTGCTCGGCAGACTCACCATTAAATTACATATTTTAAATCAGCAACAAAATCTGACATGAACTAATAAAACTCCTTCGAATGCATATGCAATAAGGTTAGCTGCAAAAATAACTTTATCTACGCTTTTTCAGCACAAATTTTTCACTGTGTCTCTTTAGTAAATCCCGACAGTAGTTTTTTAACGCCAAAAGAGGGTTTGCGCTGGCGCAAGCTGTTAGTAAATCTGGTCCTTAGAATATAATACACATCTCTGTAACAGAGGATTTTTTATTCACCCTTGGCATTGTCTTGCCACTTGATATATATCTTCTTCTGCCTTATAAAGTGATCATCACAACAACACGCTTTATGCACTGTCTTGTAAAACATTTTCTTCCCAGTCTCACACACTGTCAGACTACTCACCAGCCCTGTCTGACTGAAAACTTTATGCACTCCCCATTCCCACCGCACTTCCGTCATGAGCTCATTTCACTGCTGTAGACACACACACGTACCTGTTGACACTTCATAGAACTACAGATACTACACACGCATCTAAATCACAATGTGAAATTAATGTTATTATTATGTTCAAAGACTTGCTACATTTATAATACTTAGCTTGGAATCAATATTCATTATCTCTGTTTACTTTTTTCTATTTTAGATAGCCTATATCACTTTCTACTACATCTGTTTGTATTACATATGTCTGTAAATTACCGTAGAAACTTGCTGAACATTTGTTCTATGTCTGTACTGTAGCTTCCTGGAGAAACCACATTTTGGTTTTTCTCCAATGCCCTGTAAAGTATCAAAAAGGACATTTATACAGCAGTTAGTTGTGATCTGTAGTTTTGTTGATATTTGTCCCTGCTTGTATCACTCTGCTTGTCTGTAAAACTGCTTTATGAATGCAATATCACAGTCTTGCTCATGTGATATTGCTTGATACTGCCTCATGTGATAAACAACTTTGATTTTGTATGTCCATTTAAACAAAAGAAATATCAAAAGTCCCAGTAAATATAAATTCATTGCACACATAGATAATATGTAATTTTCTTTTGATGTTGCAGTAAGTTTTATCATTACAGTAGGGATGAGAAAAGAAATAAGAGAGAGAGATAATAGGGTCTTGTATGTGATATAATGCTAGATTGGAAAGAGCTTTTATCCTTTCAATGGGAATATCAGAATGGAGGTCTCTCTCTCAGAAGAGGGCCAATCTCTTTGATTTTCTTCTTGCTTTCTTTCTGTAATTATGTTTTTTTTAAATAGCTTTTTTGGCAAATGATGACTCTCTGCACAAGCTTTCCACCGGCGAGAAAGAGAGAGAGAGAAAGAGAGAGAGCAAGCTAATGGGCAAGGCCTAATGAAGTTTGTGTGTGTAGAAGGGGCAGGGCGGGGTATGTAATGTGCTTTTAATGTCTGTAATAATCCCTCACAGCGGCAATGCCAAGCTTGTACGCCTGAGAGAGAGAGACAAGAGCACAGGTGTGCCTCTGACAGAAGTGGAAATTAATAACCTGCCATTCTTATTAGCTAATCTATCGGTCTACACTGGCACAGATTCAGCTTGCGGGAACAATCGCTTCATTACATTTGTTTCCTTTCATGGAGAAGATGCATTGAAGGCACTAACTGTTAACCTGTTATGAGAGGTTATTATAACCTGCTGTAAAGTAAAACATTTCTCATGAAAAAACACATGATATGTCCCTTTGGCAGGGGTGAGCCAAAGTTTCCTGTCTGTCTGTTTAAAAATGAAAACGATCCTTGTCTATACTGGCATCTATGCTGGCTTGTCTATATACTGTCTACACTACTCAACCCAAAGGCGCATGTCACATGACCGTACATGCACACTGGGTATGCGTGTACAAGTGTAAACAGTTGTCAGCAAAGCATGCAGTTCCATCTCCATGTTATTGGTTACATGGTCGTAGAGGCTTGTATTTACAGAGCCGCTGAGAGAGATGGCTCTGGGTTGTGTTTCGCAAAAGCATTGTAAGTTGATCGTATAGCCACCAACAGTCTCTACGATTATTTAGGCTTATGATGCTTTTGGGAAACGAAGCCCTGATCTGTTAGTCGTGTTACGGTAGCGTAATGTGGGCAGCCACACCTTCGTTTTCAAAAGTCTCAGTTTTAGTCTGTTTACACTGAAATGCAACCCCAGAGTTTTCAAACTAAAACAGGGTATGCAGCATTTTCGAAAGTCTACATTTTCGAGGGTGGAAAACGCTGGAGTAGTGTAAATGTGTATCCGTAGCAAAAGTTATGCGTTTTAAAACGAAAACGCACTATTGTAAACAGGGTGTATTGTAAACACTTTGACATGGTGTTGATGACTGACACTAGGGGTCGCACTTGGGAGCCCCAAACACCTCTGATACTTAAAAAAAAAGGCCAATGGGAATTGGTGAGTGGAATTTGCATGCCACTCCCCCGGAAATAAAGGTGTGGCCTAACCCTGTATAGCCAAGGTGAAATGTAACAAAATAAATTTACCCAAAATATATATATATAATATGTAAATATATAAATATATATGTATAATGCCTGATTACGCCACCTTGGAAATTTACCCTTGAAGGGATAGTTAAAATCTCACCCTCAAGCCATCCTAGGTGTATATGACTATCTTTTTTCAGACGAACAAAATCGGTGATCGGAGAAATATCCTTAGTCCTCCAAGGTTTATAATGGTTGTGAATGGCTGGCCAAATTCTAAAGACAAAAAAAAAAAAAAAAAAAAAAGAATCCATATGTCTCCAGGGAGTTACTAAAGGCCTTCTAAAGCGATTTGATGCGTTTGTGTAAGACAAGTATTCTTATTTATTACTTTATAAAGTTCGGCCCAACAGCCACACGCAGTAATGCTTTAGATTACAGCCCGGAAAGTACTGCGTAATTACAACGAATTTACAGCGTAACTTTCGATAATTATAGTGTACCTATAAAGTAAGTACGTGTAAGTATAGAGGAACAATATTTAAAGTCTTGGGAATAAAGAGGTAACAACCAGGAAAATAACAAATTATTTATACTGTAAGTATTTTAGAACTAAGGGGTACTTATATTATTATGATAGACAACAATCTTACGTTTGGTAGCAATTTAGCGAGGAAGTGCACTGATTAAATTGTTTCAAGGCAAGTAGAAAGAACTATTGCAATCTCAAATTCTAAAGTCCTGACAGAAAGTAAAACGTTTTGTCCCTTTTTGTTGTTGTTTCTCTTGCCTGGCTTCCTCCTCTTCTTGTTTCTCAACTGATGAATCTTAAGAAGGAATCCCATTAAAAAAAAAAAAAAATACATTACGCCCAGAAATGTTCTCATGGTTTAGGCTATTCATCTTTTAATTTCTGACCAACTGTCACCAGCGCAGCGACTGCATGAGAGTCGACTTTGCGTTAGACGAAGCATATTGTAATGAGCAACGTGAAGCTTTCATGACGTTCTCGCGGGAGATTCATGTGAAACTCACATATATATGTTATTCTGTGTATTTTGTTGTGAGCATTTATTAAAAAAAAAAAAAAAATTCGGACATCTGCATGACTTTTCGCGTGAGTTTCTCAGCACACTTACGTTACGCTTCAAGTTACGTCAAGCATGAACTCTCAACCCTCTCATGCACGCGCAGGTGACAGTTGGTCCAAAGTTTAAAATTTTTAAATATTTGGTATTTTTCTTAAAAATACCTATCGTTTCACTTCAGAAGACACTGATTCATCCATTGGGGTCGTATGGATTACTGTAGTTATTGCTGTATGTGCTGTTTGATGCTTCGACTTTTAGGAACACGTGCGCTTACATTATAAAGCATTCCCAGAGATTATTTATTTTTTATCTTAAGAAGGAAAGTCTTATACATCTCAGATGGCATGAGGGTAAAAGATGAGTAAACGGTGAGCAAATTTCTGGGTGTAGGCTACTGTATTTTCTTTTAATACAGAATAGCAAATGACATGGGATTCCCTCTTAAGATTCTTCAGTGGAAAGAAAGAAAAAGAAGAAGAGGAACAAGAGGAGGAGGAAGCCAAGCAAGAGAAACGAATAAGAAGTGTTGTAACTTTGTTTTGAAATAAGTTGTTTTTCAGATAAAGGTTTCCAAGTGATATCAGATTGTTTGCTGGGTTTTTTTATTACTTACCCTGTAACTACATGAAACAAGAGTGTAACAAGCACCACTTTAATTTTCAGCCCGCAATGTCATATTTACCCTGTAACTACATGAAACAAAAGTATATTTCAGCATGTATTAAAAAAGATTGCAATAGTTCTTTCTACTTGCCTTGAAACAACTTAATCAGTGCCCTTTCTCGCTAAATTGCTCCGAAACTTAAGATTGTTGTCTATCATAATAGTATAAGTACCCCTTAGTTCTAAAATACTTACAGTATAAATAAATTTTTATTTTCCTGGTTGTTACCCCTTTATTCCCAAGACTTTACATATTGTTCCCCTATATTTACATGTACTTACTTTATAGGTACACTATAATTATCGAAAGTTACACTGTAAATTTGTTGTAATTACGCAGTACTTTCCAGGCTGTAATCTAAAGCGTTACCCCACACGCATTCGACATACATCAAAAAAGCATTAACTTTCGCGGCGTAGTATACAATACCATGACATTCTACACAATGACATGACATACTATGCGTTATAGCGTAGGACATAGTGTAGTACGTCTTGGCGTAGTGTAGACCATAATGGCATTGTGTACTATATTGCCAAAGTTAACGCTTTTTGGATGTATGACGAATGCGTATGGCTGTTGCGCCGGAAGCTCTTTATTTCATTTTATAAAGTGTATCCATTGCTCCCTGCACCAGTTTGTGTTGACCCCACTGTGTGACTATAATAAAGTGTTGGATTTGAACTTATTCTTGTCCAGTGTGTACATATCCTGATGGTATGCATAATTCAAATGACTGTATATTTATGTGCGTCTACTTAAACATTTATTTTATATATCTTTTAATTATTATAATTAGTATAGTTATGGCAATAAATGACTGAAGCAATTAATAACATGAAAAAAAGTGAATTTTCCTTATCCACTTCCTGTGAAGTGATATATTCATGTACACGTTCCCATGCCATTTGCAGTGCTCTTTGAACTAATCATCCACACTCACTTTGATTTATAATCTCCCTTAGAAAAATGTAATAACCTGTGATGTCCAATTGAATGTACCTACTGTTGTTAACTGAGAAAGACTAACAGCTTAATTGTTTGTTGCACATTCATCATTGTTTCAATAAATACCTGACTAAAGGCACTCTGCACTTCAGGACAATGTGGAAATGGATTGAAAGCGGTTTTGTTAACAGTGTGAGCTCTGCATGATGTTCGGATGAGGAGCTATGCAGTGTTGTGGTGGAGAGGTCCTTCAAGCAGTTATAAATAGAGCTCTTTGGGACCTGAATTGATTAATTACATGTTAAGGACGCTGGAGAAAAGCGCTGCCTCGTCAAGAGGAACCATTTGAATTCCACTCCACACACACACACACACACACACACACCTCACATCGACTCGCACACTACAACACATGCTCCCCTCTGATACACACTCAAATATTTGAAGATGCCTGCAAAGTCAAATGTTTGGAATACGTTTCCCACTAGTTAATGTCTGGCATGATATGACACTAAGTCGCTGCTTTTGTTTTAATTAGATATAGTTGGAAAAGAGCCTCCTCCCACCTGTGAGAGACTAAAAGAAAAGAAAAAAAAAAAAAAAAAAATGCAATGGATTATGCAATAAAAAAATAATAAAACTCTACAGAAAGTATATTATTTTTGCACTTTAAACAAAGTATTTTATTTTATTGTAGTTTTGTTTATTTTAGCTCCTCTGATAAGTATTAAAATATTTGGAGAACATGCAATAGATTATGCTATTTAAAAATAAATAAAAACTCTCCAGAAAGTGTTTTTCTTGCACTAAAAATATAATACACAAACATCTAGATTTATTTTATTTCTTTAATTGAATTAAAGAGCCCTAATAAAAAAGCTAAATAATACATATCTATTTTTTACCCTACAAATAAACGAGTAACTATGGTGACCAGGATCTGTTTTCCTCTACAGTAAACCACGACACACAACTGTATCCTATCATACTACAGAACAGGCAAAGCATATTTTCATGCTGCATACGCCTGATATGTTTGATATTTCTTTTCTTTTGTTTTAATTTTGTGTGTGACCCTCTCACCTGTATCCCATAACCCCCTGCTCCAGCTTCTACTGTGTTTTGTTACAGGGTTGCATTAGAGAATGTACGGACCTTAGACAGATAAGGAAACTGAGAGATTGAATTCTAAGTGGTAACACAGAGAAGGGTACGAGTGGTTAAAGCGGCCATGTAAGCAAACCCTCCGTCTTTTTATTCCTCTACTTTCCAGGGATGCCATATGCTGAATGGTGAAACAGAGATAAGAGAGATGGATAGAAGGGAACGAAAGAGAGAGGAACAGAGAGGGGAAGTTATCGCAAAAACTCTCTTATCTCTTCTGTCCCTTTGCCCTTTGTTCAAAAAAGCCCCATCCACCTAACAGAGTCATCATTGTTGGAGAGCACAAACACACACACCGAGGATGTGTGCTTGTGCATTTCTTTGCTGGTATTGTGTCTTTTTCATGTTAATTGAGATTGAGTGGCTCTCCTTGAGTGAAAACACAGCTCTGAAATGACTAGTGGAGCTTTGGGAAAACATCATACACTAATACCTCATCTTATGCAGCGCTTTTAATGAGCCACCATCACACATTTACACACACGCTCGCCTCTCTGCCACCTATCTTTGCATGGTAATTAATAACACTTACTCAAGAAAACCGATGTCTGCCACGTACTACATGCACATACTCAGTTATGTGTGGCATTGACAAAGCATTAGCCATAATAAGGCTATAATCACATCATAATTACGACATAATGACTGGTTTTCACTCGTCCTCACCCAGTGGATCCCAAATTGCAGCACAAGTGAATGACGAGCAAGCTAATAGCAAAGCCCTTCAATTGCTTGGTAATTCTCATGTTGCCTTCACTTGAGCACTGAAACAATTAGAATGGCGATTAAAACCTTGGAAATATTTTAACTTCCCTTTTCAGGCAGGATATGGAAGCAGAACTTGTAGGAATCGCAGGTGTTTGGCGTTATCGGCACCTTTGCGGCCTTTATTTAGAGCAGATTAGTCCATCTAAAATGGAGCGTTAATATTTTTGTAGCACTTTCTGCTTGTCTGTTGATGTTTGACATGAAAATATATTGCAAGTGAACCAACTGTTTGCACTGAAACTCTTTATTTGGAAAGTCCTGAGTTGACAATGCTGCTTCCTTTCTGTGTTAATTCTGTCAACTGCAGCGCTTTCCCGTCCTCCCATAAGTTCAGTAAGTGCTGGCACAAGGGGGTTGCTGTTGTTGTAAAGAGTCTTCCTATACGCTGGGGTATTTGGGAGTCACCAATGAAGGGCACCTTTATCTGCTACATACTGCTGAGAATTACTTGCACGAACAAGGCATTATCTTATAATTTTCTCTCAGGGACTGGAGAAGGACTGAAGAGATTTGAGGTTTGACAACAGGGACATGAGAGAAGAAAAAGAAACCTGGCATATGCCATTTCTTCACTTTCCTGGAGAAGGTTAAGAGGAGATTTCTGTCTTACAAATAGTAGTGTGATGTATCTTGGGGTGTTATTTTAATAGATGGTTATTTTTATAGGGATGATCCAGCATTTTTTAGTGCCGCTCTATCCAGATGTGCTGTTGTAACATGCTCAGCTCTTCACTGACTAATTAGTGGACTTTAGCGGTCTGATGAGATACTGTGTCAGATTTTACAGGTTTCTCAGGGCCGTACAGGCACTAAAAATACATCTGCATCACTTCACCTAGCTGAGAACACTCTGGCTGTTACAGTAAATGAATGTTAATAAAATAATAAAAAAAGTGTCATTTTGCTGTGGTTTTATAATTCTTAAAATCTCTTAAAGGGGAAGTTCACCCAAAAAAATACAATTCTGCCTCTCACCCATATTTCTTTCTCACACAAGCCATTCATTAATTGTTCATTTGGGTCAGATCTTTTCAATTAATTGGTTGATCCGTTTCACAAAAGTGATCTGAATGATCTTTTAGAAATTGGGCACACTATATCACTAATATACTTTTTTTTTTTTTTTCCCCAAGGAGAACTAGGACTGATGTCAAGTATTCGGTGAACTTAGATTACGATTTCTCAACCAGATCAGTTTAGTGACTTCAAAAGACTTGCGGTAACTTTGCAACATTTTGAAGATTGAACACCTCAGTTGATTGCTTTTGTATGGTAAAGAGTGACATGAGCAATTACATGAGTAAAAGTATTTAAAGGGTACATATAATGAAAATCTGGCTTTTTCTGTGTTTAAGTGCTATAATCGGGTCCCCAGTGCATCTACCAACCCAGAAAACATGAAAAAGCACAACCCAGTAACTTTGTTTTGGGAAGCCTTTCTCTGCAATCATGTAAAAAAACAAAAAAACAAGTCGCTCAGATTTCGCTCCCCTAGTGACGTAAGAAGGGGATCTTATTATAATATTACCGCCCCTTAATCTACACGTTTCCACCTACGGAGCCGCCATTTTGTTTTCGCAAGCGACAACAGTGTACCAGTTCTAACACCATGGCAAAACACGCAACAAAGGGGGTGAGGCCATGTTGGGCTGCTTTACAGAAGAGGTAGAGTTGATGTAGTAGAGTGCTGTTGCACTGCCGTCATTTTACGCCGGACTGCTTCACAAACGAGGGTCAATTCAATGCTGAATTTGGACAAAACATTAACATGACGGCACATGCTAGTCGATGAGTTAAATCAACTCAACAGCAACTACATAAATTTATCCACCAGCCATTCAGAAATGTCCAGTTGATTCCAAAAACCGTAACTTCTTCCTGCGTCTTTCCCTATCAGTGTCTGACTGACAAGGTAAGGCTGAACACCGTTACTAACAATCGTCATTTTGTCTGAGTGAGATTCTCCAGCTTTGTTGTTGTTGAGCAACTGAAGTGCAAGCTGTAAAAGCTCCGCCCTCTTTTGAGAAGTGGCCAGGAGCAGCAGCTCATTTGCAAGGGACACCCTTTTATTTAAAGGGACGCACAAAAACTGTGTTTTTGCTCATACCCAAATGGGGCAAATTTGACAAGCTATAATAAATGATCTGTGACGCACTCTGGGGACACCAGACATTTTACATCTCGTGAAAAGGGGCATAATAGGCACCACTTAAATGTTTGGATAAACTATTCTTTTAAAGCTGTTTTGTGTAAATAGCAGCACCAAACGTAAATGCGACCCAAATAGATATCTTTAATATCTACTTTAAAATCAAATATAATATTGATGTTGTTTTTTTCTTTTATATATTTATATATTATATTAGATTATCAAAATATCTGTCTTCAGTTTTTTTTTATATTATTATATTTGATATTAGTATGTCAAAAATAATTTGAAACTTTATATACAAATTAACATACAAATAGATATATTTATCTTTAGTCTTTCCCCAAACTAATGTCATTGCTATGAAGGCCTGCTAAAACAGCAGCATGTTTTGATAGAGCCACAGTGTTTAAAATTACCAGGGAAATCAACCAACAAACAGCTTGCGAACTGACTTGTAGTTGTTTACACAATGAACTGGGATAAGAGAAAGTATTTTACGTTGACATGAGATTGTTTGCATGCGAGAGAGTTGATGGAAAAGTGGGAAAAGAAAAAAAAGAACAGTAGCCTAATTATTCTAAAAGAGCAGGACCTGCAACATAATAATGCAATAATCAAATCATGAGACCGCTTGAGAATCAACAGATTTCACACAGAACGATCAGCGTTTGAGCTGCAAGACATTTAATGGATTATGGAAACAAGGAAAGAATGACAAAAAAAAAATCAACAATGCTGAGTGAACAGTGAAAAAAGGTTGGCGGCGCAACACTAACGTGCACACGCACACATACACATATTCTCGAGGGGCACATTTCCAAGGAGCTATGAGAACCTAATCAAGGGTGACTTGACTTTGCTTGGAGGATGTGTGTGTGAGAGGGTGTGCGCGCGTGTGGAACAGTGTGAGAGAGCCAGGGAATTTGCAAAGAGCAGCACAAATGGTGGGATGATTGAAAAAGAGAGAGAGATAGATGGAGAGAGAAGCCAAAGAGGGAAGTCTGGACCTGGCACAGCTTGAGGAGAACAAGTTTGAGAAGGATAGAGAGTCTCGATGAGGGCTGTGAAGACATGAGAAGGTTTTTTGGAGTGTGGTCATAGCATGTGTGGACACTGCTGCCAATGCAACCACATTTTAATCAAATCTAATATCTAATATCCCTGTGTGACCATTCAGAGGGGAGAAACACATTGTTATGGCACCAAAACAATGGAAGAGCAGTAAAAAGCAAGAGAAGGCAAGATAAATGATATATCAGAGGTCTTTGAGGGGTAGCCTTACTCATCTCTCTGTCATACTCCATGGCATTTGAGGTAAAATAATTAGAAAATGGCTCCAAATGGCAGACTCTAATAAAGCCTTAGAGATGGGTCCAGGGGGCTGGAGATATTATGGGATGTTGCCTCACAGAGAGCTGACTAATGGTACCTGAGGTCCCAGGGAATGAAGTTTAAACCGCATGGGCCTGAAAACAACAACAAGCTGTACGAAAATAGCAGGGAGAAGGATGGAAATGTCAAGCAAGCTTGTCTGAAAGATCAGAAACACTCAACATCCAGAGAAGCAGTTTTTAGCACTAGACTCCTACACTGTTGCTTTCGGTTGTTTTGGGGCATTTTTACTGACAGTATGGACTGTAAAAAAAAAAAAAAAAAAAGGTTATCGGGTGTAAAAAATTATGGGGTGACAGATAATGTGAGTCAGATTTGAACCCACATTGCCCGCCGACCAAACCTGCACAGCTCAATGTGTCAGAGCTTGTACACCAATCTCTAAGTCACAGTGATAATCAATTTTCTGACTTTTTAATTCAATTAACAGTAAAACGTGTCTCCTTTCATCAATGTCTGTGTTAGCTGATGTTCCAGATTTAGATTGTCATCAAAACCCACTGAAATCAACACTTGAATACCATCATTAGGGTTTTAAAAATGCTCTACCTAATAAGAATCACATTTGTGAATGAGATTAGAGCTGAACAGTTATCTCACCAGGGGCCACTGGCCTAACCCTTTGTTAAGTGCTAAGTGAGCAGTAACAAGGTTTGCATTGTATTCGGGCCCTGGCTGAACTCGGCGACATGAATGGATGTGTGAGGAAGGCTCTTCCACCAGAGCTGACTGAGTGCTTCAGACTGCCTGACCCTTCCTCCGGCTGCCTGACCCGCTTGTGTAATTAACTTTTACAGGGCCTATTTTAGGAGTACTGTCTCTCAAATAGCAGTTCACTAGAGGGACAAGAATATGGGTTTTAGTGCGCATAGAGGGGAACAAAAGTGAAAGATGTGTAGAGAAGGAAAGCTTGTATGAGATATACAGTGTCTTAAAAACGTATTTTGACACTGTAAGACATTTAAAATGTATAAATTGTGTTCCGTTACAACAAACCAAAATTTAATAACATTCAATTTGCAATTCATTTAAACTAGTCTTATGGTGAATGTACGACGTCAGTTCTCTTATATATCTACTTTAAAGGGTTAGTTCACCCAAAAATGAAAATTCTCTCATTAATTACTCACCCTCATGTCGTTCCACACATGTAAGACCTTTGTTCATCTTCTGAAGATATTTTGGATTAAATCCAATGGCTCAGTGAGGCCTGCATTGCCAGCAAGATAATTAACTCTTTCAGATGCCCAGAAAGCTACTAAAGACAAATTTAAAACAGTTCATGTGACTACAGTGGTTCAACCTTAATGTTATGAAGTGACGCAAATACTTTTTGTGTGCCAAAAAACAAAATAACGACTTTATTTAACAATATCAATTGATGGGCGATTTCAAAACACTACTTCATGAAACTTCGAAGCTTTACAAATCTTTTGTTTCGAATCAGTGTATCAAACTGCCAAAGTCACGTGATTTCAGTAAACGAGGCTTCGTTACGTCATAAGGGTTACGAAATTTCAATGGTTCACCACTGGGGGGTGTGACTTTGGCAGTTGAAAACACGCTCCGAACCACAGATTCGAAACAAAAGATTCGTAAAGCTTCGAAGCTTTATGAAGCAGTGTTTTGAAATCTCCCATCATTGAAATATTTATTTATTTCAATAAATGGAATCAATTTAGATTAAATAAAAATTGTTAGAGCACCATATACTTGCCCCTAAATCATTCAAAGACCATGTTAGACATTCTCCAGTACTCAATAGAAGCAATAACTCTAATCTGCCTCTACAATTAATTAAGGTGCTTTTGTTTATTTCTGTTAAGCCTGGATTGCCTGCCTTAAAATGATTTTACTGTACCCACGAGCATAGTACAGGGTATTAAATTAAAACACAACACACAAAGGTGATTAATATCTCTGCCCATGTTAAACACGGGCATTATCATGTATTCTAAATAGTTATTCGCCATAACGAATGATCACAACACAATTATCTTAATTACTCAAATGTCCCACGACACTCAACACCTATGTCATAATTGTAATGGGAGTTCTGATGCTCCTATACATTAAAGAGCCCCAATGTTCCAAAAGCTCAATTTGAACAATTATTAATGTTCAAAACAACAAAACAATAGCATTACTAGAAATTAAAGCTGCTGTAGACCTCTCTCACTGTCCATCACATACAATCACATGGGCACACACACTCAGACACAGGTTTTAGGTTGGATGAGGAATGGCTGTTACATCTCGCCGTTTTAATTATCCTTATTGATTCCCTTGGTGCTTGGGCCGTGTTTACTCCTGGGCAATAATGCATTATGTCCGCTGCTGAATTGATGAATGCATTTTAATCTAAATCTATCTGAGTAATGCAACTCCAGAATAAATCAGAGCTCTGAGCTGGCCGCCAGCTGTCCTCGTCCTATTCCCTCGGCAATTATCCATCGCACGGAAATGGACTCGTCACTCTTTCCCATCCCACATGTGCTTATTCCTTTTGTTTTTCAAATATAGTCTCCAAGGCAAAAACTAACAGAAAGGATCGACTTTGGTAGTTTCATTTTTTTTTTGTAATAATAGAAAATAGGTCACCCCCCTTTGGGAACAACAACAGAAAAAAGCTACGAGAACTAGTACCTAATTAACAAGAAGAATGCATAACCACTAAAGTCATTCTTTTAGCGTTTAGCTCTTATGTTTGAAGTTCTGATGAAATACAAAAAAACTTTTAGTGTCATTTACATAAGCATTTATGTTCTTGTCCGCAGTGTACGCAAAGTAAATTGTTTGATAATTCAGAACCACAGCATATTAAGGGGCGTATGAAATTTCTTTGGTTCTACTACTGTATATCATGCTATTTGATTTCAGTGTAGTTCGACCGTATTCTACAGAAAACCTTCTTTGTTTCCCTAAGCTGCTTAGCCCTGAAGCCCATTAAAAAAGGAGCATATCATAGTCGGTGGATTTGAGTTTGTTTGAGTTTTCAAGAGTTGTCTGATTTTTCACTGTGTTCCTTTTGTTCCTTAATGAAATGCACCAGCTTTACCCTGTTGCTTGACACAGTATGTGAACAGAACAGGCGAACATCGCCAATGAGCACAAAGGGAATAGGATTTTGTCATTAATTATGTCTTTCTGGCCAAGAGAGCAGAGGGGGTCTAACATGATTATAGAATAACAAACCTCTGTATTTGGAGTTTTGTTTAGCTTAATTGTTGGCTGTTCCCCAGTGTTCTGGACTGAAACAGCCAGTGCATTCTGGTTGTTTTTATGTTTTGAACGATTTATCACTGTCATTATTGAGTAAATGATGGTAATTTGGAGGAATGTGCTGTGGGATTTGTCAAAATCAAGCTGATGAGTAACCGCTGCTGCTTCTACTGTAGAAGCTTTACTTTATTTATTTGCCTTTTCTTAGATTCGAAGTGACATGCAGTCTTGGGATCTATATACTGATGTTAATTAGAGTCATACAAGACACCTGATCTTTATACTTTGAAGTGTCGACACAATGCTGCCCACTCAAAAACCATGGAGAGTAATTAGGGTTTTGTGTGCGGAGGACTTATTGTATTGGATCCGTGAAGAGGTAGTGGGGAGCTGGGTGCTGGAGTGTAGCTGACGTCTTTCCCCCAAAGCAACCCCCAGACATGTTCCAGATGAGTCACCCCGCTCCCTATCTGACAGCCTTTAATTCCATCTAGACTTAACGATAGCATACCGAGATCCGCCGCTCCTACCGCCGACGGTTCTATTCCCAATCGGTGCCTGATGATCCCCACATGGTGGATCAACTTGTAGCATCTCTCAGCAGAAAACAGGCCAAAGATGAGCAGCTCATTAAACTTATATTTTTTTCTCTTTCTTTTTCTCCTTTCCTTCTCTTTGGCCTCCTCTCATTCTTAGTTAAGTGCCTCACGATCGCTGCTACCATTGATGCCTTTGTGTGCTTTCAAGATCCACTTCCCTTCATCTGCACTTTGAGTTCCGTGCATATGGGAGCCCGTTGACCTCCTGTTTGATATGCTGTGTACAGGCTCGGTTTCTGTGCCTGGAGGTGTAGTTATGTTCGGCAGAGGGTCCCGGGTCTGCATTGGACATATGCTGAGCTTGTGATCTGCCTGACTCAAGGGCAAAAGCCTCTCATCCATAAAATATGCAGGTCAAAGGCAATAAATCCGTTTTGCTCAACATATGTTACATATCTCACAGAAAGAAAAAAAAAAGGGCACTCTCAGGATTTAACATGAAATGTGTTTGTGTGAACTTCAATGTGGAGGAGAGTGTTACAGGCATTAGCACACAAAAAAATAAAATTGTCATATTTACAAGTCATTCCAAACCTGTATGACTGTTTTTGTCAATACAATAAAAGTCGAAAGATATGTTTACATGCACACAAATAATCCATTTATAATCAGATTGATGGCTCAGTTGAACTGATAAGCCTTCATGTACAAGAGACATGATTGCTTTATATGATGAAAAGATTTAATTTAGGCTTTTATTCACATATAAACATTCATCAACGCACACATCAGTTATGGTAAACAGAAGCTCAAGCATGCGACGAGCAAGAACCAATGAGGTTCATTCTCATGTGTTACGCAGCACGTTTAAGCTTCCTGCATGAACCAATGAGGTTTGTTCTCACGCGTCAAGCAGGTATTGTTGAGCTTCTGTTTGTGTTCTCTCATCAATACTTATATGTGAATATAAACATTTTGAACGCAAAAAGTATTGGCATATAATTTTTCCTTCCACCGATTTTTTTCCATCATCATATGATGTTTTATTAACAGTTAATAAACTGCACATTCAGATAATCAAGCTAATTAGCATGAGAGGAGGTATCCCACGACAGTTTTCCAGTACCCCTCCATAACTCTGAAATATTTCCTATCCCAACCAGGGATGGGGGAATACTCTGGGTTTGGGCCAAATTTCAAGCTTGGAGCCCTCCCCTCAGACAGCACGCCAAATATGCATACTTTTACTATATCCGATTACGGGTGAAATCCCTTTAGGGGCTCCATACTCCAGTGACATTATCCCGGTGTTTTTTTTTTTTTCGATTATGGTGGGCACTAGGCACTGTGCAAGAGCTTAAGTTTTGTTCAGAATACATTTAATACATATGTAAACGAATACATGAATCAGATTGCAATGTTTAGGGTTTATAAACCAAAATTTCAGAATCTGAAAAGCTTTTTTTCTTTATTATAAGTGATATGACTGCCTACACAACAAGAAGTTGCATAAGCCATGCTGTGCTATCATCTGAATCACCCACAGTCTGCTTCACAGCTGTGAAACAAGCAAACGAAAAATGACAACAACAAAACCCCCAATCACTCTCATGAAGAGTCTGACGGGCAAATCAATTTCCTGCTTTATGTTCAGGTGTTGATTAAAGAGTGTGGATTTGATGCTATTTGCTTAGTTTCCTCTCAGAATTAGCTAACTCTTAGGCTAATTAACTTCCGCATGTGTAGAACAGGCTGAGAGGGGGATGTAATTACCAACTTCAGGTTTATCCATCTCAATAAGCAAGAATAATGAGAGCGGCTCTGTGAAAAGGAACAGGGAGTTGAATATCACTTTACAATTTCAAGACCATAGAGTTGTTTGGTATTGTAACCACCGCCTCTACTGCCACCACCGCGTCTTGCTAACATTCTCAAAGCACACACATTAGCTGACTTACTGAATTATTTGTTTTTAGATTTTCATAAAAGTTATTTTGCAATGTCACTTGTCAGTTGTTTTTTGATGTAACTTGTCAGTTTGATTAGTCATGTTCCCATATGCAGCATGATACAATAAAATAGAAAATGTCGACACCCTCATCAGTGACTTTGCGATGTCTTTGCAAGTCTTCATTTTCAACACCATCCTGTCGTGATGACAAGCTGTCCATCTGTTTGATGGGCTGTCCAGTGGCTATGGTGTCTCAAACTGGGCGTCTGAAAACAAGCTGATTGACAGCTTACCGGCAGCCCCTTGAGATGAATTCGAGCTCCAATTTCAGGTGGTTGGAGTGTGATAATGATCTGTCTCTGCATATGATGCCGTTCTGACCACTTGAACAGAATCTATCTATGTAGTGTTGAACACAACATCTGGAAACTTTTTTTTTTTACCTAGTGACTCAGATCAAAGAATTTTAATTCAGTATACAAGATCAATTAAATAATTTCTAAAGTAAAAAAAGTGCAATAACAAATTGCATAACCACATCATTGGCTTTCCTGATTTGTTTTTAACCTTTAATGAATTGTGAACATGTTAGTTTTTTCTCTCTCTTTTCTCTGATGGGTTTTTTTATCCTTTGTTTTAGATGTGGCAAAGCCTTTGTTGTACTTGAACCTGTCATCCAGCTTGGTCACAGAGGAATTAAATAACAAGGATGATGATTCGCTTGTTTTATTCAAGCGTAAATTAGCTGAGGGAGGAGGAATTTGGGGGCGTATCTGATTCAGAGGTTGTTAGAGAACTTCCTAGTGCATGAAAGTGTGTTGTGAAATGAGACAGCGAGGTTTCTGTTTTGTCCTTATGTACCTCCACGTCTCCTTGTCTTGACTGAGACACAGTCATTAATGAACCTTCCCTGATGTCAACCTATTTAATAACTGGGGAGTGAAAATCCAATCCGCAAAAACATCCACGCTGACGTCTTTGAAGCCACCTCAGGGAAAGCAAGCTGCTGTACCGAGCATTTCATGACCTCCAGCAAAACACTTTCAGTCTGGGATATACTTCTCTGTGTGTGTGTGAGTGTGTGTGTCTGTGTGTACGCCTACAGGGCTCTCTCACTGGGACTCAGGTGTGTGGATTGACAGAGAAAAATGAAGAATTTGTATCCGCATAGAAAATCATAATTTACTGTCTCAACCCAAGTAACAGAGAAATAATTGCTAGTCTCACCATACGCACACAAACACACAATAATTCAGCTCCAATAAGACTAAGAAGCTCTCATATTTCATTTCTGTTTTTAGCCTAAATGTAAAGTGTTTTGGGAGGTTTTTATGAGTTCATGCTTCCTTTACTTCAATTCCTCTGTCATTCATGAATGATTACTTACCTGTTTTCTTGTCATGGCTATGCAAGCACAGAATTATTGTGTGTGTGTGTGTGTGTGTGTGTTGTGTTCTCAAACAACACAATAAGAAACAAGCAACCACATGTAAGCAAAGCTATTTCAAATGCAGCTGTCAGTTGCGATCTTCATACATTCAGCTCTCTAATTAATGAGATTAATTGCTTCTTAACTAATAATGACTTGGGCTAAATGAGAGGCAATAATTACTGCCTGGCTTACCATTATTAAGTATGTTTTAAAAGCTGAAATCTTTTTAAAAACCCACCCAAACAGTCTTTACACCCGAATTAGAGAACCACAGGAAAGCCTGCATTAGAACAAGCTACTATAACTTCATCTCTTATGGCAATTTTATGAACAGAAATTAATCGGAGGAAATGAAATTATAGTCATGTGAAGGATATGACATATTAACAGAGACTATCAGATTTCCTGTGTTGGCCAGGCAGATGGGATTGATTCTACTCTGGAGTGTCTCTTTGTGTAAGGAAAGGGGTCACAGGACCCAGTTAAGCTAATAAGCAAGTCATATGGACATGCAGACAGCATTTCAGTGTGTTTAAACAGAGGCTTGTTGTTAGCAGTTATCAAGACCCTCGTTCTAGGCGGAAGAGGTCCGGGTCGCACAGGGGTCACCGGTACTGGCTCGCTTTTTTGTATCTTTTCCATTTTCTCAGGACATTTTTGATCTAAAACTAGGGTTTTCAACCCAGGGGTTTGTAAAGAAGATATACATATAAGTAAATATCAAGTATATAGAATTTTGGGTTACATTTTATTTTAAGGTGTCTTTGTTACACTGTAATTATACATTTAAGTACTGAGTAATATTAAGTAACTTCATGTACTTACTATAGGGTTAGGATTAGAGTTTGAATTTGGTTTTGTTTAGGGTTAGTTGCATGTAATTATGCATAATTTATAGTTATTACTATAGTAACTAGATGTACATTGTAAAATAAAGTGTTACTGAATTTTGTTTTGTGTTACCGAAAGTTTTATAATGATTATATGTACTGTTCTTAATTATTTTAAAGTGTTAAAGGGTTAGTTCACCCAAAACTGAAAATTCTGTCATTTATTACTCAACCTCATGTCGCTCTACACCCGTAAGACCTTCGTTCATCTTCGGAACACAAATTAAGATATTTTTTAAGAAATCTGATGGCTCAGTGAGTCATCTATTGTCTATTGCCAGCAAGACAATTAACACTTTCAGATGCCCAGAAAGACGTATTTAAAACAGTTCATGTGAGTAAAGTGGTTCAACCTTAATATTATAAAGTGACGAGAATACTTTTTGTGCGCCAAAAAAACAAAATAACGACTTTTCAACAGTATCTAGTGATGGCCGATTTCAAAACACTGCTTCGGAGGTTCGGAGGTTCGGAGAGCTAAAGTCACGTTATTTCAGTAAACGAGGCTTCGTTACATCATAAGTGTTTCAGAATTTCAATAGTTCACGTGACTTTGGCAGTTTGATATGCGATCCGAACTACTGATCGGCCATTATTAGATATTGTTGAAAAGTCGTTATTTTGTTTTTTTTGCCGCGCAAACAGTATTCTCGTTGCTTTATAATATTAAGGATGAACCACTGTAGTCACATGAATTGAACTGTTTTAAATATGTTTTTAGTACCTTTCTGGGCATCTGAAAGTGTTAATTATCTTGCTGGCAATAGAGGCCTCACTGAGCCATCGGATTTTATCAAAAATATCTTAATTTGTCTACTGAAGATGAATGAAGGTCTTACGGGTGTAGAACGACATGAGGGTGAGTAATTAATGACAGAATTTTCATTTGTGGGTGAACTAACCCTTTAACATAAAAATTTGGCTTGTAAGGATTCATGTAACAAGGACACTGTTAAGTGTTACCTGATGTTATATAATGATTATAATGTTCTTAATTATTTTAGTGTTGCCAAAAAACGAATTAACCCCTTAAAACCCCTTGAGCTAAAATTCTGTTTCATTTTCACATGTATACAGAGAGAAAACAAACAAACAAACAAATGGGTTCTATATAGAAGCCTAGGGTTCTTGACTGAATTTTTAAGAACACTTTTTCTGGTTCTAAAAGGTTCTATATAAGGAGAAATGTCATAAATGATTACATAATACTTTCATGTTTAACAGATTTTTTTTTTTCTAGTGATAAAATGGTATGTTAACAAGCTGTTTAATTCATTAAAATGTAATCAACATAAAAAAAAATTAAAGCAAAATGAATTAACATGAATCAATAAAAAAATAAAATCTACATGTATATACATGTATATACATGTTTTCTTCTAAGAGTGTATTTACCTCTAATGATGTGCAGTGAAGAGTAAGTAGATCTACAAAGCTCTCTAAAAATAGAATAATGTAATAAAAATACAAAATAGTTTTGTGCAATTTTCAGATTTTGTTGGTAAAGTCAGAGGTGCTTAGATCACCTGAGAAATACAACTACAAATCAAATGTTTTGACATTAATGACAATTCCCTCCTTGTCTGTGTTTGGCTGTCACACTCAAGAGATAGTCCTTCAAGCATCTCTTTTGCAGAGGAACTGACAGGAAGGGATGACAAGAGCCGCAGACATCAATAAACAAACATATTCTTGAGAGTGATTTCTACATCTGTCAGTGTCACCGTGGTTACGGTCGCTCCACTATTGGCTGGGAGCCAATTGGGCATGAAAAGCTTCGCCATGGAGTAAATAAAACATGGCCACTCCAACTCGCCAAGCACTTGTGACAAAATGGTTCTTCCTCTCTGCTTCCGACGCACCGCTGGGAGATTATTGTCAAAAACAAGATGAGAGAGAAGGGAGTTGAGGAGAAAGAGAGGGAGCAGAAGAGGGCGGAGAGGTTTCCCTGGGGGTTTACCTCGTTAGCACAGGGGGTGTAAATTGAAACTGGCGAACCAGTCACTGCAACATAAGGGTTACAAATCCAAACAACACATTCAGTCAAACACCCACATGCGGCACTGTGATGCAGACAGGCATACACACTTTAAAAAACCAGCCAATTAGTGTGTGACAGGCACGTGCGCGCGTGTTCGCGGGTGTGATCTTCATTTCGCATGCCAAAATGCCGCTCCTCTTCAATTCGACTGCGTGATATGCAAATTGCATCATGAAACATTGTTCTGTTAATTGTTTACAACATTTTTGTGTGTTTTGTGACATCTCTGCTAGTTTTCTTGCTTGGAATTATTGTGCATAAATAGGCAGAAAGCACTTTGGGACTTCTCATAAGAGTAAATTATGTTTTTCTTTCAGGGTAATTTGGTGATGTTGTCATGTTCTGTTTAATATGAATGAACAATCATGCTGACAGATAATCTGTGATAAACCCAGTGTAGCCTACTTTTTAGATATGCATAATTTCCTACCCTCCCCCCCCCTCTTACTTTCAGTATTCATATATCAAATTGCATTATTTAAAGCAAAATGGAAGTGTTTCTCAAACTTTATCACACTAGGTCAATGTATACAATACAATTCCCTATAATTTCTTTCAGCATTAAGCAAATTGAAATCTCTTTGAGCATAATCTCTTGACTGTAAATAACATAAACATAATACCATTTTGATTATTATTGCTGTATTTAAAACCACTTAAGAGCATCATCTAAGGCCCTGTCCACATGAACACGGGTGTTTTCAAAACTGCCTTCTATGCGGTTTGGCCATTCATCCACATGCAAACGCAGTATCCGGACACTTTTTTGAAAACTCCTACCAGGGTGAAGATTTTCAAAAACTCTGGTTGCAGTGTTGTTGTGTACTTTGACTTTGTGTATTTTGGCTTGTGACGACGGAACCGGAACCGGTAATAACCTTTTTACCAGGCTTCTGTTTGGCCAACTTTACGGTCAGGGTTATATCGCCACCTGTTGGTTTGGCATGCTCTTGACAGCGCTTCATAGCATGGTTTTGCGTTTTTATGTGAACATAAACCTTTTTTTTTTTTTTTTTTTTTTTTTTAAATGGAGGAAAAAAACTTTATAAAAATACCCATGTATGTGTGGACTAGGCCTAAAACACACAGATCCATCATTAGGAGTAATACTTAAAAAAAAGCTACAGCTGCATGTTTTAATTTACATATTTTGCTGTCTGTTTCAAACAGACAAAATACATTTTGACATTTAAGGCAATGTAGCTGTTCTTGAATCATCTCTATCTGTCTAGAAGTGCTTGGAACACCTGTCCGACTGGTTTCATTACTGTCAGACTGGTTTCATCATTCATCAATACCATGCTCAAAATTAAGTGCTGGTACCATTGCTCCTGAGTCACTTAGCCATTCATGGACTGTGAGGTCAAACCTTCTTGTCACTCACCTCGTGAGTGGATTTAAATTGTGGTGCACAGACTTTGATTGATTTAACTTTGCTTATTCCCATCCCGTTTTGTAGAGTTAAATGAGGGCTATCTATATTTTACATTTGCAAATCTATATTAATACTGTAAATAGATTTTGTAAATAGAAGCACTTTTAAATAGAAAAAGAAATTGCAGTTGAAATAAACTGTATATCTACTTATCGTTTTGGGACTGTAATTTTTCCACTCCCTATGTAAATTTCTACACATACTGTAATTATGGTTCATAGTGACCATAACTTATAATCTCCAGAAATGACAAAAAAACACCATAAAAGCAGTCAATTAGTACACACACACACACACACACACACACACAAACGACAGCATTTGAAAAGACAAAATTATGAGTTATTTTTGGGTCAGCGGTCCGTAAAAGTTATATGGCTGTTTAGAGGCCAAAAACCATTCAGTCAACACATTCTGGTTTCATAAATTCTTTTTCACCAAAAAACACATGAAAAAAAAAAAAAAAATCACAATCCAAAGCAAGTGAATGTGTTGTTGTTGTGTTGAATCAACCTTTCTCTAGGAGATAATAAAACATGGTGCTTTTGCAAATTGGAAAGTAAACTCTTATTTTTTTAAAGCCTGGATAACAGGCTGGTTCATGTAAGAAGAAGGATTAAGATTGTGTCCCAGATTATGTGTCCCTATCCCAGCTCTCCCCCTGTCCATATGGAATTACAAGGCCACAGTAATCCAATAGTTTGTTGTACTCTTGTGATATGTGCAGCTGCAGGACAGCCTGCGTTTAAACACAAAGTCAGAGGCAGGCTGGAGATAGCGACGCAGATAGGCTCATCAAAAATGCATTAATGTGACTCTGCCTTTGTTCTGCACTGCTGCTAGCTGAGTGGGAATTGGCCACAGCGTAGAGTGCGGATACCATGTTAAAGATTTATTTCCTGGCTACGAGCACCTCGTATCAAAACCTGTGTTTATGCTTTCAACACACACCAGTGGTGATGTGAATTATTATGTGTGTGCTTATGTTGTGTGTGGGTTTGACTCCAGCCAGGATTAGACTATTGTGGGTGCCTATTATTGTGATTCTGTGTGCGCACGCATGTGTGTGTAAAATGATTTAATCGTTTAGCTTGCTGCATACTGTCAAAAAATATGCGCCTGTGCCAAATGTGTGCATAGACAACCAATTCTCACTCCCAAGGTGTTAAATATTGATGCTTGGGCAGGAGCCCCTGGCGTCTTTTATAGTGACATTGCCAATACCTTCATTGCTGTGAATGCGAAGCAGTTTGCGTCATGTATTGTTGGGTCTGGGATAACAACGACAACAACAAAAAGTGTCATTGTCAGTGTGATTTGTCAGAGATGGGATTTTCTTTTTTTGATTAGCCCAAGAAGGTGTGTCAAGTATCCTATATAATAGAGTTTGAAACAGAATTCTGATTTAGTGCATATTTAGCAATGCATTTACAATTTTTTTTTGTAGCTAAGCTATAAACACTGAATGACTTTCCTGAGGTAAATGTGATCCCAGCTAAAAGGAAACATTCTCAGAATTTTGGCTAACATTCTGAAAAAAAGTTCTCTCAAAGTTATGAACAATCTGTAAATGTCACTTGTTTCTGAATGTAGAGAAAATTCAAAAGTTTTGTTCCCAAAATATTTGAATAATGATACAATTATTTAACAATTGCATAACCAAATGCAGTTTTTTTTTTTTTAAACTTGACATTTAGAAAGTTCAGAGAACATCCAGAAATAATTTTTTCATAGCTTATTGGGAACATTAACAAAACATTCTTAGAACATATTTTTTGTTAACTGGGATGTCGGGTGACATGTTCTCAAGCTATTTTATTGACTTCTTTCCATGGTTGAAACACTCACGAGAAATTAAACATTTCAATAAGTTGCCCTGTATCTTTCAACATACATTCTGAGGTTCATTAATGTTTTTATTGTTGGTTTTTTTTCCCATACAAGTAGTAGTTATGTACTGCTCCAAGACACGAAGGCTGAGGATCCAAATGCAGTATTTAATAAGAGGATAATCCATAAACAGAGTAAAAAACAGACAAAGGTCATACACAAGTGAGCAATCCAAACAAAGATAATGTCCAAGGCAAGAGCAAACAGAGAAATCTGAAGAACCAAGCAAAATACACAAACTAGGAAAACACTCAGATACACAGTACAAACATAAACAAAATCTAGCACTAAAAGTGACTGTGAAGACCAAGCTTTTATAGGCAGAACTAAATGAGGCTATGACACAAATGAAACACAGCTGAAAGTAATCATGGTGATGAGTCCAGGCAAAGGATGATGGGAAATGAAGTCTTTGATGAATAGGTAAAAGTCCTTGGTGGAGTGCCCCCTGGTGGCTTTCACGGGCACTCCAGCTGGTGATTATGACAGTAGTAAAGAAGAGAGGCCTCATTTATAAAATGTTGTGCAGAAACCGTCCTAAATTTGATCTTATGATCATTTCTCAGATGTGTGATTCATAGAATGAACGTACACACAGAAAACGAGCGTACACCTCTCTTTCAGATGTGAAATCTATAAATCGCAAATGATCTTGAACTTGCGCACAGCTGAATGGTTTCAGTTCCCCGCGTTGTAAACAACACCTAATTAATGTCATTTACATATAAAAGATCAACAGTCATCGTCCAAATCCTTAGCGAGCTGTAAGAATAGCTTAGATTTACAAAAAACCTGCAGTAATCTGACAATGAAAAGTGTGTACGTCTGCTCAGACCCTGACATGGCTTTAAGCACTTTTCCACGTCAAAGACCGTTTTTATAAATATGAGCGTTGGCGTGGATTTAAGCGTACGCATACTCTAAGATCAAATCTGTGCGTACGCGCACTTTATAAATGAGGCCCGAGATGATGACTCATGACTCAGGCGACTAGTGACCTGTCTCACTACACTAAAAAGCATCAGAACATCATTTATTCTTTGCATCTCATTATAAAATGCACATAATTTGAAAGAAAAGACTTTGTTTATCAAAAAGAAAAGTCTTATCGTTTCTCCGCAAAACAGCTCATTGCGACATTCGAATCAATGATAGACAATGTTGAGGTAACTCATTACAATTAAGTTCCACAAGTTACGTAATTATTTTAATTTTTTAAGTTACTAAAGTAAAGCATTACTATTAAATTTACAATAAATCATCAAAGTTACTTTTAAATAAGTAATGAGAGTTACTTTGTTTTCCCATTTATTGACTGACACCTTTTCTGTCCCCATGTTGAGAGAAACTGGCAGAGATGTTGTGTGTGTGTAAACATGATGGTTACTGTAAATGTGAGCATGCATTTACTCGTCTCACTTGCACAAATACAGATTTAGTATTCATCGAAATTAATAAATTATGAAATGCAAATTCTTAATATTACGCAAACCTGCAATAATTAAATATGTTAAATTACACAAATATACTTTATGTATTTAATTTCACTTTATTAACCAACGTCTTTGCTGCTATCCTTTGATGATCCAATTCAGCCAAGTAAAAATTACTTTAGATAAATATTCCAGTTTTTGTTGGTGTTTTTTCGTCTTTATTGCTGAAGTAAGAATTTTAAACTTTCTTCTCCTGCATCCTTTTCTTCTTCAATCCAGAATTGCAGCACAGGTGAAAGGTTTGTTTGAGCTGCGCTGTACTATACAGGCGTAACTTCACATTTTCTTCAGCCTGAGGTTTATTCATTTCTCTTTTTGTGTGAAAGGGCCTTAACATTTGCCTTTACATACATACATTCATTCATTTCAAACAAGCCCAGCCCCAGTGTAAAAAAAGTAACGCAAAAGTAATGTATTGCATTATTTACCATAAAAAGTAACTAGATAACACAACTAGTCACTGTTTTTAGGGTGTAACACAATATTATAATGCATTACTTTTAAAAGTAACTTACACCAACAATGATAATAGAAGAATTGCAAATATCTGTTTTATTTAAATATTAATTCTCCAACCTAAAATAAAAAAAGAGAAAACAGCTTTATAATAATAATAACAATACTATTTTAAATAGTGCCTTTCAAGGACCCAAGGACACTTTACAAAGTAGACAAGTAATACAGATAATACAGAAGTACAAGCAAACAACCATCAGGACAAGCAGTCAAACAGTAAACATATAGCATGGCAGATGATTTCTGAAGTGTTGATATAGCAGAAAAGAGGAACCCATCAGTTGCAAGAATCTGTAGTGAAGAGAGGTTTCTAGAGCAGTTTATTCCAGAGCTTAAAAGCCATAATACTGAATGCTGTACCATCAACAGTAGACAGTTTGAACTTGAGTAAAACAAGCAGTCTTTCTAAAATAGATCTAAGAGTAATGGTGAAAGCTTATGGCTGAATTATATGTTAGACATGAAGGTTCTAAACCATGACAGGTGTTATAAGCTAAAACAAGAAGTTGAATGATAGGAGTGATGTAAGCAGATTTTTTTGTTAAATGTAAGAGAACAAGCAGCAGAATATTGTACCTGTTGCAGGCGATTAGGGCTTTAGCTGGTAAGCCACTAAAGAAGGAGTTACAATAGTCCAATCAAGAGGTTATGAAAGCATGGATAACAGTTTTAGCATCTTTATGGTTAAGTGAAAGACGTATGCGAACAATATTGCAAAGGTGGAGAAAGCAAGATTTAACAAGCTGGTTGATTTGTGGTTCAAATCACTAGTCAACACAGACCCTACGTGTAAACTAGTAGCAGAACAAATTATCTAGTTGGTAATCTCCTAGTGTGTGTGTGTGAGCTACTTCTACATAAGGGTAATGTACAACATATGGCTAAAGATGGTGAGACAGGTGTATCCACGGTGACCACTGTTTGGTGACAGCTTGCTCCTGCTGTCTTCTGGAGTGAGTTTAGCCTGTTTAGTGACCCGCTTTCTCTCTGGTGTGTGTTAGCTGCTCTTCAACTTGTTTAGCTCTAGAGCTATGGGCCCTCCTGGATGCTCACAGTGTGTGTTTTCTATTTAAGACCTTGTTTCCTGTTCTACATGGATTATAAGTCTGTGTTTGTCAGATATGTGCTGGTATGTGGGGAATATTGCTGTGCCTCAGGGACATGTATGTGTGTGCGGTTTGATTGTCTGTCCAGGAACTGTGAGTGTGTGTGTGTGTATGTGGTGCTTTTGTTGCTGACAATTCTTCTGCGTCAGGTCAAGTGGTGATTGTGCTGGTGGCAAAGGGTAGAGTGACTTTTCTCTTTCGTTTTATTGACAAAGCGTCAGCGGGGTGGCCTTACTGATATGAGCTGGGCGCAGGCAATCAGAAGCAGCACACACACACTGAAATCACACTCAGAGTCTTGTGTTTGTTCAGTCAGTGGTAGGATAATGGGCCGAAGAGTTTATCAGACAGCCATCTCTGTTTTTTTACTGAAAGAGTGTCTTAATCTATCTGGTAGCTTTTGTAAACACTAACAAAATTGTTGGCTTATTTAAAATCAGATCATGTGTTTGCTGATTGTTTGTCTATCGTCCATAATCTAGTGGATGTCACAGTTATTTAAACATTACATTTAAGTGGCCAGAAATGACTCTCTGACAGGACAACGGAGACTCAAAACTATCATTTCAAGGCAAACAGAGTTGTTTGTTAATCATTAGACATCCTGTGGCTGTCTTTATTTAAAGGTGAAGTACGCAGTTTCTGCGACATAGTTTGCAAACGCCTTTCGTGTATGTGGTGCCTCCCCCAACTCGAACTTCACAAACACAGCCATTACAGGTGCTTGTGAAGGCATGTCTCAACAGGTAAAATTAGGCTACTTTCAATAAAAGATTCAACATATTAGGAATATTTTTAGCTGTATTGTGAGTTAGCAATTAAGTAGAGTAACACTATATCTAGAGCAAATGCAAGTCTCGCTTATAATAAACCCATCCAATGTATCTGCACCGGGCGTATTTTTTGACATGACATAACTATTTGAGGCCGTCAATAATGGACACATCAAAGTAAACAATATGTCGACTGTAGCTCATAGCATTGCATTGCAAGGCTTGTTCGCTTTGACTTATTTATGACCTGTTTAATCTTTGAAGGTCTACTCTAAATGCAGTGAATTTTTGCTTAAACTCCTGTACCCGAAGTTTAATGTCTTTATGGTCCTACAGCAGGTAAACACCCTCTGGCTCCGCCTGCTATAGTAGCCATGCCCCAAACTTACTCTGAAAGTCGAGCTGCAAAGAGATTGATGGATCTGAGCGGACTGCTCTCAATGTTTTGATAGTGCCTGGGGGTTTAATGTTTACACTTTTGGAGGAGATAAAGCCTTAAAATGACATTCTAATAGTAGTTAATGAACAATAAACTGAGTTAAATTTTAACATAAAAAAGCCATAAGGTAAATTCTTGTAAATTCACAATATAGCATTCATCAAGTGTCTCATTTATTATATGAAATATTATGGACACAAATGTAGTCCTCAATATCTAAACCAAGGATAATAGTTGGTCATTTTGTGTCATAGTTTTTTCATCATTTATTTTGGAAACTATCAGAAACTATTGGAAACCTGTTCTGTTTTTATAATTTGGTGGCTTTTAAGTACCTAATCCTTTTCCTTCTGAAAAAGTGTCATGCCTGAACGTAATTAATTAGTACACTTTATTTTACTCACATATAAACATTGACACATGAGAACAAACCTCTTCCGGAAGCCCACACAAGAACGAACCTCATTGGTTACAAAGCATGTTTGAGCTTCTGGAAGAGGTTGTTCTTGTGCGTCGTTGAGCTTCTGCTTATGTTTACTTATCAATGTTTATATGTGATTAAAAGCCTAAATTCAATCTGTTCATCATAAAAAGTGATTGAGTCTCTTCAGAAAATTTGGACTAAACCACTCAATTCATATGGATTCGTTTTCTGATCTCTTTATGAACTTTTTGAAGCGTCAAAGTTTCAGTTGTGTAGGCTGTCTATGGAAGGACAGAAAGCTCTCAAATTTAATCAAAAAGATCTTAGTTTGTGTTCCAAAGATGAACGTAAGTCTTACAGGTTTGGAACGACATGAGGGTGAGTAATGAATGACAGAATTTTCATTTTTGGGTGAATTAACCCTTTAACCTATTTGCACATGGCAGTTTGAGCTATTATTCTAAATTTGGTAGATTGTACAAACATATTGAGGGGCCCTATCATACATCCTGCGCAATGCGGCGGCAGGTGTGACGCAAGTGTTTTTTGCTAGTTTCGGCGTAGCTATCATTTTCACGTCCTGTGCCACGTTGTTTAAATAGCAAATGCATTTGCACCCATTTAAAAGGAATGCGAGATGAGACTCTGATTTGTTTATTGCACGTTATGCCCAAAACACACCCATTACTCATTAAGAGAATCGGGACAACTCTTTTAGACCATGCGCCGACCATTTTTCCAGTAGTTAAACTAGCAAAAGCAGTTTCGGACACGTCCCAAAGTACACTTGCGCCGTGTGCTTTAGATGATGTGCGTAGATCGTTAAAATAGGGCCCAGTATGTTTAATTTGACATCTTCGTGAATCAGCATGTGTTTTCTGTATGTGAGAAGGTCATTTGTAGTGCTGAAATTAAAGTGGCCTAAAAGTTTAATCCTTCATCTATTTACCCAAATTTCCCCTGGGCTAACATTAGTGATACTATTGACCTGTAATAACTGTTTACACGCAGCCAGGGCTTAGTGACATACCTCTGTCTGCATTTCTCTGTCACTCTGTAATAAACACTGTTTGGTCTAAGAGTGAGGTAAAATTTCCCCTGAGAGGGCCTGTGGTCTCAAGCCCCCAGAGGTTTGGCTCCACATGACACTGATTGCCACATATGCTCACGCACACACAGACACACACACCTCCCATTGTTTGTCAGTCAGTCTTGCACACCTTCCCATTCTCTCTTCCTCACACCGACAAGCCCACTCACACACAATGAAAGGGGCCTGAAGCCGTCTGACCCAAGCCATCAATGATTAATGGACCAAGCCAAACCTATGGCAGATCAACCTGATGACCAGACAAGCTGTGGGAGGTCAAAACAAGACCACCACACACAAACAACATATCCACCATATCAATATTACACTGAGCCTGGCTGCAGATTAATGATATAATATTCATAGGCCCCCCAAAAAAATGAAGCTCCACAAGCACAAATACTGCAGTATGAATACTACTAACCCAATGGGAGCCTAATAAAACATTATTGTGATTGAAATTAACTCTTTTTCAAGTACTCTTTTGTTTAGACTCCAAGTCATAAGCTTTTACATATTTTAATATTGATTTCACATTTACAAATATAGAGTCTTTGTGACAGATTCTGGTCTTCTTTTATAAATCAATACACTTTAAGAGCTGTACATTCCAGTAAAGAGGCTATGTTTTATTTTATATAAATTGACAGGTAGCACATAATTCTGTACAATCAGACTGGCGTAACACTAGATTTGCCTTCACTAAAATTAAGGGATTCATTCAAATTCAAATTGTTCATAACTGTTCCTGTATGTGAAGTGTGTTTGTATATATAGAAGGGTTGGGCAAAATTCAGAATTTAAGAATTTGTTGATTTTCAAGTCATAGGCTGCAATTTGTGTTGAATTGGCCACATCCTTCAGGAAGTTGAATTGGAATCACAGGAAATTACTGAATTGCATTTCAAAGACATGCAGCACCTTTCTGTTTAGACAGATCAGACTAATTCAGCTTTTCTAAATTAAGTTGCTTTCAAATAAATAGTTATAAAAACAGATTTTAATTTTATTATCCAACTCCCAACAATGACATTGTTTTCAGATAGCTTTATAAAATGTATATATGGGTCAATGACATGACAAATCTTTTTTTTTTTTTTTTGTCCAAAAGCCTTAATAATAATAAAAAACAAAGATATGACATGAAAGTATTTAAGTATGTAAGGTAGTACAACTAGATCACTTTTTATCAAATCCAAAAGGTTTTAATTATATTTTGCTACAAATAAAGGAATAAGTGTCAAAAGGTAATTCGGTTTAACTGTCCAAAGGCCAATGCAGCCATTTAATTTGTGATTAAAATATATTTAAATGAAATAAATGTATATTATATATATATATATATATATATATATATATATATATATATATATATATATATATATATATATATATATATATATATATATATATATATTTATTTATTTATTTATTTATTTATTTATTTTTTTTTATTCTGGCATGATTTTATAACATCATATCAACATAGTGCAAAATGGTATTAAAATTATGTGTAGAATTCATTGCTTTGTTATGAGAAAGAATGTCTGGAAAATGAATTTCATTGATGTCATACGGAGTAATCAATATAAAGGACCATTTTGGATCAAGTCATGTGTTCAATATCATGTGACAGGATGTGACATCATTCAGACACCTGCAAAGGACCACATGGTTGTGAAGCAAAGTTTCTAACTGTCTTTTAACTATTTGAAAAATTCATGTTTTCACTTGCTCATACGCATGTCCTGAAACATCAGGTCATTCAGTACATCCGCTATAAAACATGGAAAATATTGTAATATTTTCAAAACTTGTACTAAATATAAAATGTTTGATTGTCCCTTTGCTAGCTAGCTAACAATCTAACTAGCTAGCTAGCTAGATCTCAGCCTGTTAGCATTGTTTGAAAATATCATAATTCGTTATCACCAAAAGCGCAATTCGGTAAAACCGAATTACTTTTTTGGTGACAAATTTTGTCCATCTTGTAAAAAAAATGAAAAGCAGTGTTAAATCATCATAAAAAAAAAAAACAATCTCATTGTTAACACTTAATAAAACTTTAAAATTAATTATATCTCCATTAGGTTTTTTTTTTTTACATTTTTAAAAACCTTATTCGTCAATGACCCATATATATTTACATATCATTTTGAGTAAAATTAGAGCATACTGGGAAATGAAATATTTATGGTACATATTTATAATTTAATTATTAAATGTGATTAAAGACCTGCGAATGTATTAGATGGCATTTCCAGAATTGATTATTTAAATCATCTAATGAATCTGGAAATGTCCCATATGTTGTTTGTACAACATGTTTAAGGGTAATCACGCAGGAAAAAATGAGTTGTTTTATTACAAACAATGCTTTCAGCAGTTATTTATTTAGTTCTTTTTAAAATCTACTTGCTTAAATTCAAATTCAGATCCCGTTTGCTACCTCAGTTCAAATTCAATTCAAATTAAGCAACTGAATTGGAATTTACAAGGCATTCTCAGTTAAATTCTGAGTGGTACATATTGGTGGCATGTGGGTCAAATTTGCTCACACTGGTTAATTCCCTATAATGCAAGTGGTGACATAATTTGAGTTTGTAAATGGCACAGAGGAGTGGTATTTAGTCAGAATGAATCTCTCTCTCTCTCTCTCTCTCTCTCTTTAGGCACGAATGATAGTCTTTTTCACTAAAAGAGATGGCGCCGTGATCTTATAAACAGATGGCTTTGCTGCGCATGGCGTGGCCATTTTCTGGAGAAATCCCTCATTAGCATCGTAGACTTTCAGCCGTCTGATTCATTCGTTTTCAGAAGGCCGATTTAAGAGTGAAGCCCTTCAGGCCATGTTGGCAGAATAAACATATGGGTGACAAATAAAATCATTTAAAAGTCTTGGATGGCCCACACAGGGGGCTCAGAACAGCTCTTCCTGCTTATCAGAAATTTCATGCTAGTCATGCCATGAGGACATGTTGTCCTTAAGCGTCCTTATGTCCTCATGCACTCAATACTGATTCAGAGGGCTCTATAAAATCCTCTCAGTCCTGATCTAGTGATTCCTCCTCACATCTTACTTGGAGTGTTTCGACTGCCCTCAGCAGTTATTGCAGCTGTAAGCCTGTATCTATAAAGCACTGTGAAGTGATACATTGGTAAACACATAAACAGATGTACCTTCACATCAGTGACTGACCATGTGGTCTCTGCAAAACTGCAGGTTATGAGCTGTCTTTGATATTTGAGTTTTGTAAAAAACATTTATGTTTGTGTTAACCCTGTCTATCTGTTCCACCCAGGAACACTCGCTAATTAGCAGAGCATTTTTGCTCACTTCTGGTTAATAGTAGCCTGTCTATGTATGTATGAGTGTGTGTGTCTCAGTGGCAGTCCAGCCTGAGCAGGTTTAATTGATGCGGGTCGTCACACTCAGTGAACCCCACCGAGCACCTCCCTGCTCCGCCTCCACGCATTACTGCTAATTGTCTGTGATGTCTTTCTCCCTGTATACCAAAGACCTTATCTCTTTGTCCTCATGTATCTATCTAGTAGTGGTCAAGTAGCATTGAAATGTGAGATTTTAATACTCTTGCAAACAACATATTACAGTATACCTAGAGGCCATGCCTAAGGAAAAAGAATAAAAAAGGAGAGAAAGTCCTCCTTGTGTAAGTGGTGTTGTTGTTGTTGGGTTGTTTTAATGATTTTACAAGTATCTACGTACTAGAGGCAAATGCTCTTAAAATAGAAGAAATAAAAATGTAGATCTTAGATCTGCTATATTTTTCTCCTTTTTAAGTAGTCGTTTGTCTTATGATGTAAGACATTATGAACAAAAGAATGTACTGCATAAAAGATAATGCTACAAAATTGAAACATGGTGAATGTTAAATGCAGTATAAGCTTATGCTAGAGGTGAATATTTAATATTTAGAATCTCCAGAAATGTCAGTGTAAATCTGCAAATGTCCATAAATATACTTTTTTACTTGTATGACTCTGTGAACTGCTTTTGCAAGTTTAATGTTTTATGTTTGTAAAATTACTAAACAATATGTATTGTAAAAAGCACTATTAAAATAAAACTGAACTGAATAAGTGATACTAAAGGTTTACATAAAAATAAAAAAATGCATATCACAATCGCCTCTCAATAGGATTTTGCAGCTAAACCAAAGGCTCTGTGGCTTTAGCTGATAAATTCTCATACAGTCTTACGGATACATTACTGTTCTACATACAGACACTAAAGCACTCAACAAGAAGTTCTGTAGCAATAGGGATTGTGTGTGGCCGATGCATGTTAGATTCAGAGGCCTAGATTCACCTCTGCTGTACGGACCTCACAGTTTTCTCTTAAACCTACAGGCACTTTACTACAAGACTTAATGTGTCTTTATAGCACACATGACAGAAAGCTCTAGGACATAATCGTTTTCTCTCATGCACACAGGCAGAGGACAAGACAGGGAGGGTGGGACAGAAAGAGTAAGAGTGGGAGTGGGAGTGAATAGAGCCCTGAGCCAAACACAAGAGGTCAGAGGTCACCTCACTCTCTGTATTAAAGTGCAGCTTAAGCTGGTTTAGAGAGAAACTCAGAAGAATTATAAACACATGGGGCCACCAAAGAGGCACGGCACTTGAGCGGGACCAGATACAGAATAATAATCATGCCAGCTAAATAACACAGGCTATTTCTCAAATGTAGACAGGCTATCACAATTAAGGGCTTTACCTGCTGATACTGATGCAGCATCTTACAACAAAGTATAAAATCTACAAACATAAATGCAATACATAGCCAGTGTTTGTCGAGGAGGTCAGTGATACTGTCACGGCATGGTTGAGGCAAAGATGAAAAAGAATAGGATTTAACTGCAGCAGTCTTTATTTAATAACAAAATCAAAATAACAAAATACTCAGGAGTCTCAGAATCAGGGCTCGATTTGAGGGGGGATGCGGAGAGATGGCATCCCCCTTGTTAAAAAAAAAAAAAAATGACAAAGCATCCCCTCTATAAAGCCACCCTTACCATCCCCTTTAGATTAGCAGTGTTATGTATTATGTAAAAGTTATCATGGAAACAAAATTTCTCTGTATGATCATTTACAAACTAAAAATAACAGCGACTGACCAATCAGAACTCAGTATTGTAACACGCTGTGCACAGTCAAGCCAGAGCTCTGATTCAAGCAAGCTTTCGACATTTTTCGTGCTTCGAATCGGGAGATTGGTTCAAGCGCATTTTTTGACATTCTTTAAAAAGAAAAGAACAGAAGGTATGATATTACTTTGATTAGTGTTTTAAGAACATTCCCCTTAGAATGAAGAACGAACATCGCTAAAGTGCACTGATGCCGTAAGGGATGGTAAATTATTGACAGTGAATGTTATCACCGAGGTGATAATGTACACGTTTATAGGCTATGTTAGCTACATGTATGTGTGTTTATTTATTTTATTTAATAAAAATCTACAGGCTGTGTTCATACTCCGCTGTTTAAAACTGCATGAACCATCCATTCAAGACACAGCTAACAAAGACTACTAATTGTTTGATATACAAACTCAAGAACTCAAGTGTTGCATTTAATTCAGAAATAACTCAAACTATCCCATGTTAGAGCTCTGAAGTGCTGAAAAGTGTGGGGCTCAAAAATAAGTGTCATTTGGAACACATTTATAGGGGTATTTTTATTTAATTTTTTAAAATTAAATATAGGCCTATGTTGCAGGGTTTTTCCTGCATAGAGACTTATGAGGCCGCCTTTGTCAAATTTTGTGCCGCCTCCGGCTGTCAACAAAACTCAGACAGGCAGTCACATGCTCAGATATCTTTCCCCCTGGCAGACCAACGATTTTACCACTTCTGCCAAAAATAATTTAATGAATAATGCCCACCCGCCAATGACCACACCATCCCCCTTGAAATTTTTTAAAACCTCTGCTCAGAATTATCAAAAACCATGAACAGGACAACCACCTTCCATGTAGCTCCCCAGTGCCGGCAGCACTCATGCAGCCCCAGACCATGACACTCCCGCCACCATGCTTGACTGTAGGCAAGACACACTTATCTTTGTACTCTTTACCTGGTTGCCGTCACACACGCTTGACACCATCTGAACCAAATAAGTTTATCTTGGTCTCATCAGACCACAGGACATGGTTCCAGTAATCCATGTCCTTAGTCTGCTTGCCTTCAGCAATCTGTTTGTAGGCTCTCTTGTGCATCATCTTTAGAAGAGGCTTCCTTCTAGGACGACAGCCATGCAGACCAATTTGATGCAGTGTGCGGCATATGGTCTGAGCACTGACAGGCTGACCCCCCACCCCTTCAACCTCTGCAGCAATGCTGGCAGCACTCATACGTCTATTTCTCAAACACAACCTCTGGATATGACGCTGAGCATGTGCACTAAACTTCTTTAGTCGACCATGGCGAGGCCTGTTCTGAGTGGAACCTGTCCTGTTAAACCTCTGTATGGTCTTGGCCACCGTGCTGCAGCTCAGTTTCAGGGCCTTGGCAATCTTCTTATAGCCTACGCCATCTTTATGTTGAGCAACAATTCTTTTTAATTCTTCAGAGATTTCTTTGCCATGAGGTGCCATGTTGAACTTCCAGTGACCAGTATGAGAGAGTAAAAGCGATAACACAAAATTTAACACACCTGCTCCCCATTCACACCTGAGACCTTGTAACACTAATGAGTCACATGACACTGGAGAGAGAAAATGGCTAATTGGGCCCAATTTGGACATTTTCACTTAGGGGTATACTCACTTTTGTGGCCAGCGGTTTAGACATTAATGGCTGTGTGTTGAGTTATTTTGAGGGGATAGCAAATGTACACTATTATACAAGCTGTATACTCACTACTTTACATTGTAGCAAAGTGTCATTTCTTCAGTGTTGTCACATGAAAAGATATAATAAAATATTTACAAAAATGTGAGGGGTGTACTCACTTCTGTGAGATACTGTAAATATTATGTTTTGTTCTGTATTTTCTTTTTTTTTTTTTTCATAAACATAATTTATAATACATGTGTTTTTGGAAGAAGTCTTATACAAAAATACAGAAAAAAAGATAATATTCTAAAATACTATTACCAAAGAATTAAAAGCCAGTACTGCAGTCTTCAGTCATACACTGCAAAAAAATGTTGTTCTTACTTAGATTTTTTTGTCTTGTTTCCAGTACATATATCTAAAAATTCTTAAATGAAGCATTTTCTTGACAAGTAAAAATTATTTTCTTGTTTTCAGAAAAAAAAAAGTAAAAATTAAGTGAGTTTTTGCTTAAAACAAGCAAAATAATCTTCTTTTCAGTTATTTTGCTTACACCATTGGTAGATTATTTGGCTTATTTTTTCTGAAAACAAGACAAAATTTTTTACTTGTCTTGAAAATGCTTCTTAACTTAAGAATTTTTAGATATTTGGACTAGAAAGAAGACAAAAACTAATTAAGAAAAGCATTTTTTTGCAGTGCAGTGTCACATGATCCTTAAGAAATAATTCAAAAATGCTTATTTGGTTTGCTTAATATTTTTGTAGAATTTTTGATAAAAAGAACAGCATTTATTTGAAATATTTTTTGTAACATCATAAAAGTATTTACTGTCACTTTTCAATTAAATGTGTCCTTGCTGAATAAAAATTATTAATTTGTTAAAATAAAAATCTTACTGACTTTTGAATGGCAGTGTAAATTATTTTGTTACTTATTTTATTTACTTACTTGAAAGATACTTCATGCTAACCAGCTTGTCTTGACCTCTTAACCATGTGTATGTGCGTCCAAGATGTAATACTTGTTTAGAGGGTTTAGTCTCATTCTTGCAATGTGTGGAAAGGAATCTTCTAGGAATCTGGTTTAATCAAATCACATCCATCTGCTTCCATGACCAGCCTTTATCCTTTGGTACTGTATACACAGACAAAGACAATCTTCTCTCCGGATCATTGAATGCTGTAGACCAGGGGTGCCCGATCCTGTTCCTGGAGATCTACCTTCCTGCAAAGTTCAGCTCCAACTCTGATCAGACACACCTGAACCTGCTAATTTAGATCTGCAGGAGCACTTGATAATTACAGACAGGTGTGTTGGATCAGGGTTGGATCTGAACTCTGCAGGTAGGTAGATCTCCAGGAACAGGATTGTGCACCCCTGCTGTAGACCTATAAACTCTGCTGCAGTGTTGACTGAGTTCCTTTGGATGTGACCAGTGCTCAGTGGGTGAATTGTCAGTCAAACCCGCAATTGCAAATTGCTTTGTCTGAATGCTAGAGTTTGGTCAGTGTCCAACAGAACACAGAACACTTACCAAGAGTTTTGTTTTTTAAAATGCTCACAGTCCAGCTCTCAGTACCTCAGTCTTTTTTCTCTCTTCACACAACCCTTTCTTCATTGTAATTTAATCACAGTAAAAATAAAGACAAGGAAGGGAAAAGCATTGTTGCATTCCAACAGCCATTTTACACATACATGGCCATTCCATCATTGCAATCAATCTGCACTTTAACTGAAGCCTTTTTTCTTAGATAAGTGAGGAATTTCACAAACACTATGAACATGCCTTTGTGAGTAACACAGTTCAAATAACATTCCGTTGAATTGTTTTGAATGACAGGGAGATAGGCACAAACTTAAATCAGCAATATTCCCTCTACAAACAACTCACATACTGTAGCAGCTAAAAGTATTTACGTAAAGCATGTAACGTAATGCACAGCTACATTTGTAATGCTCAACAGCCATTTATTCAGCTGTTCTAGACTCATGAGATTTCCTCAAATGGTCTTAACAATGCCTTTAGAGATTAGCTTTTTTTAATGTGGATAATTATTTTAACAACCTAAACATAATGTAGTGCCAGATAGCGATGTTCTTATCGGACTCTAATGATCGCGGCTGTGCCGGCACATGACTTAATCTATCAGATCTTACTTTTAAAGAACAATGACATTGGCGGATAATAAAGTCAAATTCAAAAGACTGCAGCTACCTGATTAGTTCAAAGCATGCTGCCGCTTTGACACTCTGCCTCTTTCTCCCAAAGATGAATGAGAAAGGTAGAGCACGATAAAAGACGCGAATCAGACTCTGTTTGCCTTTTGTTTTAAACAAAAGTTCATAGAACATGGCTCCTTTTTTGTTACATCACAATGGTTCTGTGCCGAGTGACAGAGAGAGAATAAAAACAACTTTATTTTTATTCTCTCTATATGGAGATGGAGAACAATGAATACTTTCATCTTTATTGTCGGGATACATTTTTTTTTTTTTAACCCACTCACTGCCAACCTGTTATAGACTACATTTACTTCACAAATAGGTTACAAACTTCCATTTCTCTTTTTGCTTTTTTTGCTGAAAGCCTTAAGCGTTCCAGCTAGCTTGAGGCAACTAGTGTGTGTGATTGCATGTGTATGTGTGTACTATAACTCAGCTCCTTACATGTGAGCAGATTTTGGCCTCTTTCTCAAAGCAAAGCACCATATGTCTGAAGCCGTTTTCTTAGATGGACTATGAAAGGGAAGAGTAGGGAAAACAAGTGGGCAATTGCCGAGTTTATGCATTAATTTCCCTTTACAATGACAATACACTGACCTAGCCTAAACCTGCAGCGTTCCATTTGCTTGTGTTATGCAGAAATAAAGCATCTCCTGCATAAGTTGTTGTCAGGGAGATGGATGTCCTCAAAGCGTCCGGTGCAGGGAGAGAATGAGGGGGGCTATGCTGCCTCTAAAGTCTGACAAATCCTGCTGTGCCATCGCAACATTTTGATAAGCTTTTACTGAAGTGGTTTAACAGAGCTCTGGGAGTTAATTGTTTCCTTTTCAACTTTCTTGCACAGCAAGCAGTTTTTGTAGTGGCACGCATGTGGGGAGACTGCCAGGCGATTTCAGAGAGACAGAGAGAGACCAAGGGATCATGTTATAGCAAACTGTACATTCTGCGAGTTCTCTTAAAGGCCTAATTCTGTCAGTAGGTTCTGAGGGCTAATACACATAGCGCAGATTGCTTGGAAACAATGTGTTATTTGTCATATCCCTCTATATCAGAAACATCAAATTTAAGAGAACCATCGCTCACAGTCTCATGACAGATGTTATGGACACATATCATCATATATAGACTCCAGTGGGCAAAGAAGAATGTGTTGGAATGTAAATCAGTGTAGTGTTACCACAATACACTGCATTAACAGTTAAAACTAGTGAAAACAAACTAGCTTGGATGTTCCTTCTTATTAAAGGTGAACTACATAATAATTATTTGTTTAAAAAGTTTTCCTTTTTTATCATTTTAAAATTTATGTTATGTTTGAAACTGTTGAAAATTATGCATACTCACAGGAGATGCTAATATAAGTAGCATCAGTAGCCTAATTAATGTGGTTTTATTTGAAATGGATATGATGCTATATTAAATATGAACTAAAAACATGGCTTTGAGGAATAGATCTGCAGTCCACTCAATCCCTACACCTGAATATGCAATATAATATACTGTTGTAGGCAAAGAAAGTATATGCGAAAAGATATGTCTGAATTCATAGCATTTATAAAAGAGTAGGCGAAAAGTACCCGGATGTCCTCCTACTTCCGGCAAGATTCTAAAGCGTGCTTCATATGGATATTTTACTATACCATACTGGGCCATAGGAGAGAAGCTGTTAATGGCAGTGAAGCAACACAACTAATGACATAAGTCACATGACTTATGACAACATAATGGAAGTAGTACGTCCAGATTTAATTCATACTACAGTATACACATTCATACTATATAGAACTTTTTAAATGGTCTCGAAGTTTGTTTCTCATCAAATATAGCATCTACTAACAGTATGTGATTTCGGACGTATCTGAAGTCATCTCATGTTGTTTCTAACCTGCATGACTTTCGTTCTTTAGTTGAACATAAAAGAATACGTTTTGAAAAAAGTTTCAATGTTTACAGTATGTGTTTAGGTCCTTCAAATGATCTTCTTTTGTGTTCCACAGAACACATGACATGAAAGACATGAACTAATTTATGTCCGGTTTTGTTTAATGTTCACATATTTTAATGTTACACTGGCTGAATGATACTGAATGAATAGTACTTCCATCTGTTCATCAATCTTGCTGTCATTCACTCCTTATTAAATACAGCTTCTTCTCTGACTACACTCTATTTCTTGCACTTCATTACCTACTCTTCACTCTCCACTCCGACAACACTTTGCTCCTGCTAATGAAAACACCTTCTTTTCTGGTGTTGAGAAGCCTTGGATATTCCTCCAGTGTCATCCAGTCATTCCCCACAGCCATTTGATTGGCTAATAGGGGGAGTTTGTGGCGGTGCAGATTTAAGCTATTTGTCATGGCTGTGCTCCCCCAGACATGATTGATGCCCAGGCCGCTGGTGATGAGCTGCGGCTCCAATGATTCTTTATTAAAACGCTATCCAAGCTGACATTTACATATTAAAATTGTTACTTAGAGCAAATCCTCAGTGTGGAAACAACAGACTAACTGGTGGCGAACCATATTGATCATTCTGACACCGCGCTTATGAATTTATGAGGGAGGTGAGGACAGTGGGACGAGGCGTCGGACTGAAATTGGAGTAGATGGTGTTATTGCATGACGCTCCAGCCACATGGTGGATCAAAGCTGCTATCAAAGCATGAAAGGAGGAAGAGAGTGTGGAAGAAAGAGAGAAAGCAAAGAGCAACCTATTCTTTTTCTTTGCTTTAGCAGAGGCTTAGTTTAAGTGCTGTTGGTAATAGCCTGGGTCAATACTGTTAGATCTGCCAGCCTCAGTAAGAGAAGTAATCAAGGCAATTGAGCTCACCTCCAATTGTTTGGCTCATGATCTCTTAAGTCAGAGAACGTCTGACAATACCATTACTTTATGCAGAAGTCTTGGGTGGTTCAAAAGGTAGATTAAACTCTTGAATCCTTTGGCTGGTGCTAGTCTGAGGCCTTATTTCATTTCTGTATACAGTTACCTTCTGCTTTGATGCAGCAAGATTTGTAGCCATAGTCTTTTCACAAGGCCCCAATGCAGGTTTTTTTTTTTTTTTTTTTTTTTTTTTTTTTTAAATCAAAGAATCCTGAAAAAAAAAAATAAGAATAACATTAATATATATATATATATATATATATTTTTTTTTTTGCTTTAATTTTTGAGCTACAGGAACACTATACTATAAAATAAAAAAATCAAATGAAACCTTTACCACAGTGAGGATTCATAATTTGCAAACGTTTTGGTGACAAAACAGACAAAAGAGAATAGTGACTAATGTTTTCGCTAATTAAATTTAGGAAACAAAGAACACAGAAACGGAGACATCTTTTGGAGCAACTCAATCATGCCACGTGCTATTCTTTTGTTTTTGTGTGTTATCCATCCTTCTCTTCAATATGTCTTTGATTTGCATGTGTTTTTTTTTTGTTTTTTTTCTTGGTAAAGAGCTTAAGTCGTCTGGATGGGGGAAGAGTATTTGTTAAGTGATCCCCATGGCCGTGGGCAAAGACCTAAATCTATTCTGACACAAGCTTAGCGTCTGTAATCCTATTATTCCCATCTGATCCTGGGCTCAAACACAAAAACAAGTCACATTTCTGCAGCGAGTTGTAATGTTGTCCTATTGTGTTGCACTGCATCTGGACTCTGCTCTCAATGTGCCCACTTTACCTCATCTTCAGCAAATCAAGGTAATGTATAAAACATGTAGAGAGAAGTGTGGTGTTCTCTTTACTGTACCACAGGTGGACCAGCAACAGTATAGTGAGGTTCAGACAGCTGCATTTTAAACAGCTGAACTTAGGAGTATGCAGGGTCGTGCAAAATTTCAGTTTTGTAGAGTGTGAATGTGACTTGAATTGGCCACAACACAGGAAGTCAAATTAAAATGAAAGGATGAGGAATCTGGATTGCAATTCAGAGAAATTCAGCAGAATATGGGAATCCTGGAAGTTTTCTTCCACCCTAGCCCATAAAGTTTCCTATAACACAAAGTGTTCAAACTTATTATTATTATTATTTTTTTTTTTTTTTACAGTATCCCATTAGTTAATGTGTTAACTAACATGAACTAACCATGAGCAATACATTTGTTAAGGTATTTGTTTGTTTTTTGTAAACGTTAGTTAAAAATACAGATGTTTATTGTTTGTTCATGTTAGTTCACAGTGCATTAAATGTTGATAAATACAACTCTTGATTTTAATAATGTATTAGTACATTTTGAAATGAACATTAACACATAAAATAAACATAACATAAACATAAAATAAATGCTGTAAAAGTGCAGTTCATTATTAATTTATGTTAACTAATGCAGTTAACTAATGTTAACTAATGAAACCTTATTGTAAAGTGTTACCTCTTTTACTTTCAAACAAGGAATCATTTATCAATGAATATATGAACATATGACTGAATTTTGAGTTTAAGGGTGTTTTCACACCTGTAGATCGATTGCATTGTTCCGAAACAGGGACTTAATTTGTTACAATGTTGCATTTTCTTCTTGGTTCGGTTTGCTTTCACAAGGTAATATTTCAAAGTGTACCAAAATGTGTTTATGCAAGTCACATGCGTGTACAACTGTTCTCTTATTGGTCAGAGTTTGCTCTGCGTCATCCATTAAAATGATTGACAAGTTCGCTTCGTGAGCTTACTGTGTTTTTTTTTTTTTTTTTCAACTGTCGAGACACATGCAAACACTATATAAATGTTGCCGTCGTTCCTACTGTATACTCTCACAATCTCTCTGTATCTCCCAGCGCTGTCTTGTAGGCTAACTGTGTCGAGACACAAACACTATACGAATGTTATAATGCAGCAGAGTGGGAATCAAGGCTTCGTCGAGACTCCCGTCGGGTCTGTGTTCTTGCACTGAGAAGCGCAATTACACAACATTTAAGATGAAAATGTGCTCTTTGGTTTTTAACTGCAGTAACTAATGTGCTCACTCACAGAATCGGACGCTGCTGCATTGTGTATAACACATTTCCCATTATGAAATGATATCGTTTGGTCCGTTGGCTCGGATTGCTTTCACACTACAAGCGAACCGCCCCGGAGTTCGTTTGCAAAAAGTTTTCATTATACGACCCCATTAAGTTGCATTTGATATTATGGATGTGTAAGCAAGCATATCATTAGTAGTGAGAGAGAAGAAAGATATAGAGCATCAAGGGACAGTTTGTTTGCGATCATTTCACTGTGAACAACACCTTCTGCTGCGAATGATTAGATGAATCCTCATATGGGACCAGTATGGAAATGAAAGAGACAGGAGGGAGATGTCCGTGAAGGACATTTTGCACTAATGTGTTTGGACACAAATGTGTGTATGTGCCTTTACAGACTCATTGACACACTTGAATTTCTAGCAATTGCTGAAATTCAGTATTTGTTTTCAGAACAACAGAGTGATCTGAAACACTCACAAACATATGCAGTGCCTGTTTACACCAGATATTAACATCCATATCCACAAGTGGATAGACCAGACAGATTCACACCCGGAATTACCTATTACTTCTGCTTCTAGCGTTTAATTTAAACTTAAAAAAAAAAAAAAAAAAAAAAAAAAAAATGTGTTTAATTTTTATTGTGGTGCCATTGGGGGCAGTACACTTACTATAGACATTTAGGTTACACAATTACCCCTAAAGGGTGCATGTTAGTATCTTGAGTGAGCAAATTATAATTTTGCATACTTATATGTTAAAGGTAGCCTATATATTATAATCTCAAGGCTACATATTACTACCTTTTAAGGGAACTGCCCCAGTAACAAGCTGTTGTACCCCAGAACATAGGATGCTTTCACACTGGCAGTTTAGTTCGAAACAGAGCATGGTTCACATGAAAAAATGGTAATGTAAAAGCTATCATGCAGACCCAGGGTACCGAACCCGAGACTATGTGTAGGATGTGGTCTGAGTTCAGTTGTAATGGAACTGTGGCACAGTTCGCAGGAATGTGAAAGCAACTGGGACTCAGGTGTACACTTGTTCAGGAAGTTAAGTTTTCAATCATGTGCCAATCACGTTTCTGACGATGAACGCAAATGCACCAGGGTTCCATAAAGTCAAGTCATTATTAGTTCATGTTAACTAATGTAGTGAACTAATGCTAACTAATGAACCTTATTGTAAAGTGTTACCAAACACATTAGCATGTATGCTACAAATGCAATGCAGTCATGAGTTTCTGACTACCTCCAAATGGTTTTAATCTGATCACAAGGTGTTTTGGACTCCATCTAGACCTGTAGTTAGGGCTGTCCAACTCTGACTGAACCACCTGAAGCGGATGTTAATAAACAGAGCCATAGATTCACAAACATGAACATGCAATGCAGTTCTATAGTATATAACAATACCATCACCATCATCAATGGTCATAATCTTCATCTTCAAAATCATCACTCCCTACCTTATTAGAATCAGACCCTGTGAACTCATTCCTTCCTAGAGGTTTAAAATCAATACTGTTGAAATTAAACTCTTGATTTTATGGTTTAAGCAGTTCAGACCTCCCTGAACCACCATCTCTGGACATCTCAGATGAAATAATGATGTTTGAATCCCCCTCTTTTAAACGCCTTCTGAGCTGTGATTGAAGAAGTTTAGAATTCCCTTTTCAGTCTCTAAGGAATAGATTGATTTGTTTTTCATTGGTTGTTTTTCCATTTCACTCCCTTTCTCATTTGTGCGGCTCACTTCCAAGTGTTTCTCCTTTCCATTCCAATGTGAACAGAGGCTTAAAGCTTTTACTGCCTCTTTGAATCCATGGGTCATATAATACTCAGGGTGAAGAGTAAACTCTTATTAGGGAAAATACACCACAAACAAATACGCACTCACCAAGACCATTTACAAGTTGCTGAAATCATTAAACAAGAGTAGCTCTGTGTTGCAAAGAAGAAAACTGTAAAACAACTATTCAGCACATAGATACTCTCTAAGGTCTATAACAGAATCCAGGATCCTCAAATAGATAAGAAAAAGCCTTGTCTCTCCTAACTTTCTCAATCACTTCATTAAAAAAAAAAAGTGTCAGGGCCGGAATTTAATTAATTGCTGTAATTATGTATTTTGGACAACTTACTATCGAGTCACTCTCAGCTGCTTTTACATTTTTCAAATACCACTCAGCTTCTTGGCCACACCACATTAATTATGCTAATTAACAATTTTGACAGTTAATTTAAGATAATTAATAAAAATACTAATATTAGATGGCACACAATTGGAACAGAAGGAAAAAAAAAGGTTCTTGACATGCGCATGAGAGGGGGAAAAGAAAAAAAGTTTTCTCCAAACTGGTTTTTAAATTGCTTCACTCATTTTTTTTTTTTTTTTTTTTTTAATTCTCAGAGAGTTTTACTTTTCACTAACTCTTCATTCCTTTCTTTTCTTATTAATGGAAGCATAAGAGACTTGAACTGGTTGAACACTGTCAAATAATAATGTCTCCTCTGACAGCCTTGCTCAGCAATATAAGCAAAAATTTTAAAAGTTCTATAAATGAAAAGCAAAAAGAGGTCACCATAAATACAGAGCAATACTCTGAAGTACATTAACATTGATTTTCTGATTACAGAGAGTCATTCAGTGTCATGATCTATAAAACTCAATCATAGCTCATGGCATCCGTATGTCTGCTTTTAAGAGGGTGGATTACACGTCCATTAATGAACCTGAGTGGATGCTCTCAGACTGAGAGCTTTAGTTCCATTTGCACTACTAAAAGTTTCACCGAGTTATGAGTAAGTCTTTTTTGTGAAGTTAGAGAACAGGCTTGATATAGCATTGTTGAGTCGGTGAGTGATGGTGACTGGCGCTCCTGTGAACCTCTTTGGCAGTGGTAGACTCATTTACGGCTGCTCTTTCTCTCTCTCTCCTCTTTCTCTTTTGTACTATTCTGCTGAATAGATGTGTGCCGTTGTGAGGAATTCATCACTGTCCTGTTCACACTCACAAACGTGAGCCACACACACAACCGGACAAACATACTTGTTTTCTCTAACTTAGTAATGCTTTTATCTTACTGTGTTCCATATTCTCCATCAAATGATGTTTTATTAAAGTTCGGGAGGAGCATCTTCAGATAATTACGTCAATTAGCATTAGGAGGTATATATACAGCAGACTTACCTTTGTTAGTTGTTCAGCATCCCTACACCACCCCATCTCCTCACTTCTAACTATTCTTATCCCAACCTGGGATGGGAGGGAGTACTTTGGCTCGGAGCCCTCCACTTGGACAGCACCAAATACGCATAACCTTTACTCTATTTATTAATTATGTTAGTGTGAACTTGTGAAAACATTTACGATTTAACGATGCCTCATGGAACCAAGCAGATCATTACGAATGATAATTACAAACTGCTGTATTTTGTAATATTACTGTTTATTTATTTTAGATATTTGATTTGTTTAAAGGGGACCTATAATGCCCCTTTTCACAAGATGTAATATAAGTCTTAATTGTCCCCAGAATGTTTCTGTGAAGTTTCAGCTCAAAATACCCCACATATAATTTATTATTATCATGTTGTAAATGTCCATTTTTGAGTGGAAGGAAAAACATACTGTTTCCACGCATGTATCTTAAAACACAAATGAGCTGTTGCTCCCCACCCTCTTGAGCCTTTACAGCTCATACCTCAAGATACTCTGCCAAAAACTAAAACATCTGTTTGGTTTTGTCCTGGTAACGCTCATGCGACATTACAGTTCTTCGTCATCATGAAAGTTTTAAATGCATTTTAAATCCATATCCGTCTAAACTTTTGATATATAGTTTTCTGAGTGCACACATCCGAAGCATGTGCACAGAAAGCTGGATGCACATCCCGTGAGTGTTAAACTAAGTTCTCTTTCATGTTTTATTTTGCTTAAACTGTCAAATACACAAATGGTTATGTAAAAAACACACAAAGTTCACATAAACACAGTTCACTGATGTCTGTGAATGTAAACAGCAAGTAAAAAAAATCCAATGTGTGTATTAAAGTAAAAGCAGCATAATATACAGTACCTACTGCTATACATGCTGTTAATATGAATCAAACAACAAAAGAAAAACAGAAAATCACTGATGCTGTTGTACGCTTTGGCGAGGAGATAAACATAGCGGACTATGTGCAACTCACTCAGGAAAGGGTCTAATGCTTATAGGGCAGAGTTCATCAGCAGTCATGGGCGGGGCTTGTGCAATGTGACGCCATATTTCATAGAAACTGCAAACGGCTTATTCTGAGACACTGCTTATGATTTATGGAGGTTAAAATAAGGAGTGGGTGAATTTTTACCATTATATGGTGGTTGTGTACACACACTTCCAACACACATTTATGTTCAAGCACCATGTAAAAGTGAATTTTTCATAAAAGGTCCACTTTAAAACTAGATTTCATTCTAGGTTTATCAAACATATCTATATCTCCCCTTTAATTATGTAATTGTTTAACTTTTGATGTCTATTTATTTCTAGAAAATATTAAACGTCCCGAATTTTGCTAAAAGTGTTCCCAAACTGAATAAAAGGAAACAAACAGATACAATTTTTACATTTGACCCCCTGAGGTTTATGATCAACATTTCCTGAATGTTAAGCATTACTGAACATTTAAAGAAGAATAAAAAACATTTTGTGTGGAAAGTGGCGCTTTCTTGCATGGTTTTGTCAAACGACAAGTCACACCCGAGCAATCAGTCAATCAAACAAATCAAACAATCAATAAGATTAAATAAATTGTATTAAGATGTATACAAGCCACTTCAGGATAGTACAGTCCTTTACATATGAATGGTAAGCTTAAATTTGAATGATTTATTGCAGTCCTATGAAAGTGACAGTTTTTCTACCACTAATGCTTTTTAAATATAGCCTCCATTTACACTTGACAAGTGGGCTGCATTAAATCATTTTAAGGAAAGTTTCACATGTAAAAGTTCTCAGTTTTATTCACTCACTCTGACAAATTGTATTTTAAAGGGACTGAAAATGAATGCTGAACTTGAGTGGTCTTTGGAAATGATTGATGTGTTTTCGGTGCATTACTGAAGTAGTCATTCATGCCACACCATCAACAATTAATTGTTCTGATGGCGATTTCACTTTAGCATTAAAAAGGAACCGAAATCATGACCCATGTATTCAGAAGCCTGTAGTGTATATGTAAACTGTAGAGCCAGACTGGATTGTGTTCCCAATAGGTCTGTGTGTCACTGTGTCTGGCTTCTGAACCATGTTAGCTCATTAAGGAAGTCAAAGTTGAACAAGTGATGAAGAGATTGTTCATCAATCCAGTCAACACGAGTAACCTCCAGCTCCTTGGTTTACATTGCTCTTTAATGAAAGCATATTTAAAAATGTCTTTTTTTATTTATTTATTTATTTATTTATTATAAAAGATCATAAAAAAGTGTATTTTATGATGGCATTTTAATTGGCACTTTTTGCTTTATGAACAAGTGCGCTATTTATGTTTGAGCTTAGACTTAATACTCACACTTGTAAAAAATGTTTATTTTAGAGAAAGCAGTCGTTTTTGAGCAGAGGCTGTAGAGACTATATTTAGGCCAGATCATTTACTGTGCTTCTAGAACTTCTAAGTACAGTTCGCTTTGACTTTATGTGAAGGACGTTCTTCAGCTTGACTTTGTCTTGATGAGGTCTGTGCTTTAGCATGATGAAGTCATAGGCACTGACTTTGTTATGGTGTAAAAAAAAAAAAAAAAAAAAAAAAAAAAAAGCAGCAAACCATGTGAGAATTTTTTTTTTTTTTTTTTTTTCCCTTTGGCATCCCTCATCAAAATGTTTTTGACCCTATAGTGCTGAAGTGGACAGAACAAGGGCGGGAGGAGATTAGCGGGCATCCTAATATGTCTGTAAGTGAATGAACAAGTTATGCTATTTTTGGTAGTTGAGTGTAGAAAGATGAACGCAAGCAAGCTCTTAACATACGGTGAAAATGGTTTGCTTGCTCCATCTATGACTGAGAAGAGCAGTTTCAGTAGCAAGCTGTGATTGTGAGCCAGAGTGGCAGGTGTCTGGGGGTTGGAAGACACACACGCGCACACATACACTCACACACATGCACACAAGTTCCCTACTGGCTGTTGTTATGTGCTGGTAAGAGCTCAGGTAATGGTGTGGTATTGCTGATGTAATTTGCTGTAACAGATGCCAAACACAGTTGCCAGTGCGAGCTGTCGCATTGACGCTGTTATTGTTGTGACTGCAGCCATTTTAAATCTCAGGTGTGTTTTAAAGCTGGCAACAGTTGATGAGAGGAGGCAAGATGAATCACAAATATTTATGTGTGTGTGCTTGTGTGAACTCAACCCAGTCCTGTCCAAACATACAGACCCTTGTGCAAACATGCTTCCGCACACAAGTAAACCAGGATGAGGACATCCCGACACAACACATAAAACTCCCTTTGCGCTCTCGACCCTAAATAAAACCACTTCTCCGCCTTCTCAAATGTGCAGCCTCTCTTTTTCATGAAAAAAAAAAAAAAAAAAAGACACTACCTGTGGTCTATAAAATCAGATTAGTCAAGTTTACATAAATAACTCATGGAAATAGGTTACAGTGACCCATTCAGACTGACATTGTTGCACTTTATTTGCGTAGGTTGGGCTTATTTACTCAAGTAAATTATGTCAGGTGCAATGACGCCATTGTTCACAAAAAAAGTTCTTATATGAACTTGAGTAATAGACATGAGGTAGTAGGAAAATGCTATCTCTTTTGATCTTTCCCACTCACTACAGCTTGTTTTCATAAAACTGTTTTCACCTAGCTTGCTGTAATTTAGGGACGAGGTCAGAAATGTTCAAGGGGATTGGTCTTCATAAAAGACGGTGGGCAAAGCATATAGTCGCATTTCAAATTACGCACTATACTATGTACTATGTACTTAATCATATAGTGTATAAATTGTATATGGTTATTTTATCATTCAACATTGGAGATGACAGCCCCTCTCCTTCCACTACACAAGGAAAGCTGTGACAGCTGTGTGCATGAAGTGTCCAACACTCCAAACTTCATTCATTCATTCATTCATTCAGTTAATTGAGTGCATCATCCAGATATTTTTTAAGTGACAACCACCCCAACCCCCCCTCACACTCTTTATACTACAAAACAATATATGTGAGCTATATGTGAGCTGAGACGGAATGCACACAGGCTAATTACTAGCTACAGGCAAAACAAGTAAAAAATGTCAGTTTTGGTCAAATTTGAGGTTCACAAAAATGTATTAAGGCCTCATCTAGCGATCCAAATGCTTCGAATAGCAATTAAACATCTAAAAATATCTTTATTTGTATGTTTTCTGAGAGTATCTTTCCTTTTCTGAGTATCTTTGTTTTCTGAGTATCTTTCCTTTGTCCTTGAAAAATGTTGCTTTTCTCTGCTCACTTCACCACTCGCGCTTGCCCTCAGCAACTTCCTCATTAGTCCAAGTTCGGTATCATTTTAAAGCGCAGCATTTCCAACTTTGTGAATATTCATAGCGAATTTTTGATGGCATGAGTCTAAACCAATGAAATATGATTTTCAAACTTGTGCTGACTGATAGATCTAAAGCGCTCGCACAAAGACACCTCAGACAGTGCGTGATCCCAATATACACATATAAACAGAATTACAGTACTTCAAAATATTGAAGTAAACTATATATATATATCTTTAAAAATATATATATACCTATAGATATTTGGTTTTGACGAGGTGTGTGCCAAATTAGGTGTTATTAACAGGGATTTTAAGGTATGGTTGCTGGTTGGTTTTGTTTTGGAACCTTCAGAAAACTTTAACTCAATTTTTCTCAAAATTGACTTTGCTGACTCAATTTTTGTCGGATTCCAACAAATCATACATAATTTTGAAGGTTTTTTTAATAGAGACTGTGAAATTAAAATAATTGTGACTCATTTTGCCAGCACAGGTCACATACAATTGTGTATATTGGTATCTACTGTATGTTTCCATGAAGAACCTTTAACATCCATGGAAACTTTCCGTTACACAAGTACACAAAAGTAGACCAATTTTCTTCAGGGATGCACCTTATGAAAAGTACACACCAATTTACCAACAAAAATTTAATGCAATACAATGTTTCAAAATAAATAAAAAAAAACTATGACAAACACAATAAAATGTATCTTCCTATTTTCTATCAAGTACTGAAAGTATAGACATTATATTAATTACTTTTTAGATTTTTCTTTTAACTATAAACAAATAAAATGTTTGTGCTTACCTTTACATGTCCTACTACAATATTAGTGTGAGATGATAGGACTTCTGGTTTAACACGGAGATGATCTCATCATAATCAAATGTCTCTGTCAGTTTGCATTTAAAGAGCTGAGATAAATTGCTTCAGGCAGCATAAGCATTGAGGGCCGTATCCAACACTCATCCAACACTTCCATCAGTGATGGAATGAAAAGTGATGAAAATTAAATGAAAAGTGAAAAAGTCTCTGTCTCCAAAAGTGTTTGAACCAGGTAAACAGACAACAGCAGCACGCATAAGACCACAGGTGTCGTCATGAAAGTGGCTGTTTAGCTCCATGATTTGTCAAACCTACGCCTCATTCCACAGATGCTTCAGATCTACATCACTTTTAATGCTGACCCTTTTCCCCTAGAGAGACTGGGAAACATGTGAATCTTACTATTACATCCTTACGCCATAAAAATAACATAGTGGGCAAAAGTAAAATAAACTGAAGAATCATATTCAATATTTAGCATCATATTTATATTTTCATTTTGACAAGGCCTACTAGGGAGAGGGAAAACTTGGAAACTGCATGGTAACTTTGGTAACTAGCATGTAATCATTACTTTAAAGTGCCCCTATTATGGTATTTGAAGGGTTTCTAATTTTGTTGTGGAGGTCTCCTACAACAGGTTTACATGCATCCAGGGTAAAAAAAAAACACTTTAATTTTCTCATAATATACATTGCATATCACCACATTGTTCAATGATTCTCAAATGACTCGATGGATGAATCAGTCTCTCTAAATCCCCCCTTATTTAGAGCCTGCTCTGCTCTAAATTGGCCAGACAGCCCAGTCTGTTGTGATTGGTCTACCGCATACAGCGCAAGTCGGTAACAAACGCTTATTACCATAACTGGTTCAGCTCTGTATGATTCCTAAAGCTCAGCGATTGTACACACTGTAAAGACAGTAACAATGGCGTCTATTTTACCATATAAATCTGAGCGCGAGTCAGATGATGAAACATTAGAAGAAATAATTATTCAACCTGAGCCTCCACAAGAACGACTTGAGCTTCTCAGTGATACACTACTCTGTTTGAGGTACATTATGGGATGTAATTCCTCACTATCAGCATTAACAAGTGTATGTCCATGTGTATATTTCTAATTAATTGCGGTGCACATCATTTATCATTAACTGTATCAATAACGGTGCATTAGCCCACCACTAACGTGACTGGTTAGCATTAAAAACAAATCTTGCTCCATCCTTTATCATTACTCAAAGTATAGTAAGAACGACAGACAATCTGTATTAATGGACACAGTTTTAGGTAATAGTGGCCCACAGCTGATTAAGTATTTCACTAAGACAATAATAACATGAGTTAGCCGGTTAGCCGGAGACATACACAATATAGCTAAAACACAAAACTATAGGTGCGTCCCAATTCGCATACTTATGCACTACTCTATGACGTTTTTAAGTACAAGTAGTGCGAGTAGTGCGTTCACACAGAAAATTCCAAATGCAATGGATGATGCACTAAATTAACAGAAAAAACGAAGTGTGGAATGTTGGACACTTCATCAAAGCCACTGGAAGGCAAGCCTGCAACTTTTAGCCAAAAAAGCGTAACGGCTAATGCTAATGCTCCGCCTCTGGCGGTACGCAGGGAAGGAGACCAGAGGTTGTTTTTTGAATGGATGTCAATGGATGAGAGGCTTCACTATGCTGATTAAACAGCTTTTGTGGGGAAATAGCTAATCATTTAATTAATCGACAGCCTGTTCGCTAATCTTCAGCATGTTTTACATTAAACAATACTTTCGTTGGGAAATATATGTAGATTTTAGCTTGATAAAAATGTATTTTTTTAAGAAAAGGCAGACTAGGGAATGTTGCGACTGATGTCACTGCCATTACACAATAGGCTGAGAGGTGCCGCACGTGATTAAGTTAGCTGTTACGCTTTCTCCAATGGTAAGAGGTACAGACCCTCTCATCTTCCTATAATATACAATCTCTGACTTCATGCACTCAACTGTCGCAGCTTTAATTACGTAGCGGAGGGGGAGGGGGTATCAGACTATGTTGTTAAATGACAAAATAACCTTATACAATTCACGCACTACAGGGATGAGTACATAGTGCATAAGTACATAGTGTATAAGTCCATAGTGTATAGTGTGTAATTTGGGACGCAACTTATATATTTATGTAAAAATACATAAATAATTAATCACACTTACAGTTTGTGATTCTGAGGAGCAAGTTGGTCCAAATAAAGCAGGTACTGTCCCATCTTTAATCACTGATTTTTCACAGCCTCATCTTTTAGAAGTGAAAATAAACCGAATTTCCTGTAACAGTGCAGAGCACAGTGTCTTGTCGACATGTTATCCACACGAATGAGCTACAGCGTTTGAAGCCGCGGTCACACTAGACTTTGAACCAGTGAAATTTAATCGGATGCTGCAACGGTTGTGATATGACGTCACGGTCTACAGCGTCTTTTTTTATAAACATGAATTCAACAAAACATAGAGTAATACATTCAAAATGTAAGAATATACAACCTAATCAACTTTACTGCAAAAGTATAATTCTTTTCATTCAGCCAAGAGGTCATGCCATGACAAATTGATCTTCTACTGGTCGCACATCTTCATGTGATGCGAATTCGCAGGTCAGAGTTCACGAACTTTGGAACTTTGGAACGCAGCGCAATGTGAAACCAAAGCCACTGGAAGGCAAGCCTGCAACCTTTAGCCAAAAAAGCATAATGGCTAATGCTAACACTCCGGCTCTGGCGGCACGCATATGCAAGGAAGGAGTTTTGAACGGCGGGCACTGATGTCACTGCCATTACACAATAGGCTGAGAGGTGCTGCACATGACCACGTTGCCATTGCGCTTTCTCCAATGGTAATCGATACAGACCCTCTCATCTCCCTATAATATATACCCTGCATTCCATTCGGGAGGGCTCATCACTATACCCTAATCCCTTCAAAGGGTTTACCCTCCGGAGTGAGAGCTTTGAAGGGATGAAGGGTGTAGGGGTCAAAAAAACTCTTTTTTTTGGAACACACTTCTGCATCATCTTAACGAGACAATCAAGGAAGAGTAGATTGTGCAAGCTGTGCCTTTTGTTTAACGTTAGTTTATTTATTTCCATTAGTTGTACCCTACGAAATCATTCATTCCGAAGGGCCCTTTGAAGTGGCCAGTTTTGAGCACTTCGGTTTGGAACGTCCCTTCAATATGGCGGCCAAGATTATTTTCACTCCGAAGTGCCCTTCAGAGGGCGATATATCCCTTTGGAACGCACTGACAATCTCTGGCGAAACACACGAGCTTGTGTATCCGGCCTGATGCATTCGCATGCGTTTGAATGGAAGTCAGTGGAACGAAAAGTGCAGTGTGACCGCACCTTGAGAGAGGTTCAAGTTTTCACGGGATGTCCACGGAAAACATATGCAGGCATTATGCAAATGTGTTAACTTGTGATGTGTGAACTTCGCCAAATAGGATTCGAACTAAAAATGACTCGTTTAAGCGGTTCAGAGTTTATTTATGATGCACTGCTTTACAACTTTGCGGTCTGTTTACATACAGCTACATTACACACTGCATGAAAGGTAATTTTTCAAAAATCCATGATAGGGGCACTTTAACTAAATATAGCCTATAACGTTATAGTGTGAAAGACATTTATTATTGCTGTCGTTGCTTATTAAATAATTTCATAATTTAAATGACCAATTTCTGATTGGGTAGGCCTCGATTCCAAGTTTCGCTACTGATGCAACTAGACTAAAACTAAAACATTTTGGATAGAGTGACTAATAGTCTTGGGAGGCAGAAGACTTCTGGTGTAAGTGTAATGACATGCAGGGAGAAAAAAAGTGTGGCCCAATTATCATCCAACCATGAGTCACATGTTCAAACTTAATGTCACACTTGCAGAATGACAGAGAGCAGTGATGAGCAGTTTTAGCATATGCACATACGTGCAAGTATGTCATCTGTCATGCAAGTGACAGTGATGCTGATAAGTAATAAGAAAATAATTATTCAATGGCTGAGATCTATCTATCTATCTTTTAATGGTCTTAATCATTTTAATTACAAGTCGCTGATCAAAAAAACAAAAGAGATCTGCACACGAAAAATGGGCCAAAAAAGCTCAAAATAATTTATTGTCCAGAAGCCACAAATAAAATACAAAGAGTTCAAAACGTTTTTGGGATCAACCCTTCATCAGTGCCAATTACAAGTCACTGGTCAGGAAACTAGCTGGAATTGCACAAATACTGTGAAGTAACTTGGCTTGGAATAGCCATTCCCTTCGTTTATAGTATTGTGACAGATGAGTAAATAATGTATATCATTTGGAAGTCCGTCTGTTTTATTCCTATATGGTTAAACATTGCCAATCACTGTCCTACAGTCCTACTTAATAAGTCCTACAGCCCACAGCTAATTAATAATTTATCAAAAAACACCCTCTGCTCTAACAGAATGTGGTTGTAAAATATGAAAGTTGTCCAACACAATGTCCAGCAGATGTGCTGATTTTCTAAAGGAACATCCCAGAGGTACTGTGGAGTTCTTTTGGCCTGGCATATCCTTGCTGTTCTGGAAAGGGTTTCCTGGAAGTTACTAGGAGATTTGCTCAGGCTGCTGGTTTAGGCGGTGGTGTCTTAATGATGTCCTCAGGGAAGCCTCTACCTGATACCCACCCAACACCATGTGACCTTCTGTTTATAATGCAAGTAACTGCCAGCTGATCTCTCTCACACTGACGCAACAAATCGTAAGTGTTTACTTCAGTCGCACAAACATGATTATGCACCAATCTGGTCACTCCGTAATGTAAGCACACATAAACATACATCCATTAATACATGATGTTGATTCTGATCAAGGGTAAAAAGATTTCAGATAACTATTTTAAATTTGACATTGTCATGCTAGGCATCATTAAATATTTGAAGGATTAATATTAACTCACGTGTTAATTCTAAATGTTCAATCTATAGGTCTCTCTCAGTTAACAAGTTAGCTAATCTGCAAAATTGATGATGCCCCCGGGTGGTGTCAACCAGTGGCCCATGACTTTAAGACAATGAGCTGAACCTGCAGCACACACAGCAGAATCAGCCAATCGATTTGCTCATCACAACTGAGGAACAAATCCACTAGCATAATCTGACTAAATTTCTGAAATGGAAATTGGGGACATTACTTAAACTTGAGCGAACAAAAGGAATTGTATGTGTGGTGTTGTGATGTCCTCATCCCTGTTAATTCCCACAACGTGTGTGAAGGTACTGAATCTTTGTAAGTGTCTATATATAATGGAAAATGAAATAAATAATAACATGCATCATTTAAATAAATATTAAATGGCTCTAATGCCGTAACTATAGGGCCTATATATACACTGCCCGGCCAAAAAAAAAATAAAATTCAAATAACTAGCTTCCGGTGGACGTATATATGTATATATATATATAAATAAATAAATATATATATATATATATATATATATATATATATATATATATATATATATATATATATATATATATATATATATATATACATATATATATATATATATATATATATATATATATATATATATATATATACACATACATACATATATACGTCCACCGGAAGCTAGTTATTTGAATTTATAAAGTTTATTTTTCTTACAAAATTGCATTGCTTTGCTTCAGAAGACCTTTATTAACCCCCTGGAGTGGTATGGATTACTTTTTTATGGATGGATGCATTATTTTTTGCTTCAAAACGCAGCCCCCCATTCACAACCATTATAAACCTTGGAGGACTAAGGTTATTTTTAATTATAAAAATATTAAATGTGTTTAATGTGTTCGTCTGAAAAAAGGTAGTCATATACACCTAGGATCTCTTGAGGGCAAGTAAATCATGGGATAATTTTCATTTTTGGGTGAACTATTTCCTTTAACTGAAATCACACAATGCCTCACATTTGGTTAATGGCTGCCAGGGCATTTGCATACTTGTTATACATGTAGCTCTAAATTTAAATTTTTATCTTTAAAATTAGAGTTAAAATTTATTTTAATATTTATAATTTACATGGATATAGTACATTAAGAATTTTTACCTTTTTATCTCTAAAAAAACATTTAACTAAACTTTCTACAAAATTTTTACAAATTTTTTTTTTTTTAATTATATTTGCTTGATCTAAATTTGGTCAGATTTACCCCCACACACCAATACACATCACCTGTAGCCCCTAGTCTGCTTTCTAACTTGCTGTCTGTTACATCACAGTGTGTTAAGAGAGTGGGCAGTGCATCAAGGATGAGATAGAAACTGTTGACTAATTAGAGCAAGGTTACGGACAGATAGAAGAAAATGGCAGGCAATTAAAACTCCCCATCAGGCGACTGCAACTCTTTCTGCTCAACTTCACTTTCAGCTACTCCTTAATCCTCAGTTTGGCACTGCCTCCCATTTGCAGAGATGCACAGATCTTCCTCAAATCAGAATAAACTGTAAGGATAATCTGCAGCAAACATGCAAGTACCACAATTTGCTCAAAGACGCAAGGGGCTTTATTGCGTTTATGAAACTTCTATAATCTCTGAATCAAACGATCTGCAGGAATGTCAACTTGAATATCAAAGACTTTTGCTTAAGTTTCCTGCTTCTCAGATGTTTCTCCTAAAAATGAACTTTTAACTCTTACTATAATGTAACAATTGTGTAATTTGTGTCAATTTATATTATTTCTAAGAATCTAAGGAGAAAGATCTGAGATCAAATAAATATTTGAAAGAAATAACTGAGACAACCATATCTTCTGAGCGTTGAAAGTGCAAACAAAAAAATTCTAAATGTTAGCTTCTCTTGGTGTATCTGGGGACATGGTAAACTGGAAGCCACACCTGTGTGGATCTCTGTGTGTTGTATCATTAGCTCTGTAATTAGCAGCTTGTCTGCATGTGAACACTGCATGAGATTGTGGTCCTGTGTCTATTTTCTGAGTGATTGAGTTACTGGCATTTTAAACAAGTAAATGCATTTCACCTTGAATGATAAATGCATGAGAGCTAGTAGCTCTAAATTACAGTTTTTAATTGTTAAACCCCGATACTGCAAAACACAGCTTTGAAATTTTGCAACTTTAGATTCTATATTGTATAAATAGATTCTATGTATACCTGTAAATGTGCCTACACCACTGGTTCTCAGCCAGTTTGCAGATTGCTGGTGGGCCTTGGAGTCAAAAAATGGTGTATATATATTATTTTTTACTACTACTACTACTACTACTATATATACAGTGCTTAACAAATGTATTCAATCACTGTCATGAAGAGAAAACAAATATTTTAGTCAAATCTGTCAAAAACTTAAATAATAATAATAAAAAAATTATTAGGCAAATAACAAAATGAAACAACTAAATAGTCTTCATTCACACATAATAACAAAATATATATTTTGTATGGCCTCTTTTGGCCTTGATAACAGCTTGCATTCTGCTGGCATTATTGTTGTGTACTTTTCCACCATCTCTTCTGTTATTGACTTCCAAATAGTTTCTAGTTGTTTCCAAAGACTTGCTTTTGATGAAACATTTGTGAATCCATTAAATTACAAAAATAATGATATTTTAGCATTAGAAACACTACTGTGACTAAAGAGCTTACATATACTGTTGTGGATTAACCATTACAGAAATTTGTTTGGTAATCACCAATACTGTTAGTTTAGGGCTGTACACGTGAGCAGCACGGTGCATGCGTGTGTTGCTGAAGCATTAGCCGGCCAATACTGATTCAACGTTATGAAGTAGAATACGGAAACGCTGCACTGTCTTATACTACATGAACAGCACAGGAGACTGATATGGAAGGGAAGAAATTGTTGAATAAAGTTGTTATTTTTGCGCACAAAAAGTATCCTCGTCACTTCATAAGATTAAGGTTGAACCACTATAGTCACAAGGACTATTTTAACAATGTCTTTACTACCTTTCTGGGTCTTGAAAGGTGCAATGACTTTGCTGCCACAAGTTAATATGACGTTACCATGAGTTAATATGTCATGGCCACGACAAAAATAAGTGAATCGACCGTGTCCCTTCCCGGTCACCATAGGTTACTACTTTTTACCTGTTTGTATTCTGCTTAACACATCACGTAATATTATAATTCATACTGTAGCCTATACATAATTTATATAAATAATTTCTTCCTATTGGTCCAGTAAAGCCTAACGCACATGTCAAATGGATTATATTTTTTGATGTGTGTTTTGGAGTCCCTGAGCATGGTGTACTCACATTGGATATAAAAATGTTTGGATGAAAAAAGCAACAGCATATGGGCTTGTTATTACATTGCATGAGTAAACAACTACTTTAACGGGTAGGCAAAAGCAACATATAGCTTTTTCTATTCTAAAGAGTCATCCTTGACACTGATGCATAGGTGAGCTGGGGGTCTCAAGACTACTCTCTTGACATACCCCTAAGGCTGTAGGTTTTTGGAGCCATGAGGCCAAATAAATGCTCAGTTATCTGAGTTATCTGCGATGGACTGAGCACCCAAATTGCCTCTGGGCTGGTACAAAGCTGGGAAAATGTTCCAGAAAACATTAGTTATTCTGCAGTGGTTGAAGGTGCCAGGACCTGACCACTTTACTCATGCAGGTAATGATGCGTGTTGTTTGCCTGTGACTCCTGCCTGCCTCCTGCGATAAGAAAGAGGAAATGCCAAAGAGCCAAGCACACCTGAAAGAAAAAAAAAAGAAAGAAAGAAAGAAAGAAAAAAACAGAAAGAGGAGAGGGGGAAGAGACACAGGATGAGGGAGGCAGCCAGAAAGGCGAGGATGGATGGACATGGTCGTTTCCGTTCAGCCTAGGATCTGTCAGCGCTCCCGCACATGGAGAAAGAGCAAATGGGGTTGGTGGTGGAGCAAGGAGGTGGGAAAGCAAGCGAAGGAGAGATTTATTATAGGTAAGAATGACTTCAAAACAAGATGATGCGTGACTTCATAGAAAAAGCCTTAAAAGCAGACTTGAAAGGAACAGTTCACCCATAAATGAAATAGTATCATCATTTACTTGCCCTCATGTAAATCCAAAAACCATTCATAATTTTTTCCAATGCAATTTTAGCTTATTGAGCCACTGAGTTGAATTTGTGAACCGGATCTGTCTGATTTGTGAATTAATTATTCAGAACTGTTTAGTGAACCAGATCAATCAAAAGAAACCCATTCAAAAGAACAATCTCTTCACAAATCAGGTATCACTGATACTCTTGAGCTTGAGTGAATGTCAAAAGTTTCAGTGAACATTTAAAAAAAAAAAAAAATCTTTTCTGTTCCTCACACAAAGCTATTTAATAGCTGATAATATAGAATTCAGACTCATGTGGACTCCTTTTAGAGGCTTAAAAGAACCAGTACCATTTCATTGGAACTACTTAATAAAAACGACCAGTACATTCATCAAAATGTCTTCTTTTGGGGAAGAAAGTCATACACACAAAAATAAAAGCGCTTATAGGAAGTTTAGGGGGGGGGGGGGGGGGGACAAGAATGGAAAATATACAGGTACATGGAGGGTGGTAAGGTAGATTAATGAATGAGCCTTTTCCCTCTGCAGTTCCAGCTCCAGACTGCCAGCAACCCTCCATCCGGGGGGCCATGTCTCTCTCGGCATGCCCACAAGAGAGGCGTCTGTGTGGGATGCAGCGCTGCCAGACCCCCTGCTCAGCCTCTTCATCATCCACTTCAACCTCTGCACAGCTCTGGCAGAAAACCTCTCAAAGAAGAGATGGGAGGGAGAGGTAGGAGGGGTAGAGAAAACAGAAAAAGAAAGGAATTACTTAAAGTCAAAGTAGTGCTCTTTCACGAACTTTCTGCTTGATGATCACTTTTCCATTACAGGGCGGCACAAGGTTATACATCAAAAGTGTGAACGTTTATTTATCTGATAAATGATTCTGAAAACAGCCTCTGTTTAGTCTCCACTTCAACCGCTGTGGACTAATGTCAACATCTTTATTCTTTGCATCTATGGTGCAGTTAGTGTTTGATAGATTGTTATGATCTGTGATATATGGATGGTCCTTCAAATGAGTCATTGCTCCCTGAACAAGTTTCTCACATCTGAGGTGTGTGGTTAGAAATAATAGTACAGCTGTTGTAATAAAAGGGTGTTAGGTGGGTAGAGTATAAATATACATTATGCTAAATAATATACATCCTTTTTTAGACCAAAATGGCTTTGTTATATCACTTCTTTTTTACCTGTTTTGTAACATTATGATTTTTTAATGCTCCTTGTACTTAGAGACCATCAATATCAGCAGTTGCCAGAAAGTCTAATACTATATACCAATAATGATACATGAAATATTTGATTTTTAAGAAGATGGTGCAGGTACGAGTAAAAAATAAATAAATAAATAAATAAAATCAACTTATTTTCTTTTTTGTCATCAGTATATTAATGGGAATATATATATTTTTTGTTTTTGTTGAATCTTGAGTCTTATTCATGCGGATATTCATTCTTGTGCACAGGACTTTAATCCAAAATAGAAGAAGATACACATATACACTGATATAATAAGATAATTCACACTGACAAAGAATGTGTGCTTGACTATCCAACATCAACTTGTCAAGACTGATACAGCATTCAGCGTATTAAAGATGAACAGGGAGCAGCCCTGGAATGCCAAGTTTTGTTGATTCACCTTGAACATAATGAGTTCATGTGAAATTGCAGCAGCAAAAACTGCTTTCCTTTCATAGCCACAACTTAAATTTTGAATAAACTCATTCATGATGGAGATGAACGTTGATTATGAACATGTAGCCTTTTGTGTTGACCTCAGTAGAGGAATAAAAAACATGGACTCAAAAACATTGTGTTCAACAATAGTAAGCTGTAGGAGTGTCAAGGCTTGTGGGTTTTCAGAGAGCTCATAATTCAAACAACAATGCATGTCCATCACTAACAAAAATGAGTGCTACTTTATTATAGTACCTCAAAATGTAATCAAAGCCACTCAAAGGAGTGTGAATGCCATTGAAAAGACTAAAAATACTGTTGTTGATTGAGTTCACCATGTTAAGTTGGTGAAAAATGCAGCAAATGTATACATTTTACACAGAATTACACTTTTTCTGAGTTGTGTTCTACGGCGGTTGCGATTTCTCAAACATCAGCTGCTGAAATATGTCAAATGCTTATGACTTACTGTAGTTACATTTATTTACAAATAGGTTTGACTGGAATTATACTGTGCATACAGCAGCTAAGATGAGTGGTTCAATGCTGTCTGAATGAATAAAAAGAAAAACACCATTTCAAGCGCCATCTTTTTATGGATAACGTCCATTATCAACAATTAAGCAATATTACGATCAGTGTTGTTGTTTCAAATCACAAAGCCTTGCTGATTTTCAGACCAACAGCACGACTGTGAAAATTGATATTATGTAACATTTCCATAAATAAGAATGTGGCAAGCAGGACGGGGCTGAAAGCCATGGGAACGGAGCAATGCCAGTGGCGCAGTTGCTAATGAGCATGAAGCACTGATCTCAAGTCTCACAGAGGAGCTGCGGGAGGATAAAAGGAGGAGTGATGACAGTGAAAGACGGGAGACAACCAGGCCTGGACTATTAATGTTGGGGTTTTTTTGTTTGTTTGTTTGTTTGTTTTAGCTTAAGTGGCAGTCATCCGTGAGGGGTTGCCGCTTTATTTAGTTTTGTTGTTTGATTATTTTTGGTCAATAAAATTGTTGAACATTCACTGGTTGCCGCCTTCTTCTTCCCTGAACGTAAACTTTGTTACAAAGAGGTTTGATTTTAAACACAAATAACTTCTTTCTTTTTTTTTTTTTTTTTTGCTCTGCCAATGGAAATTCAAACAAAGCCAAAGCAGAATCAACTGTTCAACCAAATCAAGCACAACAGTGGTGTTGTATTTCTGAATGAATCAACCCTAACCCTACTTGAACAATTCAATTTGGATAAGTGAATGATTAAATGACTCACTCATAGCCAGTCATATGTTTCATTTTTGAATGAATCAGTATTTTTGAATGAATCTGTTTGGCCACTCAATTGATGTCTCATTTCGGGGTCCGCCTCCTCTGGAGGTCGCATTCGTCAGCCGCATACTGGCAGTCTCATTTAAGAAAAGTAACTGTTAGACTGCAAAGTAAGAAATAAATTACAGTATTTTACACCTCAAAAGGAGTAACAGTCAATTTTATTATGGTTACTTTTCTTAAATAAGACATCAGCCTTATAAGGACACAGCCTCCGAAATGGATACAACAAATAACTTGCTTGTTTGTTCATGAATAAAATAGCATTTCTGAACAAATCGTTAAATGAATGAATGATTCAATGACATACAGTATCTCACAGAAGTGAGTACACCCCTCACATTTTTGTAAATATTTTATTATATCTTTTCATGTGACAACACTGAAGAAATGACACTTTGCTACAATATAAAGTAGTGAGTGTAGAGCTTGTATAACAGTGTAAATTTGCTGTCCCCTCAAATACTCTAAACCGCTGGCCACAAAAGTGAGTACACCCCTGAGTAAAAATGTCCAAATTGGGCCCAATTAGCCATTTTCTCTCCCGGTGTCATGTGACTCATTAGTGTTACAAGGTCTCAGGTGTGAATGGGGAGCAGGTGTGTTAAATTTGGTGGTATCACTTTTACTCTCTCATACTGGTCACTGGAAGTTCAACATGGCACCCCATGGCAAATAACTCTCTGAGGATCTGAAAAAATAAAAAAATAAAAAAATGTTGCTCTACATAAAGATGGCATAGGCTATAAGAAGATTGCCAAGACCCTGAAACTGAGCTGCATCACGGTGGCCAAGACCATACAGTGGTTTAACAGGACAGGTTCCACTCAGAACAGGCCTCACCATGGTCGACCAAATAAGTTGAGTGCATGTGCTCAGTGTCATATCCAGAGGTTGTGTTTGGGAAATAGACGTTTGAGTGCTGCCAGCATTGCTGCAGAGGTTGAAGGGGTGGGGGGTCAGCCTGTCAGTGCTCAGACCATATGCCGCACACTGCATCAAATTGGTCTGCATGGCTGTCTTCCCAGAAGGAAGCCTCTTCTAAAGATGATACACAAGAAAGCCCGCAAACAGTTTGCTGAAGACAAGCAGACTAAGGAGCCATGTCCTGGGGTCTGATGAGACCAAGATAAACTTATTTGGTTCAGATGGTGTCAAGCGTGTGTGGCGGCAACCAGGTGAGGAGTACAAAGACAAGTTTGTTTTGCCTACAGTCAAGCATGGTGGTGGGAGTGTCATGGTCTGGGGCTGCATGAGTGCTGCCGGCACTGGGGAGCTACAGTTCATTGAAGCAACCATGAATGCCAACATGTACTGTGACATACTAAAGCAGAGCATGATTCCCTCCTTTCGGAGACTGCAGGGCAGTATTCCAACATGATAACGACCCCAAACACACCTCCATGACGACCACTGCCTTGCTAAAGAAGCTGAGGGTACCTAAACCCTATTGAGCATCTGTGGGGCATCCTCAAATGGAAAGTGGAGGAGCGCAAGGTCTCTAACATCCACCAGCTGTCGTCATGGAGGAGTGGAAGAGGACTCCAGTGGCAACCTGTAAAGCTCTGGTGAACTCCATGCCCAAGAGGGTTAAGGCAGTGCTGGAAAATAATGGTGGCCACACAAAATATTGAAACTTTGGGCCCAATTTGGACATTTTCACTTAGGGGTGTACTCACTTTTGTGGCCAGCGGTTCAGACATTAATGGCTGTGTGTTGAGTTATTTTGAGGGGACAGCAAATTTACACTGTTATACAAGCTGTACACTCATTACTTTACATTGTAGCAAAGTGTCACTTCTTCAGTGTTGTCACATGAAAAATATAATAAAATATTTACAAAAATATGAGGGGTGTACTCACTTCTGTGAGATACTGTAAGTCACTTGTTGCCACCTACTGCTGTAACAATGTAACTTACAGAAAGAGTCAACGAAGAGTCCTATTTGGTTATTGAATGCCAGGGACGCTGCAACATGGAGGAAGACTCCAAAGGCCCTGATCAGAGAAGGGTCCCGAACGCAATTTCAACCCCTGGGGACCCCCACCTCCCACCGCGCAATGGGGGCCAGAGGCACTAAACTGCCCAGTGGGCCCAGAAACCTGTTGAATGCAGACAAGTCGTGTCGTTTAAAATCTGTGTATAAATGTAAACACATTAAGCAGTCTAAAACCATGCTACTATGTTATATATGAAGTGGTGTTTCACTAGTTTGAGTGTCCATCTAATCTTTGAAAGCAAAAACAAATGGGCTTGCTGTCTATAAAGGAGAGAGAAGCTTAAGCTTAACTGAAGGTGGTTAATATTAAAAAGGCAGGTGAAGAGATGCTGAACAAATGTCATTAAGAACTCAGTTTGTTACTGTTAACAGAAACTTTAAAAGTCTTTTAGCTTTAGTGATGTTTTCCCTGAATTTGTGAAGAACTCTGAGTTCTCCACACTGTCAGTGTTCGGTGTGAATGATGACTCATTTGTGCAGACGGTCATTTTACATGTAGGCAGCAAATCACTGCCTGATGACCGCAGAATTATGAAACACTGTGAAACCACCAAAAACTCCCTTAATATACAGGCATCGACATCCATCTGTGAAGATTTTAAAGACACACGCTGACGTAAGTAGAAAAACACTGTACTTTGATGTGCAAATAACAACTTGTGAATTGTGGTTTATCACTAAAAGCCTTTGAGAAAAAAAAGTATGAATGCATGCCAAAACTACAGGCAAATCTGAATTAAGACTAAGATTTTCCATAGTGGCTAAATGTGGACCTCCTGAGGCAATAGCGAATAATAAGTAGTGGTGACATTGATGGATGGCCACTCCACAAGGATAGACACACCAATTGTTCTTGTGATAATGGTTTCTCCTGAAGTGGATTAATCAGACCATCAGACTCTTTTTATGTGAGTGCATACATGTCTCCATAAAAGATGTGGAATGAATATTAGACTTCAATCTAACACTCAAGTCTTGGCAGTCTCTTAAAAGAAAGAGTGGTTAAGGAGGTGTTACAAATGTTGTTGCCACTAAAACAATCACACAAATGTTTCTAAATATGTTTGCAGCCGGGCCTCCCAAACACAATGGCGAAGTCAATGTTCTAACCTTAATTTAAAAATAAAGCCACTACTCTTATGTTAGACTAATGGAAATTTAATTATGGATTCAGGATGACCCTTTTCAGAAAGCCTTTCATAGTTCAGCTAATCTGTGCCTCTTTAACAGTTTAATTTAACTTTGTGTTCAGGATGACCTGCTTTGACAAGACCCAGCTCGCTATACATTATGAGATCTGTCATATTGCGTTTGTGGTCATTCAGACTGAAGCAAGCGCTCAAGGACAAAGACGGCATGCAGAAGTGGTCATTCACACTATCAATCTGACCTACCGAAACGCAAATACCAAACTGTCCTAATTTCCATAGTGGCGTATCGTCTGCATTTTTGATAGAGATATCAAACAAGATTACTGGATCAGTTCTTGCTCCTTGGTGTGTGATCACAAAATATGAGAGCTTTAGTGGGAGCATCAACCAGATTAACTGCGAAAGCTGTGGGAGTGATGTCCAATGGGGTTTTGGGCCCCAAACCAGAATCTCTGTTTCATCTGACTTCAGAGCAGAAGTATTACCTCTGTGTCTTGGAGACACGCTTTCAGCCACAACAGACTGAGTTCTTCATCTGTTCTCACTGATATGTGGATTGATGTCCCTCGAGCGACATAAAAAGCACACGCGCAAATCTCCTACTCAAGATTCCACATTGATACCTCATAAAAAATTAAGGGCCCCAAAATTAAACCCCGCACTACGCCACTGAGAATCTCCATCTAGCGAGAGTGGAGGCGTCGCTCTAATTGTTCAAGCTGATATCTATCTGATGGGTGGTCGCTACCACGGGGCAGGCGTGGGGGCTTACACACACGGGCTCGCGCGCAAACACAAACACACGCAGGGACTCCAGAGTGTGCCAGTGTGATTCCAATCTCCCTCTTATCTCTGTTTGTTTTCATTTAGATCAGTATCTCATCCACTGTGGCAGCCACTGTTATCTCCCGGGGGCTACACTGTTCTCTCCTCCTGTTCCACCATTTGGTTCTGTTTAGCTCTATCATATCCTACTCCACAAAAGAGTTAGTTCATGTGTTCGTCATGATAGGGATGCGCCTTCTGTCAACTTGATAAGTGGAATGGTGGTCTGTTAAAATCCGATGCCAGAGTTAGACTTGGAAGAGTTAATACAAACGTTGCAGATGAAGAAGTCAATGCTAAAATTAGAGCTCCAAAGACTCAAAGCAATCGGAGTGTTTATACTCAAATGTATTGGGTTGCCTTCCAGTCACTTTACTGAACAATCTCTGTTGCTGTGCTAAAAAGCTTTGGCTTGTTTTTACACTTATGCTGCATTGAAATGTAGAATGAAAAGAAGCATTTCTTTCACAGCAGATGTAGAGAGATCCTTTGTATTGCAAGGATATAATCACTCTGAATCACTCATTATTTATCACAACCAAAAGTCAAAAAATATTTATATATGTGTGTGTCAGGCAGAATAGAATGTTGTTGTATCTGCTACAATGGCTGTATCTTAGTGTACTGTAAAAAAATTATTTGAACTAAGCATACCTAGATATCACACTCTTAGAAGAAAAGGGTATATAGAACCTTTTAGGGGTTCAGTCATGGGATCATTTTATTGATTTAGTTTTAATTAAGTTTGTTTTAAAATTAAATTTTATATTTAAATTTGATAAATTTATAGAAACGTGCTGAACTTTTTTCTAAGAGTGACAAAATAGGGTTAGTATGCTGTGATATAACCAGTCGAGGTTCTTTCACTTTGTAATTAATAAAACTCTTAGAAACATTTTTTTTTTTTTATGTGATTAAATTATGAATAACATGTCTTGGATCATTATTATAATAGACCATGGATCATTATTAAACATAATTAAAGAGAACACAAGGCTCTCTGACATTTTGAATGACATAGAATATTTGTGCTAATTTGGTGATGTCTACAGCCCTATACTATACTTAGACTCACCTTATCAGACAGAGCCGCATAAAAACTTGACACAGTTTCACCCTGCTGGACGCTGGCAGAAATATTGCTATCCCTTTTAGCCAGAGGACAGGGACCAGGCTGAAGATGAATGGACGCTCCCTTCGAGATTATGCTGTGAAAGGAATGTGCAGAGATGTCAATAGAGACTATCTTTAACAACTTTTAACGTGTTACACAAATCAGTATAGCTAATGACCGGGACACAGACGGCAGAGCTTGGGACCTGCCGTGGCCGATAAAATTGATTTACCTGCTAACACAGAGATCAGTGCTGCCTCAGAAAAAAAATAGCCCAGGAGCCTTGAACAAATAATAGCACTTTCATCTGAAGAAGGGAAGCTGTGCCTATAAGTATAATAAGAATAATGGCCTCAAATCAGTATGTCAATACTGCCTGAGCTAGGAGTTTGTGGCCCTCAAGATTCACATGTTTGCAACTGTTTGCTTTTATAAATGTCCTATGTTTTCTCTGAAGCAATAGTATAGGCAAATATTTTTACTTCATTACTGTATTTTGTTTAGTATCTGAGGATTTTCATTTAGGAAAACTTTTAATTTTAATTAACTACACTCCAAAGCATAAAGTCTGATGTTTTACTCCAGTGCATTTTATAAAATCGTATCATATTTTAAAGGAAAGAGAATGAGATTGAAAAATAATCGTTCTTTCAAGCCAAATCCTTTCCGTTGAATCGGTTCTCAAACTGCATTGAACTGTTCAATAGCGAATTGTACTGATCCGATTGCTGCTGTTGTTGAGTCAGCAGATTCAGTAATCCGATCGGAGCGAGTCTACATTTAGCCTACTAATATTTCATTAGGGCAGTGGTTTTCAACCTGTGGGCTGCGGCACACTAGGGAGTCTCAATGATCCTCCAGGGGGGCAGAAAAATAACTTAAAATTAATTTAAATACATTAATATAATTCGTCAATACATTCAATTTTAAAAGATAAATTTTTTTTTTTAAATTAATTTAAAACAAAGCACCACCTCTTTCGTACGTATTCTTGTTTCGGAGCAGCCCAAGCCGTTTCTCATCGTGCTGCTGTGAAATACGGACTAAACGGCGGCCTTGGAGTAAAAAAGGTGGGGAACCACTACATTAGGGTATTTGCAAATTAACTAAAGTACACAGCACTGCTCTTCAGATCACTGCAGAATCACCAAATGGCCAAAGACTCCTTTGCTGTCCTTCCTGCAAAGTTAGCTTGAGGTAATGTTACACCACCGCGGCCATCAGGAGCAGATGGTTAAGCATATTTGTGTATGTGTGTGTGTTCTCTCTGTCCCACAAATGGCCCAAATGTGACCCAGAAATGACTTGTGCTTGTCAAGAGCAGAGGGTATCTGAATGGTATCTTCTGTATGGGACGTTGTTAATGCATTTCACAGTGGGAAGGGACAACATTTCAGAAGCTGACAAACAAATAGACCCATAACATTTGGCTAGCATCTGTTGATTTACACGCTCATGAAAGCGGTTGAAAGAACATTTTCTCTCCAAGTTTTCTCTAAAATCTTTAACTTTGTGCTGTGCTGTGTTCCTGCTGTCTAGGGTCAGTTTTTTTTTTTGTTTTTGTTTTTTTCACCTGTAAAAACCACTTTAATCCTTGACCGACCCCAGCCCAGCCTTTTTTTTAAGGACACACCCTTTTCTTTGTGAGCATTCTGAATGTTTTTGAGATCAGGCTACACTGGTATGAATAGAGCTGGCACTTAGCAAATTACCAAGTTTTCTTGCATCATTCTCCTGTGGTATTTATTCTGTTTATCTGTGATTTTTTAATACATCTAGCCGAGAAGGTCATGCGATTTTATGGCAAAGGTCGAAATGTTTAGAAAGAGTACTGCTATAAGGAAGGAGCTGAGGTTTTCTTTTCACTTACTTTTCTCTTTCTTCTAGAGTTCTTGGCAAGTTGAGCTCCCAACTGGTGCAGCATATGGTGGCTGGGGTCCTAAGGAGCGAGGTGTGGCTGTCTGTGCATGTGCCAAAGCCTAATTACTCACTCATTAGTACCCAGGTGGCACCTACAGTCCATACACACACACACACACACCTACACACACACACACACACACACACACACACATACACATAAAGACAGGTTATAGCCACCACTCCTTCATTTCAGCAGTTACTTACTCAGGAAAAACAAATAAAACAATTCACAGGAGTTTAATTATACTAACCATCTATCTGCTACAAGACTATAGACTCTTATTTGGATGTTTGAGCATGTCTTTATAAAGATACTGAATGTCTGATGAATGTTTTTCAAAGATCATGTTTGTCACCGTGGAATACAATAGCTAGGATAGGTAGGACGTGAATGGTTTCTTATATCAGCAGACGATGCATTTGCACTATTATAAAAGTTATAAAATGAAAGGCTGCCTGGAATGTTTGTGAGAGATATGGAAAGAGACTTGTCTACCTCATAAACACTGTCATCACCTTGTGTCCAAAAAAAAAGGATAAATACACGCACACACACAAAGAGAAGAGCGAGAAAAGAAACCTTGCTCTTTACACCAACTTAAAATAATTAAATAAATAAAATAAATTAATAAATAAATAAAACATTTAGGAAGGTCACACTGACCTCTCAGTGTATGAGTGGGAAAACAAAACAAACAAAAAAAATGTGTGCATATGTGTTTTTAAAAGATATGATGCCAAGTATGCTTCACTGATATTTTTTTTTTTTTTTTGTTATTGTTATTCTAAAAACAACAGCAGCAACAACAACAATAATATTATAAAACTATTATTATTATTAATGAACTGTATTAATATATTACAGTGATGCCAAGTATGTTGCCAAGTATATTGTAATTTATTATTATTATTATTATTATTATTTTTACAACTACAAATAATACACATTATTATTATTATTAGTATTATTAGTATTATTATGATAACTCTATTTATACATTATCCCTCTATGGGACTAATTATGAAATCACAATTAGTATTTAAGTCTAAAATCATATACTAAAATTAATTTTATACATCTGATTTTTGTCCTTTGTTTAGGGTTTAGTCATTTATAACTGACATTGTCCTATTAGCATTTTTGTTTTGGCAAATTGTCTGAAACTTCACACACGTTGAAATGCATTTTCACTAAGTAAAGTAGTGAAAAGGTCTTAGTGTTTCAAAAAACATTAAAAAGCTTTAATAATGTTCCATTTCATCTTCTTATAGCTTCTATATTTCATGTGGAACACACATGACACAAATTTAGATGCAATTTCGCTACCTGGAAAAGAGTGAAACCATGTCTTAGTGTTTCAAAAAAAGCACAAGTGAAAATTAACAAGCCTCTTCTTTTTCAATGTACCCCACACTTTCCACACGCAATTCGATTTTGATCTTTTTAGTCATCATTTTTTGAGCATTTGCTTGTCAGTGAAGTGAGGTTAATAGGCAGTGACATCTTTCCTGACCTCTGGTTGTATTGGAACACATCTTCCAAACTGCCATCACTATCATCAATACTTTCTGGAGAAGATACAGCTTGTCCTCCCTCTCTTCTATAAAACTTACTAACATCAATATAAAAGACAGGCAAAAAGGCTATTAAACTGCCTGCCAATAATAAACAATAGTGCAGCTATACAGAAAAAAAATCAATCCCCTAAAAGGACTTTGTCATTTATGCAAAACACAATTTTTTTTTTTTTTTTTTTTTTTGGTATTTGAGTTATTGAATTTACAAAATGTACATTAAAAATGAACAAAACTTTAGAAAACATATTTGGATGTACAATGATATTTTTTTTAAAATAGAATTTGTATGTATTTCCTAGTCTAAAATGAACTTGCAATGAAGCCTTGACAGCATGTGACCTAACACGTGCTCATGTCCTTCACGTCCTTGTTGCCAAAAATGTCAAGCACATGCCACATAGATTTTAATTTTATTGGCTGAAGGGAATGTAATATAATAAAACTAAAATGTAATTTTTTGAAGTTGAATATTATTGTATTTTAAATGCGGTTTTCTCTGTGTCATTTATAAATGGCGACACCACAGAGGGTTAAAAAGTGATGCCAAATATATTCTTGTTTATTAAATGGTGTTGTTCATAATAATTATGATAATAAACATTATTGTTATAACTTTTATTATTATTATCTACACATACAGTTTGATTTGTGTGTATGTAAAGTATGCATACAGTACAGTAAGGAAATAGGCCAAAGGCACTAAAGACAGATTAACATTCATTCAGTGAAGTAAATAGGCTTACTGTCAATTGGACTGACAGCTATTCACTCAGATGCTCAGCGAGATTGGGAAAAAAAAGTTCTCTGAGGTTCAATCTGAGGTTAGAAACTGCTGTTTATTTTTTTTCCACTGATATCCTAAACTATAAGCTATTGTAATACAGGTCTGTAGTTAGGGAAAAGCTGTTCAAATTCACAGCCTACGATGGCGCAATTGTCATTTCAAAGCCTTTTCGTCCTGAAGTCTCAGTGGGGCTGTGTCACTAACAGGTCTGATAACAGCGTTTGAGAGGTCTAAATGTCAGAAAATCTGTGTACACAGAGCCCCTGGCAGAGCTCAGCTCACGGGGGCTCTCTGCCCCTCTATTTCTTCCTCTTTCTCGCTCCTTTCACCCCTCCCGTCACACTCCCGACTGTCGTTCTTTTGTCATCTTATCTGCTGTCCGACTCTCTTCCCGCTCCTGCGTAACAGACAGCACACCTGGGATTTGCGGCCTCCCTGCTCTCACATTCCTGTCCTGCTCTGCTTATCGCTTTTTCGGCGCCTTGTCGCTTCAGACGCTTAGGCAGGGGCCCCCAAGGCCCCTCAGAGAACTGCCAGGGGTCCGATGAGCCTCCACCGCGTCTCACTGTCACCTCAGACATCAGACATCTGGCAGTGCCACACACACACGCACACAGCTGAGATCTTCAAAACATTCCCTACAGAGAAGCATTTTGAAGTGAGAACAGACACGGAACACCTTGACAAACCAGCACCGAAGACACTCTCTTTCTCTCTCTCTCTTTTTTAGAGAACAAAAGTTGCCCTCATAGATGTCATCAGTCAGAAAGAACAAATGGAGCGCTGACCTGTCAGAGGAGATGAGGTGTGTGCAGGAGGAAGGAAAAGAGGGGTGAGATGAAGGGAGGAAAAAGGCGTGAGGGAGGTGAGAGAAAAGTGTCTGACAGGGGATGGGGCTGTTAGCATATTTATGAGGACAGATTTTCTGTTCAACTTCAATCTATCTGTCAGCGGGGGCCTCTGCTTAAAGCGTCACCCAACACCCACCTCCACATCATCATTTGAGGCCCACCTTCTCACATTTTACATGCTAAACAAATAGGATCCTGTTAGAAGAACCTATTTGTATTCAGCAAAGCTTAAAAAAGTTAACAGAACATCTTTGAGTGACTTTAAAAGTTCGTCTCTGGGAAATGTATGACTTGTTTGGGGAATTGTAAGTCATTTATTTTATTTCTTTAATTATTCTTATTATAGCCCAGTGATTTCTGTATTTAGGTCCCTCTGTCAGCTCTACCGTTCAGATATTAAAGCCTGCGGTTTGTGAAAGAGATTAATGTGAGTGGAGGTCAAACATAATGGAGTCAATTTTAGGGAAAATGAGATATGATCACATTGCTTTTGTCCTTTGTTTCGTGCTGCATTAAGTTTAGTTCTGAGCGACTGGCTTTAAATTGAACTTTGCTGGAAGATTTATATACAGTATTGCATTTTCTTCTTTTTGCAGATGAGAAGCAAATGAAATGTCTTTGTCCACATTTCCCTCCGTTTTTGTACAAAACTATATTTGAACTCAGATGTCAATGTTAATAAAACCTAAATAGGATTTGTTTTGAACAAATAAATTGCACTAAAAGCTCATTTGAGTGGTTGCATCTATGTTTGCAAAAATAGACTTTAAGATGTGCTGAGCTACAAAACAAAACCAGACAGCTGAGCTCAGTTTTCTATTACATATTTCATTGGAAAAGAATGTTTTGTGTAGTATTTGATTTTTTGAAGGGATGTGGCTTAATTATTGAACTGTCTGTTTGTATTAGTTCAGCTAAAGTTGTCTTAAAATAAAACACGGGAGTCTAAGATGTAAGTATACATTTCTCAGTTTATTTGTCTCCTCCTCATATTAATGTGTTTGTGTGCATATGCCTGTAAATATCAGTATCAGTGTGTGTGTGTGTGTGTGTTTGCCTTGCACTGTGTGCACCTTTTGTATTTGGCCTCGAATTTCCAAACGGATCTATTTGGCTACAATAATACACAACTGCCATGTATTCAAATCTAGAATAGTATGCCCCTCTTTATTTATAGACATGAATCTCAATATCCAAAAGTGAAAAAAATGGATGAAAAGTTTGGAGATAAGGCTTTCTGTCACATTAAGAACCCCTGTAAAGTGGATCAGCGATGCTAACGGCTCTCTTGAGGAGCCTTATACACTACACTTGAAAAAACGGCGCAAATGAAGACTGCACTTTCAGAAAAAGTATATATAGATAGATTTATAGATATAGATTTATATTTATTTTGAAGTTTAAAAGAGTACAGTAAAGACTTCTCACACGTGATATAACCTACGTATTGTCTGAGAGAGTAAGATTTAGGCCACTGCTGTCCCGCTCACAACGTTAAACATTTAACCCTGACGGAAAAAAAAAAATCCCTCTGTGGAATCCGTTGCTTTTTTTTTTAAGAGTTGGAATAGATTTAGGGAAAACACCTGATCACACACACACAGCCGCACACAGAATATAAAAACAGTCATGTCTAAAAGAACAATATTGCATTTGTAATGCACAAATGAATTTTCTGTACAATTGGCTTTTCAGTGGTGTGTGTGTACATAAACAACTAAAGGGCTCAGTGAATATATCTCCATTTTTGTCGTTTTCGTTGGTGGTTCTCGTCATCGTTCACATTGTTTTGTTTTGTTTTTTTGTCTTGTTTTTGTTTTTGTTTGTTTTGTTTTTTTTTTTTTGTTTTTTTTTACGATGTACAGTAGTGCTGTAAACAGGCACACACAGAAGCCAAGAGGAATAATTGTCCTCTTGTTTCTCTCCTTGTCTTCCTATCCTCCATGTATTTTAACGTTCTAGTTTTGTCCTCCGTCTCAGTCCTGCTGAGAAGCGCGTTATGTCCAGCCGCTCGGCCTTGAATCTAGTTCTGCGAGTCTGACTCTTTCACCAAGTTTTATGAGGTTTCTGGAGCCTCCGGGAATGCACGATCATCTGACGCCTCTGGAAATAGAGTCTGAAAACTTGATGCTCTTCGCATTTCCATCAGTTTCACTGATTGTGCAAAATCACGCCGTCTCTGGTATGTCCACTCGGAAAGAGCTAGCATATCCTTTTCCGCGCTAAAAAGGAAAAAAGAAAGAACGCTTATTAAAGATGATTTTTAGACGGCAAAATGCAAAGTGTTGTGCTAAGCTATTAAAAGACCATTGTTTGGTACATACAGAAGCAGAGCTTTGATGAGGAACTATAAGCCTACAATCATAAACTATTTCCTCAAAGTTAAATGCACCACCCACACAGCCTCGCAGCGCTCTTTCTGAGACAGATGTCTGAAGGTTTCAACACAACAAGAGCAGTCAATAATATCTCAATCAATCCCACTACCACCTCCATCCCCTCTAAAACAACAAACAGTGGTAGGCAGCCTAAACCTTATAAAGTCCGGCCTTTTGAGAGCGTCTGTTTCAAGCTTCTGAGCTGATGTTTGGCATGACTAGTCAAATGTTGCCTCAATACATATACTGCCTATGTACAAAACAATAGGGAGTTTCTGCCTTCCTTTTAAGTGTAATTTTAGGCATTGTCGATCTCTGTCGGGTCTTTTCCTATGGTCAGAAATAGTTTGAGCTAACATCTTATCACATTAAAATCCCACAACTAGACAACAGGGATTCTGTCATTTCCTACATTCACAAACACTGAGCAATTTCATAGTGGAATTTCTTGTTTCAAAGCATGTGCAATGTTGAAATAATTAATTTAGCAGGGTTGTGAACCATTCTGAATTTGAATTAGAATGTTGGTCAAGACAAACATTAAATGTTGGCTTGACCTATTTCAAAAGTCTTAAATGTTTATAGGCTAAGGATAGATATACAACTTCATGCCAATTTAATTAATTAAAAGCTAATTCTTCAAATCAGATTTTTTTTCACAACCCTGGTAACATTATAAGTAAATGTAAGTAAATGTCTAAAGAAAAAACTAATCAGACACTCTTATGAATAAAGGTTCTTCAAAGCTTCAATCAAGAAAAAATTAAATCACATCATAGTTTTTGCTATTTGGTTCTCTGAAGATTAAAACGGTGCTTGGTGCTACATTAGAGGTTCTTAAGATCAGCATATTGATTCCTCCATTTAAAATGTGCAGCCCTCCAGGGGCCTTTAAAGCACCAGTAGAGAGTTTTCTAAAGAAAAAAAATCTTTGAGGAAGTTAAAAAGACTCTTTTATGGTCTCTCCTATACTTTTTCCCTCTATCAAATCCTTTATTTTTAAGAGTGTACACCAGAAACTAGTAGATGAAGAGCAGATGAAGGATGAGTAGATGTTGATGGGTGAAAGAGAACAGAAGTGTGAGGGCTTAGAGTTCTTAGAGGAGAATTCAGCAGCACTTCACGCTAGAGGCCTTGAATTTGGAAAGTTTTTCAGGTCAGATCAAGAGAGAGGAAAGCGCTCTCTCTTTGAGATACTCACACAGACAGGCGGCTTTGTAAGGCATGCGCGAGTTACACAGAAGTGCATCGAACTCTTTCCTCTCTAGCGTGGAAGCATTGAGGTGGTGTTGATGGTGTTGATGTTGGTGCATCTGGCTGGGGTGGTGTGGCGTCTCTTTGCCAAAGGTTGAGAATGACTGATCACCCGCCAATGTCTCGCCCTCAAATACCTCAGAGTCGGGCACAGAGTCCATGCCCGGCACGTGCAGGTTGCTGCGGTAATCGGCACCTTGTCGCGCCTCAGTGGGCACGAAACTTGGCATCCAGCAGCGATCTGAGTGGCCGAGGGCTTTGCACTCCTCTGTGCAGTTGGAGAACAGGTCTGCTCCTGTGAGAGAGAACAGAGAGATGGGTTAGCTTGTGTTTAATTGTCCATGTGGGTGGATGAGAACGAGAATATGCTTCCAATTGCACTGGAAGCATGTAAGTACATTAAAACAAGACAAACAAACGTAAATGAATACAATAAACCATGCGTATACGATGCATCTACACTAAAACGTGCCCTCAATGTCTCCTCTCTTAGATAAAAGACCGAACCACCACAATCTGCATTAATTCAACCAATCAGAAGTTATCCAGCATCTTTTTTACACTTAATCAAGCATTATAAATATGCTAATCCAGATGAAATGTAATGCATGTAATTCACTTTGAAAACATTAAAACTGTATGCATGAAATGTCTTTGGCACTTAACGTGCTAATCATGAAAAGATTGCGTGGTGCTTTTTTTTTTTTTTTTTCTTTTTTTTTTATTGTGACTTTTAAATTACAAATTACCCTGATCAAAGCATGTGTGGAGAACATACACACAGCGAGTAGATGAAGTCAATGCTGTAATCTCTTCTTGAGGTCTCTCTTTCCACTTCTCTCTTTCTATTTGACATCAAAGGTAAACTCTCTGAGACACCAAGCTTGCAGATAAACCCAATCCTCTGTTCTCTTTCCTTCTCTTCCGCCCAGCTACAAGATGAAGGGATATATTATAAAGGTTATAACCCTCTTTACTCTTTTGTCTTTTTGTCATCATCTCAATTAAATGAACAAAAAGAATGACAGACACAATAAGATATTACGTCACCTTAAAAAAAAAAAAAAGAAAAAGAAAGAAAGAAAGAAAGAAAGAAAGAAAGAAAGAAAGAAAGAAAGAAAGAAAGAAAGAAAGAAAGAAAAATAAAAACACTTCAATGGGTGCCAAAAAGGCTTTGGAATATACAGTAAAATATTTTAAAATAAATGATTAAACAATATTATTAATATAAAATATTGGTAGCACTTTACAATAAGGTTCATTAGTTAACATTAGTTAACTACATTAGTCAACATGAACAATAAACTCTACAGCATTTATTAATTTTGTTAACATTTACTAATACATTATAAACTCAAGAATTGTATGTATTAACCGTTAATGCACTGTGAACTAACATGAATGAAATAATTAATGAACTGTTGAACTACTGTATTTTTATTAACTAACGTTAACAAAGATCAACAAATACAGTAACAAATGTATTGCTCATGGTTAGTTCATGTTAGTCAATACATTAAAGGGGACTCTGGGATCTCTGGTGTCCCCAGAATGTGGCTGTGAAGTTCCAGCTCAAAATACCCCACAGATCATTTATTATAGCGTGTCAAATTTGTCCCTATTTGGGCATGAGCAAAAACACACTGTTTTTGTATGTCCCTTTAACCAATCTGAACCCGCTGACAGTTTCCTTCGTTTTTAAAAAGGGTTCCCTTCATCTCAGGGGCATGAGACTCTGTGACTTTTCCTAAATAATCTATCTAAACATGCATAAAAAATCTGGGCTTGATTTGGTTGCTCTAAAGGTGTGTAAAAAATAAAATCACAGATTTAGTCCCTCAGGGTCAGATTGACCCAACATTAAAAATGAATGGGAAAATTAAAAAAATATACTGTTTTTTCATTTCATTTGTCAAAAAAAAAAAAAAATAATAATAAAAATAAATCTAGAATAAATCTGAAATGTTCTACATTTAAATAAAGGTCTGGTCCTAGACCATAAACACAAAGTGGAACGAACGTTCTATCTCATACACACACACACACACACGTGTGTGACTGCAACAGAGAGCATTTTTATAGAAATTGTCAAATAAAATCAACAAAACTGGCATAAATCTGAAAAATTTTACATGTAAATAAAGGTCTGGTCCTTGACCATAAACACAAAGTGGAACAAACATTCTATCTCATACACACACACACATACATACACACACATAAACACAAACACGCAGACACACATACGTGTGTGACTGCAACAGAGGGCATTTCTGTAGTAATTGGCAAATAAAATCAACAAAACTGGCATAAATCTGAAAAATTTTATATGTAAATAAAGGTCTGGTCCTTGACCATAAACACAAAGTCGAACGAACGTTCTATCTCATACACACACATAAACACAAACACACACAGTCCCTATTGAGTTCCTATTGACCTCAATTGGATATATGTGGTCATTGCACTTTCTTTCTTTAACTATAATTCCTAAAGTTTTTCCACAAATCTGTAGATGGTAGTATTCTATCCCTAACAAATAGAGCAATGTCCAAATACTATTTAGATTTAATTAAGTTCATCATTAAAGTGATTTTTTCATTAAAAATCAATCATTAGCCAATTTATGACATGGTTAAGTAATTGTGCAGTAAATAGGTAAAAAAAACAAAAAAAAAAAAACAAACAGCATAAATGCATAAATGAGAAGTAAATAATAATAAAAAAAAGATAGATAGATAGTTTATCATATAAAAAAAAAATATATATTTCCTTATGCAATCGCTCTGTAAAAGTTTGGGGTCAATGTGACCCCAAGGGACTAAATCGTTGGTACAATTAAGGGACCTACAAGCAAATGAGCTGCTGCTCCAGGACTGCTGCTCCAGAAATGATTTCCAAATAGAGGGTGGAGCTTTAACAGCTCACACTTCGAATACTCAACAACAATAAAACTGGAGAATCTCACGCAGCCAAAATATCGATTATCAGTAACGGTGTTCAGCCTTACATTGTTCAAACCGGAGTCGGACACTGATGGAGAGACTAAAGAAACAAGTTACAACCTTTAGAATGCAACTGGACGTTTCTGAATGGTTAGTGGATAAATTTATGCAGTTGCTGTGGAGTTGATTCAACTTGTCAAGCATGCGCTGTCATGTTAATCTTTTGTGCAAATCTAGCATTGAATCGACCCTCTTTTTTGAAGCAGTCCGGAGTAAAATGACGGCATGGCAACAACACTCTACTACAACAACTCTTCCTCTTCTCTAAAGCAGCCCAACATGGCTTCACAGCCTTTGTTGTGTGTTTTCGGGGGCAGGGTTTATGTAAATTTTATTGTTAGTGATGTCATTAACCTGGGAAGAAACTCATTGTAGTCCCTACCAGTTGTTTGTTGTAGTTCTTAAAAAAGCTAATTCTTTAAAAGAAAATATCTTTCTTTGCACTGAACTTTGAGTGTCGTAACTTTGCAGATGTTGTTTATGCTCTAACAGCAACATTAACTAAAGTAACTGAAATCATAATCAACCACCCCTTTAACTAATGGCAACAAATGAATCTTATTGTAAAGTGTTACCAAAATATGTATATATCTCAATCATTTTATGTAATTGCTTTAAATGACTATATCCCGAAATTGCATTTTCTGCACCATTTTTCAGGCCTTAAAAGCGAAGCTCCACCCCCAATAATAAGCAAACCACATCTCTCCCAGAGGTTTATCATGAGCCTCTTTGAAAATGTATTTTGATTTGCAGCTTGTTTTTCAAACAGCCTGCTGCTAATACCGCTGCTAATATTTAACAGCGAACAACCTTGCATTTCACAAAGCCAAGAGAAGCTAGCGCTACAAGAGTGTTACAGCTAAAGCCAGCGTGAGGGTAAAGATCCTGTTAGTTTGTGCGTAACAGTTGCATGATGCCTTTTACCCCCACCGGCACCCCAGCAGGTGTAAGCCGTGCCGTTTTGACTGCGTGCATCTAAGAAGAAGAGAGAGGTGAGCATTTTTAAATCCCCTTTTGGCTCCTGTGTCTAAGAACCCCTTGTCTAAAACAGTCAGTAATTACAGCTGGAGGATTAATGAAGTGCCATTTTCAAAGCAGCGCTAAGCGGAGATGTTGAAGGTATGGAGCAGAGTCAGTGGTGTAGGGGGGGATGTTCTTATAGCTAATCCTCAGACTAGCCCTTCAGACAGAAGACAGGTCAGCATACACAGACTTTGGGTTTCTGCTTTAAAAGAGGATTAGAGTCCTTTGGAGCTACATGCAAACAACCTACTTAGGCCTGGGCTTGGTAAGACTCTCCTAATTACAGACCCAAGACAGGACCGCCTTACTAGGCAACAAGTAGTTTAGACACTGAACAAATCTGGAAGCTATCTATGACAATATTCAGAGGTCTAATTTTTACTGTGAGCAAAGGTTCTTTGTGTATATATCTGACATACAAAGAAGGTAAGAGAGAGAGAGAGAGAGAGAGAGAGAGAGAGAGAGAGAGAGAGAGAGAGAGAGAGAGAGAGAAGTTTGATATTTAGAGAGTGTGAGATAAGACACTTCCTCGTAGTGTAATCGCAAGGAGACATCTTGATATTTCCTGACATTTTCTGAAATTAATTGCTCTCTGTACTCATCCAGTGTCCTTTTTTTCAGTGAAAAAAAAGGGAAAAGTAATTATATTGTTGACTTGTGGTTCAATATTGCAAGAAAGAGTCAAGCCTGATGAAAAATGCAATACTCTATATTCTCTGCTTGAAAAATACATGCTATTTTTATACCTTAATTTCTGTTTCAGGTAATCTAATGCTAGATATAAATTTGAATGGGGACCAGAACGTTTTGGAATGTGTCCACATTCGGATTTTAAGAAAAATGGTCATAAGTAAATCTTCATTCATCATTCATCACATACTGATCTGTCAATCAGTTACAAGGGTTTTAATTTTTGCCCGTTAAAGCAAGTACTACACCAAATTATATTTCTTTTATATTTTTATATTTTATACATTATGTATTTAGGATTAAAATTAAAATAAAATACACTACCATTCAAAAGTCTGGATGTTTTAAATGTTTTTAAAAGGAATGTTTTATTCTTACAAAGGCTGCACTTATTTGATCGTCATCATTCTATCATTCTAATATGTCATCATTGAATTATTAAAATATGCTGATTTGGAGTGTATGAAACTTATTATTATCAATGTTAAAAAATAAAATCTTACTGACCCCAAACTTTTGAACGGAAGTGTATTTGGCACTATTTTTTTTGCGCTTCATAAAATTGCATTATGTCCATGCCAGTTACACACTGTGTGATTAATGTTACATAGTCACAAAATCAGAGGCTCTCATCTCAAAATCTGATCATAAGTGATCACAGAATATGCATATTATATATATATATATATATATATATATATATATATACCAGGTGAAAATGCAATGACTAGATCACCCAGAGGTGAATTTTAATACAATGTTTAAACAGGGTCTCTATGCCACAAAAGGCCACAAGAACACCACATATATTTCACCCACAAAGAAAACATATATTAAAGTCGTTTGGAAGTTGTCTGAAACTCTACATCACTTTTTTTTTCTGATGCTCTACACTGTGCATGACAAAGTCAGAGAAAGATATATATATATATATATACATAAATAATTATAGATTACAGAAGATATATTGCAATGGACTGTAAACGAAATGATCCATAGAAACATCTCCCCTCTATATCTGCTCTGCTGCTTTCTGAGCAGCAGCCTTGCAAAGCATTAGATCTGATAATAACCTTCATTTGCTAATTGGTATGCATCAGGCTGAAAATAAATTACTGATCAGTGAGCTGTTTCTGAATTCTGAACATGACCTGCAACCCAAATGAGAGATTCTGTTGCAACGTGGCAGATCCTCGGGATAAAAGAAATGAAACCGGAATGAAATGATTCAGGTGTGTCATTGCATCAGAGAAGCTCTCCACTATGTATTACGGATGCATTTTTATGTATTAGAGAGAAATTAAGCAATGCTTATCTCTGCCTGTTTTTAATTTAGTAGAGATGACTAGATCGGGATGCGTCTACATTGTGACACAAGGCGTTTGGATGACTAAAATTTCCTGTTTCAAAAAGCCCATAAAACAGCAGCTGGTTAAGAAACAAAATGTCTGAAATAGATTTGAAAGGATGAAGGCAGTTTCTACCAAATTCTCATTAAAATGAACAATGCATGCTCCTGAATGCTTTCCAAGTCTGCATACCAAGCGGTGCTTTCAATTATCTTAATTAAAGCCGATAGCATGCAGCAAAACAATTAATTTTTTTGTGGGGGCAACATGCTCACAAATGGGAAAAATAGCACAACCGATTTTTTTATTTTTTATTTTTTTTACTTTATAGAGCTGTATCTTAAAAGGCTAGTGTTCTTTGATGGCCTGCGACAACAAAGGCAGATGGGCTAGCTGACCTTGTATGGAAAAAATGTCTTGATTTTAATCTAATGTTTAACTGAGCAAAAATAGGCTAAATGAGAGCTGAAGCAGTCCAGCCACAGCATATGGTGCTCTGGAATAACAGCAGAGGACATATGCTCAACCAAAGAGAAATTAATGATAATAAGATGCAATTTTTGGTTGTATTCATTTGTGTCCAACTATGTCATAATTACATTATACAGTCAACTTCACAATGCACTTCAAGCGAGGTGTCATCTAGCAACAAAGCACCATTTCTAATGCAGCCGAGTCTCACACATGTGGTCTTATAAAGGTGCGGACAAGTAGTGTCCTCCGTCAGTGGAATGCGGTCAGAAGGATTATGGTGGAAGGGTGAGGGGGGTGAAGAGGATGGGTGGGGGGGTTGCACACAGTCAATGAATCACTTGTTTGTTTGCTGCTCAACCTATTTGGTCCTGTTCCCACAGAGTTGATGACAGACTGCCTGGACTGATCTAAATTCCATCATGTCTTGAGAGACGTGAGTGAAAGGGAGATAGTACCACTGAAGTAAATCCTCATTATCAGGAGGTATTCATAAACAATTGGATTATATTCTCTACTATGGCGAAGCATGCTCGCGCATCCATACTCAGAGGCTCAGTGGTCTGAAATATTTCTGCAAACAGCCCTGACATGCCTTGATCAGGGTTTTTGTTCTGATTGTGTGTGGATGAAACGCAACCTAGCTATTTAAAATATGCCATCTTTCAACCAGCATGCCTATCTCAACTGTTTAACCAACAATTTAAAGCCACATCTCTACATGCTCAGCCTAAATAGCAGCTCTTCTATTAATCAACAGCAAAAACGAGAGAAATAAGAGAAATTGACTTATATAAACCTACCAGAGGAATGTCCGCGATGCATGGCGTCATGGTCACTGTCTCCCTGCTCACTGTCTCCATGACCGCTGTCTTTTGAGCTCACGATATCTGCTTCCTGGAATGCAGAGCTGAGGGAAGAGAGAAGGTTTGAGTCAACCGCTATGCCACACGACTCTTATATAACCACAGTTTTACTGCTCAGCCTTAAAATGGTCTCAATTTGTCTCATATGCTCAGGCTGGTTTAGTTCAAATGTTTATAGACTTCTCATATTTATTTACTTCTATCATATTTATTTCAAAAAAGGAAAAAGGAAAAAAAAAAAAAAAAAAAGAGAAAAAGAAAAAAAAATCTCTTCCATAAAGTAGGAGGGAAAATAAGTTTAAGGTCAGTTAAGTTAAGTGCTTACCTGTTAACACGCCTTGGTCGGTCCACCAAATAACTGAGCTCTGCTCTCTGGTGTTTTGTCTGTAAGAGAGGTGTCGATTTGAAATAGGCCCAACATAGTAATTAAAATAATAAAATATAAATAATAATAATGAAAATAATACAGATCAGGATTCAAGCTTTGCTCACAGGGGGCATTGCAGGGACTTTATGGGCAGTCAAAATCATTAGGCTGTGTTGCTATTCAGCAGAATTCAACCATAGACGGATCTTTGTTCTTGTGAGGCTCTTCAACACCGTGACTGGCATATCTAATGCCCTATAACCCGGAGAGCTTTTCACAAACATGCAAATCTATCAGTTCAGCGACTCACTATGTTTATACTCTAACATGGGTAATTGCACAGTATAGGCCACACAGAAGATATAATAATAATAATGATAAAAGTAAAACAGAATAATATAGTTAGTCTTAGTCTGCAAGCAACTGGTTATCAACCTGTTTGTTTTTAGAGCTCACTATCCTGAAGAAGATTTTGTTTTGTTTTTAGTCGTTTTAATCCACTGAATGTGTATTTAAATTGAAATATAAGATCATTCAAATGTAAAATAGCAGATTATTTCAAAAGTATGATTATTGACGCATTCACACAATGCAGTCTTTTAATGTCTGTAGAGATACTGTGGCCTATATCTAAAGAAGAAAGTTACATTTGCTTTCTGAGTGCCATCAATCAAAATCAAACTAAAAAAATGAATAAATGAATAACTTACAGTACAAGTTTAAAAAAAAAAAATGTATAGCAGGTAATTATATTGCTTTACTAAGTTTTATAAACGCTCGTACCTCACTGGAGAGCAGGCTGCCGTTGGATATGATGTCTGGCTGCTGTTGGTCTGTATAGCCGGTCACTATGGCTCCGCACGGGTTGTGCTCGGTGTCGTTGCTGCGCGACGGGCTGCAGGCCTTCAGGAACATGAGATCCGTTTTGGCCGATTCCGGAGTCAGACAGACCTGATAGCAGTAGTTCTGACTTTGATGTAGCGAACCGAAGCTCCCTGACTCCTCCACGGGCACCTGCGCGGCGCTCGCCACGCTCACGTTGGCTGTATTAGTGCTCTGAACCAGCATGATGTCTGACTTGCTCAGTTTCTTCTTTTTCCGGGCAGCCCGGGCCTGACGACCGCAGCAGCCGCCTGACCCGCACGACCCGCAGCCCACGAGGCAGCAGCAGTCGCTCGCCAGGCAGGTGCTGTAGATGTTCAGCTTTTTCTCCTTCTGACAGCGCACTGCCAGCACGATCATAGCCAGAAGGAAGATGAAGGAAACGGAGCCGAGCGCGATGATGAGGATGAGCGTCAAGTCCAAAGACGCGTCTTTGGCCTTGGCAGTACCGCGTTCTCCACTGTGGCCTTCCACGAGACTGTCCACAAGTGTCACCTGCACCACCGCGCTGCATGACATGGGAGGCTGCCCGTGATCCCTTACCTCAATCAGCAGCTCATACAGCTGTTGCGGGTCTCGTTTGACTGACACCCGGCGGGCCGTGCGCAATTCCCCGGTGCGCCAGTCCATTCTGAACATCCCATTCTCGTTACCTCTCTGTATACTGTAGGACAAGCGCGCGTTTTCTCCATCATCTGCATCCATGGCGACAATGCGCGTAACTAGGTAGCCTGGCTCGGCAGAGCGCGGCAAAGGTTCCCGCGCAGTGCCATTTTTTCCAAGAGGCGCAATCACAGACGGCGCGTTATCGTTCTGATCTACTATAATGACGTTCACCGTGGCGTTGGACCACAGCTCGGGGCTGCCTGAGTCTCTCGCTTGAACCACGAAGCTGAAGTCTTTTAGTTGCTCATAATCAAAGGATCTGAGGGCGTACAAATACCCATTCTCCGAGTTGATGGACACATACGTGACCACAGACATACCCTGGATTTCACACTCCACTATGGAGTAAGTTATATAAGCATTCTGTCCGACATCAGGGTCGACTGCACTGACAGCGTAGATGTAAGCACCGGGGACGTTGTTTTCAGTCACATACACATCATAAATTGGCTGCGTAAAAGTGGGCGCGTTGTCGTTCTCGTCAGACACGTGCACTTTGATTGATTTGCTGGTCGCCAGAGATGGAATCCCTTTATCTCTCGCAACCACGGTGACCGTGTACGCCTCTACAATCTCTCGGTTGAGAGGACCGTCGGTCACGATAGTGTAATAATTTCTGAAAGAGGTTTTGAGTTTAAAAGGAACATCTCCGAGAATCTCCACATGCGTCTGGCCGTTGTCTTCAGAGTCTTTATCGGTGACGCTGAGCAGAGCGATGACGGTGCCCGTGGCTGCGTTCTCGCTCACTGACTCCGTGACGGTGCTGAAGATGATCTCTGGAGCGTTGTCGTTCACGTCCGTCACTTTGACCAAAACTTTACAGTGCGCGGGCACAGCATTAGGTCCCATGTCTTTCGCTTGAACGTAAATCTGATACAGACTACTCTCCTCAAAGTCCACCTCACCTCTGACCTCTATACGGCCCGTTCTTGCATCGATATCGAACAGTTCCTTGACCCTGCTTGAGATGTGGTTGCTGAACGAGTAAATTACCTCTCCGTTCGGGCCCTCGTCTGAGTCGGTCGCGTTCAGCTGGATGACGAGCGTGCCCACGGGCGCGTTCTCGGCCAGGTTGACCGAGTACACCGGCTGATCAAACACGGGGACGTTGTCGTTGGAGTCGAGCACCCTGACCACAAGCAGTGCTGTACCTGTCCGAGGAGGCTGGCCACCGTCCACGGCCGTGAGGACGTAACGGTGCATCGCCTGTTGTTCCCGATCAAGTGGCTTTTCCAAAACCAGCTCGGCGAATTTGTTGCCATCAGTCTGTGTTTGCACGTCTAAGTAGAAATAGTTGTTGTTCGTGATGTCGTAAGTGCGCAATGCGTTACTACCGACATCCGGATCAAAAGCGCTCTCCAAAGGGAAGCGCGTACCCGGGGTTGCGCTCTCGGATATTTCCACGGTGATGTCCGTCTCCGGAAAGCTCGGCGGGTTGTCGTTGATGTCCACCACCTCTATCTCCACGCGAAAGAGCTCGAGTGGGTTCTCCAGAAACACTTCCAGGTGAAGCAAACAGCTGGCGCTCTGCTTACAGATGCGCTCCCGGTCGATTTTCTCGTTCACGAAAAGCACCCCATTTTCCAAGTTTACTTCCAGGTACGGCGTCCGCGAGCTGGGCACTACCTGAAAGCGGCGGGATGAAAGTTTTGTAAGGTCCAGTCCCAAATCCTCTGCTATATTCCCCACAAACGTGCCATGCTCCGCTTCCTCGGGCACAGAGTAACGTATCTGCGAAACTACCCCATCCGCGAGACACAGCAGGAGCAAAAACACAAACATCTCCACTCAGGAAAGGACACTTGGAATATTTTATCTCCGTGGAGCACGCAGCAAAACCATCACCCTCTTCTCCAAGGTAAGGCGCGCAGGCGTGAGTAAGGCTTTGGTTGTATGGTAATATTTTCCTTTAAACAGGGCTGTCAGCCAAAAACCATGCTGTCTGTGTGCTGGTTTACACAGGACCGATTTCCCAAGGCGATTTCCTCCACGAACAAGCTTTAGAGTCGCAGCGGATTTCTGGCACAAGTGAACATTACAACATTAAGCTGACACTGATATAAACAGATATCAGTTGGCGTGTGATAAAGCACAATATCATAATCCACAGAGTTAATGCAACAAATGCATTTTATATATGAGCTAGAGTCTCTGACATCTCAAAGGTCCCAGTATATGTGGTGCGCTCCTGCGGGGTCCGCTGGCACAGTACTGAAGCATCAGCGTTTAGCTGTTCAGTTTTCCCGCAGCACCCTCCCCTCGCCAACCAATGGGAGCAGCCGGCACCAGCAGAGCTAAAACTTTATTGGCTGTGTCCTACGCCAGTCAAGCCTCCTGGTGGCTGATAAACACGCCTCTGGTCAGAGCTGCGGGATTTCTGGTCATGAGGATTGAATGGCTGATGAGTTCGTAAGAGAATGAGTCAGAGTGAGGTGTGATCAAGTTTTGGGAAGAAAAAAACAAAACAAAAAGATGATCAAACCGAGATCTTATATATATATATATATATATATATATATATATATATATATATATATATATATATATATGTGTGTGTGTGTGTGTGTGTGTGTGTGTGTTCCATACATTATTTTTTATACAGTAGACTAATGTTTATAATGCAGTACAATTAGTATATTGTGGGTTATGTGACCTTTATTTGTCTACATCACTTTATTGTTGACTTGTGTTTAAGTGAAAAAACGCGAAAAGGGCATATGTGCATTTCATTTCACATCAAGTGCTTTATTGACGCTTATTGTATTTCTACCATTTTAGACCCGTTTTCTTTTATAAGAACGTTTTTTTTTTTTTTTTTCTCCACACAATTACTTTTGTATTCTTTATATAGGAATAAAATGCATTTAATATATCGATTGCAGGCATATACCAGGCATATTCTCTACTACATCTTACAATGTGTTGTCTTTGGAGCTTTCTCAGGTTTGGTTCCCAAGCGCGAGCCACATGCGCCTCCTAGCTGCCAAAACGAATCTGTTGCGCTGCTGTCAGTCACGCGTCTGGGATTCCTCATGGCAGCGGCACATAAATAAGAAATCTGTGGAAATGTCCAGCACGTGTATTTCATCCCTGTAATTTAATAAGATTCAGTTGTGCTCGCTGGATTAAGTAATTAACCCGTTTAGACCCAGTGTCCATTCTAATGGTCATCACTTTTCTCTGCTGCTTTTCGTCATTTGGAGCAAAGCAAATCTGAAAGGATTACATTAAATACTGCTAAAACAACCTGCGAGTGTTATATCATTGAATTTTAATTTAAAAAAAAAATTGAATGTTTATTGTAACGGACAGTGGGTCACATCTAAGCAAATGAGCTAGGCCTATACTGTTTGTGACTTTAAAGCTGTTAAATGTGATTTCAGTAATATATTACATCCTACAGATTTGGTCGAATCTTCGCCAAAATCGAATTAAAATATCTTTATTTTCAGACATTGCTGGGTAGAAGTTGAATATTTTGTATTTAAAACAACTTCCTGTCACAACAACTGAAAGAAGCTCTTGCAATTCAGCTGTCTGTTTGAAAACGTAAAAAGTTGTGGGTGTTGACACATTAAACCCATATGTAGCCTATATAGATGCTGTCAGTTGTAATGGAAATTAAAAATAGGCTAACTAATAAACATCATCATAATTGATTATCATTTCTGGCTGCATTTAGAGTAGAAATAAAGCACGGTCATTTTTTCTCTCTCTCTTTTTCTCTCTCCACGGAATAGCCTATAGGCCTAATTCGTTTCTGAATTTGGTAGAGTAGTCATCCAATCCCTTATGTTTCAAATAATAACTTTAGTGCATTATATCCGTGAGTTTACCCCTCTACCGGTGAAAGCGACACTCTATCAAACTGTTGGTCTATACCTCCTCCGCGTCTCCCAGCAACCAAATGTCACGGTTTTCATCTGAGCGGAATAATGCAGGATCCACGGTGGCAAACACAAGGAACAGTCGGAGCGCCCCCTAGCGCATCACAGAGGCACTACACCCCAATGGTACATAAGCCATAAAGGACTGATGGCTGAGTTTAGTGTCCCCTCAAGAAAGGCACATTTCAAGAAGCGTCTGAAACGGTGCTGTGCCAGAAAGAATCTTAACACCAGTGGAGTGTAAACATGAATCGCTTCCAAAAAGAGATTTTCTAAATCAAGTTCTGGCGAGCCACTGGCGCACTCACTTGACTTTATGCTTTAATTCCCACAAGGGTGCTGGAAGGATTGAATAGATTTGAGTTTTCATGAATATTTCAAGATTTATGGACAAACAGTGATTTGAATATGAGAATCAGATTATCTCCCCTCCTGTATTATAATGTGAGCATACCTCAACAGCATGAGGAGAGCTGCCATTATGATTGGCACCCAGGCACGCTCTCTCTCTTTCTCTTTATGTCACTCCTGCAAAGCTGATTTAGGGAAAGGTGATGTTTAGAGATCCAGAATAAGTAATTTATTCCATTACCTGTGTGAAAACGTGCAATTAAAGATTTGTAGAGAAAATATAAACATGTGGTCGTTCTTTCTCTGTGGGATCACCCCCAAATTTGCCAAGCACAAACTCGGATTTTGGCAAAGTAATTCATGCAACTGCGCAATGCAATACTGCTTATTTACTCAAAATCATCATCTGTTCAAAAAGTTGTGAAGTATACTGCAGTGCTGCCAGGTTCCCAGCATGCACTGTAGGCAAACTGACTTGAGTTTAGGTTTAAAGTTGTGATAGTCTTTTCCTCCCTATTGTGACGTATAGTGAAAAGATTTCTTAAATAAGAAAAAATGTAGGACGGGACTTTATTTTGTACATCAGGAATTTATTGGATCATTGTGATTTTTGATTGGATCATTGTGGTAATTTGGATTTCATTTAAGTTTTGTGGGCCTACCATTTTCTAACTGTGCTGTATAATAGTAGTAGTCCCGGGTGACTTCAATAATAACATCATTCCAGTTAACAAATCAAATTTTAAAATCAGGAATTATAGATTTTGAACTTTTTTTCCCTCATCAAGCTCAATTCAATTTATTTCTAGTGGAAGCGAATGGTAGGGCTGTGATTGTTTTCAGGAGTGTTGATCCAGGAATCAGTTCAATGTTGTGAAGTCATCTTTATGTAATTTTAGACAAGTTTAATGCTTGTTTTGATCAGTTAGCATGCTTTTTGGATAGAGTTTTTTACAGTTCAGGATGCCATATTTAGATCTGCCATGGTAAGTCTGGAAAACAACGGGTATCAGATTCTCTCATTAGGTGCGTGATGGACAAGGAACAGTGACAGAGCCTTTAAACCAAATCATCTTGGAGTTCTAACTAAGTTTCACCATGTCAGAATCTTGAATCTGGAACATCAGAGGAAAATAGCCTCAGTTCTCCAATTCTGCTTCCCTTTTCCCCTGCAGAAAATAGACAGAAAACAAAAGAAAATTGAGTTTTCAGAGATAACAAAAGATGTCTGTTCTCACATCTTAATATCTGATGGCCATATGTGGCGTCGGTCTGTCGATCAGCCCTGCGTGTGGTTATGTGCGCGTCTGGACGTCTGGCTGCTTTCATAGCAACTCTCTGGTGTGTGTCTCTAGCCCGGAAGACCTTTTCATCTCCAGCCTACACATGGATATGTGTGTGTATGTGTGCAGGTCTGACACTGCAGTGACAGGATGAGATGGGACAGAGAGTGCTGGTTGACAGGAGGATTGTTTTCACTCCAAAAGCCTTATTAAAAATTTAGCTGTCCCTCAGAGACTGGGTGAAGGCGAGTGTGTCTCTGCTCGTGGTCAGTCATGAGGAAAATGTAATGTGGTATTTGGTATTTGAGTTGTGTTAGAGGGATTTGTGAAGTCTTCTCCTTTGCAAGTTGCATTTCATGTGAAACTTCCAACCCAGATATCTGCATGTCAGCGTATATGACCCAAATAAGTCAAGAGTTGACATGCTTTCACAAAAGATCCTATAATAATTCAATAGCAACAAAGGTCAACATAAAAGCTCAATTTTGTTCAATATAAGTATCATTTCCTGAGTTCAGAGTGTTTAGTTGTTAGGAACAGTGCTGTGGTCGTATTTGGTGAAGTCCCTGCTCATCGCAGTTAAATTCATAACCAATGTACACTACAGTTCAAAAGTCCCATATGCTCACCAAGGCTGCATGGGAATGAATGATCTTTTGTAACATTAATAAATGCCTTTACTGTCACTATTGATCAATTTAATGCATCCTTACTGAATAAGAGTATTTGGGGGGAAAAAGGGAAACTGCAGGGAACTATTGAAGCTTGTTGCCAGCTGAGAGTAAAATTAAATAAATAAAACAGTTAATTGTGAGATAAAGTTTAAAATAAAGTCACAATTATAAGAAATAAAGTTCAACTATGAGATATAAAATCACAATTAAAGAAATAATTCAATTATCTTTTTAGCTGGCTTCCATTCCATTATGCAGATAATTGTGTTTAAAATTGTGAAGTTGCTTTGAAACATTCTGTATTGTATAAATGAATAAATGTGGCTTGAATTGTTTTATCTTTAGGTCAGTGTATTTGCTTATATTTCTACGTCTAAAGTTTATGAAAAATATACTTCCAGTTTAATAAATTCCCCAGAACACATGGCTTTTGGAAATAGTTTTGGACTTCAAAAAAAATCTTCTCATAAACTCTATAAATGTGTGAGGAGATCTTTAAAGGTGGCTCATTTATCCCTCTCCTTATTGCTTTGATCATACACTCACACAACAACAATCTCCAACTATTGATTCAAGTATGCCATAGTAATCAATACGAAACATCTATAAGAAATGTAAGGATGATACCAGACCTACATTCTAGGTTTTGACATGCAAATTACATCCAGTGCCAAAATGCAACACACACACACACACACAAGCAGGTTGTGATGAGAAACATGATCCACGCAGGATCAAAAGGGATGCGTACAGCAGGATGAATAAATGGAAATGTGTGCTGATTTCATGTAGGTCAAGAAGTCTTTACACAAACACACACACACACAAACACACTCACAATCCATTAAGATGCTCAAAGCAAAACACTTCAGCAATACACAGCTGATACCAGTATGATTACCTGTAATACAGTTTTGCCCTTTCCGTCACATACAGGTAACATTAACATAAATACATCAGCATGCTTCCAGTTAGCATTCAGTGTGGGTTTCTTTGAGAGATTACATGCATTAAAAAAGTATTTCGTGAGGAATCAGTTTTTGTGATATGTTGATGCAGCAGCTGTCAGATCTTTTTTTTAGTTAACAGAGCGACAAGACACACTAAGAGAGAGAATGTCAGCTGAGGAAAATAAGGGGCATATTCGTAATCTTTTTTACGAAATAAAGGCATGCTCACATGAGTTTTTGAAACGTGCCATTTGAGCCTTAAAGGAATAGTTAAATCCAAAATGAATTCTCTTTTAAAGGGGAAGGGGATTTGTGTGTTACAGGATTGGATTGACATTATGAGTAAAAGATGACAGTATTTTTCACTTTGGAGAGAACTATCCCTTTAAGTACACCACAAAGCAAAATGAAATGCATATAAATGTATATAAAAGACTTAAAAAGGCTAGAATTTAGAAACCCTTGTTATTAGCGACATCGGTGGCCGTTAAGTGAACTGCAGCCAGCAACTTACTGCTCATGCTTGGACTCATGCGCAGGTAACGTTCAAGCGAATGAGCATGATTCAAGGCCCCGATATACTCAGGGTGAAGTTCTTTTTCGTTCTCCTCGTAGAAGTAAAACGAAGTAAAAACCGTCACATCCTTTTGATTTTCCTGGCGAAATCAGCCCGAGTCCTTCACATAAAAATCAGTCTACAAGCTTCCATAGACAACGAGGAATATCTCGTTTTTTAAAGGGTTAGTTCACCCAAAAATGAAAATTCTGTCATTAATTACTCACCCTCATGTCATTCCAAATCCGTAAGACTAAATCCATAAGATCCGGAAGCTCAAATGTGCTCCGTAGCCAGTGAGGTTCATTCTCGTGTGCTAAGCAACATGTTTGAGCTTCCTGAAGATGTTTAGCTCCTGTTTATGTTCATAAGTGAGTAAAAGCCTAAATTCAATCTGTTCATCAAAATGTTCAGAAAATTTGGACTAAACTGCTCAATTCATATAGATTAGTTTTACAATCACAAAATCACTTTTTGAAGCAGCATTGCTGTCTATGGAAGGACAGAAAGCTCTCAGATTTCATCAAAAAGATCTTTATTTGCTTTCCGAAGATGACGAAAAGTCTTACCGGTTTGGAATGACATGAGGGTGAGTAATTAATGACAGAATTTTCATTTTTGGGTGAACTAACCCTTCGTTACAAGGTGTTCACACATTGGCAATACAAAAAAAATGATTAAAATTCTTACATATAGCCCCTTTAAGTGCTGAAATACATTTTAGATGCAATCACTTTGATTCTGACTTAATAGAGGACATCTGCTTTAAAAAATAAATACATTTTAATGTCATGTTAAAGTGTCACACAGATTAGATATCACAGTTATCAATTTAGCTTCTACCTATAGGGAAATTAGAAAATCATGACTATATAAATGTCAAGATAAACACTCACAGTTCAGTTTTTAAGCTCTTTGTATTTTATGTTTTAGCAACAAATGCAGTGAAAACACTAAAGAAATGGATTAATGAACTTATTGTCTTTTTTCTCCTTTTTACACATAAACAAGACATTCTGATCTGAACAGTGCAACCAAAAGTGCAAAAGCCAACAGGTAAAAAAAAAGTTATCTAGTTGTAACCCTCCCTTGATCTTCCTTGATCCTTCCCATGGTGTTTCACATAATCTGCAAAATTTGTAACATTTAAAATTTTATGCAAAATGGATGCAGTAAATACTGCAGCGTTCACAACTGTAACATGCAACAATATGAAACAAACATTGTCCCATACAGACTATTAATACATAAAGCAATTATGTTCCCTTAAATACAGGTTGATTCTGTATTATATGGGAAAGTTGGCAACCCTAGAGGCAGAAAAACATGCAAATATGATGAATTTTATTTGGAGTAATTCTAAGACGTAATGAGAGCATCAATGATGAAAGTTAAAGTTTATTTGTGAGAAGTGCCTATTTGAAAGTCAGACGCACTGTCCTGTAACATGATCTATGGCAATATAACAAACTCACAACATCCAGTGAGTGGTGAAAACTCTGCAACCTACTCACCTAAACAGTATTTGCATACGGCTCCCTGCTTCCTTCCTGTCTGTGTCCTTGTGCGCACTTGTGAGATGGTAGACACAAAAAAATATATGGATCCTGTGGGATGTCCAATCTAACCACAAACGGAGCACATTTCAAAGTCAATTAGCCATATAACACCCTCTTTAGAGCAATCGGAGCAGCGCGATCAGCATCAGTATAAAGGCTAAAGCACTCAAATCTTATAGACCAAAAAAAGGCTAACATATCCACCCTATGAGAGCAGCAGGCAGGATTTATTTCTCCAGCCCCCAGATATAAACACTCGAATCAGCAAAGAAAGCAGCAATGAATCACCTTAATGTGTGGTCAATTACATAACTGAAGAGCGAAACTTATAAGCCTGCAAAAGGACGGCTATCCACCCACTTTCTATACCCCGAGAGTCCCATTTTAAGCTTATACGTTTTAATACGTATGAAGTTCCCTAACATAATTCACATATCATTGTACCCCAGTGGATCAGTGTACCCCAGTCTCATCTTTTAAGTAAAATTGCATTTTTAATTTCAGTTCTTTTGTTCATAAAGTTTGCAGCCTCATGCATTATTAGAACAGTTATGTAACTTGTCCTTATTACAAGGCTTTCCAGAATACTTGGTCAGTCACAGCTTAACTGTACATTTGACCATGCCGATGATACTTTAATGTTTCAAGTACTTTAATGTTTAATGTATTTAATGTTTCTCTGCGAACATACATGTAACTTAAAACTATTAACTACTGGCTGTTGTAAAAATGATTATTTTTGACTTCAAAAAAAGTTAAAGGTACAGTAAACAATTTCTGAGAAACACTGTTGATATTTGAAATCAACCCAAACAAACACACTCTTCATTTCATTGTTATGCCCCCAAAATGCATGAACATGCTAAGCATAAGTAGATGTCTCTTTATCATAGCTGAAGCGAAGCAAAAATAATGCTTGTTGTTTGCCAACGGCTCCAGACAAACAATGATACTCAAAACTGCCCTGTTACTATAGCTGCTAACAGCATGTCTTTTTACTGTGAAATATAGCAAAACCAATGTTACTCACGTATGGAGCAGATACAACGCAACCTTGTCGTCCGTTTTCAGGCCTTCCCGCTTAGATCTCTACAGCACTGAAAACTTTTCTAATATTAATGTGGGTCCTAAAGCTCTTGCCTGATCATAACCCTTTTTTCAGTGATATTTCTTCTGACCTTTTCACTTTTGCAATGTTCCTTAGCCTTCACTCTTTCGAAAGTCTTTCTTCAAATCTCCCTCTTCCTCACTCTCTCCGTCCACCATCTTGAGTGTATATTGCACTTGGTCCGATCCACTTTGGCCCTTTCCCAAATGGCACACTTTATGTGCACTTTTGGTCTTGTGGACTTACAATGGCCGCTGCGTGCACATGTCTGTTAAGTCCACAAGACCGAAGAGTGTCCCGTTTGTCAATTTTAGGCTTCAGAAGGGTGCTCACGAGCGCCCCCTTTGCGGCCGATATGCGCCCTTGATGCGCACTTTTGCTGATGCGAGCTCCGCGGCAGGCTTCTTCCAACAGTCGAAGCAGCATTACATCACCAAAGTGCGGACTCGTAGGAAGCCCGAGTGTTTAGGGTGCCATTTGGGATTCAGCCTAGCTCCAGCTCAGAACCAGCTTAAACCAGCTCATGACCAACTAAGGACCAGCATAAACCAGCTTAAACCGGTTGCCTTGCTTTAAAATATACCTAACCAGCATATGCTGTTTTTTTTTTTTTTTCAACAGGGTGAGAGTAATGAAAATTCAGTATTAAAAAAAATCTTTGTATACTGTTTATAACAATGATATCATGTTATGTTTTGCTTAAAAGTTAGTGTCTGATATACAATATTGTTGAAATGTTTGTTTTATTAGACCAGATGTCTTGTATTTCATCAACTGCAACCTTAAACTTTTTTTTTTTCTTTGTCATTTTGTATACTGTAGTATATAAAGGGTTTGTTTGTGTATAAAGGGATTCTTTCAGTACGTTTTATTGACCGTGAGACATCTATGGCAGCAAGCAGTCTATAAGGGCATCTTACAAACAGAAACCACTATTTGACAGGTCTTTATTCCGGAGTCTTTTATAAAAATCACTCAAAGTTTCTTAGAATACCACATTCATCCTTGAGTCATTTTGTTTGGCAGGTGGACTACAAAAAGCAAATGTCTCCAGCAGTTATGAAAAAGTAAGGAACCATGGGCAGGCTTAACACTGGCTGGCACCATGTTGTTTGTGATGCCTCTGCTTACTTTTTCACTTCGACATATGCAGTCGCTTCAGCGGGGCAGTGTGTGAGTAAGACCAAAATTATAGTGGTGTTTTTCACAGCCAAATTGTGACAGGGATGAATGAAGACAAAAAAGCCTGGGTAGGGAGAAGGGAAGATTGTGTAGCAGCTGTTACAGGGCACGGGATGCTGCTGAATGAATCCTCTTATCTGTCACTCGCTCTTTCCCATGTAGACCCGAAATACTCTCTCTGTGTCATTTGTCATCCAAAGCAGCCATTAGATGAGTTTGCATTTGGTGTGTTTTGAAGGCAGGAGCGAGGTGCAGATTGTTTTGGCTAATTGAGTTAATTCTTTCTTTCTTTCTTTCTTTGTGTGCGTGTGTTTTTTGCTCTTTCATAAGCTCACTTCATTTCACCCCCCCACCCACCCATCATCATTCATTCTACTCACAATGTTGTTTGTCATCATAGATGAGGATGTTCTGCGTCATACTGTCAGTACGCATCTCTGCCCACATACACACACTCACACACATTCCTTTCTGTGTTGAGTCTCTCTTTCTCATCCTGCATATAGCTTAATTATCCCCCTTCTTAATTAATCCAATCGATAATTAATTCAAATATACTTTTAGAATTAATTATTGTTGTATTCATGATAATTAACTCTTTTAATTAACCTAAAATTGTAATTCCTCTGCGCTGATGAGGAGCACAGAGAGGCTGTGGACATTTGTTTACCACAAACCATCATTAGACCCCCAGCGTCACAAAGGAACTACATTTATGTCTGAGTGTGGCTCACTGAATAATTTCATGATATAGATAGCATTTAACTTAAGTAATTTGCATAATATGAAGATTTGCATGAACTACTATGGTTCCACTAATGAATCCCTCTCTGGATGGATGGATGGATGGATGGATGGCTGGATGGGTAGATAGATAGATTCATTGATTATTGATTCATTCATTCATTGATAGATAGGTTGATTGAATGATTGATTGATTGATTCATTCATTCATAGATAGATTCATTGATTCATTGATAGATAGGTTGATTGATTGATTCATTCATTAATTCATAGATAGATAGATAGATAGATTCATTGATTGATTCATTGATTATTCACTGATTGATTGATTGATTGATTGGTTGATTGATTGATTTATTTATTTATTCATTGATTGATTCATTAATTAATTGATTCATTCATAGATAGATAGATAGATAGGTTGGTTGATTGATTGAAGGCACGATTGATTAATTGATTGATTTAAACCAACGGTTGGGATTGTCTATATTTGACCCAAACAAGGGACTTTGTAATTGCACCACAAGCACCACAATTACACACACACACACACACACACACAAAAAAAACCCTAGCACTATTTCAACTCATTTAATACAAATGCTTGAGCAAACATGTAGGCCTGTTTATAATGAACTAACTTGTGTTAGCCACTGTTCAAACATGTAAAGTGTTGAGTATAAACTTCAAATACTGTGTCTCTATCAGAAACACCAGAAACGCTTTCATCTTTGACCTCTTTTTTTTTTTCTAAAGGATGACGAGAGTTGTGTGTGTAATGAGGGTAAAACATGGAGTTTTATAGATAAACATGGTACCAAAGAGCCACATTAATGAGGAAAATCATTTCTATTAACTTGACAGTTGTCTAAATACACAGGCTGTCCTTCAATATGTGCAGAGTTTGTGTGTGTATGTGAGTGCAAGTATCCATGAAGCGTAGCAAAAAAACAGGCTGAATTTAATGACATGTATGACAATTAATGTGCAGTCCAAGGAAAGAGACACAAATTTAATAAGCCACTGAGTTTAGCGTGTGCGTATGTGTGTTCGTTGCACTCGTCTCATCACCGTGCCTGTCTCCAGGGCTGCCATTATAATCTCCTTTTTTTTTTTTTTAGCCTTACGCCATAATAGGAAACATGCGTTTAATTAATTTAATAAGGTCAGAAATTATTACCTCCATACAAGGGATTTCGTCTTGCCAAGTCGCTCCCATCATATATTTTATTTTTTAATTGTGGAAGTATTTTTAAAGGTATTTCTCTGTAGATGGCTCCAGAGGGATGGTTTTTAAATGAAGGTTGGGTCCAGGTGGGGCCCAAGTTAAACTGCTTGGTGGTTCTGCTCCAATTACACGTCCACACTTGTTCACACACACATCTGTCAACACACCTGGGATAGCGGCCCTGTGAGACTCTAAGCTACTTTGAGTGGAGAACATTGTTTTCGGATACAGAAGTCCAAACTAAATGAAGGCCTTCACTCAAAGCCTCTACAGAGATTGGAGACCCTCTCGACTGCAACTTCTGGTAGTGCTTTTAAAACTCTGGACCATGGCAGGGTGGATTAATCCAACCAGGAAGTCAATATTTACACCTCACTCTGCACCAGGCCACATCCTTTCACCAGGCCAGCCTTTCAGTGCTGGTGACAGGGAGTAAATTTTAATTAAAAGGTGATGCAGTGTGTCTTTTTTTCCCTGTTAAGGAGGAAGTAAAATGTCACTTTGAGGCAACGGAAGGTTAGGAACGTGTAGTGGTGTGGGTGGGTGGGTGCTTAACTTTTCATAAAGTGAATATACAAGTGGTAAGTATTTTGGGAGATCTACAGAACTCACCAGGGCCACCAAGCCCACTGTTCTCTGCCTTTGCTTACACACTCTCTCTCTCTTTCTCTCTCTCTCTCTCTCTCTCTCTCATACACACACACACACACACACCCTTTAAACCTTTGATATCTGCTGTGTTTGCTGAGTCCTTTTTGTAAAGTGTGAAACGGCATTCACGACCCATTTTGCTTTCATAATCTGGCAAACCTATAAGTGAAACAGAATATTCAATGGCAAAAATAAATAAATAAATAAATAGTGTGGGGCTTGATTTCTCTCTGAATAAATAAATAAAGATTACGATGATGATAATATATACTTTCAACATTTTATTATTTAGCAACAAAATGTATATTCAAAAACAAATGAGGGAATTTCTCTTTGAAATAATAATACAAAATAATAAAACAAATAATTAAAATAAATAAAGCATAAGACAACACTGGTCAAATTCTTGTTCTATCGTATTGTGAGAAGTGGATGAATTTTATGTACCAAAATGAAGCCACATGACTTTTAGAGGAAGCAAGATCTTACATTTTGATAAAATAATATGAAGACAAAAAAAAAAAAAATTGTTTAATCAAGATTGAATGTGCATTTTTAAAAGTAAACAGGGTCAATTATTTTATTCTCTCTAATATATATATATATATATATATATATAAACAAGAAATAATAATAATAATAAAAATGCTTTCACTCTATGAAATTCCCATTCCCAGCATAATTCCATGGGTATGCTCATGGCAGTTTCATGACAGACGAAAGCCGGACAGTGGGGAGGCGTGTGACAGCCATTAGAGTGACTGACAGGTGTTGAGGAGGAAAGGGAGGCGCAGCAGCAGGGTCGCCTCTGTCACTCACAGACTCACCTCTGTCTGCATGAAGAGCTTGCAAACTGATTTACAGCACGGGTGTTGTATATAGATGAAGTGTGTGCAGTGAAGGTTCTTCATTCCTCACCCTTGTTTATAGCAAACCCACTACTGACAACAAAACAAAAGAAACAAGCAAATAAACAAACAAAAAGACAGCAGGTGACAAACAATCAAAGTCTGTCATGTTTCTCCTTTCCTTGCTTTTTTTTTTTCTTACCTATTATTTAAAAGTGTACAGAACTGGTACTTGGCTTTGAGCACTACTTAGGCCATGAAACCCATGACCACAAACCATTAGGATGTGGTTCAGCCATGCGTTTGAATGTCAAATACACATGCAAAGTCACTGGACATCTCTGGACGACTGAATCCTACCTCTCATTTCAATAACATTTGTGTTTGACCTTAGTCTCTGTTTAGAGGAGGCAACCGTAGAGCACTGTTGGCAAGACATGAGTGGGAGAGGATATTTATACCCCCTGTTAGTCTCAAATATGGACAGGATATACAAATATGCTGTCAAATCCCCCCAAAAAACTAAAAAATATATACTATCAATTCTCAAAGTGAACTGATAAATAAATGGTGCGTTTTTATAGTAATTTATGCATATTTAATACGCAGTGTTGGGGGTAACTCATTACAAGTAACCTGAGTTACGTAATCAGATTACTTTTTCAAGTAACTATTAAAGTAACAAATTACTTTTCAGTTTACAACAATATATCTTAAGTTACTTTTTCAAATAGCAGCACAGTTGAAAGGTTTGTTTGACAAACTTTACGCCCTCTACTGTATAGGCGTAAATATGCAAATATTGCTGTTTGATGGCATTAAAGGCTTTTTTATTGCAATCTTCAAGTTGAGAATTTCTAACCCCGAGACCCAACTAGCATCTACAATTCTTTGATCTTTGATCCTTAAAGTTTGTTTGCTGACTCAAGCCATCCTCAGTGCGTGTGGGGCCACACATCCTCTTCCAAGTACAACCCGAATTCCGGAAACGTTTTTTAATTTTGAATAAAATGAAAACTAAAAGACTTTCAAATGACATTCTTATTCTTGCCTGATAAAGGTTTCCAGCTGCTGAATAGTTTGTGGTCGTCTTTGATGAATTTTTAATTTAATGATGCACCAAATGTTCTCTATAAGTAAAAGATCTGGACTGCAGGCAGGCCAATTCAGCACCCAGACTATTCTACAAAGAAAGCCATGCTGTTGTAATAGCTGCAGTATGTGGTTTTGCATTGTCCTGCTGAAATACACAAGGTCTTCCCTGAAATAGACGTTGTCTGGAAACCTTTATATACCTTTCAGCATTCATAGTGCCTTCCAAAACATGTAAGCTGCCCATACCGTATGCACTTATGCATCCCCATACCATCAGAGATGCTGGCTTTTGAACTGAAAGCTGATAACACACTGGAAGGTCTCCCTCCTCTTTAGCCCGGAGGACACACCGTCCATGATTTCCAACAAGAATGTCAAATTTGGACTCGTCTGACCATAGAACACTTTTCCATTTTAAAAAAACAGTCCATTTTAAATGAGCCTTGGCCCACAGGAGACGATGGCGCTTCTGGACCATGTTCATATATGGCTTCCTTTTTGCATGATAGAGATTTAGTTGGCATCTGCAGATGGGGCATGGTGGATTGTGTTTACCGACAGTGGTTTCTGGAAGTATTCCTGGGCCCATTTAGTAATGCCATTGACACAATCATGCCGATGAGTGATGCAGTGTCGTCTGAGGGCCCGAAGACCACAGGCATCCAATTAAGGTCTTCGGCCTTGTCCCTTATGCAAAGAGATTTCTCCAGTTTCTCTGAGTCTTTTGATGATGATATGCACTGAAGATGATGAGATATGCAAAGCCTTTGCAATTTGATGTTGAGGAACATTGTTTTCCACAATCTTTTTACACACTCTTACACATACTGGAGAGCCTCTGCCCATCTTTACTTCTGAGAGACTCTGCCTCTCTAAGACATCCCTTTTATAGCTAATCATGTTACAAACCTGATATCAGTTAACTTAATTAGTTGCTAGATGTTATCCTAGCTTAATCTTTTCAAAATTTCTTGCTTTTTCAGCCATTTGTTGCCCCCATGCCAACTTTTTTGAGACCTGTAGCAGGCATCAAATTTGAAATGAGCTTATTTAGTGGATAAAAGTGTAAAATGTCTCTGTTTAAACATTTGTTATGTTATCTATGTTCTATTGTGAATAAAATATTGGCTCATCTGATTTGAAAGTCTTTTAGTTTTCATTTTATTCAAATTTAAAAAAAAACTTCCCAACTTTTCCAGAATTCGGGTTGTAGGTTATTACCATCTCCAGTTGATTTAAACATCCTAATTATTGCCCAGGTAGTGCAAATGAGTATTCCAACAATGAAACTCTTATTTTATAGCCATTTCATGATTTGTGCAGCTCAACAACCTTTTGTCACACATCATTACTGTATGACAAAGAAAGAAAGAAAGAAAGAAAGAAAGAAAGAAAGAAAGAAAAGTGAATCTGAATTTCCTGTTTTAAAAGTAAATACACCTCCAGAAGAAAGTGTGTTAATCAAGCAAATCTTTAAGGAAGACACTGATATATCCCTGTGAGCAAAGTCAGAGAGCTGTTTGATATGATACGGTCATATTTATTAACAACAACTTCATCACGCTGTCGCTTTTCATTTCTTCAGCTTCGTGTTGCCTGCAGTGGATATCTGATCAACTAACCTGACAGCTTCAACCTCAGTTAGTCTACACTTTCTATCACACTTCTCATCAGCCTCTAGACATGATAATGTCAGAGTGTCCAAGCAGCACATATCTTCATTGCCTCAAATGAGGACTGATCGGACAGGCAGAATCAATGTAGACTTTTGAGGTCCTTTAAGAAGTAACATCTGTGAAATCTAAACCAAAATATTTACTTTTGGGTAAGATGTGGCACTCCGACGCATCGCGATTTATGACAGGTGACACAATACTTTTGAGTGTTTGACAGCAGCTTAGTGAAATGTCAGGTGACAGTGTCAATGCAGAGGAAGTCAATAAGCTCTCACAGATTTGAATGGGAATGTCTGTTAAGCTTAAGAGTGTGGACTGTAGATTTCCATCAAGGCTCAGTCAGTGGGTTGCCATGCTCACAGTTTGCACATGAGTTGTGTGTGACCGTGCTCAAATTTGGGTTTGCAGAACGAAAATGTCATTTCGAAATGTGTTTCTTTATCTAGTGAGTGGCCAATGATTTTTATTTGCCTGAGTACCTCATTGGGAATTGCTGGTCTGTGTTTTTTTTTTTTTTTTTTTGCCTGTGAGAGTGTGTGTCTCTGCGTGTGTCGGGAAATGGGTCTCTTATTGCTGCTCGGATGAAGAAAAGCAGTGTTTTAATCGGAGGCTCATTCCCATTACAGAGTTGGCGGAATTCATAACATTTAAGCGGAGAGAGCCTGGGGGCCGGCCGGGGCCTGATGGCTCCTAAATTGGCTCTTTTGTTGGACATGCATTAAGGAGGACGGCTGACCTTGCCAGTGCCTGCTGGAAATAGCGGTGAGAGACACGGCCTTTGTGTTCTGAGTGAGCCCTAAGGTGCAGCACAAATCACACTGTCAACTTCAGCACATATCGAGAAAAGTGCCACACAGAAACACAGACATGTACTTGACACGCACTCACGTAGTGTTCTAGCAACATATATCACCTTTATAAAGAGGAACTCTTGGTATACAGTATCATGGAGCCAGTGAACTACAGACATCTGTGGTGTGCACAGAGGAGGGCTATATTCATATTTAAGCTATATTCTCCCTTTTGTTCATCAAACTTCGTGTGCTTCATAATCTGTTCAAGTGTACTTCATGGTAAACAATCAACTGATGACATCATATATTAATTGTAATATATCAAATTAATAATGATATTAATAATGTCATGATGACATGATGACATCTTTAAAAAAAGAGACTTTTAGTGAAATTAAAATTAGGTAGAGGTGCCTTTAACAGCAGATCTGAGATATTAACATTAATATTACCGTTTAAAGGTAATATTGTGAAATATTATTGCAATTTAAAATAACCTTTTTCTACTTTAATATATTTTAAAATGTAATTTATTCCTGTGATACAAAGCTGAATTTTAGCATCATTACTCCAGTCTTCAGTTTCACATGATCCTTCAGAAATCATTTTAATATGCTGATTTGGTGCTCAAGAAACATTTATTATTTTATATATTTATTATTAATGTTAAAAACAGCTGTACTGCTTAATAATTTTGTGTAAACCATGATACATTTTTTTCAGGATTTTTTAAAAGAATAGAAAGTTTAAAAGAACAGCATTTAATTTTTTGAATAAAAGTATTAATTTCTTTATGAAAATCTTGAATGACAGTGTAAATATATTTTATTGCTAAAACCATTACATTTCTGATTGCTCCATTCAGCAAAGTCAATTTTTTAGCATCATATGCTTTTATTAAAAAAAAATAATAATAAAATAAAGATGCTGCAAACAAGCAACCTGATGTGACAGAACTAGAACACTCTAATTGTAATCAACAGAGCTGTCCATATTTCAAGTGTGCAACACCAGTTTTACCACATCAACTGCATGTCAGCGTGGTGAAAAACAAATTAAGCTCTTCTTAGGCTTTTCTTTTACAGCCTTGAATATTAATAATAGAAAATTGAGGACACATACAGTACAACAAGACTGTATTAAATAACAAAAAGAATATGCTTTCTATAAAAACTGACAGACAAAGAGGCTGATGAAGTCAGAGTGGAAGCAGCAGTATGAGAAAGGCAGTAAAGAATAAAAGAGGAGACAAGAAAAAGATAAAAGATAAAGAAATGGGTTATTGGAGAGGATGGATATTAGAGAGGAAGAGGATATGGAGCAATTTATCATTAAAATTTCCAAAAATACAACAAACAGAAGAGTAGTGCTCTTAATACAGCTGATTCATGCCAGTGGTTCCCAGCTGGATTTTATTTCAGGACTCAAATGTAAAAAAGTTCTGTACACAAATATGCACTGCCTTTAATGTCAACAAAAGAAAGATATGGGAAGTGTTTTCTCCTCGGTTGATAAGTTGACAAGTCAAATTATTTTGCTATCCTAACTATGCAGGATTATTATTTTATATTTTTTATATATGAAATACAGCATTCAATATTTTATTATTTAGCGTTGCTTTTTCACCACTCATTAAATCCCATTTTTAGGTTGTGACCCTTCATTTGAGAACCACATTTATTATAATTGAGTAGTGTTTGGATACTGTAAAAGCAAAGGTTTTGGACATGCAAGTGTCATGTGTGCTCATTAATCTAATTTTTAACTTTTTATGCCATATCACACAGATGAACATACTTAAATAAAACTATTGTATCTTATTTAATAGCTAAAAAAATAAATAAATAAATCAAGTACTGATTTAAAACATAGTCAAAGGTTTGTATCAAACAGTTTGCACTAAGTGATTTTAAAAGACCAAATGCATTATACATCTTACTGATGATGCAGGCAAACAGATGCGCTTAAAACATAAACACAGTGCACTAACTTGCACGTTAAGCGTTTTCCCAAACAAAATCATTATAAAGCATGGCTTAAAGGAGCTGGCTATATGTAGAAATCAGAAGCCCTTGTTATTAATGACACCGGTGGTCGTTAAGTGAACTGCAGCCAGCATCTTATTGCTTGTGCTCACACACACGTGAAGCAGTTGAACTTGATTCAATACCCACGGCGAAGTTCTTTTTTATTTTTTTATTTTTTTTGCATAGAAGTAAAAATTAGTTGGAAACATCTTTGCAGCAATATACTGTTAGCAAACATCCTGACATGCTGCTGAGAGCGAAGGTTAGATGAATATGTAAATATGTGCTGCGCACTCTCCTCTCAATAACAAAATAAACACAGCAAAATTACAGCGGTGAGAAAGCTGCACACAGCAATGTGAATATGTTTGCACAAGCTCTGCAATTCATGTCGACAGATGAGGTAATTAAAATTACACTGTCGTGACAGTCTGAATTTAAAGTATGTTTGAGATCATAGAATATATAGGATATATGAGACTATATGAATTAATCACTTTTTTTGCATGACACATTGACATTCCAGTACATTCCAGTACAGAATAGCTCTTTCGGCATTATCCTGAACAAAAGCATTAATTTCATGTGTCACAGAACAGAAGAGAGGCTCTCAGGAGCACACATAACCGTCATATCCTTTGGACTTTCGCAATGAAACTGACCTGAGTCCTTCACATAAAAATCAGTCTATAGGCATTCATAGACAACCTAGGAAATCGAGGAAGGTCTCGTTTTGTAAGTTTCATTACAAGCTGTTCACACATTGGCAATACAAAAAGTGATTAATACATGGAAATTCTTACATATAGGCCTAGCCCCTGTAATGAAGCTTAATGCATTGTGCGATAATGGATAACCAAATGAAGTATACGCCTTATTAATAAAACATACTATCTACAAGCAATCAGATGAACCTAGAATAGGAACATACAATAGTATGCATTTTCTGTAAGTTGTATATATCAGGTCATGTTAAGCATTTTTCATGTTAAAGCTCTTTGCACATCAAAATTTTCATATGCGTTTTTTTTTTCATATTCGTCATCCTAAACATTTGTCACGCACAGAAACCTTGCACACTGAGTATGATGCGTATTAATTATTCCGTTGTGAAAGATTCAGCAAAACAATACAAAATGGACTCTTTAAGCAATGAGGATGATTTTATTGTCCTCTCTATTCTTAAAAAGAGAAAAAGAAAGAGAAAATATTGGGTCCATCCAATCCTGAGATTGTATAGAGAGGAATTAGAGTTCCACCTCCTTATCAAGGAGCTGTGGGATTATCCTGAGTGATTCAAAGTTTACTTCAGGATGTCAGTGGCTCAGTGAGATGCTTTGCTAGCAATCTGTCTTTATATTCCGTCTCTTTGTATTCTGCACTTTGTTTGTCATATAGTGCTTTGTGCGGCGAGACGAAGTGGATCAACTTGTCAGACACATTCTGGATTTTGGCGTTCGCTTGTACGGTGGCTCTGAATTGTCAAAACACCTCTCAAAATGCTTGCTACGGATGCAAAAAAACGCAGAAAATATAATTTTTTTATGACGGACGAAAATTTTGAAAGGCAATGTGTAAACATGATTGACACAACGTGAGGTCGTATTTATTTTTTAAGGTGTGAAAATTTCAGACGAGAATTTCAGACTCAGTATGCAAGGACCTTAAGATTTTAAAAATGTGACACTGAATTTAGTGATTGAAATACTTTGACACATGCTATATATGGATTGATGTTGCCTAAACTTGCAGTTTGTTCACTTATCTTAGTTTTTTCTTCTTTTGAGCACCAATCTAAATATCTGAAACACATTGAAATGATGGAAAATTGATAGGTCTGTGCTGCAGTTCTCTGGATGTTTTGCCCTCCAGGTCTCCATATCAGTCAAATGTCTGAAAACTATAAATCAGAGTCATCGACATTACATGGTCACTTTAGCAAAAATAAAGTCAGAAAACTCTACTCTACTTTACCCAAGCCCATAATGTCAAGTACATAAATAAATAAATAACGACTTTAAGTCTTCAAATGAACTTTTCCAGAAGCTCTCAGTTGAGAGTGGAGGGATGTGGTGTTGATTTGGGGGCATGATTTGATGTCCAGAGGGGTGCACAGGCTGTTGAGATCTGCTGATAGCTATCATCAGGATGCAGGTCCCACTACCTGTACAGCAAACTCTTCTGATGAGGAACGAATACAAAATACAAATCTCATCGCTTTAGATTCCAATCCCCCTCCCTCGCTCCCAGAATGTTAAATATATCATTTTCCATCAGGTTAAAGAGGAGAAAGAAAAAAAGGTAAAAAAAGAAGGAAAGATAGAGGGAGGCGAGGCAGATGAAGCTTAGGTTAACCCTTGAATACGATAAATTCAATGCAAACCACTTGCATCAGCCTGAGTGCAAACGCCATTTCTTGCATGAGGACGTTCAGGGCTGGCAAGAATTGTGGATGTCCTATGTTGTTATGAATGAGTGTCTAAGACTCTCAAGGGAAATTCAGTAATATTGGGATTATTTGCACCTAAAATAAATAAATAAATAAATTGCAGCTATGTAAAGCTATAAAGCAAGAAAAGCAGAAAAAAAACAAAAAAAACAAAAAAAAACAGCAATGCAGCATATGAAAGCAATAAGCCTCAAGAAGCCGTGGTTTACAGTGAATTTATAACAGCTAAGGGGCATTGTTAGGCATGACACTCAATGCAACTTTCATGAAGTAAAATCATTAAAAGGCTTTCGTCTGCTAGAAAAAAAAAAAAAAAACAGTCCCTGACCGTGACAGAAGTTACATTTATTACGTCATTAGATGGCGGCAAATACTGAGCGAGTGCAGTCGCAAAGACTTTTATATTGAAACTTGTGAACACTGAACAAGATGCAAATGACAAACGCTTTGACTAGCTCTGTCAGTCACGTCACAGGAAAACCCATTCAATGTTAAAAGGACAAGATCGCAGTGGACATTCAAATGGATTTTTTATTATGAACATAGGACTGACCTGAAGGAAAATGCTAAATTTGAATGCAGGTAATACACTTGTTCACTCTATATCTCTCTCACAATACTCTTCTACATAATGCAGTAAGCTTCAATGAACAATGTCAGTAGAGAACAAAGATATGTTTACATTGCTATAAGTGGTTGCTAAAACAGATGCAGCAACATACACTTTGGCGCAGCGATAATTATGTAATGTGGTCAGCTGTATGTTTTCGGTTATTTTACAAGGACTTCAAACGTGGCTCAACCCAACAGAATCAAGGGCCAGAGTTATCGGTTTTATAATAATGTCTAATTGTTATACTGTTATAATCACAATATTACTGTTTTTTACTGTATTTTTTATCAAATAAATGCAGCCTTGATGAGCATAAGGGATTTATTTCAAAAACATTTTTTTTAAAAACTTACCGACCCCAAAGTTTTGAAATGTAGTGTAGGGCTTCAGAAGATTTTGAATATTCTACATAATTTGTATAGATCCCTTTTATGATGCTTTTATGGTGCTTTGCCACAGCCATATCACCCTGTAGCACAACACTGGCAGAGTTGAGCCTGGTTAGTACCTGGATAGGAGAGCTCCTGCGAAAACTAGGTTGCTGCTGGAAGAGGTGTTAGTGAGGCCAGCATTGGGGGTGCTGACCCTGTGGTCTGTGTGGGTCCTAATGCCCCAGTATAGTGATATAGACACTATACTTTAACATGTTAAACTGAGGTCCTGACTCTCTGTGGTCATTAAAAATCCCATGGCACTTCTCGTAAAAGAGTAGGGGTGTCCCGGTGTCCTGACCAAAATTCCCTCCATTGGCCCTTATCAATAATGGCTTCCAAATAATCCCAGTCCACTGAACTGGCTCTACCACGTCTCCTCCTATAGCTGGCGTGTGGTGAGCGCACTGGCGCCATTGTACTGTGGCTGCCGTCGCATCATCCAGGCGGGTGCTGCAACACTGGTGGTGGTTGAGCAGAGACCCCTGATATGATTGTAAAACTCTTAAAAATTTTCTTATTTTGTACTCCATAGAAGAAAGCAAGTCATACAGCTTTGGTAAGACATGAGGGTGAGTAAATGATGACAGAATTTTTCCTTCATCAACTATTTCTTGAAAACGGCTACAAACAGCAAGGTTTTAAATTGTAGTGGAAAACGTATACAGTGGCAGCATAGAACACACACAGAGTGTGCTGCAATGAGACACTCTGTCACTATGAGGTGAACTCATCTCCACCACCACAAACAACGGGTCATTAACGTCCACAGAAAAATGCTCCAATCCCCCATTACCCACCCAATCATCACTCTCTCTCTCTCCCTCTCTGACTCTGTTGTGAGGAAGGGAGTCAGTGCTTGATGATGTGAATGAAGAGGCATTGTGTTACTGTCAGACTAACTGCAGCTTTCTGCCAGGCAAAGAGACTTTCATTCCCAAGCCAAGGGTAAAAAAGAAAAAGAAACTGCTAGTGCCAACTTATAAGATGGACTAAAAGAGGGTGGAATTGAGGGTGGGGGGAAGGTTTAGATGACACAAGGCTCGAGTGAAAGGGTAATTTGCTTTTCTTCTTATAGCTGCATTAGAGTCAATGTTTGCTAAATGACATTCTCTCCCAACTAATTGTTTGGATATATCAGAACGCCTTGACTAGAGTTTCACAGAGATAAACAAAGAGAGATAGATGGAAAAAGAGAGAGAGGGTGGATAGATGTAGTTGGGGTGGGGGGTGGGGGGGGGGGGGGGGGGTGAAGTAAGAGATAAACAAGATAGATTGTAAAACAATAAAAGGGACCAGGGGACAGACAGCAGAGGAAAGTGTGTTGGGGATAAAATTAGCTGCTCCATTTCCATTGGTAGAAAATCTTTACTTTTGTGTACGTGATAAGATTCAGCACAAATTAGTCATCAATTATGTGCTATAAAAGCAGAACACTTGAGAGAGAGAGAAAAAAAACATTAGCGAAAACCAAAACACCTAATCAAGTCCAAACTTTAGCACATAGTTTTTGGATATATCTGCTAGATTTAAATTTTTCACAAACTAAAATGGCTTCAGCTTTAGCTGTGAATCTGTGATGTCTCAGAGGACATTGGTGTCATGTCACCTCATGTGTGTCTATGTGTGATGGAGGAAAAAAACGTACTAACACAATTGTACCTTACAAAACAAAGAAGCGGTGTTCGTTAACAAAGGCTAGGTGAGAATCTCAAACTTGCACTTGTGTATGATAATGAGTATCTGTGGAAAGAAGGTTAAGAGGGGGAAAAACATTTTTTTAAAAATTGTAAAGATATCATAGAAAGAAGAAATGCATTCAAACTTTGATGTACGAAGAAGAAAAGAGAAAGAAATAAAACCGGGCCAAGCATTGTTATGCTAAATTTCCTACCGATAGTTACAAAGTATTTCATTGTTGTTACAAATGACATTTATATGAACTCTGTGCAAAGAGTAAGAATTGACCGAATTGCTTCGCCACTCATACAAATCACATGCACAAAGAAAAATGTTTGAATCAAAACCCTTGTTCCCTCCTGAAGGCATATTAGTAGCACTGAGTTAGATGTGATGTGTTCATACATGCACTGTGTGCTGGTATTGACTGCATGTGCCGCTCTGAATATAATAAGTGGGATCAGAGAGGATGTGTGAGCCTGCGTAATGTGAATAATATAGATAAATATAAGACTCTGTGGAGAATATTGATGAAATAGACATGCAACAACAACAACATTACAACTCATAAAACAAATGAATATAAAGTTAAGCTAAATTGGGGGGGACAAAAATAAGATCTTTTTGTTTTAGACAATCAACAATAATCAAAATGTGTGTGGTTTACTTAATAAGGTGTCAATAATTATGACAATAATGTTGATTATGCTATTGTAATTTTTAAGCAGCTACCACAAATCATTGATCTCTCAGCAAAACATGTCTTAGCCATTTTCAAAGTCTTTAACCCTATTAGTCACATATTTTTCAACAAAAATATATAATTCAGGAGGATGAAAATTATTTTTATCAAATGACATTTGAGCTTTATCCTCTCAAAACGTCAAAAGTTACGGAGTTGTTTTGAAACTGTCCTAAATGGGATGATCTCAATCAATTTTCATTTTTGTATAAATCCTGGGACACCTATGCTCTGTATCTTTTTTTTTTTTCTTGATGAAACTGAAATCAGTGAAGCCAACAGTTGAATATTTCATCACCGCTCTTTCTCTCTGCCCTCTAAAGAACATGCAGCCTGTACAGTACCACTTCTGTTTTAGACTAAGAGTCTTCTGTAAAGCCAGGGTAATTTCTGTGTGTGTGTGTGTGTGTGTGTGTGTGTGTGTGTGTGTGCGTGCATTTTTGTGACATATCAGGACACAAATTTGCATAATGACATAGGTATGACATAGGTATTACAAGGAGAAGGTGACTTATGAGGACACATAAGGTTTAGGGGTAGGGGTAGTTTAGGGGAATAGAAAATACGGTTTGTACAGTATTAAAACCATTACGCCTATGGAATGTCCCCACAATTCACTAAAACAAACGTGTGTGTGTGTGTTTACGTGTCAGAAACTAAAAGAGGTCAGTGACAGAAGGTTAACCATGATGACTTGCTAATGGCCGTCAAACAGCATTTAAGAGCCATTAACCCTTGCTGACCACAGTCAACTGCATGTCACAAATGAAAAGAAAACAGCTAATGGGAAGAAGGCCTGTAGTGTGAAGTTGATCCTGGGACTGATGTGGCTGATTTGAGGGGTAATTGACCCATTTCAGGATCTAGGTCACGTTAATCACATTTGTGATGTCATCTATGTGTGCCACCCAGCTGAGTTAGCCTGACGCAAACCGTAACTGTGAACATTCGCCATTAGCAGCTGCCACACACAAAGCAAACACAAATATGACCTATTCAGAGAGGACACAACCTTGTGTTTTTGGACATTAGCGCAAAACATGGTTACATACATGTTTATGTACCAAGGGGTCAAGGTTTGGCTAGTTAGCATGGCCTGGTTAGCCCCTGGTGGTAGATACTGTAGCTACACAATCTGGCTGCAAAGAACATGGGCTGGTTTGCGTGTGTCTGCATCAGTGTCGTGGTTGTCCTGTTGAACTGGGCTGTTACAGGGGGAACCCCCCTGAAATGCGATTGGACTAGTTTTGACTAGGAATTGGGAGGGTTTTGTTCTGAAAACCTAGCAAACCTAGTCTGCATCTACAAACCCGATTCCAAAAAAGTTGGGACACTGTACAAATTGTGAATAAAAAAGGAATGCAATAATTTACAAATCTCATAAACTTATATTTTATTCACAATAGAATATAGATAACATATCAAATGTTGAAAGTGAGACATTTTGAAATGTCATGCCAAATATTGGCTCATTTTGGATTTCATGAGAGCTACACATTCCAAAAAAGTTGGGACAGGTAGCAATAAGAGGCCGGAAAAGTTAAATGTACATATAAGGAACAGATGGAGGACCAATTTGCAACTTATTAGGTCAGTTGGCAACATGATTGGGTATAAAAAGAGCCTCTCAGAGTGGCAGTGTCTCTCAGAAGTCAAGATGGGCAGAGGATCACCAATTCCCCCAATGCTGCAGTGAAAAATAGTGGAGCAATATCAGAAAGGAGTTTCTCAGAGAAAAATTGCAAAGAGTTTGAAGTTATCATCATCTACAATGCATAATATCATCCAAAGTTTCAGAGAATCTGGAACAATCTCTGTGCGTAAGGGTCAAGGCCAGAAAACCATACTGGATGCCCGTGATCTTCAGGCCCTTAGACGGCACTGCATCACATACAGGAATGCTACTGTAATGGAAATCACAACATGGGCTCAGGAATACTTCCAGAAAACATTGTCGGTGAACACAATCCACCGTGCCATTCGCCGTTGCCGGCTAAAATTCTATAGGTCAAAAAAGAAGCCATATCTAAACATGATCCAGAAGTGCAGGCTTTTCTCTGGGCCAAGGCTCATTTAAAATGGACTGTGGCAAAGTGGAAAACTGTTCTGTGGTCAGACGAATCAAAATTTGAATTTCTTTTCGGAAAACTGGGATGCCATGTCATCCGGACTAAAGAGGACAAAGACAACCCAAGTTGTTATCAGTGCTCAGTTCAGAAGCCTGCATCTCTGATGGTATGGGGTTGCATCAGTGCGTGTAGCATGGGCAGCTTGCACATCTGGAAAGGCACCATCAATGCTGAAAGGTATATCCAAGTTCTAGAACAACAAATGCTCCCATCCAGATGCCGTCTCTTTCAGGGAAGACCTTGCATTTTCCAACATGACAATGCCAGACCACATACTGCATCAATTACAACATCATGGCTGCGTAGAAGAAGGATCTGGGTACTGAAATGGCCAGCCTGCAGTCCAGATCTTTCACCTATAGAAAACATTTGGCACATCATAAAGAGGAAGATGCGACAAAGAAGACCTAAGACAGTTGAGCAACTAGAAGCCTGTATTAGACAAGAATGGGACAACATTCCTATTCCTAAACTTGTCTCCTCAGTCCCCAGACGTTTGCAGACTGTTATAAAAATAAGAGGGGATGCCACACAGTGGTAAACATGGCCTTGTCCCAACTTTTTTGAGATGTGTTGATGCCATGAAATTTAAAATCAACTTATTTTTCCCTTAAAATGATACATTTTCTCAGTTTAAACATTTGATATGTCATCTATGTTGTATTCTGAATAAAATATTGAAATTTGAAACTTCCACATCATTGCATTCCTTTTTTATTCACAATTTGTACAGTGTCCCAACTTTTTTTGGAATCGGGTTTGTAGTAAGTGTTTACTGCTTTTATTTGTAGACCAAACATGAGGAATCAAACCATGTTGGATGAGTAGCAGGCTTGGCAGGTAAAGTGATTTGCCTGTTTGTGCATTATTCAAAATGCTCTCACCACAATTTGTGCAAGTGTGGTTTATTTTTAAACTAATCAAAGTGTTTGGTAGGAGATAAAGAGAAAGGAAGAGCAAAACGAGAAAAATAGAGGGAGGGATGAGAAGGGAGTCATTATGTGTATCCAGCTCTTGATCTCAAGTAGGAAATTGTAATTCATCATGTCTGACCTTTGATCTTCATGTGGTGTGGATGAGGGCTTAAAAAGGATGACAGATTGCATTTGCTCAATTTATTGTTGATTATAAGTGACATTAAACAAGATTATAGACATCATTAAAAAGTAGTACATTAAACACTATTAAACAAATGTAAAGAAACAGCAGGTTCCTTTTTTTTTCTGTCCACAGAAACTCATTATTTTTTGTTAGTATTCTTAATGTAAAATGCTATTTGCACCCCAGTGTAGGTGATGACTGATATTACTGCAGGTAATTTTGACCCACTGTAGACTGATCTGCTGGATCTTAACAAACTTTTCACCCTGAAAGTTCATGACAACCTGCACAGATGTGATTTGAACATGGTGATGCAAAATGCTTTCACTGTCAACATGTCTCTCGCACACGCTCAGTCACAAACAGCAAATTATGACTCTTGAGTTGTTATTTGTCATGGAGAGTCAATTTAACGCGGTCAAAAGCAATGCTGGATCTCCGATGGTGACAACACAGTTGGTATAAAAAATATAAAAATACAAATAAGAGAGTATATAGGGAATGAACAGAATTATTCATTATAGTTATCATATCATTTTAATAGAATTTTTAACTTCAGTGCTTGCTTTTCCTGTGCATTTTAATGTTGTCTTGTAGTTATTTTTAAGCAGAATTTACATCACATTTACATCTTTTCATTTAGCAAATGCTTTTATCCAAAGCCATTTTAAAATGAAATTAAAAAAGCTAAAGCTTTGTGAAATGTGATGGGAGCAGAACAGGACGTGTGTTATTGTTGTGAGTGTAAGGAGTGTTGTATTGTTGTGAAGAAAAAAAGAAAGAAAAAAACACGAATGAGATGAAGAACACTGCTGCATTAATCTACCACTGTCCAGTGTCTTTATATATACACAATAAATGCACATTCTTTTTTTTTTGCATTTCTATGCATTAACACATTAACTACAAAAAATATTTTTATCACTTGACAACCCTATTTATTATATATATTGTAGATCTCACACACACACACACATAGGGCTTTTGCCATTTTATTTAGACAGTGGGAGTGGAGGAAACAACGAGGAGAGGAGTGGGAGGGGTTGGGATCAGAAAATGTCACAAGCTGGATTGGAAGCAGGGTCGCCTGCACACAAGTGTCACGGAGCAAAACATTGGAACACAAGCGCTACCCTCCAGGCTATGTCTCAGATGTCAAATATATGCATTTTGTCTGTCTCCACCTGACTTCTGGGGTGCAAATATCTGCACTTTGTTGCCAGACCTATTTATGCATCGGTGCAAATAGTCACCCCAATTCTTTATTCACTACAAAATAATTGCATTTAGTGAAATGCAAGTGAGTCAACAGCTATTAAAGGGTTAGTTCACCCAAAAATGAAAATAATGTTATTTATTACTTACCCTTATGTTGTTCCACACTCGTAAGACCTTTATTCATCTTTGGAACACAAATTAAGATATTTTTGATGAAATCCGATGGCTCAGTGAGGCCTCTATTGAGAGCAAAGCCATTGAAACTCTCTATTATAAAGCGACCAGAATATGTTTTGTGCAGCAAAAAAACCAAAATAACGACTTTTCAACAATATCTATATGGGCCGATTTCAAAACACTGCTTCATGAAGCTTCAGAGCTTTACGAATCGAATCAGTGAATTAGAGCACCAAAGTCACATGGTTTCAGCAGTTTAGCCGTTTGATAGAAGAGCCGAATCACTAATTCGAAACAAAAGATTCATAAAGCTCAGAAGCTTCATGAAGCAGTGTTTTGAAATCGGCCCATATAGATATTGTTGAAAATTTGTTTTTGTTTTTTTGTTTTGTTTTTTGGCACACAAAAGTATTCTTATTGCTTTATAATATTAAGGTAGAACCACTGAATTCACATGAACTGTTTCCAATATGTTTTTAGCACCTTTATGGACCTTGAGAGTTTCAATGGCTTTGCTCTCAATAGAGGCCTCACTGAGCCATCAGATTTCATCATCAATATCTTAATTTGTGTTCTGAAGATGAACGAAGGTCTTACGGGTGTAGAACGACATGAGGGTGAGTAATAAATAGTTTGGGTGAACTAACCCTTTAAGACCCGTTCACGAGAGCAGACGATGACGTTCTGTTTATTAAAAGCATGCACTACAGTTTTGTTGTCTGTCACTTTAAATGCTCAAGCTATTTAAAGCAGGATCGATTCTGACTGGCTCAGTGTTCTTATTGTTTATCAGCTGGAAAAAAAAAAAAAAAATATCTAAAAGTATTTCAAATGATATCATTCCCCTATGTTGTTATTGTTATAGTTTGTGTGAACTTGTGCTATTCTTTTAAATTTATAAAAAAAAAAAAAAACTAAATCTTTGTTCTTATACCCTAGTGAAAAACAAATATACTTAATTGTGATTAAAATACATGTCATTTCTTAATTCCATCTACAACATGTTTGAAGCTTGTTAAAATTGATTATGATGATGTTCTCTGAGCACAAAAAAATACTTTAAATATTACCTACAAATGCACACACACATAAATATCTATATACCCACCCATAAACTACCTGGACGAAACCTTTGAAAGAGGATGCCCACTTCATAACCCTGATGACATGTCCATGCTCACTCAGCCCAACAACTAGTCTCGGTAAGGAATGAATGATGCTACTCATCTTATGATCCTGTACATGTATGAAGGCCAAATTAATGTTTGTCTGAGGGGATTCTTTGTGTGTTGTCATATTATTAAAGTAAACAAGACCGCTGTATGAGTTCTCACCTAAACCTATGGCACAAGAGTCAATATCACATTCTGTGTATAGATATTTGTTTGTACCATCGCCCCTTTAAAATGGTTTTGCTGTACTTTTGCTAAACAACCAAACTCGCTGGAGTGCACACTATTGAGAATCTGTGTTGCAGAGACACAAGTAAAAGACACAAGTCTCACCATATATTTCAAATCTGAGAATTATTTAATTATTTTAAGATGATGCTATGTATTTTGTAGATGAGACTTTCTTTTTGTGCAAACCAAAGAAAATGTGAAGTATAAATTGAAACATCTAGTTTTGAACACAAAAAAACCCCGGTTTTGTGTTGTGTATATCTGCATGGTGGTGCAACTGGTAAACAGAGTGCGCTTGTGTGTCAGCGACCCCGGTTCGAATCTAGTCCGTAGTGTTTCCTACATCCAGTGTACATATATCTGTTCCCAATGTCTCATTGATATTCTCCAGATGAGCGAGTTATTGGTGCACTGGGGTGTCTGTAAAATATCAGTAAAAGGCAAATTCCTAAGCTGTGCCATTATTTATAAAGATTACTTTATTGTATTAGAAGCACACAGTAATGATGCCTTTAGCACACTTCAAGTTTACTTGGAATGCCATTGCAATGTGTTTTAAAATCACTAAATAGTGTTAGAATTATAAACAAAGCAAACCACCAAGTACCAAAATAATCATGAGCTTTCTTGGCACCAGCATCCAGTGACCTTTCTATGACCTTTCTCTAAGGAAAAAAAACAATTTGGCCAAATTAAGAGACAGCAAATTCTCAAACTGCAGGGCACCCAAGCATGATCTTGCAGTCTTATTTTTTGGTAAACACAGAAAGCAATAACACTGCTGTGAAACGGCATTAGCACTGTTTATTTGCCTATATACTTGTTTATAGAGAGATAGCTCTGCAGTCTCAAGAGATTTTCAATAGACACATCAAGCTACAAGCGGTAAAATATTGTGTTAGTAACTGAGATGAAATACTCCAAGGATGGGATCATGCCATATGTATGTGCTCTGTTCCAAAACCTAGTGGGCAGTATTTTAAGGCATCTATGTATGTATGTATTTATATGTGTCTATATGTTTGTATGTGTCTGTCTATATATAAAGCCCCAAACTTTGATTTTCAATTCATTTTAATGCTTTATTACTATCAAATTTAAATAGCAATTCTGCATCCTGTTTGTGATAAGTTTAATTCAAATTCAGGAAAATAATTCATCAGTTCTAAATCGCAAACAACTCTGATTAGAGTCCATTAGCTTAGCAAAATGCTAACGTAAAACGTTACTTTGTAGTAACATTGGCAGTTAGCATCAGTTCTGGTTCCCTCGACAAAAGCCCAATAGGATTTTCCCATAGGCTTCTGGATTATTGCAAAAAATAAGCATTGGCTCAACAAAAGTCAATGATACTTACACATTTTGTCCATCAAGATAATTTTCAGAGATGAACACAACTTTTATGAATTTTGAAGCTTAAATGCAGTCACCAGAAGCAAAAAGCTAAAGCTAGGCTATAAGCAAACTACACCACGGTCACACAATTTCAACGTCACCAACACTAAGCTTCTGACAACTCTTTCAATATTTATCTAAAAACATTTTCCCTGAAAGTTTGAATTAGAATAGCTTGTAAAAGAGCAGTTATAAGCATAACTAGGCTGTAAAAGCGGACTGAGCTTACCTGTTCAGCGTGATGACATTTAAAGCCGCAGACAGCTTCTGTAGTGCGATTTAGCCACTTGTTAGTCATTTTCAAGACTCATAACAGCAAAAAAAAAATAAAAATATGGATAAGTTAATACTGATGTATTTTTCTGTTGTAGAATAAAACGTGAAAGCATAGTTGCTGATTCATGTTTGTAACGGTGGGTGCTCAGTCCATATATACACAGACCCGTGCTAAACTTACATATTCCCATGTGGTCTAGTGGCATAACCGGGTTCTAATCACAGTGGTTCTAATCCGCCCTCGATAAGTTTTTTTTTTTTCTCAATAAGACTAAAGATGTTCATTAATGATTGTATATAAATAGGCAAGAGCAGGGACACGTTTGTGTGCATTTTGTTAATGATTTCGCTGGAAAGAACAGAGAGTTGCCGCAACACCATTAGCGATAGATTGATGAGCTCGTCTGTGTGAAGACTGTGCACGAGACACGAGAACGGTTCTCCACTGATAACAGCGGCATGATTTAAAAAACAACACATTCCAGCGCCAGATCGCTTCTTATTTAACACAGATTAACGTCAACTGAGTGTTTCATTTGGCTATCCGTGCAGCAAAATGTTTCAAAAAAGTGGTGGAGACATGTCCCACCTGCAAATTACGCCTATGTTACCAACAAAACAAAAGCACTTTACATGAATTCTGTCGCTAGTCGCGCACTCACTGATATCTGATGATCAGTAGTAGCTCACTAAATAAAATAATTCAATAAATATCTATTTACAATAAGAACTTACAATAAGAAGACCATTCGAGAGAAAGAGCAAGAAGAGAGTTTGAGTTGCGTCCAGTTGGTGCGAGAGTGAAGGAAATCCGCCTGCGAGCTGAAAGATTTGTGCTTGTGCATTACTTGGCATTTTTCATTAAAATAACAATAGAAACAGCCTTAAATAAACTATAAAAAGGTGAAGATATTCGTGTTTGAAAGCTGCAATCGATCATTGGTTAAATCGATGGAGAATATCTCGTATTTTTCCGTGGGTGCTCGACCATTTCCATAGCTTGGCGCCTATGCGTGAAAGTATCTTGAGCTTGTGTTAACCATGGACCTTATTTCAGCCATTTTACCGAAAACCCATTCAAAAAACAATCGACTTTGGAACGATAAAACTGGAAGTGCTAAAATGTTAACTCACTTCCGGGTTTTGGCTTACAAAAATGAGTCATAGTTCCACCACTCTATTGAGCATTATTTGTGTAGCACTGAGAAAATGCAAAATCAAAAAGAGCTGTGGTGTAATTCAGAGAGTTGACTTACATGACAGAGATTTACAAGGAGGAAATCACAGAATAAAGAGTAGTTTTTCATATCTGCCTATTATCTGAGAAAGAAGAATTGTTCCGATAGCTGATGCTGAGACATTTGATGAGCTTAACAAATAACATTTATCAGCTGTGTTTATGAGAGATGATTCATACTCTACAGTCAAATCTTCATCTCTCTCTGAGTCATTGGTAAATCACTATTAATTACACACATATTTTAGGGTCTCTCATTGTTTGCTCCATTTCCAGTAAATCTTTCATTCAAAGTTCTACTTCTCCCACCATCCCTTGTTCAATAATGCAGTGTTCCGGGTCCAGGGGAACGCAGCTTTTTCTTGACGAGGTGACGGACTGGCAGAGTATGAAGACATGCACACAGAACACTTTTTAAACAGCAGCGGCCATACGCACACTGACATATGCTGCTGAGAATGCGTGCCGCATCTGAAAGAGAGGGAGAGAGAAAACAGGAGGGTAGGATGGAACAAAGGAGAAAGTGGGCAGATGGCATTTCAGATCGAGTTATGGGTATGTGGCATTGCGGAAAGTCCCTGTTGTTGGCCAAGCTTGGTTTGAAAGGCTACACGGGTCACTCAGGGAGACAGTAAACGGCTTTTTAAGAGGAATGATGCAGATTTATGCTGACACACAAACAGAAACAAGAGAGTTTTTGTGTGTTTGGAAATAGGACAGAGCCTTGTGGAACTCCTAAGAGAGGTTTAAATTATGAAGAAAACGAGAGGACATTTTCCCCCCTCATTTTCATGTAAGACTGTATTTTGTCAAGCAGCGTGCTTTGTTATTTAAAACCATATTCATATTTAAAGGCCAATCAAACCCCAGCTGCTCATCACCATTACTTCAGATGTTCTTTACAACAGATCCCAGTCCAGAGCTGTTGCATTATGCGGGGAAAACAACAACAAAAGCTCAAAAGATCCCCAAACTGACCAAACTTATATTTATAGCTGAGGAAAATTTTATGGAGTTCTCAGTTAGATTTCTTTAAAATACAAACTTTTTCAGATGTTCCTTGGGAAAATGCTGTTTGATTTGATGCACTGCATTTGAAGTCAATAATACTGAAATCGTATCACGCTCTCCTAACTATGCATGATTATATGATTTGTTGCATTTTATAATTTGCATTTGTTTTTGCTTGCTGTCTGCAAACTTGAGAGTTTCACCTGTGACCCATTTTTGGGTTCATCCCCCACCATAGATCCATCTGAGATTCCTGGGCCTTCTCAGAAGAAAATAAAATCTTGAATGGGGTCTCAAAAGGCTCTGAGTTTATTCTCATTACTATCTAGGACAAACAATTGAGATCTCATTTGTGACTTGCATTTCCTGTGGGAATCTGTTTTGTGTTGCCAACGCTAGCATTCATACAGCCAACGTATAGCCAGAAAGTGGAAGGAATATTTTCATCCCCATAAATTTCAGGCCACAGAAATGTGAAGATAAACATATGGTGTATGGTTATTTCATAAGTTGCTAATAAGGATTTATGTACCACACTCAGGTGCAGTAACACCAGGCGGTACACTCATACATCACAGAGTGATTAAGTGTGTCATTCCCGATCCGCCGACCTTGATGAGGGGAAACTATCAGGCACATGAAGGGGCCACAGTTCAGGTTTGAATTAAATATTAAAGAACGCCTCTACGGACGCAGCCTCACAAAACAACCGTACGTTTGTATCTGCTCTGTTGCCTGTGTGTGTTTACTCGTGCGTGTTCGTGTTTGTGTGTGAAAGTCTCGTTCAGACGTTAGCGGCACAGTTGGTGTGTGTTCTCCGTTGCAAACATTGGAAGGAGTTTGTGTTTCTTGTTTGTATCAGTTGCCACTACGCTGGGAAACTTTTGAGTAAGTGTGTGCGTATGTGTGTATGTGTGTTCCCATACGGGAGGAGCAGTGGAGGGGAGACAGATGGTCTATCTCAGGACCATCCAAATGTAGATTAAATATTAAAGATTTATTTGAAATCTTCATGATGATATAAAAATAGATAGAGGTTGGAATGAGCAAACACCTGTTTATGGCCTGCTTCACTTTTTCCTCGCTGACGTAGAAAAAATGTGTGAGTTTATGTGTGTGTATAACTGGTAACACTTGACGACAAGGTTCATGTTAGAAACATTAGTTAATGCATTAGGTATGACGAACAAACAATGACCACTTCTGTAACATAATGCTATGTTCTACTGTATATATGCATTTTTAACATTTCAAGTTGTATAACAAATAGTTAAAATATTACAACCAAACAAGAATCAACAATGAACAATATATTTTTATAAATGCTTATTATATGGCTGGAATACTTGATTCTGGCTGGTCAATGAAGAACTTTGATATAACAAAGTTATAATAATGTTGCCGACTCTCTTTGTGAGACATTGCTAATTCATTCAACCAATTTGTTCAAAACATTCAGGAACAAACACAGGAACATTCAGGAACAAACACAGACATTATTGGCCAGCTCTTGCGTCAGTATGCGTCGGGGTGTTCACGTGAACAGTGTCGGCCAATACTGAGCCGCCATTCTGATGTAGAACCCAGAAGCGCTACACTTTGTTTACCATGTGAACAGCGTAGGAGACTGACATGGTAGAAAGTTTTTTTATTTATTTTTTTGCGCACAAAAAGTATTCTCGTTTCTCGTCGCTTCATAACAATAAGGTTAAACCACTGTAGTCACATGGACTATTTTAACAATGTCTTTACTACCTTTCTGGGCCTTGAAAGGGGTAATAACATTGCAGTCTATCGGAGCCCAGAAAACTCACGGATTTCATCAAAAATATTTTAATTTATTTTCCGAAGATGAACAATGTTCTTACGGGTTTGTGAGTAATCAATGACAGAATTTTCATTTTTGGGGGAACTAACCCTTTTTGGGTTGGCAATGTTTTTCATGAACAATTTTTGTTATACTGGTTTTGTTATATAACTCTCTTCACATCCTGATAGCTATCAATAATAGAAGTGGTCTAAATATTAACAAATGTGTTATATGTGTTACAAATGTATATATCTTCCGTGGAAGTCTCAGGAACAAAAAAAAAAATGCTCTGAATGCAATGATAGGATGTCCTACCTGCCTGTCAACATATATTTTTGCATACCTCCACTCACTTTGCTTGTGCAGACATCACAATTCATTGGCGTGTTCCTTTATGAGGCTATGCAGAGTCACTGAGCGGCAAAAACAAACAGCAGACACATTTCCTCCTGACACAAAATAACGAGCTTATGCTGCGTTCACACGCCATGTCGTAATTACCGTAATTAAGAGAAGGCAATCCATTGATGTTCTGCTCGGAGTGCTTCACGTCCTCGGACTTATGTGTTTCTACAGCAACACTGTCAACGGCGAAATTAATCAGCAGCAGTCAGGTGGTACAAGTCAGAGCATTTTAGGTTGTTTACGTTCATTATTATTGTAATGTCATGTGCTTTGAGACATGAGGCAATTTAACGCAGTTTCTCATGACACTTTGCAGACTCTGCTCTCTGGCTGTGTTTCCGTGTGTTTTGGAGGAGGCGTGGCTTTGGAGAGCACTCTGAAGCAGGAGGTGGGATTTCATGTTTTTAAAGCTAGCTTGCTATTGCTAGTCTCTCTAAAGTTGCCTACCCTACCTTTAACTATGGTATATTAATAATGGTATAAAAGCAATATTATGGCTGTTTTTCAGATACGGCTGTGATTACCTGCAGCCTCATGCCTACGGCAGCTGTGTACAACAGCTCGGTTGATATTCACAAATACAGACTTCTGTAAAATTGCATGTTAATTAACTGAACCTTATTGTAAATTGTTACTGAAAACCTGCTATTTTCAAGGAAACAGTATTAGATTAGATAAGAAATCTAATACTCTTCACCCTAAAGGAAGCTGTTGCTCATAAAAGTCTTCTAAAATTCCGCTGTCAAAACTTGATGATGAAATTTGAAAAGTGCATTTCCATTTGAATCAATCTGAATATACTCCAATGCTGCTAAATAAAATATGCATTTGTTACATTAACAAGCTAATTCTACTTGATTAAAGCCTTAAAAAATGATCAGTTCATGTAGCTTAATGTAGTCAGGTTGATTCAGTCACATTAAATATGTCTGAAAACTTGTTAATTTAAACATTATCACATGAAGCACATTTTAGGTTATCTGACAAAACATTTTATATTAAGCCTATATGTAGAAAAAAAACCGAAAACCTTTAAACAATTCAGAAAGCACAAAGTTGTTACAGCGATGCGCGAATATGTAAAGCATATGCCAGCTTGCTAGTTATTTTTTGCACTGCTGTTAGCTGTTTACATGGAAATTGCTGGCTGCACATGGGATGTAGACCTTAACTAGCTCCTAGCAGGGGAGCAAAACAGGCAGTTAGCACATATATATCTCACTCACAAACAGAAATATGCACATACGAGTGCACACACTTGCTAAAATGTAGACGTGACTCTGCGCGCGCACACATACACAAACCCAGATGTGTTTAAATGAGATATAACGCACAAGATTTATGGATCAGAAACAATCTGTTGTGTTGATCATCTTAAGATCCTGTCCACAGTCCTCTGGGACGGATTCTGACATACAAAGTTGTGATTGACAAGACAACGCATCCATCTTCATGAACATGCAAACTTCTCTTAGCTCTAGTTACAGCACCAGCATCAGGAGCATGTGTCTATGTGTGTGTGTGTTTTTCACAGGGGACCAAATTGTTCCGTCACCTTGGGGATGCTGTTTTCCCAAAGGAGAGTAGTTCTCAGGTTCTTTGGGATGAAAAACCACACGTCTTATTAGAAACTAGGACACCCACTCCCCCCCAACGCTGCAACCTTGCTCAGGTTCAACTTTTGTTGCATAGACCGCCGATGTTCAGATGTACGAGATGGTAAAACACTGTCAGCTGCAGGTAGGCAACATCTCACCATCCACCCACCCACACACACTCACCAAAACATCTGAATGTCCTCGAGCGAGTGGAAAGGTAATTTGTGGTGACAATAGCGCCCAGCAGGCTTGTCTTAGTGTGAAATCTGAACTTTTAAATCTGAAATCTGAGCGATTAAGAAAAGAGTTAAATGCGAACAGCTGGGTGCAGATCTCACTTAAAATATTGTTAGGATTCAACAGCATGATGGAATGATAGATCTGGAATTTGCTGCTCTGACGAAGAGAGATGGCTTGTTATCGTGACCTTCACAGGCAGACACACACACACACACACACACACACTCGCTCATTCTCTGCTAATGTAGTTTTTCCGAGTCCACAGGGAAGCTGGAGCTTGCAGCCCACTCACTCTCACTCTCTGGCTCTTGCTTTCTGAGTGTGGATGGTCAGTGGTCATCTATGACCTTCAAAGGCAGACCCAGAGGCCCTCACAGCTGCCCGAGAGCCAGACAGGAACAAGCATGGGGGCGTAAAGGGGGCTGTCACTCAAAGGGGTCAAATGAGAGACTCTCAGAATCCAACACAATCAAGCACAAACATGTGAGTGACATGTTTATGATTAATAATGCAGTTCTGTCTTCCCTCGCTCGCTAGTGCACACGAGCTCTGAGCTCCCTAAATATTGACAGTGCAGCAGGACAGATACAAAGGTAATCGGCCTAACTTTGTAAGGCTGAATAATTGATAGCGAGGTCTTGGATCCGGTTGGGTAGCTGTAGAAGGTCTGATACATGCGATGGGGTGTTAGTATTCGCCGCAGGGCTCGTATTAAGTATGCAGATTTGGTGATTCGCTCCTGGCCAGAAAAACACTGATTTTTAATTGATATATTAAACAGACAAACAGATTGCACAACCCCAGGACATGAACAAAACAGTCATGGAAAACTCTCCCGTGAGGCATTGGCGCGTCTCTCTCTCTCTCTCTATCTCACTGTTGTCTAAGTTCATTTTTATTACTTTCTGTTTAAGAGGAAAAATGGATTGGTGTTTGTCATTTATTTTATCACTGAGTTTTATTGCGTGCCCCATCACTGTTGTTAAAAAGATGCTTGTAGAAATCTTCCATAGATTTATTTTTAATTGCATGTCTGTACATTCATCTATTTCTGTATTCATTTGTTTGCCTTTGACTTTAAATTTCAAATTTGTACCTTAAGCCCGGGATACACTGCACAATTTTTTGCTGTCCCAGACAAAAGATTGCCATCGTGAAACAACCGTGCCGATTTCTGTGATCGTGGCTCTTAATCGGTGGTCCTATGTTGTACAATGAGAGAGGTTCAAAGATGGCCGTTTTCCCAAGATAGCCTACGATCATTTTCCGACAGTGTCAGAAATTCAGCATGATCATCGCACAGTATGTTTGCTGCTACGACCTACGTCTACTGATCAGCCAATAAAAATGTGAAGTGAAATCAACACGACATGGCACTAAAACTTAAAACTGCTACCTCAAGCTCTTTTCCCTTCTTCTTTCGATGCTTCCTTTTTTCAGCACACATAATAACTACAACTGCCAAAGTGTGATTCAACATGGTCTTTTTGTTTACAACTATCGCATGCTGATGACGTTTTATTCTTCTATAGAAACTTGCATTGTAGCCTACGAGTCAATAGGTGTCATCATTGTACAGTCTACATGCACGTCTTACCCAAGTTTAATAGATCCACGTCGCACAGTGTGATAAAGTAAAGATCTTATAGGATTGCTAAAATTGTGCAGTGTATCCCGGGTTTTACAATAAGGGTGAGTCACTTCATTAGGCCACATACGTTGGGTGATGACGGCATTTGTCGAACAAACTAAGTGTGTTGCTGTCTTGGCACACGTTTGGAATCATTTGGAGTGTTTTCATACTCTGTAAAACAGTAATTTAGAACAACTTGAATCAGAAGAACACTTGATGAATTGGAATATTTACAAAAAATCAACTGAAAGGAAACCTGCTAAAGAATCCATTATGCTTGCCAGCAATGAGGAAGGTTTTTATTAAGTTCAACACCTGCATGTGCAGTTATGAATGAAGACAATATACAATCAAAAGAGTATCAAAACACTACATGAACAGTACATGAAAGCATTACAAAAGCAGAGGCTTTTAACCTTGGAGTACCATCTGTTGAAAAGTAATTTTTTGAAAGAAGCCTCTTATGCTCATCAAGGCTTTTTTTTTTTTTTTGATAGGGTAAAAACAGTACTATTGTGAAATATGGATGGCCTTAACTACTATGTACTTGCATCAAAAAGTTAGTACAATGTATTGTGTTCATATTGTATTGCAAAACACTTTTGCTGCTGGTGGGATACAGGTAAGGTTAGGGACAGGTTTGGTGGTATGGATAGGTTTAAGGGTGGGTTAAGGTATAAGGGATGCGTCAACAGAGTATATATTATATACTGTAATTAATGCAATGTTGATTAGCATTGTATTAAAAATTCTTATGAAAATAGGCTTGAAGAACACAGAAAATCCATATATTGTAGCAGTTGTGTTTATTGTATTCATGTTTAATAAGTAAATGTGTTTCTATGTTTTTTTGTTTGTTTGTTTTTTTTACTCAGCTATGGTCACTGTGATTTTGCTCAGTAAGACGTAACTAAAGTTGAAAAAAAAAAAAAAGCATAATAGAACCCCTTTAATAATAATCATAATCATTATTATTAGTCATATTAACATATAAGCACAACATTTTGGGCCAAAGCAGGCACAACTTTATAACTTTGTTCATTTGTTTTAAAAATCACATTTTAAATCGCAAAACCCATCAACCTGACTACATAAGGTTACACCAACAAAATTTTCAGAGTCTGATCAATTAGAAAATAGCTATTTAGGAAAATAACTCAGTTTCTCAGGGGAACACAAAACTTTTGCGAGAGAATGAATGTTTTTCCCTCCCATCTCATATTTTATTTCTATCACCATGTCCCTTTAGGAACTCCGTAGACTCAGTTTATGATACATGTACTCTGCCTTTTCATCCTTTTTAGAGAAAAAAAAAAAAAAAAGAAGAAGAAGAAGACAAAATGACGACAAATTCAGAAACAAAAATCATCTTCAGTATTGCCCATAAGTTGTACAGATTTAGAATGACAAGATAGCTATTAAATGACAGAATTTAATTTTTTGTGTTTTATTTTTTTATTTATTTTTTTGATGTGCATTATTCATGGGCATGAGTACCTGTCACCAGTGCTTGGTTCATTAGTAACAGGTTCATATTGTTCTGAGCCCTGATGTACTGTGGTGCTACAGGAGAGGTGAGGATGGAGTAATTGTCTCATATCAAATGAACAGGCATGAACAGCAGAGGCACACATCACCTGCATTGTCAGATGAGCGCACTGATTTGAATCCACGGCGTAGCTTGTTTACAAGTCATCTAGGGCACCGCCAGCGAAAGCCAGGGCATAAACAAGTTTACTTCATGTCAGGTTGAGTGTCACTCTTGCAGCATTCTATACACTAATCACAGGCATCCAGAACTTTTTCTTGCACATGCACCGAAAAAACCCAAAAAAAACTCACATCGCTGTTTTCGATGGCTTGTCCCCTACCGAGCTGAATGCTGCTGTGTTCACAACTAGGGTGTTAATCAAGAACTGTATGTCAAATGTGTAGACGACAACATCAGAACCAAATAATTAATTTTCTGAAGTGTGCCGACAAAATGGTCTGGATGAAGAAGAATCCAATGGAATGAGAAATAGAGAGGAAGGGAAAGAAGAAAAAAAAACGAATGAAAAAAAAGATGCCGTTATAATTGGCGGTTTTGTTTGTGCATTAATAAAGGACTGGGGAAATTAATGTTATACACTATTTCCTTTTGAGCCAACAGACATATCTGAGGAGGAAATGAGATGGATGGAGTGTGAAATCTGCAATGTGGTGCGGCTTGCCTGATGCAAATGAAATGTCAACACACAGCGAAGGTAGTTAATGAGATTTCCAATGCGTAATTTCCACATTGCAGCCAAAGTGTGAAAACAGAATAAACCCTGTCATTAAAACAAAATACCACAAATAGAGACAGTATAGTTCTTTTCTTTTTTTGCTTTTGGTTCCTTTCCTTCTTCTCCATCTCAATCTGTCGTTCCTCCTCATTGTAACCTTAAAAACAGGCCCACGATCCATCTTAAGGTGGGACAAAAGAAATAACTTGTGTCACTGCCTTTTCTGGGAGATAAAACATGCTAAATATCACACCATCTTTCAAAGCATGGCAGGATATAAAAGCTCAACATACTGTATATGTGCCTGCTGTTTATGTTGCTTTATAATGAAGGATTGTGCGATGAGATACCCTCCATTCGGAGGCAGATAAGCTCTGTCATACTGCTAGGGAAAGCCACTCAAGCGCTTACCACTGACCCATATTTTAATTATTCATACTGATTGGCAGCTATTTATGCTGTGAAAAATACAGATTAATGTTGCATTTTTATCTGCTTGCATCCATGTTGCCTGACTCTGATTTTAAGCCCAGGCACTATAAATCACTTTAATGAGCCGTGCCAATTGACAAGTGATTTCATATTTAATCAAATACAGTATGTTTGCAGCTGACACACTCACTTAAAACACCCAAAGTCTAAAAATAAAAGCCTCAGGTACACAGAAGACAGAACATCCTCATTAATATGGTTAAAACAAATTAGTTTCATCAGGAGATCTGACATGTACTACAGCTAGTAAAAGACTAAATAGTGACAGTTTTGGGTGTGAAGGCTTTTATTAAAATTATTATTTAAAAAAAAAAAAAAAACTTACTACTTTCTTAGTGACAGAACAGAAACTCCCAAGCTCGTACCCAGCGTGTTTTTATTTTACCTCATACACTGTAAAACGTGAAAACAAAACATTTGCGAGGGAATGAAAAAACATAAAGGCTACCCCGCGTCCCAATGTCCATACTATCCATCCTAAATAGTATGTGAGATTAAAATAAGTGTGTCCCATAGTATGTTGAAAAGAGAATCTCAAAAGCTCCCGGATGGTTTACTATTTCCTGTAGATTTTCGAAGTGTGGATCTGTGCACACTATAAAGGCTAATATTGCCCACAACCCATTGCACTTTGGAGGAGAATTCAGTTCAGAACTACAAACGTAAACTACCCAAGTAAAAAGTGATAAAAAAAAAAAAAAATGACAAAACATGGTGGATGAGAGGTTTAGATAAAGGTTTCAGTGACTAATAATCAGTTTAATATTCATTTAATGTTATCCATATCCGTTTGGCCATTAGCTTTTAAATAGATCAAAGGAGAGTTCTCTGCATGAAAGACCCGCAAATGCAGATCAATGTGCTACTGCGTTTCTCTCCAATATGGTAGGAAATGAAATGAAATTTTAACTGTGACAATATGATTGACAGGCCAGTTTACGCTGACAGGATGCATGTCAGGATGTGACAGAGAAAAGACGCAATTGTATGATGTGATAGTATGTCCCAAAGCGTGTCTACTCTTTTTCTACACACTTAAAAGTATGTACTTTTTCTTCAGAAAAAGAGTACATACTTTTAGGGCATAGTATAAGTAGGCGAATTGGGACGCAGCAACACTTTTCCCTCCCATCTCATATTTTTTTCCATTACCATGTCCCTTGAGGGGCTCCATAGTAGTAGTCATTGTAGTCATTGCCCAGCTAACAAAAACATGTTCTTATAATGTTTTTAAAACGTTATTTCTGAATGTTCTCTAAACAATTTTTAAAATGTTTTTTTAACAGTTTTATTCACGATAAAACTCTTAGCAACGTAAACTGTATCTTCTCAATTGATATTGTTCATTGAAACGTACTGTATTACGTAGAACAGTATTGTGAGAAAGAGATCAAGTAAGCGAGTTTATTACCTGCATTCAGATTTAGTATTTTCCTTCAGGTCAGTCCTATGTTCACAATAAAAAATCTGTTTAAATGTCTAATGTATTATCTTGTCCTTTTAACAGTTAAGGGGTATTCCCGTGACTGACAGCATTAGTCAAAGCATTTGTCAGTTGCGTCTTGTTCCGTGTTCACAACAATTCAGTCTTCAGTCAATGTTAAAGTCTTCACTACTGACTGACACACTCATAAAAACAGTCTTTGCCACCATCTAATGGCGTAATAATGTAACTTCTGTTGCTGTTCACAGTCAGGGACTATTTTTTTCCGGCGGAAGGGAGACTTTAGTGACAGTTTACTTAATGAAAGTTGCATTGATACATATTTTATAAAAGCAATAAGATACTCAAGGCTATTGCTGTATTGTGAATAAGTCATGGCTGAAGGGGATGCAGGCACTCTGCTTCGCATCGTAACAATGCCCTTCAGCCATGACTTATTCACAATACAGCACAGCCTCTCGTACCTTATTGCTTACTTAAAAAATTATTGGTTATAAGAACATTCTGTTTTATCACTCTTCAAACATTATGGGAACATTACTGTTTGCTAAACATTCTGAAACAAGTAAATGTTTGCCAAACATCCAACTAAAACATATCAGGAAAAAAAAAAAAACCCTTTATAAATAATGTTTTCCTGTTAATGTTTTGAAAATAGTATTAAAGACCAGAAAACTCTAAACGAACATTCTATAAACATTACTGGAAGAATGTTTGTTCATAACCTTGTCAGAAAAATAGGTAAAGTTCTGAGAATGTTCCTTGTTAGCTGGGACAATATTGTTTGTGTAACAGTGATTTGCCGGATCTAGTTCCCAAAAGCAGCCTCACTGATTCATTCAAGAATTAGACTGGAGTCGAGTTCAACTCACTTATGATCTGGTAGTCTGCTTTTAACACAAAGTTATTGTATAGTTGCAGAAAACATTCACATGAGACATGTGGACCACTTTTATGATTTTTTGTGCTTTTGCATCATAATAAAAGTCAGACAAGTACGCAGTCAAATCAGAGTTAGCAAAACTGACAGAATTAATGTGGTCACATTTATCGTTGTTTGGCAAACTTTTCATGTGCAAAATCCAGTCATTTCAATAGGAATCCAAATGATTAGGAATGTCACAAGAGAGCGAAATATTTCCACATTCAGATTTTGCATCGGGTTCAAGTTGTTCACACAAATGTGCCGTGATGACTAACAGAAAGGTTTGAACTTGACTTTGGACCTTTTCTGGTCATGATATTTTACCAACATTTTTCTAATGTAACCACATTTTATTAGGTGAACTATTTCTTTATGACTTCATGTTCCACACCTGACAATATGGGGATTAATGTCAATTACTGAATTAGTCATGAAAATAAGACTAACATATTCACTCAGTAAAGAAGGGAACAATTTGAACAAGCATTAAAATTAGATAAAAAATGATATTGGGTACGAAAGAAAGAGGGGCGGAGGAAGAGAAAAAGAGAGTGAGAAGGCTCAATTAAAGTGACAAAAGTAAGATAATGTTGAAAAGAGACTAAGAGAGAGAGAGGGAGTGAGGGGGCTAAATTAAAATAGAGAAAGTAAGATCATGTTTGAGATCACACAGGATTAGAACCTGTTCTTGCTATATGCTGCCCCCTTTTTAGAGGTGGTACCGCACATATCTGCTTCCACCATCTGGGAGTCACTGATCCAGAATTCCGTTTCTCTCTTTCGGCACGTAACCAAATCTCTCTCACACTCTTTCAAAGCATGTGGATGCCATTCGGAGTGGAACGAATGGGATTTCAGTAGTCTTTGATCTTTATTTTCAGATGATGCCATCTGTGTGCGCGGGCACTGCATGGTGAGCATGCATGTCAACAAGCACCAGGCATTAAACCTGAAATGAGACTAATTACTCGCTGAGACAACATACACACGTGCCTTTTGTAACTGTCTCCAAGGTTATATTTAAATGCTATTAAAGAGATGAGAATTGTATACGCAGAAGGCTGATGTCAGAAGGCATCATTATTATATAGGTGCTCTACTTACATTATGTTGTTTTTAAGACTTTTTTTGCAGCCTGATTGTAATGTTTAAATGTAATTATATCATATTTGCAATATAGTACCTCTGACTTCATATATAAGAAATATAATAATTCAGCTTTCAAAAAGGTATGATGCACTTTGTTTTTATTTTTTTAATGGCATTTTATATAGTTTCTTGTGAAATGACATTAAAGGCACAATATGTAAAAATATCCAAAAACCACTAGAACAATGTTATATATTTTGTTGACTTGTGTACTTACATTATCCCAAATGTTTCCAAGAATAATTAAATCCAGAGAAATAAGCAGTTTTAACCAGGACATGGACCGTGTTCGTGCGTCGCCTATCAATGACCTATCGCCTATCATACCTGCGTTACCCTCGACCCTTTTGTAGAAACCATGGAAACACGAAAGATGCTTTAATATATTATGTTTTATTAGACAGGTGAGCAACTGTTTGGATACATTAATCAACAGAAAATGAATCACCGTTATATAGCTCAACACCGTAAGTCTTATTGTTTAAATCTCATTTATTGATTTCCTGTGAGTATCAGGTTTTACCATGCGAATAAGTGACCTCTAGTGGCGAAAAATTACATATTATGCCTTTAACATACAAAAAAAGTTTAATTTCATTCAATATATAAGCTGGGTGCAGTAATAGCTTTTTAAATTGCCACACAGCAAAACAAGTTTTTAATTCCGGCAACATTAATACATTAAAAAAAAAAAAAAAAAAAAAGGAGACATTTGAACACTGGGTTGAAGTGCACAGCAAAACAAGTTTTTCATTCCGGCAACATTAATACATTTAAAAAAATAAAAAGGAGACATTTGAACACTGGGTTGAAGTGCAAAGAAAAAAAAAATCTAAACATTTGAAAGAATTGTAGCATAACTTAGCATAATGTGCATGAATAAAGCAAACCTGTTTAAAAAATAGGAGATCTAAAAAAATCAAAGTAGTCTATGGTAAAGTCCAAAATTGTATTGATGCACCCTGTTGGAAGTGTTTATGTGGGTAATATGTATTTTATATTATCTCAAAGGGATAGTTCACCCAAAAAAGAAAATTATCCCATGATTTACTCACCCTCAAGCCATCCTAGGTGTATATGTCTATCTTTTTTCAGATGAACACAATCAGAGTTACATTTAAAAATATCCTGGCTCTACCAAGCTTTATGATGGTAGTGGACGGATATTTGGTAATGTGTTAGATTACAGCGGGAAAGTACTGCGTAATTAAAACTAATTTACAGCATAGCTTTTGGTAATTATAGTGTTATTATAGTATAGCAATTTAGCAAGAAGCTACACTGCTTAGATACTACAAAAACCCATCACTTCACTTCAGAAGGCCTTTATTAACCCTCTGGAGCCATATGGAATATATTTATGATGGATGGATGCACTTTTTTGGGGTTTCAAAACTACTATAAAGCTTGGTAGAGCCAGGATGGTTTTAAATATATCTCAAAGTTTAATGATAATATTCCAACAGCAGGTAGACAGGCAGGGCAACACACATTAAAGGTAACAGTAACCAGACAGAGAATGAACGTGAGGGTACAACTTAAATAGGAACTTAAACGAGATGATTAATAGAACACAGCTGAAGCAAACAAACTCATAATGACGGTGACCATGGTGACTAATGAGTGGAGGGAAACTAGAACAAAGAAACACATGTGTTAAATGAAAACAAACTGAAAGTCCATGATAACCATGACAAACTGAACGTGACAACTTGAGGGTGAGTAAATCATGGGATAATTTTCATTATTGATTTAACAATTCTTTGAAAAAACAACTACAACAACAGCAAAAACATTAAATAAGTATGCCACTACAACTACAAAACGTGACAGGTTGAGAAGAGAATGCCTGTAAATAGACGTGTTAGTTACTTTGGTGAACATTTGCATGTCATTCTGATAAATTTAATTTCTTTTTCTCATCTCAAGTGTCTTTTAGGATGCCCTCTTTTTCTCTGCACCATCTCCTACTCCCACCCGTTTTCTCACTCCCCAGTTGGGCCGCTCTGTTTCCTGCGTCCCACTTACTCAATCGCCATAGCGATTTACGTCCTTGCGCTCAATAAGGGTATCTTGAGGGTTCAGATACGCATCAAGAGACAAATTAGAAAGGGAATTCAAGTTTAATTCTCATAACAACAAATGTGCATGCATGAAACTGGGAGTAATTCCAGAAAGCAGGTTATGTGGCATACCAAAGTTTACACAGAGCAAACAGATAACCTCACAACTTTCAGTTCTAAAAAAAACAGGTAACTTTCAGGTTATGTAAGTAGCCATAGTAACTTACTCTCTGAACTCTCCAGAGCAGGTTATGTTCCAAGGTTAGTTTGTTTCAGAGGAATTTAGTGCATGGTGAGGCTCCAGTGAGCATAACAGATTTCACACAATATTATTATATAGTTATATATTATAACATAACATAAAGCAATGCTTTAAAATACTCTACTTTTCTTATTTTATTCTCTTCTCACACGTCACAGATGTGCATTCAAAAGGTTTTTGAATGAAAATGGGGCATTTTCTATATAATGTATTTCTATAATAAAATGCATATGTGATGCATCTCACACGAAACCTGGAAGTAAAATGGCTAAACATAAAAAAAAAGCCTCCTTTAAAACACATGAGCACGCACAGCCAGAGCAGAGTCTGCAAAGCATCACGAGAGATGACGTTAAATTACCTCATGTCTCAAAGCACATAACATTACAATTATAATGAATGCAAACAACTTAGAGCTCTGACTTGTATCACCTGACTGCTGCAGATTCATTTCCACATTGATAGTGTTGCTGTAGAAACGCATAATTCCGAGGACGTGAACAGCTCCGAGTAGAATGTCACGGGTTGCTATTTCTTAATTACGTTATGGCGAGAAAGCAGCATAAGCTCCATTGTTTTGATTCAGGTGGAACTGCAAAAGGTGGCTGCTATTTGTTTGTGGCACTCTGTGATTGTCTGTCTACAACTCTGCATAGCCTTACAGAATGCGCATACAGTATGATGTATGCGTAAGTAGGGTGCGCAGAGGTATGGAAATACAGGTTGACAGGCAGGTAGGCCATCCTATCATTGCATTCCGACCAAATGTAATGATTGGACAGACATTTTTTTGGTCCTGAGACTTCCACAGAAGACATATGTGCTTTTTTTTTTTTTTAAATGTAGACCACTTCTGTTATTTATTGCCATCAGGATGTAAAGAGAGTTTTAACCAGTATAATAAAAAGTGTTTATGAAAAACATTGCCTACCCTACCTTTAACTCATACTCTGGGTTAACTGAACTTACTCAAGACCGTGGTTTTGGAACCTGCATATCTCAAGTAAGCAAGGTTTAGGTTAATCAACCGAAAGTTCAGGGTATGTGAAAGCAAGTTAACTTTTCTTTTTTGGAATACCTCCCTGGCTTTGTGAGAGATGGCTAATATCTTCTCTGTTAACACATGGCATCTCAAAAAACTTGGTGCTCATGGTGCAAGACCCTGAAGAACAGCAAGAACTGACTTGACGGCCCAAGATATATCTATCTGCATATGTACATAAATAACAACAACAACAATAATATAGTCTCTGTATATAACAAACTATCAATTGGTACATGTTTTGATCAAATATACAAAGATATGAAGGTTTGAAGTCATTCAATGCTTTGAAAACTAGCAAAAGAACCTGAAAATCAATCCCGTACTCAAATTTAACTAATCATCTAAATTAGCTAAAATGTTTAATGTGTCCTGTTCTCCTTGATCTTGTAAACACTCTAGCTGCAGCATTTTGCAGCAGTTGTAGTTTATCCAAACAATTGTGGTGAAAGCTGGTAAGTGCATAACAGTAGTCAAGATGAGATTTATGTTTAATAGGCACTTTTTTGTAATTTACTGTACATTTTTTGGAATTAACTCGTCTGCTACAATAATATCTAAATAATAATAATAATAATAATAATAAAATATTTTAATTATCTTAATTTGGATCTTTTTTTCAGTAAATATAGATGGAATAATTGTGATTAAATAATTTGATTAACTAAAATTTGAATTGACTGACAACACTAACCAGCAAACAACATCTAAAAGCAGAGCTTCTTTTCAGAGTTCTTGAAAATCAAGATATCAGTAACTGACAGTTTCATGTGCAGAACTGATAAAGCAACTATTAGTCAAGTATTGCGCTGTAATCGCTAATCTATGTGTGCTGTCAGATAGATTAGCTTGTCTGTTAAACTTCTATAGTGCTTCCACCCAGGGCATCCACAGAAAGGGTAATAATGATGACCAATAGGAAACAATAGTTACGGTACAGCCCTGCTCATCAGGTTGAAATCCCTGAAAATTTGTTAGAGTGGAGGCTGAACTGGAGTGGCTGTGATTTGCCCAGAGTGGAGTTTTGGATGGCTGGTGTTAAATTCACTAGAGTGGTGCTTAGATCAGGAGAGCCAGGGGAGAGAATGTGTGCAGAAGAGAGGGGGCGCAGAAATTCAGACCACCCCCATGCTTAATTGGGCCTGCCTTCGTTTGACACACATCAAGTATTAGGTTAAGTACCTTTTATGGATAATTGGAAAGTGTAAATTGACTGTAATTGTGGCTGCCGTGGCTATTATGCCCATTTGTAACCTCACTTAAGCAAATTAATTCAAAGAGACTCCTGATTGTTCTTTTTCCTTTCACTTCATTCAACCTGAGAAAAATAAATAAATAAATAAATAAAATATTTGCAGATATGTAACATATAGGTTGGGGAAGAGTGGGTGAGTATATATGTGTGTATGTGTGTTAAGAGCTCTCTCTGAAAATTAACCATAAATTGCTGTGGCCTGAGTGGTTCTAGGTAATAGTTGTCAAGTTAATTTACCTTGTACTTGTCAGATCAGAAAAGTGCTCATCATTTTAGAGAACTAAAGTGGAAGTGAATTGGTCCTTTGGACACAACCACAAGAAACTTGTGCCTTTTCTCTGAAATAATTTGCCTCAGGAGACTTAAATATAAAAAAGGGGTGTGCAGCAGAGTCAATATTTGTATCTGTAACAATCTCAAAATTATTTGTATTCTGATAAATCTGGAAGTGGATGGGGCTTTAACCAGAATTTTGTGAATTTACATGTGAAGCTTGTTTTAAATTTCTGTTCCCTTCATAGTTATACATGCTTTGTATAACTCATAAAATAATGATTTTTATTATAACTATAAAATGTATTTAAATATCAGTGTTGCCAATTGCTTTCAGTTGAAAGTAGCTAAAACTGGTCGCTAGATGACGTCAAACTGGTGAGTCCACTGATCTATATTAATATAAATATAGATCAGAGGGCGAGTCACGGAATCTAGATAAGGTTTGTACAAAAAGTTGCTAGATTTGTCACTAGGCTTTTGAAAAAAAGTCTCAAAAAGGGGCATGGAAGTCGCTAAATCTAGCGACAAAATTGCTAAATTGGCAGCACTCTTAAACATCTAATTAAAACAATAATACTAAATGTTAAAATAAAATTTGTCACACTGGGTTGCAAGTATACATGATGATGAAGATGAACAGGTTCGGAATGTCTTTAATAATCCACACAAGGAAACACAACACTAGCATTAACATGACCGGACAACTGAAGAGTGCACAAGAAGGAACTTAAATACACAGTGGTGATTAACTCAATCACCACAGCCGTTAATCATTTAGTTTGTGTCCATGGTAACAGATGCGTGGCAGGAAACTAAGACAAAGGAAACAGGAACTAATGAAAACAAACTAAGAATACATGAAAAAAGTTAAAACATATTAGAACTGTAACATGTATTATTATTATTATTATTATTATTTCATTTCCAGAGGAAGTTTGTGTGAAGTTATGTCAGGTCAATCATCCAATTAATTATTTCATTCATAAAGTTTTCACTCATTCCTGTATTATATCTTACAAAGTTTAAAACATTTGAATAGTCACATCAAATAGTTAAAAAAAATGGTGCCTAGTATTTTAATTGATATTAATTTTAGCCGGCTGATTTCTGAAAGACAGCAACGGGGCTATTAGATTTGCGATCGTGCTGTGCTCATTTCATTCATAAATGTTACACTTATTCACTTCACACACTCATTGTTGCATAGTGATTTTAGAGGTTTATGTATTGTGCTATCCTTGCCTGTTATTCAGCAAACATGAGGAGTGACTGTGTTTGTCGAATATTATTCGGTAGAATTCGTGCCCCTGTGCCCTTCCGAATAAGGTATTTGGCTTAGGGCACATCCCTAGTATGAAACATTATGTCCGATAAAGCTGTCAAGCTTCATGTCTTTTCATTAATTATTAGTGACAATGTCTGATTCATGAACCAGATAAATGATTCATTAAAAAGGTCTAAATCAAATTAATGGACTGCGTCCGAAATCGAATAGGCTAGTCTTTAAGAAGGTCTTTTTTTTTTGAATAAGTAATTACTTCACAACCATTTAAAAAAAAAAAAAGAATGTTCTATATAGTATGCATTTTTATATATGAATGAATATTTAATATGAACATAATACATCCGTCAAGTTGAAATTGTGACCTACCAACTCTCCCCATGACCTCATAGGATAGTAAAGTGTAAATCAGATGAATACTGTAAATTCACATGTCTTTCATCTGCTATATAGTAGGGGTGTATGCAATTTTGGATGCAGCATATGATTCATTCATTTGATTCAGATATTTTCAATGAATCATTGATTCACAAAACCGCTTAGAATTATTTGTTTGCTATCATACGGCTTCATACCAACATGAGAGTGAGCAAATGACAACAGAAATTCATTTTTGGGTGAACTAACCCTTAAAGGCTAGATTATAAAATATAACACGTCTCCGAGATTAAAGAAGGTGGGAGCGTTGATAAGCAATAACCAGCTAAACTTGTTTGCATAAAGACTGAGATTTATGTGTTATGGGTAATGGCTCTTCTGTCCGCTATGGAATTAGCCATGATGTTTTTTCACAGGCGGGTTTTTGACCTTGCTCTCAGTTTTCACTGCATTTCCATGCCCAGCTCAAGATAAATAATGAAATAAATAAAAACTCTCTCAGCTCCGTGCAGATCTGAATCAACAGGAGATTAAAAAAATAATCAGAGAGGGGAGTTATTACTGCGTACCCATCAGCGTTTTTGAGGGCCGCATCAGCCTCCTGCCTCAAAGGAGTCCGCTGCCGCAATTAAGCTAGGTCAAAAAACACACAATACACAACAACCATTCAGCGCCTGGCACATCTGTTTGTGAAGGACGTTGAGAAACACGCTGTCCACCTTTTCTAGGTGTGATATTGGGTTTCACTGCAACAAATGCATTTGTTGTTTTCTACAACCTGTGAACGGTGTCCTCCTCACAATGAAACTTTTTGTTTGAAGGTTAAACACACACTCATTCACACAGGCACACAGTGTGAACAGTGTGCCAAAACTGAGACATCAAGTAGGGGATGGCTGATCCTCAAAGAGGTACAGAGCAGCTTTTAAATGGCACACACAAAAGTGGATCACTACAGCCACCCAGAAAGAACTGAGAAATCCTTATGTTATCTTTGAACACCATATACACATACATAGTCTCACACTCACTCAATTCACACACTTTCACACACACACACACACACACACAAACACAAACACACATTGAAGTGGATTGAAGTCCCCACACATTCTGATATGGTGACACATACACACACAAATTCTGCTTTACTTTCAAGAGAATTTGAGATAAATACTAGTGCTGTCAATCGATAAAAAAAAAACAAAAAACAAAAAAAAAAAAAAAAAAACAACAACAACTAATTAATCACACATTTGTTTCTGTAATTAATCACGATTAATCACAATTAAAAATTTTGGGGTTTTTAATATTTTTATATTGTAATAATTTCAAAGTTAAAGTACTCTCAAAATTAATGAAACAACTCAAAGAAAGTATATTTTAAATATTTGTATAACGGCATCTTTTTTGAATGAAGGCCAGTATCACTAATAGTAATACTGGTACTGATATCTCTATGAAATAGATTTATTTAGACATTAATTATAGACATTCAACATCACACTATAACTGAAAACTATCAATTTCAACATTTATTAGGCTTTAAAAAATAACAACTTTTAATTTAAGTGAACTTAAAACTATCTTCACATAAACCCATTATAATAAATGCCATATTTACTTGTGGCTTTCCTATCTGTCTAACAGGTAGGAAATATACAGAAATTGAAGAAAGTTATCAAACACTTAACCAGTCTTCCCTGCATAAATTATAAATGAAATATAGCTTAATCCTTATTAAAGCTACAGTTTTCTCTGTTTCCTTTGTTCTTTAATTAACATTAATGACAGACATCACAGCAACTGGTTTATTAGACTGCTGTGACTTTAAAGGGTTAGTTCACCCAAAAATGAAAATTCTGTCATTAATTACTCACCCTAGTGTAGTTTCAAACCCATAAGACCTTCGTTCATCTTCGGAACACAAATTAAGATATTTTTATGAAGTCCAAGACCTCTCTGACCCCTCCATAGACAGCAATTTAATTACTACTTTCAAGGCCCATAAAGGTAGTAAAGATATATAAGTTGTAGAATCAGTGCAGCGCTTCCAGGTGTTATGTCAGTACGCCAGCACAGTATTGGCAGACGCTGTACACGTGAGCAGCATGACGCATGCGTGTGATGCTGACGCAGGAGCCAACCAATACTGAGTTGGTGTTCTGATGTCTACAACATAAGTCTACAACATAAACAGCATAGGAGAATGACAGGGAAGAGAAGAAGTTGTTGAATAAAGTTGTTATTTTTGTTTTTGTGCACTAAAAGTATTATCTTCACTTTATAAATTAAGGTTGAACCACTGTAGTCACATGGACTATTTTAACAATGTTTTCACTACTTTTCTGGACCTTGAATGATGGTAATTAAATTGCTGTTTTTGGAGGAGTCAGAGAGCTATCTTAATATCTTAATTTGTGTTCCAAAGATGAACGAACGTTTTACAGGTTTGGAATGACACAAGGGTGAGTAATTAATGACAGAATTTTCATTTTTGGGTGAACTAACCCTTTAAGACCTGCCACTGATCTGACAGGCTTTTTGGCATAATTCTCTGTTATTGTTTGTTTAAGTGTGAAAGAGAACTCGATACTGGTGCACGTCTTTCTGTGCACACGAGTCGTGTGACATGACATTCACAGACAGCGCAATCTCGTTTGTCTTGTGGCGCTTGAATGGTTTAAAAGCATTTGTGTGAATAAGATTTGTGTGATCATATAATGTAACGGAAAATTACGACGGAAAAAAAACAGATGCTGCGTTAAATGCATTAAATAAAAAACGTGTTAAACTGAAAAAAATATTAATTGCATGTGTTAACGCATTAAGTTTGGCAGCACTAATAAATGCACAAATATAAAGGGTAATGCTTTGATTCTTTGGATTTATGACCCCACATCTACGGCTGCAATGCCCACAGCGCTAAAGCTAGTAAAATGTGTGTGTAGTTTAATGTATTTATATTGATCGCAATCATGCTGCCAGAATCAGCCATTATTGACTTTTGCTCCTCTTTCACAAGACATGGGATCATTCACTTGATCTATAATGAGTAAGCATGTATGTAATTCAACCATCATCAGGAGATCAGAGCTGCTTCAGTGTATAGTATGTGTGTGTCATTATAGCACTGGCATTTTTATGGAAAAATCAATATTTTAATTCAGAGAAATCAATGATTAACTCTTCCAAATAATTAATTTTGTGATTTATTTATTCTATTTATCTTCATTTTTGGACATGTAAATGGAACAAAGAAAAATCAAAAAAGAAAGATAAAATAAACTTTACTAGATCTCACTAAGAATGAATTGCAGTCACTGGTAGTGTCATACATTTTTATACACTTTCTGCATTGGTTTAGCACCAATCAAATAAGTTACTACAAATACGACAACGAAATCTATGGTAACACTTTAGAATACTAATCCTTCATTAATGAATAACTACACAGGAACAAATGAGTAATGCATTATTAACACTCTAGTAACTAATATTAACTAACAAGAAACTCTGATTAATGAATTAGTAAGTAATAGTGCTCAGTTGAATGTGGTAGTTCACTATTAGCTAATCAGTAACTACTGTTTTTTCATTCCTCCCAGAGAACTACTAAGAACTACTATATACAGGTCCATAATTAACATGAATGATGCATAATGTATAATTAATTCTAAAGTAAAGGTCATGGTAACCCACTAGTAATGACTGAAGTATTACCAAATACTTAAGAAGGAATTACTAATTATTTCGATCAGTATTCTAAAGTGAGAAACATGATAACTCTCTAGTAACTACTGAAGTCATTGTAAACTTTTGAGGTTTTTCTACATTTTTGTACAGTTTTTTACAGTAATTTCTTCTGATGTATTTGGTAACACTTAAGCATAGTGGGTTACCATGATCTTCACTTTAGAATACTGATCCAAATAAGTAGTGGTTCCTTTATAATTATGTAGTAACTCTTGAGTTATTACTATCCAATACTTTACAAAAACCTCATCTACTGACTTCAGTAGTTACTAGAGAGTTATCATGTTTCTCACTTTAGAATACTGATCCAAATTTTTAGTAATTCCTTCTGAAGGATTTAGTAATACTTCAGTCATTACTAGTGGGTTACCATGACTTTCACTTTAGAATTAATTATACATTATGCATTATTCACATTAATTATGAACCTGTATATAATAGTTTTTAGTAGTTCTCTGGGAAGTATGAAATAAAAGGTAATTACTGATTAGCTAATAGTGAACTACCACCTTCAACTGAGCACTATTACTTACTAATTTATTAATCAGAGTTTCTTGTTAGTTAATAGTAGTTACTAGAGTGTTAATAATGCATTACTTATTTGTTCCTGTGTAGTTATTCATTAATGAAGGATTAGTATTCTAAAGTGTTACTAAATCTATTTTGAATGCAGTTTGCACTTCATATTTCTCCATCTTGCTTCACCACTGCACATCTAAGTAACACTTTATTTCGATGGTCCACTTAACCCCTTAGCATTCCACTGTACCACCTGTGGTACAAATAGCCCACATCTACGCCCATTCATAATGGTCTTCTACTCCATCACTTGAATGATTGCTATAAAATGTAAACAAACATCTCTTTTAAAGAGAATGAAATAGTTCATACAAAAGTAAACTATTAGAAAATAGTTTTCCAAATGATTGTAGTCATGCGATGAATATGTTAAGGACAATATATTTGTGCATCATGCAGATGATGCGAGCCAGATGTTTTCAAGCCCTCCAGTTGAGGTGATCATACATGTCACTTGATGCACAAACAGTTTTTGCACAAATAATGCATTTATATTAATGCAATGCTCACACACCTCAGTAACTTGCGAGCTAGCTCAGCAGCCCACGCTTTTATTGGATAAGACAAACCAAGATCACGAGTCTGCTCAGCATGACGGAATGCATCAGTAGGCCTTCACCCTACTGGCCCAATGCATGGCTGTTTCAGCAAGCATGCGGGCACCAAACTGCCCATTCAATGTGCACAAAGCAATAACACAACAAATGCACTTGAGCGCCTTAGGCAAAGAGAGCTTATCTGGGCTTTCTGCAGAAAGGAGTTAACTTTACTTGCTGTTAAGAGGAGCCCAGCTACTTTATCTCTCTTATGCATTCGTCTTCCCATGTCGCTTCAACAAGCATCATTTTAAGATAATTACAGACAGTTAATTCGATATATGCTTTTGCATGCTCCGCTAGTCTGAGGACTCTTATCTAGCTGTACCGCCAGGGAGAGTGAGGGGGGGTGGATTTATGGAGAGACTCCAACTGTGATCTTAACACAATGAGCTAGATATGTGTATGTGTGCATATACAGTGGCCCCCAAAATGGATTTGGAGATTTTTTGACATTTCAGTCATACTTAATGTCTGAATTTGTTTGCATTAGATAATAAAATATCAAACCAAGTCTGCAAACAAATGATGCTAAAACTTTTCTTAGAACTAACTTCACTTTTCTAGGCCCTTTTTATTATTATTTTAAACCAACTGGGTCCAAGATCATCTTTAGTGAATGTATGAAGTCAGTTTCTCTCAAGTTCATATAAGGGTCCTAACAGTTCATCGCATTAACTCTGGACATATTCCACTAATGTTTTACAAACAGATACTTTCTGTAAATCTGTGACGAATATGAATATGAATATTTCAATATAGGAAGTTTGATTGCTTGTTTTATCAACCACTTGGTTTGATATTTTGATATATAATTCAAAGACATTCATTCATTTTTTAAGTGTGGCTTAAGTATCCAAGACCACTTTTTTAAAACCACTGTATATCTGTTCTTGAATATGTCTGTGAATTTTTGCGCTGTTTCCAAATTGGGTCATGATAAAAAGCAAAATAATATGAAAGTAATTAAGTTTTTGTTCTAACTAGCCACGATAGTGACAAACAACAACAAGACATTTTGATGGCTGTTTAGTTTCTGTTGCACTTTACTGGCCAAAGTGAGATATTATCGGTCTATATACACTGTAAAAAATAAATAAATAAATAAATAAATAAAATAAATCTGTAAAAAACAGATAATGTACTGGCAGAAAATTACCAGGACATTATCCAGTAATTTTACGGACATTTCTGTTAACCCTAAAATACAATGCAATGAAGTTCAAAATTCAAAATACAGGTAAAATATCTGTAAAAAAAAAAAAATACATTAATACAGTACATTGTGCCATATCTTTATGTTTTTTTGTTTTTGTTTTGTTTTTTACAGTGTATCTATATAGCCGCATTTCCACCGCAGGAACTTTCCCCAGCAACTAGGAACTTTGGGGTGGTACTCTGTGTGTTTCAACTGCAGGAACCAGGGTCTAAATGAAGTTCCGGGTAAAAAATTCCCCTTCTGAAAGTCCCTGCTCGCTAGGTAGTAATTTTTCAAAGTTCTGGAACTTTCGGGGTGGGACTTGGACGCTGAACATGCTAACTGGGTGAGTTCACGCAGCATTTTGATTGGTTGACTCTACGCAGCATTTTATTTCAACCATCATTTTTTTAAACTCTTTTGTGGTGCATGCAGTAAGAGTTGTTTGCTATTTGAATCAACAATGGAGTTTAAAGAATACGACCAATGGACTGACGACGAGGTTCAGGCTTTATTAAGCTTATATGCGGAGGACAAAATCTAGCGGGAATTGGAAAGTTGCGTGCAGTCCTACGTCACCGGTCTATCTTCACGGTACTTTAGACAGATATGAAAACGCAGCTAGCAATAGGTCTGGGGGAAAAAAAGTTCCTGGGACAAATTGTTCCGGGGATTTTTGGTAGAAATGTGGCTTATGTTAAACACAGCGACAGACTCTTTTGTCATTTTGAGTAAAAATATTTTAAAGGATATAAAATATATATATATATATATATATATATATATATATTAAACAACATTACAAACAACTTATTCCTAAACTCAAACCAGCTGTGCTTTACTTAGAATCACTGAAAGAATGGATTAAACAATCTGTTTAAAGTCAGAGATTAAATTAATACATGAAAATAAATTTAAAAGAATGAAAACGCAGGAGGAAGTTCAAGAAAAATCAAAGGATATTATCCACTGGCTATTAATGCCTGCAGCTAACAGGTGTGTACATGTAGAAGTAGTTGGATATGGCTTTCTCATAATTTATTTTTCTCTGCTGGACGGTGGAGGGGTCTCAGCTCTGAGCTGAGAAAATCAAACACATAGTGTTTTGCACCAGCACATTGTGAGGAAAAAAAAATGCACACTGTTACACTCTTAAAATGATCACATCCTGTCTCTCTCTCTCTCTCTGTCTCTGTCTCTCTCTCTCTCTCTCTCTCTCTCTCTCTCTCCCACACACACTCTTGGCTTTGGAGAGGAACCTACAGTCCACTATCTTGAGGGATCAAACAGTGAGACCTGGTCTCATTTCTGCAGCACTGGCCAGCAGCCCAGTCACACACACCATGCTGCCAACTCCTCTAATAAAGTCCAGTAATTAAGCGAGACCCTGAGACCCGAGGGTCTGAGTGTGTGTGTATGGGTTGAATATTTAGACTCAGAAGTCTTATTTTCCTCCGCTTCTCTTTGAGAAAAAACATGCCAACCCATCCCGACTCCAAGGCCCATGATATTCCCACATTCTAAACTCAAAAAAAGAAAAATACACTTCACAACTCTCCCACTCATTCCCTACCTCTGTCTATAGGCTACTTTCAACATTGTATAAACCCACAGTAAAATCATCGTCTCCACCGGGCCTTTGTCTTCAATCCAGCTTTCACTCAAGCCTGCTTCTTGATTACAGTCAGACTTCACCCTGCAGTCCTCTCGCTCCTCAACGAGCTGGTACCGCGTGATTGCGGAGCGCGTGCATGTCATATATGATCTGATGCAAGGAGTTGACTGCTGGTGCTGAGCAGGAACGCGTTTTCTTCGATGCGATGGAGGCTTCAGAGGCCTCATGCTGCTCCGGCCGCCTGTAATGAGCCAATGCTAATTATCCTCAAGAGATGTGGTGCTAACCTTGGGCTCACTAGCCAAGGACTTTCATTAAACCCCTGCCAAGATTTACCAAAGAGGAATTTGTGCGTATTAATGAGACAATAACAGTACATTTAGTTGAATGTATGTATAAGAAAGTGCTGCTAACAAACAACTACACTGTAATCAAATGTAAAATATATAAACAAGTCCATGAAATGCAGAAAAATGTTGTAAAACTTGAAACGGGCCAAGAGATTGTTAACTTGAGTTTATTGCTGGTGGGGAATGCAATGTCTTAATGAGGAGATGTGAAGATTTTAAATTTCTGATTAGAAAGTATATCAAACTTGATTTGACAAGACCGCTAAAATAAACTAAAAGCTATGTCAGAGAAGACATGAAATAGTCGTAATATTTAGCATTAGATAATGTTATCCACACTTAAAGCCATCATGAAATCAAAATTTTTATATATACACTATATTGCCAAAAGTATTGAGACACCTCTCCAAATAATTTAATTCAGGTGTTCCAATCACTTCCATGGTCATGTATAAAATGTATAAATGTAAATGTATAAATGTAGATGTATAAAATCAAGCACCTAGACATGCAGACTGCTTCTACAAACATTTGTGAAAGGATGGTTCGCTCTCAGGAGCTCAGTGAATTCAAGCGTGGTACCGTGATAGGTTGCCACCTGTGCAATAAGTCCATTCGTGAAATTTCCTCACTACTAAATATTCCATGGTCAACCGTTAGAGGTATCATAACAAAGTGGAAGCAATTGGGAACAACAGCAATTCGGCCACGAAATGGTAGGCCACGTAAAATCACAGAGCAGGGTCAGCGCATGCTGAGGCACACAATGCGCAGAAGTCGCCAACTTTCTGCAGAGTCAATAGCTACAGACCTCCAAACTTTGTGTGGCCTTCAGATTAGAATGAATGTAATGGGTTTCGATGGCCGAGCAGCTGCATCCAAGCCTTACATCACCAAGTGCAATGCAAAGCGTCGGATGCAGTGGTGTAAAGCACACCGCCACTGGACTCTACAGCAGTGGAGACGTGTTCTCTGGAATGACGAATCACGCTTCTCTGTCTGGCAATCTGATGGATGAGTCTGGGTTTGGCGGTTGCCAGGAGAACGGTACTTGCCTGACTGCACTGTGCCAAGTGTAAAGTTTGGTGGAGGGAGGATTATGGTGTGGGGTTGTTTTTCAGGGGTTGGGCTCTTAATGCTTCAGCATACCAAGACATTTTGGACAATTTCATGCTCCCAACTTTGTGGGAACAGTTTGGGGATGGCCCCTTCCTGTTCCAACATGACTGCGCACCAGTGCACAAAGCAAGGTCCATAAAGACATGGATGAGTGAGTTTAGTGTGGAGGAACTTGACTGGCCTGCACAGAGTCCTGACCTCAACCTGACAGAACACCACTGGGATGAATTAGAGCGGAGACTGCGAGCCAGGCCTTCTCGCCAACATCAGTGCCTGTACTCACAATTGCGCTTCTAGAAGAATGGTCAAAAAAAAAAAAAAAAATATATATATATATATATAAAACAGTTGAATATTTTGCTCATTCAAATATTAATTTGCCTCGTAATCTTTATTAAATAATAATAATAATAATAATGCAGTTTTTTAAAAATGCTTACACACAGTTCTTGAAACTATGGCTCCATTTCTCAAAACTCTACACACAAAACCACAAAACACACACACAACATGCAAAACGTCACACATATCTTGCAAAAGCAAACACTTCATACAATACTATTTTAACTCTTCAAAAAATTGTATTTTTGCCTTGTAATTACACACAAACATAAAATGATTAGCCACATACACACCAAACTACATATGTGAAAAATGTAAAAGCCTATCTTGTGTCTTTTGCTTGTGGCAGGGCAGTGGAGTGCACAGGAGTTTATCATAGCACTCACACGTACATGTGCAGAAATACACTGTTTATACAGTATGTATGCACAACTGATGGATTTTACACAGATATGGAAATCAATCAATAATGAAATGACTAGAGCTAAATAATGACACTATTGGCTTGTTACAGCTGTTTTATAGCAGAATTTGAATTTGTTACTATTGTGAGGCTGCTGTAAAACAATCTATAGTGTATAAAGCGCTTTAGAAATAAAGCTGATTTTCTGACTTGGCTTGTACATACACACACACACGCACACACACACACACACATACATAAATATATAAACATGCATACATACATATCTAAATATACACTGAACAAAATTATAAATGCAACCATTTAGTTTTTGCCCCCATTTTTCATGAGCTGAACTCAAAGATCTAAGACTTTTTCTATGTACACAAAAGGCCTATTTCTCTCAAATATTGTTCACAAATCTGTCTAAATCTGTGTTACTGAGCACTTCTCCTTTGCTGAGATAATCCATCCACCTCACAGGTGTGGCATATCAAGATGCTGATTAGACAGCATGATTATTGCACAGGTGTGCATTAGGCATGGCCACAATAAAAGGCCACTCTAAAATGTTTAGTTTTATCACACAGCACAATGCCACAGATGTCGCAAGTTTTGAGGGAGCATGCAATTGGAATGCTGACTGCAGGAATGTCCACCAGAGCTGTTGCCCATGAATTTAATGTTCATTTCCCTACCATAAGCTGTCTCCAAAGGCATTTCAGAGAATTTGGTAGTACATCCGACCGGCCTCACAACCGCAGACCACATGTAACCACACCAGCCCAGGACCTCCACATCCAGCATCTTCACCTCCAAGATCGTCTGAGACCAGCCACCTGGACAGCTGCTGCAACAATCGGTTTGCATAACCAAAGAATTTCTGCACAAATTGTCAGAAACCATCTCAGGGAAGCTCGTCTGCATGCACATCGTCCTCATCGGGGTTTCGACCTGACTGCAGTTTGTCGTCGTAACCGACTTGAGTGGGCAAATGCTCACATTCGATGGTGTCTGGCACTGTGGAGAATTGTTCTCTTCATGGATGAATCCCGGTTTTCACTGTACAGGGCAGATGGCAGACAGCGTGTATGGCGTCGTGTGGGTGAGTGGTTTGCTGATGTCAACGTTGTGGATCGAGTGGATCGAGTGGCCCATGGTGGCGGTGGGGTTATGGTATGGGCAGGCGTATGTTATGGACACAAGAACACTGGTGCATTTTATTGATGGCATTTTGAATGCACAGAGATACTGTGACGAGATCCTGATGCCCATTGTTGTGCCATTCATCCACGACCATCACCTCATGTTGCATCATGATAATGCACGGCCCCATGTTGCAAGGATCTGTACACAATTCCTGGAAGCTGAAAACATCCCAGTTCTTGCATGGCCAGCATACTCACTGGACATGTCACCCTTTGAGCATGTTTGGGATGCTCTGGATCGGCGTATACGACAGCGTGTTCCAGTTCCTGCCAATATCCAGCAACTTCGCACAGCCATTGAAGAGGAGTGGACCAACATTCCACAGGCCACAATCAACAACCTGATCAACTCTATGTGAAGGACATGTGTAGCACTGTGTAAGGCAAGTGGTGGTCACACCAGATACTGACTGGTTTTCGGACCCCCACGGACCCCCCAATAAAACTGCACATTTTAGAGTGGCTTTTTATTGTTCAGCTCATGAAAAATTGGGGCAAAAACAAAAGTGTTGCGTTTATAATTTTGTTCAGTGTATATACATATATATTTACATTATAAACAGAATTGCAAGAGGGTAAAAATAATTTCCTCCTTTCTCAAAGCAGTTTTGATTTCTGAGTGAACAAACATGTGTTTTCACACATGATCATTGGGTGTAGACAATCAGTAAATGAGTGTGGCATTTAAATGGCAGTGTTTCCAAATGAAACAAAAGAGCTGTTAGTTTTGAATAATGTGTGTAATGTAGAGAACTGTCTTTACAATAGCAACCTGAGTTTAAAGCAAGTAATGCGCTTGTAGTTTTGCAGACTTCGTTTCACTGAGTGGGCCTAAGCAAAAAGTGTTAGACTCCCCTCCCCCTCAAAACGACATCTGTTTTCTTCATGACGTATGTCTCGGCAGAGGTTATGGCTATATATCCTTCACAACTGACTCCAAACTGGCATTCAGATCTGTGTCCATATTCAGCAATGCCCAGCTTTCTACGATCCAATCAATTCCCAAAACACAAAATTAAATACCTCCCTAATTTTTTTTATTCCAAAAGTCATTTCATTTATTTACAATAGGGATGACAAAACCACCACATCAACTTAAAAAAAAAAATTTGCATCGATGTTTCCAAAAAACGTTGACATCCATGGAACCTTTCCATTGCACAACAGGTTCTTTAAGATTATTTAGATACATTTTCATTAAAAGGTTCTTTAGGGAACCAAAAATGGTTCTTCTATGGCATCGCCGTGAAAATCCATTTTTTGGAGCCTTATTTTTAAGAGTATATTGTAAAAGAGTATGGAGGACAAATTAAAGAAGCTTTTATGAAATGTACACATTCTTAAAGAGATATTTAATCTCTGCATACTTCCACACAACCTCCACTTCTTGGCGTCTAATCAAGGAAATATTAATGAACAGTTGGTAAATGTTTGGAAGGTCATTGAGATGGAGGAAAAAGACGTCACACGTTCATGACTGTACAAGGCATAGACTTCATCAAACTGCAGTGTTCTCCCAGTATGGATAAAGACTTTCAGAATGCTGAATATAAAAAATGAACATAATATAGCCAAACCTCGGCATCTACATATTTCATTTGTGAAAGCTGTAAAAGTTCTGTATATGAATAAACCCTAAGCAGCCAACACAATGTAAAACTCTGCACTAATTAGCAAAGCATACAATTTTCTTTTTTTTTTTTTTTTCTGACACAATGTTATAATGAAGTGCATTATCTCATTTTAAAGTGCTAAAGAGACCCAAAATGAGAAATCAAGGGGAGTAAGAAGTCAGACTTTATATTAAAGTGAGGAATAAAATGGTTTGTTTATTTGTGTCTGTGTGTTTCTGTTTGCTTTTTGTCCTTTTGTTATATCGATAATAGGGCCAAGCTTCCACCCTTCTGGCTTGATTCTCAAATAGAGATAATCCAGATTTCCGTTTTCCTCCCCAACCCACTTATTTGTTTGGACTTCCTCTGGCCTTCTTCCAATCCCCACCGCAATATCACATCAATATATAACAAATTTTCAGCTCCAGGACCAATGCACAATTACTGTGACTGCCCTCAGTGAATCTCTGGAGCTCGGATAAGGGAATCCATATTGAAAAGATTTAATACAAATCAACACTCTGACCCAAATTCAGCCCATTTACTCGCTTTCAGAGTGTAACACTCTTACCCGCTTTTGGATATTTACGTCAATTTCACAATTATTTCATATAAACAGCATACTTTAAAATTAAATCATATCAATATGCATTGGTGTCACACTGCTTCAGAAATCTCTTCACGGTGAGCACAGGAAGGGAGATAGAAGCAGTATTTAAATTGGTTATCGCAGAGCACTTAAGGCAACTCTTAAAACTGAGATTATTACATACATTTCCATGTTTTTCATCCTCAAATATCTGATCACATCAAGCATGTTGCAGCCCCCTTTTTTGTTATTTACTCCTTAACACACCCACACACACGGTGCACATCACACATGCAGTTAATTCTGGTGTCATTATGCCAGTTGTCAGTTCACATTGCAGTACAATGTTTCATCTGATGGTAATTTCTGAGACTTATACAAAGAAAATTGAGCAGTTCAGATCGAATCGCATAAATACAATTTAGCCGAGTTCCATTATAGAAAGTGTTTTTCCATGTAGTTGGTAAATTAAAGGGCACTAAATGCTTGTCTGATGAATTGGACTCTTGTAGAGAGTCTGTTCCCATCTGGACTAACCATTGCTGAGGTAGCTAAAAATACACATCTGTTTATACCAGCCATAAATACACAGTCTCTCTCTCACACAGTGCGCACTTAAATGCCCATATTAAACACAAATATGTTTATTATTTCCCCCATATATTTTAAAGACATCTCATTAGGTGTTGAAACTAAGGTTATGAAGTTTAGACAATCTCTCTGGAGATAAACAATAATCTGGATGATAACTGGGGATTATTGCTATTCAGCACCAGCCTATTTCTAAAGCAAAGAAACAAACAAATCCACATAATGCTTCTAATTTGTGAGCTCAAGGAGTCTGTAAGAGTGAGGATGTGCGGATGAATAATGTTATACATTAGTGATTGGAAGTATGACTCATTCATTACTGAGAATCGGTTCTTTTGAACAGTCTGATTCAATGGACTGATTCAAATAAATTCATTTGATTCATGATTCAGCTCATTGGTTAGTTGAGATGCATTTACAATAAACAAATATATATATATATATATATATATAACTGTTAAAATGGATTCTATCAAATACTATCAGATAAAAATCAAAACCTGACTGCTTCTGCTAGAAATTGTATAATGGGCCGTGGTTGGATCTTCCATCAGGACAATGATCCAAAACAAACATCAAAATCAACACAAACATGTGTCACTGAGCACAAAATGAAGCTTCTGCCATGGCCGTCCCAGTTCCCTGACCTGAACCCTATAGAAAATGAGTGGGGTGAACTGAAGAGAAGAAGCACCAACATAGAGCTGGGAATCTGAAGGATCTGGAGATATTCTGCATGAAAGAATAGTGCATGTGGCTAACGTGAACTAGAGAAAAACATTTATTTCATAATGAGATTTTTTTCCCCATTTTCAATTGTTTTACTTAAATGAAAGGTTAAAATTTTGTGAATTTTTTTAATTAACAAATTGTTCATGAACAAATTATTCAGACTTTTTTTGTGAACCAGTTCAATTCTCTCCAAAGACTGATTGTTCATGAATCAGATATCGCTATTTTACATTAATATTTGTGACACATGTGAATAGCCATTACAGTTCCTTTAAAGTTCCTATAAAGTTCCTTTATAGTTTTCACATTTCATACTCGTCAACAACAAAACACATTTTATAAAAAACATCTTCAGCAGATCAGATATCTATAAGTCCAGGGCGCTGTCGATAACAGGAGCTTGAACCAGTGGCAAACTTGCTCACTGTACTCTAAATGCTTCAAAAAGGCTTTCATTTTGTGTTTTTACTGTGAATAAAAATGCAATAATCAGCACTGTGTGCAAAGAGCAATAAAGTATGAGCCAAAAAATATGAGCCAAGACAGATCCATAATTTTCAACTTCATTTAGCTTGACTGTTTGGTTATAGAGGTTAATGTAGAGTAAATAAACATTACTCACCTCAATCTGAACCAAAACACAGTTGGAACAGTTTTAAATAACTGGATAGTTTTGAAATGAAAACTTCTAAATCTTCTTTTCTCTTTTTATAATCTTTATATTTATAATTTGGTCACTTAAGTTTTATGTTAATGAATAAAACGTGACCTCTCAACCTCAACAAATTATAATTAAGATAATCAGTGAAGTCGACTGCCTGACTACAAATGAAAAAGTTCCCCATTCCACAGCCTTTGCGTTCTTTTCTTGCCATTTTCTTTTCTACCTCTGTCTGATTCTGCCAGTGACATATTCTCTCCCTACCTGCTGCAGGCAGTAATTTCTTCCACAGGGCTGAATGGATGTTACATTGTCGAAGGAGATAAGACCTAAAAACACACACACACACATACCCCTCTCTCTTCTTCCCTGTATTCTCTCTCTCTCTCCCTCTCTCTTAGCACACATAAACCCTAGTGGAAGCGCAGCACAATCGTCCAGAATTTAATTAGCCCAACTAATGTCATTTCAAACTCAATGCATTTCTAATCCTCCACAATTACCAAAGACATCAGCACACTCATTCTGCCTCGCCACTGAGCCATATTATCTGGCCGACTGAGAGGCATGATTTCTGTGAAAAGTATAATTCTGATCGCACTGTAGTCTGGAATTGAACTTCACTATCAAATTTTATGTCAGAATACATGAACTTCTCATTTGAAAAGCTTGTCTATGGTGTCTTCACAAATTACAGTTTTCAGTTGCACAATTTTATATTTTAATTATGCTTTAAATTGATGCATAATCTTCTCCTGAGCTACAGACATGCGAGATAAGCTAGTGATGATTTTATGGACTTTGCTTGACTGTCCTTGGTGAGTTAATTGTCTCTAAATTTCAGTCCAAGAAACAGATCATAGCTGGCAAAGAGAAGATGATTTGGATACACTGTTATGTGGCTCAAGGGGTGAAATCATTCAGGCACACTGTCATGACTAAATAGTTTTTGATTCATAAACATCTGGCCATTTGGCTAGTTGAGTTTTGAAAAAGGTGGCCTGCTTGGAGCTTTTTGGTTGTCAGCCGTTTTGGCTCTAGTGCAACCCTTTGGGACGTTGCCACTAATATTTGGCCATTTCATGTCTCCTGCAACAAAGATGTTGCACACCCTGGAATTTTGGCCATATTGGCTTTAAGGGCAGCCATGTGGGTACGCTGCTCATGGGATGCAGCCATTTTGGCTCCAGGGTAGCCCTGTGGGTATATTCTCCTGAGAGCCAGCCATGTTGGTTTCAGAGCCAGTCTTTTCAGGCAAGTTGCAGCGTTTGCCCTGTCACAGGAAGCAGCCTGTGGGAATTTTTAAATGGCAGGCTACAGATGACCAGTGTGGGTAGAAAGCATTCTGGAAGCCTGGACAGGACTCTGTGTGTACATATGTTCAAGCAAATATGTCCCAAAGCATTTCGGACGGCACACAAATCCACACAGCAACAGTTTCTATACACTTATACATGGTTTTCTCTTATCGACAAAGTCAAAATGTCATCTATTCTTCTCACAAGTGTTACAAAACTTCTCCTAAAAAACAAATAATCACCACATGGCAACAAACCAAAGATTTCCACAGCCCAATGCTGTGAAAGAGCAACAGGTGTTTTGTGGTCAAAAGGTGGGTACAATTTTTTTTTTGGGGGGGGGGGGGGGGGGGGGGGGGGGGGATAGTTGCTTACTTTTAGCATTTTTAACTTTTTTTTGTCTTGGCCTATGCTGATAATGAGCACAATGGCTGCTTCCTACTGGCAGTTTTTATTCCCTGGCGTGTTTCTTTTGGTGGTGGCACAGGATTGAGTCATTCTAGTCTTGCCGTTTCCCATCATTTTACTGCCATTCCTCTTAGACTCCTTGAGATGAAGATAACATGCCAAGGTCTTTCCAAATCAATTATTTCTCACTGAAAGGATTAAACTACAAATAGTGCCTAAGAGACACTATTAATGGATTCTTTATCTTTTCTCTTTAATAAATATATAATTTTTCACCTTTATACACAGAGAGAGCATCACAAAAGATAGAACCTCACATCATTTGGAGGACATTTTTAATTAATCTAACCTTATGTTTATAATATCAAGAAAGCCAGTGAAACCCAGCTGGTTATTCTTGGGAAATGGCTCATTGATTTATAGGTGGGCAGATACAGCATTTTGTTCTGTACCACAGACCTAAAATCCAATACACCTGGATGCTCACCCTGACTCAAACAGCCACTGATATGTTTTTGAATATGAAATATTATTGGCCTGAGGTTGTACAACTTAATTTCAGATGATGATTGAAGTAGACTCAAATTAACTGACCTTCTTAGAGGACAAAGACAGCAATCAAATAACAGCTATAAGAATAGCCAATAGTATCCGAGAAGGTGTGTGACTACATAAGGGTCAGGAAGGCACCGAATCAAAGCTGCCAAAATATACTAGGAAAATAACAACAAGAAAATGCTTAATGTAAAATAGTCATTGCTTGAATACAGAAATTGCATGCAGGGTCATTAAAGTGACTCACCATCATGTTTTTCCAAACCTGTATGATTATTTTTTAACTTTTTCTAATTGGAACACAGGGGTCCAAACCCTATCAACAAAAATAAAAAATAAAAAAATAAATAAAAATACAGTGCTGGTGTACAGAGTAGAGTGTCTCATTCTCATTGAACTCAAGTTTGTAGTAGTAAACGAAGAGATGTCATACACTGTAAAAAAATGCTGTTCTTACTTAGAATTTTTGTCTTGTTTCCAGTCCAAATATCTAAAAATTCTTAAATCAAGAAGCATTTTCTTGACAAGTAAAAATTAGTTTCTTGTTTTTAGGAATAATAAATCAAAATAATCTGCCAGTGGGGTAAGCAAAATAATCTTAATCCAAACTGAAAACAAGATTGTATAAATTATTTTTGGTTTGATATAAGATTATTTTGCTTACCCCACTGGCAGATTATTTTGCTTGTTTTAAGGAAAAACTCACTTAATTTTGACTTATTTTTTTCTGAAAACAAGAAAATAATTTTTACTTGTCAAGAAAATGCTTCTTGATTTAAGAACTTTAAGATATTTTGACTAGAAACAAGACAAAAACTCTAAGTAAGAACAGCATTTTTTGCAGTGTATCGATCACAAGTTCAGTATGGAGTACTGCAAGGCTCTGTACTAGGACTGTTGCTTACTCAGAATTGGCCAGCTGATAGTACCTAGAATATCAAAATCAACCACAGGCAGTAGATCCTTCTCCTATTTGGCACCTAAACTCTAGAACAATCTTACTAGCATTGTTCGGGAAGCAGACACACTCTGTCAGTTTAAATCTAGACTAAAAAAAGGAGAACTGGCCCCCCGACTAAGCCTGGTTTCTCCCAAGATTTTTTTTCTCCATTTTAACACCTATTTGCCACCTGATGTCAGCTGTTGGAGTTTGGGTTCCTTGTCGCTGTTGCCTTTCGCTTGCTTAGTTGGGGACACTTGACATTTGATATTCAACAGTGCTTTGATCTGCCTGCATTGACACCATTTTCTTTAAGAGCTGCTGTGCAGCCAAAATTATATACCAGTTATCACTGTAAAGCTGCTTTGACACAATCTGCATTGTAAAAAGCGCTATATAAATAAAGGTGACTGACTGACTAACTGACTGAACTCTATCACCATTAAGATACCTGTAGCAAGCAGGGCGAGGTCGAGAGCTGTAGGAACGGAGTGCATTAGTGTTAATGAGCACCACCTGCACACCACACCAGTCTCGAGTCCCACAGAGCAGCTCCAGAAAGATAAAAGGAGGAATGACGACAGTGACAGACTCGAGACCGGTGTGGCTCACAGGTGACACTCATTAACACTCGCGCCATTTCCACGGCTCCCGAACCCGCCCTGCTTGCCACAATACCACTGAGACCATTAAAGCCCTTGAAACGGAGCCTGGTTCAATTTTACATATAAACAACATTTCTGAACTAAAACCACAGTAAAAATATTACTATTTGGAATTCAGTTCTTAATCATGTCAGCCTCCCCTCAGCCCAGGCTCATTATATGCCCAGAACCTCTATTTGAATGCATTGCATAGACAGTGCCCTGGCCACATCACAGATCACACGAGTTCCTTTAAAAGCATGCTAATGTACTCCACTTCCCATGTCCTCATCTGCGTATTAATATACATATTTAAAAAGAGAACATTATGCAAATCAGGACTAGCTCCAGATTAGATTTGAAGCCTCATGATTTAGCCTGAAACATAATTCTGTACACATTAACCATCCACCTAAGGCAAAACACTGCCATTCTCCACTAGTTTAACCTAATTACCCCACAAACATTAAAACCACATTTTGGCTATCTTGAGGGGAAAATTAATGTTATTCTATAGGGATTTATGACCTGTGAATTCTTATTAAAGTTGAGGGTTCACAGTGGACAGAGTTTTTTTTTTTTTTTCTGACTGTGATTTTTAAAATATTATAAATATATTTATTTATTTCAGACAACATGTTTTGTTGTTTTTATTAATTGTAACGCATTAAAAAGCAAACCAAATAATTGTACTAAATGCAGCATCTATTTTAAGCAAGCTCCCTCAGTTCTATTTCCTGCTTTGTCACAATTACAGTAGCTTTCCCAAAATGACTCTGCTCTGCAGCTCTAATTGTGAATTTCAGGGAACATAAACTTCAATTTCAGACTCTTTTTTTAGGCTCTAAATAATCATCCATACGCTGCTCTGCATAACTGAGTTGAGTTGTGTTTGAGTTCTGCGTTTGCCTCGCAGTCAAACCTGCTTGCCTTTTTGTATACACGCAGAATGTTCGGCTGGTTGCCTTGGCAACTGGAATGCAGAGTTTTGTGGCCCTCTTTGCTAACGTGTCGCCCCTGGCGCTCCCTCTTAACGCTCAGTCGCTTCCCATCATGCTCCTTGTTTTTGAGGTCTGCTTTGAAAAGCCATCATGATCACAGGAGCCCACACAGACCAACAGCAAAGCTAAAAAACCAAATTAGTTCCATTCAGAATGATGGGATAATTTGGCTTTTTCTCTAAAACTTTCTCTACTTTTTGAAGAAAATACAGAAACGTTCTTATTGAGATATTAATTAATCTGATTAGGGAATTGGTTGCTTTTTCAATGTCCAGTTTTGGACAATTCAGACCATCCAAAGGATGAAAACTATACACATTATATGTGTCCAGAGTCTAGCAGGAAGCCCCTGCATGAATGTGCATCTGGGGTATATGAATATTTAAAAGATTCTTACTGATTAAACTGCTCTGCATTTTGAAGCTTTAACATAAAATGATCATCATCACAAGGGATCTTATTTCCTCTCAGCTACAGCTGTATCTAGAATAGGTAAGTAATATAGCCTAAATTAAACTTTGCTATTCCCGGCATGAATATCCCAGAGAAATTTAGGGATTTTACATCATAGCCCCCTGCTAGAGAGATCTTCTAAACAGTTCTTCTTTCTCTTCCCCATCCCTGCTCCCTTTCCTTGTCATACATGCATTCAGACATACAGATCTTTATAGACATCACCATTGTGTTGAGCTGTCAGTTCTGGCAGTAACTCGGTGGACATGTTCCAGTCCAGATCTATCATCTGGCTAGCCTTCAATCCCTCATCCATCAGCGTACTCAGGCTCCCGCAGACCCCTGCCTGATCCCATCATATCAAACTTCAGGGAGCTGTTCTGTAAGAGAGAGACTCAGGGTTACAGCTGACAATGAGTGAGTGGCGTGTCCAGTGTTTTAAAGGTTGTACTGATATGTTGTTGATGACCCTGGAGTGATTTTGGACACAGCTGGGACAAGAAGACATTTAAACACTTATAATGGCTCACTACTTTGTGTGTGTTTGTGTAGATATGTGTCACATATACCAAACCTTCTTTTTCTGATACTTATTTAAAAGCTTTTGAGTACTTTTAAGTAAAACACCTGTCTCTAGTCAAATTAAGGTGGTCTGTAATACCTGGAAATAAGTATCATTTCCATTTAAATCAACATCAATCGGCTGGCAGAAGACAGGCTGAATATCAGCAGCCAGGAAAAAAAATATAAAAAATTATATACATCCAGATGGTGTAGTTACATCATCTACTATAGCAGGAGCTAACTGGACAATGCTAACCAGCCAACCCTTGACCCCCCTAATCACATCCAAATAAATTATAGGTCTGTGAATAATTGTTTAGCCAACGTTTTAACTGCTTCTCTGTGCATATATGCAAAATAAGGGAGCTAGCAAATGTATCCAAGTAAGTAGTAAATAAATTCCTATTTAAGATAATAAGTTCCTGTATTATCCCCCCTATAAAAAAAAATAATAATAATAACCAACTTTGGTTTTTGGATTTTTAAATATTCATTTAAAATCTGATTAGAGCTCCAATTAAGAAACGAATGTTCTAATAACAACCTTAAAAGAGTCAAACCTTATCAGAAAGAGATTAGCCTTCTAATACTTTCTGATTTCCAGTCTGCAAATCAATTTAGACTGTAGCATAAGAACCTGGCACCCCATTTTTGAAAAAGCTGGGCAGGGACCTCAGCTGGTCTTTAACTGTATTCATTGAGCTTCAGTGTTCTTAATCTGTTGATATGGATTTTTACTCTTTTAATTAAAATGTTAAGAGCCTGGCTTTGAGGCCTAAAGTTAATGAACTGAGTTGCTGGAGTTGTCTGCACAATATGAAAAGAATTGACCGAACAAGTAGTAAATTAACCACTGCCACCTATTAGGACTAGATTAAAATCTTTAACATTGTCATCCAGAACATCATTCCAACATGACGATCATTCAGCTTGGCAGCTTTTAGTTAAACCACACCCTTGTTTCTCTTCATTCCTATCTGTTAAAAATGTACTTTGTCGCAACTTAAAGGGATAGTTCACCTAAAAATGAAAATTATCCCATGATTTACCCTCAATGCTGTTTTGATGTTCGAAAAAATGCATCCATCCATCATAAATAATAATCCATATGGCTCTATGGGGTTAATAACAGCCTTCTGAAGCGAAGCGATGGGTTTTTGTAAGAAAAATATCCATATTTAAAACTTTATTAAGTATAATAATTAGCTTTAGGCAGACCGTATGCATCGATTTGCAGTGGAAGAGTAACCCCTGACCCAACGCATGACACGATTAGCTTCAGAAGACCTTTATTAACCCGCTGGAGCCATATGGATTATATTTATGATAGATAGATACGTTTTTTTGGGTGGTTCAAAACAGGTCCCCTGTTCACTACCATTAAAAGCTTGGTAGAGCATATTTTTAAATATATATATTTCCAATTATGTTCGTCTGAAAGAAGATAGTCATATACACTTAGGATGGCTTAGAATGAGTAAATCATAGGATAATTTCCATTTTTGGGTGAACTATCCCTAAAGCAACTGGCTGGTTGTAGAATATGCATATATGCAGTGTTAAAAAGTACCATACATCTTAATCAGCTCTTAATAGTAACAACAGCATACAACAGTTTCATTCTGAAACAATTTCCGATAGAGTTTCATCCTTGCTTAAGAGAGCCATTGATTATAATGCAGTGTTTGTCCTTGAGTTAAAAATTCAGTTGCTGAACATGATAATGCCATTCAATTTTACAAAACACTACCTGCCATTCCATTCCTAGCTGCTTCTTGTTCCAAGAGGGAATAGACCTAGTAGCAGGGAAATTGCATGTGTTCTTTGGACTCTATCGATATTACATAGGTCACAGTCCTGGTTTTGGCCCACTTAATGGTTTCATTCACCTTCCGTTGTCATTATCGCTAAACCACAGGCATATTTGGCTTGTTTGACATTTCAGATGAACACTGGCACCAGATCTGAAAACGCTGACTCATGATTTTACACTCCGCGCGGAGGTTGGCGTCATGCCTAGCAACGAGCTGTCAGAATGGTAAGTGACCGTTCTTAAGATTTCTCTCTTTGGGAGATGCTGCATGAATACAAAGAGGGAGCTATCATGCTCTCTGCAAAAGGCTGAGCTCAGCAGAAAAGGCAGCATTCGTGTACTTCTAGATTTATTGTAGAACACCAACGGTATGAACGTTTAAAGCTGAAGTGTGTAACACCTACGCCACTAGTGTCACCAAATGGAATTGCAAAAATAATAACGGTTTCAGAAAGGTTTCCTGAACACTCCCCCCTGTTCAGGGTTGTGCACTATTTAGAACTAAATTGAGAATGGCTTTTAAATTACAATTAGGCATGCATATAATTAACTGGTAAACTGTTAACTTACAGTAATAATTTTGACAGATTAATACTAGCAGTTAAACAGTAAAAAAGTAATTATTTAATTTAAAAAGTGAATAAAATACCAAAAACACATGGCAGATAAATTCACCTTTTGTCAGATACTGACAATCACACTTACCCTTGCAACACTGCAAAAGAGCACTCGGTAAATGTTGGTTGTGTTATAATTGACGGACGTAATGGGTCTTTTGTTTCTAATATTACATTGGTAAATAAAAGTGTATACGGCCATGAGACGCCTAAACATTGGTTTTGGTACCACTGTGTCGATAACACAGTTTCGGGAGTACAGAACGACCCAGAACGACAATTTAGGGGACTCATTCCTGGCTATAAGCCTGTGCTAGTTCTACACAGCACACTTGTTGCCAGAGGATTAAATGTGTGTTTTCATTTTGTAATTATATTAATCATTTAATTGAAATATATTTCTTGTAGGCTTATTTTTTCTCAGTCTGTTTTCCTCTCTTCACAGCAGCACTGCAGGTGCGAGATGATATGACAATGTGCAAATCATCATGTCCTGTTGTTGTTTATGCTGGTATTTGTGCATGTAAAAATAAATGCCTTCTTATGAGGAAAAAAAAACAAAAAAAAAACCTTGTTTGGTATTTTTAATGGGTAAAAGACGTGTCCATTCTAATTTAATTTAATTATAACTTAACTATTAATGATAAGATTAGACTGTTAATTCGAATTTGAATGTAAGGAAGTAATTTGAAATTCAAATTAAGTCATTTAAAGGTAATTTTTCTTTTCTAAAGATGATGGCATCCTATATATAAAACCATGCAAATGTTATTAAAATGAAATATATAATTTTAAATATAATTTAATATATTTGTGATGGCCAGGATTTATGCCACATGATTTTTATACATTAATCTTTGCACTGATCGATAAATGAAAAGACATTACTATATTGGTTTGTTTTAACATCTTTATTTATAATTTATTTGTTAGTCAGTGCACAGGCTTAGTTATTTGGCTTAGGGTTAAAACATTAAAACCAGTTAAAAATAGTCTTTGGCTAAAATGTAATGTTAAAAACTTAGCAAAAATGGTTAAAGTTCAATTTTTAATTAAGATGACTTGAACTGTTTGGTACCTGGTGTGTTGTGGGAATGGACCATCCTAGTGGCAAAGAGGTTTAAACAGGAAATTAAACTGTTTTTATGGGAATTCTAAAGGGAGTGAGAATATACCAACTTTGATGTATTAGAGGGGACATAGGAAATTGTGATGTCCTGATCAGTGTGATTTTTGTTTAATAGAATTCTTTTTGTGTTAACTAAAATCTCTCCATGGCTCTAAATTTAGTTAAAGGTGCAATGTGTACATTTTAGGAGCATCTATTGACAGAAATGCAATATAATATACATAACTATGTTTTGAGTGGTGTATAAAGACCTTACATAATGAACTGTTATGTTTTATTACCTTAGAATAAGCCATTTCTATCTATATACACCGCGGGTCCCCTTACAAGTTAAGTCGCCGTTTTGCGCCGCCATGTTTCTACAGTAACCTTAAAATGACAAACTGTTCTACATAGCACGTTTGCTTGACTGGCTACTCTCTTCTGTGTCAGACAACGACATCTTTGTCCTGTGTTGTCCACCGTACCTGCTCTATATTGCAATTCACAACCTCACCGCTAGATGCTGCTAAAATGTACACACTGCACCTTTAAATGTATTATGTTTATTCCAGAGTTTGTGCTGTAACTGTTGTGAGAATTTGTATGGGTTTGTTTCCCCTTTTTTGTTTTAATGGTGCTGGCCACCTCCTATAAATTCATTGCATGTCTTGTCTATTGAGTCTTGTTACTTATATATATTGTATCCTGGAAAGGTGGTGCTGCTTTTGCTTCTCTGTCAGTTTAAGAGGCTCAAGCACGATTATGTCTCTTGGAATGCTTTTTATTTCCTGTGACTGAACCTGAATGGAACATGACTTTTGATCTTTTTAACTGTTACAATTTTTGTTTCTCTAATGAGGCTTGAGATCACTTTTTTCTTGCTTAGGCAAGATTCAATAAAGACTGTCACAATTGAAGACCACTTTTCTCCCTATGGACTATATTTTGTTGTGATTTGCTAATGCTCATGGCAGATCCATCACAATATTTAATATTCATATTTAAAATATAATCATTATTAATACAGTTAATTTATTAAAATGAATAAATTAACTTTTGGGTGGAAAGACACTTAATTTCCCAGAATGCATCGCTAGAATCAAATTGCTGTTCAATAAATTCCCTCTGTCATTTCAATTCTTATTCCAATTCAACTTCATGTGGCATATGGCCTATTCAACTGAAACTGATATGGAATGAGCAATATTTTAACATCAAGCTTTAAACATGCCTTATAATGACTGGGCACATACATTAACACACTCGGATCACTTCCTCACAGGGTTGGGAAATCAGACAGCCAGAAAAAGCCTCCCCATACCTAAAAATCTTGTTTAGCGTTAATGGGAGTTCTTTCTTTTTTCTTTTTTTTTGTATCAAAAGCCTTTGTTTTATACTGACAAATGCTGTTTGCATAGGAAAGTGTTTGATTAATGAAGTGTTTCCTGTGTCTGTCACGGCTCCCTTGGTGCTCCGTAAAATTGATGGGGAAAAAACCTGAACTGACAAAGAGGCATTCACTGCAGCCTTGCTTTTCAAGAAAAATATCAAAAGTAGCCGTTTAAAGCGTGTTTACGCTTTCGGAGCATGTTTTGATTAGTAGGCACAAAGTTATGGCCATAAGTTATGTCAGCAGCATCAGCTTACATGAGTGAATAGCACACGTGGGGTCCGCATGCAGATGAAAAAGACATCCGTTACAAAATCCTAACCTCTAATTAAAAACCCCCAGCTGGGTTCCACTCAGGGAACACGGGTGCTCGTCTGGGCTTGTTTGAGGGGGAAAGAGAGGAAAAGACAGAAAGTGCTGTGCAGCATATTGTGCGAACAGTCTATAAAGGGAATCGCTGACGCTGGTACAAACCGAGGGAAGCTTAGGTATGACCCCGGCCCCGCTAGCGCTGTATTACAGGAGGGAGGTGTGCAGGGAGGATAGGACAGGTGGCTGCTGGACATAATTCACAGTGTCATACACCGGATTGCTGAAATCATCACCGCTGTTATGTGCTCTGCACTTTTATCCTCTCTGGGGCGATGTCTGGACAGCTGAAGGGTTGAGTCTCGAATGTCACAGTTTAGCAGCTCCCAATTCCTGAGCCAAATTGAGCCTCAAACCAAGCTCAAATCTGACCACCGCTTCTTGAGCAATCTGCAAATTGTGTCAGGAACACCTAGAAAAACAGACATGCATGACAGATACGGGGAAAGCGCCCGACTCTTGTCCTTTGCTTCCTGACGATCTGCGATTAACATTCTCCATCTCAAATTTTTATGCTAATGTGACCCTTTTGCTGGTCTTTCCTAGCCAAACGCCAGCTTGGGACGTGGTGTTTCAGAGCAGCTCTGTTAGTGCGGATCAAAACACAAAAACACAATGGAATTGATTTGTATTTGCGAGCCCACTGGCCCGGAGGGCTTGTCGTGACTTTTCTGGCATCATCCAATTGCGCTGCTGTTTGTTATGTACATGTAAACACGAGCACTCTCTGTCGGCATTTCAAATATGGATAAATATTTGCGTCTGATAACATTTGGACAGCATGTTTCGGTATTCAAATCACCCAGTTGTGCAAGAATACAAAAAATAATTCCCATTCACACACACCTGTGTTGCATAGGAGTGAGCCACTGAAGTTAGAGTACACTACTTCGCAGTGGAAAAAGTAGTGGGCTGAGAGATGATACCAGAGGAGTAGTTGAAAAGCCCACCATGGTGCTGGCATGGTCCGGTTCCCCCTGGTGCCCCCCCTCCAGTTCCTAGTCAATTCACGGGGCTCTCTGAAAGGCCACAAGGGGGGCTTCTCAAGGCCAGCTCCAGCCTCCCGCAAAAGGCCACTCAGCTGACATTTCGCACTCGCTCAAGTGATTCATGGCAAAAGCAGCGGTCGGCCTTGTAGTGAAACCCTGCTGATATTTCATTTTTTCATAAAGGTGAGGCATTATGAAGATTTTTTTCCTCTTCTTTCCATCACTCATTGTGCCAACCTAGAAGCTGTTTGTTCTCTTGTTTTCGGGAAGGCGCAGCGGAGGGTAGCAGCCGCTTTGGCATTCTCCATAAATACCTCAACAGATTTTGATATTTCGTCATGACTTCAGCCGCATATGACATTTCAGCTCTCATCCAATATTGGCGGATTGTGACTCCATGGGCCGCAATACCGCCCCATCTCTATTCAGATGGACTGTCTTCCCTTTCGACTATCATCTGAACAATTATTGAGGACATCTGCAAATGAGAGGAATGTAAAGGACATGTGAATGCTTTGATTATGCACATTTCCTGAGAGAAATGCCACCCTGTAGGATTTGAATAATCCAGTTAGTGTTTTTCCATTGACCCAGCGTTTAATATTTTGTGTCAATACCTCTCTGCATGACTCTCGATTTCAACCAAGCACGCTAGTGTCGATGCAAATGTAGCTGCTGTTAATCCTCTTTACAGGACATTTGTCAGCGAAGGACCCAGACCACCAGCCTCATTCCCTCCCATTCTTGCTGTTATCAATCTAATGACATGACATTCATACTGAGCAAACAATCCTACAGTTTTTTTTTCTCCTCCTCACTCGTGATGGGTGTCTGGCAGAGGATCAGCGCATGCAGACATCAATAGTCAATAAGCTCCTGCTGGAAGAAAAATGCAGTCCTGACGACCTTCAGGATTTAGTCAAGGATGGGGCTGCATGAAAACATGCTCATGTTGTCTTTACACACCGTCATGTAACAGCTGCCTCAAAGGAACATGGGTTTGTGGACAGAATATTAAATTACTTCATGGGAAGAAAAGACACAATATGGCTCTTTTATTTTTGGAATAAAATATGCCTCCTGTGTTTTGTCAAGGCTAATATCATAGCTAGCATTTTATGCATACTAAATGCACACAATAATAAAGTTTACAATTTTTGCATAATTTCACAAAATGAACAATAAAAAAATATATTGTGCTCACAATTGATATTTATCATTTTCATTATAGAAATTGAGTAAACTTAGTAGGTTTGTTTTAAAATCAGCTTTTTTTTTTTTTTTTCTGACTACATTCTAAAAGAAGTGAGTTTTCATAAGTTGTTTAGGGATTTTGAACTTAAAATGCCATCCGCCCACCCACCACCAACCCAGCCTGATTTACTCCAATGGACAGTCTAATTAGTCCCCTACCAATATGTACAAACAAATAAATAAACACCTAACAATAAACTCATTCACCGAGTAATAGAGCAGTGTGCTTTCAGGTATTGTGTTAAAAATATGCTTGGTTACAGTTGCATTTTCGCAGTCGCCAGTGCTCTTTGTGTGGGTGATGATATTGAACATTTTTGTTTTTCTTTTTGTTTACCCTCTGTTTGTCTTCTGCGGAGAATGCGGGGTGTTGCTTTTGCGGGAATGTGTTGCGTGGAAATTCAATCCAAGCTAAAGCTACTTTGGGCCTCTCCCTCGCTGTGTGCCCTTTGTAAAGCAGGATTTGGTGTAAATGCTCCACTCCTGCTCTGTTCCGTAGTCAACGTCAGCCTGTAACGGGGCAGCCACTGTCAACTGCCTGGAGATTAGCTAGCACACCAGCTTAAACCCACAGACTTGCTCAAATGAACCTCATATTAAAACAGTCCTATGGATTTTCTTGAAGACTGGCAGATTATTTGGAAGAATCCCGTTAAAAGGATCTGTGTTAGAATGTTCCATTGCATACCTCTGTCAATCACCCTGGGCATTTGCAAATCCGATCGTGTCTGAGGATGTGGCATCACTGGTCACACTAAATGTAATGTTGAAAAGCAAGTGTCTGAAATGCATAAAATTACATGCACACAACTGTGGTTAAAGCAACTCTAAACTATATTTAACCTCATACATGTGCTGAATTGATTTTTCTTCACATTTACTGTGAAACCACATTTACTGTAGTGGGTGATGTATATATATATATATATATATATATATATATATATATATATGTAGGATGTATATTTGTTAGACTATGGCAATTTTACACCACTTTTTTTTTTTTTTTTTTAAAGAACTTTAGGCATTCTTTCAACACCTGTTAGGGTTTTCAAGATTTGCAAGAAATAAGGACAAACAGTGTATTATCATGACTGAAAGTCAATGTACTGACTCTCTCTGAGTACATCATCAAACAGACACTTGTCTAGATCCTCTGCCCTTTACAGATTCTCTCATTCTCTGTGCTTTTTTAGGTGCTGGCAGTGTTAGATTTGATCTACACACACTGCTTTGAATTTTGGCTTTTTCTTAGTCTTATTTGACCATAAAACCGCAGCTGGGTCACTGTGGTGCTTTTTGGCAAACAGCTTCTTCACCCTCCCATACAGGTCAGTGTTATGTTCTTCATATTGTATTATTTACTGTTGACTGATGCTCCAAACTGAATTCTGTAGCTTGTTCAGTGTGATCAAAAGGGTTTGAATGGTTGAAGCTTCTACAGTACCTCCTAATATTTGATGTACCAGTTCCCACTCAAAATAACCACCATACATCACCAATTAAACATTATTTCTCCATCCTCACAAAATGACAGTAAAGCTCCATTTGCACACCATTTAAACTCAAATTCAAGCAAGTCATTTGTCATCCATTCTATGCTCTATTATTATTCTGGATTCCATCAAAGCAAAAAATAGCAGAGAAACATTTATATTTTGCCCTTCAGCACCCAGTCTACAAGACTTCCAAATGGCTAATTTGGCTTGTCCAATTATGAAATTTGCTACAGTACACTGCAGTCTGTGCGCTCTTGAATACCTGCAACCATAGATAAACTGTGTCTTGTTAAAAACAAATCCCAAATTCCCAAGTAGTCTTTCTAGCAACATAAATAATGAAACCAATCTAGAACACTCAGTAAAAACACGAAATACAGATTCTGGTAAAGAGAAGAAAATGCAAGATGGTGAGCAGCACACATGTAATAACCTTCACTGTAGGTCTCCAGATCGTTTAAGTAGAGGACCCTTATAAAAAAAAAAAAATAAAAAAAAGCCTCCAAGAAGGTGAAAGAGCAGCAGGAACTGTTAAAAATTCTCTCCATTTTGTATCACCTCTGTCCTGAATATGCTCAAAATAATCCACTTTAACACATAACTGATATAGATCTCTTTTTCCGAACACCTGAAAATCAAGCTCTTGTGAGAGAGAGAGAGAGAGAGAGAGAGAGGTCAAATGTATTCTAATTGCTGCAATTGTTTCTGAAAATTCTATTCATATTCAGGGCTGCTGCTTGTACAAACAGCACATTTCAGTCTTGTATGTTAGTTCATTTTCTATCATGGTCTTTGTAGATTCGTCAACAAAAAATGGTCAACGAATGTTAATAAGATTAACAGTAGCTGCCATTTGCCATTTGATCATCCTATATGTTTATACAACTTCACATGCAACTATTATAACTTATTTTCTCAATAAACCCCAAATAAATATCTAGCTATGCTAGTGGTAAGTTCCCTTTAATACTGTGTTGTCAAATTAAGATGTGCAAAAGGTCTAATCATATTCCGGAAAAAAATAAATAAATAAAAAATAGTAGCACATATCAATAAAACCAAAATCACATCATTACCTCTTAAAGCAGCCAAAATAATAATAATAATAATAATAATTCACTGTGTGACACTGGGCCCAATTACAGAGATGTAATGATGTCTCCATAATGGAGATCAGCAGCTCTCTGTTCTCACTTCTACACTGCATGATAACAGAACTCAGACTGCCACCATTTTAGCTCAGGACTACAAGAAACGATGCCAAGTGTGAAGACTTAAACATGTAAATGCACATTTTATGAAGTGTAATGATGTTCTATTTGTTAGGATTATATTATTAGAACATATTTTGTTTAGTATAAAAAGGTTGAAAAGGTTTTGCCCCTTAAAATTCATTCACATGAAAGCCATGCTTCACTTATTTCAATGTAACAAAACTAAAGTGAATGAGCAAAAATAATAGCTGATTCTCCATAAATAGCCTGAGCACCGATGGTGTGAGGACCCTATTGGAATTGCTCAGTCAATTATTCTTCTTCTCCATTGTTTAGGGCCTAAACATGCTTTAAAACTCATGAAACTTTGCACGCGTCAGAAGTGGTGAAAATGTATGTCTGATATGGGTTTCAGAATTAGGTGTGGCAAAATGGCTCGATAGCGCCACCTACAAAATTTCAATTAAACGCCCTCCACGCTACATTTCACGTACAGGTATGAAATTCGGTAGACACATGTATCAGCCCAATACCTACAAAAAAGTCCCTGTGTGCAAAATCTGTAAACCCAACAGGAAGTGAGATATTTTGAATTTCCTCTGCAAAATATTTGCAGTTTTGTGCATTTCCAGATGTTGTACTTTAACAAACTCCTCGTAGAGCTTTAATGAGATCAACGTCATATTTGGTCAGTCTAATCTAAAGCTTTTGTGACGTTAAATTGTGAAGATCTTGAGTTTTCGTTGAAGGGTGTGTCTGTGGCGGCCTGGCAAAATTCTATGTTTCACCATGAAACAGGAAGTTGTTGTAACTCGGGAATACAATGTCCGATCTGCCCCAAACTTCACATTTTATTAGAGTCCTGGCCTGAAGACATCTACATGCCAATATTCAGTTAGTCATAGCGCCACCTGGTGGCAACAGGAAATGGCATGCTTTACACTGCAATTCACTCCCAGAAACACTCAATATGCCACATAGTACCAAACATCCTAGAAACACGTTAAATCATGCAACACTTGGCTAAGTGCTAATGCTTGCGATTAACGCCACGAAAGAGGAAGTTGTAGTAACTCAGGTATACAATGTCCAGTCTGCTCCAAACTTCACGTTTGATAATAGTCCTGGCACATCGAAATGACTTTGCCACTGTTTTCCTAAGGCCACCAGGTGGTGGTGGCCCCGGGTGCGAGGACCCTTTTCATTTCATTTAATTTTGTCTTGTTTTAGCCAGATATATCTTGACAGACTCAATGGAGATCCCTAAAGTGGCACTTTTACACCAACAGGCTATTTGTGCGTGGATCTCATTTGATGTCTCTTCAGATGCTGAAATTCCCTTCTTTCTAAATAATAGATTTAGAGCATCTGTCTGGTGTTGTGAGGCTAGGATTGATCAGCCAGAGAGACGAAAAAGCGACTTTCGGGGGGGGGGGAAGGAAGCTTTCACTATGTCTCACTGTGCTTCCAGAGACTCTAACTCTCTCCATCTTTTCTCCTCTGTCTGTGCCATGTTTCCTGCTCTCCGTTAAGCCTGGAGGGTAGAGGAGGCGACTTATCCTGTCTTTGTGGCAAATTGACAAACAATCTGTATCTAATTACCACCTCGATCCTCTGACATGCATTATGAGCACTGCATGTCCTGACGGAAAGCAAGTAGAAGCACAATGCATTATGATTCGAGAAATATCGCTTCTGCCAGAAAACTTCAAAGAAGAACAGACTGATCTTGTTTGAGAGGTTTTCTGTATGTTAAAAAATGTCAGGGGAAAATCTTCAGGTTCATCACAGAGACTAGTTACTTTAGCCACAACATGGTCTGCCTAACATTATGGAAATGAACGACAGTCCACTTAGTGCTTATAGTTAGACCAACTTTGAAACCCACCACATATAAATAAAGCGTTTGAATTCACAACAATGCCTTAGATTTTTTTATTCAATCATGTCTGAAATATTAGTTGCAACAGAAAATTGCTTGTGACCTGCTAATGGCTTTTCCTCATCAAAATTCTGCACGGTCCTCTCCATGTAACAATGACAAATATCACAGCTCAGACGCATTGACATCTCTTCTCACACTCAAACAGAGCTACCCATCACTGGCACGGCCTGTTTTGACTTGCTCTTCAAAGGATTTGTTGCCATGGCAATAGAGAATTCTACCACTTATGGGATGTTTTGGAAATGATGATATTTCACACCAGACACTGTATATCTGTGCAGCATGTGTGTCAGTGGTAAATTTAAGGCACGCACTCTGAGATATCTCAAGCCGTTCACCTGTGCCTCCTGCTAAAGACAAGCTGCACTGCCATCTAATGGAGTTAGCGCTGCTGCTAACTAAAAAAGCCAGTCCTACACATACTTAAAGTGTGTTTATGTTGGTGAAGTAGGCATTAGGAAGAAAGCAGTTAGGACAAAGCAAGAAAAATAAACAAACAAATTGATTTAGAGAAGCCGCAACCTTCCTAGCTAGTGCGTAGCATTATGCAACATACTGTTAGACAACATAACCGAGGTAGTCAAACACACCCCGCTCTCAAATCTCTCTGCCAACAACCACATGGACGTGGGAGTCTGTGTTAATGAAACAAGGTAATGAGCTGTGCCAGTGCAAATGCTACGCTGTGTTGTCCTGGACTTCAACCTTGCGGTTATGGACGCTGCCAAACATGAAAGGGAATCATGCTTGTTAGATGTAGTAAGATCTAATACAGCAGCCTGTCCAGACACATCTTGGGTTGTGATATTTAATTAAAATGGTAAAAAAAGGGAAAAAAGGTATGATTAGCTTGAATTCAAATGGAGAATCTGCCAAAGTGGGTTACATAAATGGATAATGTGGTATTTTGTAGCAACCAAGAAGAACGCTAACATCATTCACATCTGTATTCTGATTGTCACACATGACAACGCGTGGAGTGATTAATAGTAAGTGGAAAGAAATAAAGCACAGACTGACTCGCTCACACACATACACGTTTGCTGTACATTATCTCTGTGTTTATCTCTTGTTGTGCTTCATTCTGCAACACTATCACACAAAAGCGAAAGCACAGCTCATTCAGTTGGATGGTTAAGATGTTGTAGATGCTGTCAGAACATCCATATTGTGTTTACAAATCCTGAGGTCCACTACTGTGGACATAGCATAACATATGAATAAAAAATATTTTTTCAAAAATGTGTTTCTTATGATCCAAACATTGTAATGACAATAAAAAAAAGAAATTCACAAAAACTTTTTTTTTCATGGTTCACAGGAGGATAGGGCAAAGGACAGAAGAAGGATGTTTTATAAAATGCCTTTTACCAAAGTTGGCCCTGCTCCTGACCTTACAGGAGCTGGATGAAATTGTGTATGTGGTGGAGGGATGACGAGTTATACAAGAGCTATTAAACAAGATTACACCAAAAGGATGTGTCAAACGCTCCGTGGGGGGGTGGAGCAGGGGTGAAAATGGCATTTTACTTCTATAAATCACTGTTAAAAAGAAAGTGTAGCAAATCTCCAGCACAAACTGGCTGTATTAGTGAATACAATTTTGCAGTGGGTGTGTTAGTGATTTTTCCACACTGACATAATTATCATGACATACAGTTTCATCGGGCTGATAGAAGAAAACAAAATGTCTGATACTATGAACTCTACTTTCCCCTTCTAGAGAATGGCAGCTGAATACATTACTTACAGTTTATATATGCACTTGTGTCTCAGAGACAACCTTAAGTGATTATCAAGCCAGTCTTGTAAGCAAGGACACTTGTGTTTAAGAGCATCTAGAGAAATCACTGGATGTAAAACATAATTACATATTATTTCATTCTGACCTTGCTAAAGTCCTTGGCTCTGTGTACCTGTATATCATTACTTATTCTCCACATAATGTATCATTGTTTAAGGGAATGAGTCTGAAGCTGAAATGCCACATCATACGAATGGTCATTCTCCCAAACTCATTCACATGTCCACTGACATTTCTTTATTTCACCACTATCTATGTGAATGATGTGTTGCCCATCATTTGACATTCTTGTCTGCCATGACCACACACAAGCAGGACTTGCAGGATAGCTTTCAATATGTTTTGCAAAAGAAACAACAATTTGGCAGTTTGGAGAACTTATAAGCACATCATTATTCTTTAGTAAATAGGGAGCAGAGGCAGGGTGAATGCCTCTTCTTTCACAGTCAGCCACGCATGGCGGAGGTAATCACACTTTCATTTCCAGCCCTAACAGTGTGCCATGCTTTAATGATTTTAATCAAACTCATTCACTCACTCTTTCAATAAACAAATATGAAGAGTCTGTTTTGATTTGCTTTCTTTTTACCTCCCGAGAAGCCGAGGGAACATTAGAGCCGTGTTAGGAATTATCAAATATATTTGTGTGTGTTTGTATGTGCGTGGAATGCTTGATAACACTATAATATAAACCAATCAGTCAGCATCAGTGGTTTGTCTTTTATTTCCGAGTATCATTATGGCAGCCGATTTGTGTTATTTTCATGTACTGTATGAACTCTGCTCTGCTCTACTCTGCTCTTTTATATAGACTAAAAGCAATTTGCTCAAAAAAAAAAAAAAAAAAAAAAAAACTCATAAAAGTACCATACGTTAGTAGAAAACACCAAAAATATTCACAAAGAATTATCCTATTTATAATATATCACTTTTGAGAAGTCCCCAAATAAAGATTTTATTAGATTTAGCTAACATTTGGGGACATTTCCAGCAAATTTGTCCTCAAAGTATAGCTAGATTTGAACACCCCTTTACTGCCTTCACTATTTGTGTCCTTGTAATCTATATTTCTTATAATTGTAAACTCTTTCTTCTCATGCCCATAATTTATTTGTAAAGTTCTACAGAATTTTATAAACTTCAAACAAAGAGAAAGAGAGAGTGGTCCTCCCTGAATATTGCCTCCCAGCACCATAAGCTTCTATCTGAAACCCCTCTAGTCTTTACTGGCCCTGGAGACTATCATCTTCCCTCAGGGCCTCTTCTCAAACTAAACCTGGATGCGCTCAACTTCAGATGAATGAGAAGTCTGCAGTATTTTGTTATTTTTTGTTACCTTGTATTGTGCTAGTCTTTTACTTATGAAATATAAATAAATACCAATGTCATCATTCCATTCTTACGGTGCCCATGAAGGGGCAGTTTACACTTACTTTTGTTGTGATCATATTAAAGGGTTAGTTCACCCAAAAACGAAACTTCTCATAAGACTTTTGTTCACCTTCAGAACACAGATGAAGATATTTTTAATGAAATCTGAAAGATTTATGTCCCTCCAGTCTATGCAACTACCAATTTGACACTTTGACATAAAGACCCTGCTGAAAAATCCAGCATAAACCAGCATGAATTCAATCCTGGTCCAGGATGGTTTATGCTGGTTAGTGTTGGTATAGTGCTGGTTAATGCTGGAATAGTACTGGTATAGTGCTGGTTATTGCTGGTATATTGCTGGTCCATAGTCATGTTGTTCTCTAGCAAAACGGAGCTGGTGAAGCTGGTTCACCAGCATGGTCTTGCACATTGGAGAAAAAAAAAAAAACAATAAGTAAAATTTACTTAATTTTTCTTTTGCAAGTTTTTGCAAGAATATTTTTAAAGTAAATTTTACATATGGAATTAAGTAAACTCTACCTAACCAAGTTAAGTAAAATTAACAAAGAAAATAAGTAATTTTAACTTGGCCAGTAGGCTAAAACTTCTACTTAGTCCAAGATTTCTTTGCAATACATTTTACTCAAACAATATAACACTGAATTAAACCAGGCTTTTAAAGTGTATCCTTTACTTAGAAATATCTAAGTAATAATTCAATAGATATTGTGATATCTACATATTAAAAGTAACAGAGCACCTGAAGACCTCAATACTTGGTACACAATACACAATGACGGTAACATTCGACAGATCGTTTTTGAGTATGAATGTGCCATTTTAAATAGAATATGAACTCCAAATGTCACAAAATGGCAAGTTACTAAACCTAACCACAAAAGCAATGATAAAACAATGTAAATACAGCTAGAAAACAACCTCATCAAGGACCAGTGCATGATGGGAACACTAGTAATGTAAAGGAAAAACAACACATGATTTAACATATGAATTTGTTATAATATAAAACTTTGTAAAACAAAATTTTCAGTTCTACTTTCAACAGAGGGAGAAAAAGCTTCCTCTGTTTAAATTAGAATTTAAAAAATGTAATTGTTTTAGTTACAATTATATTAATAATCAATGTCATCTGAAATTTTTAATAAAGAAAAGTGGTGAAATGTTTCAAAGAATCAAAGAATTTGTCTCCTGTTTTAAAGAACTGTGCAAAAATTGGTTAAAATCAGTTAAAAAGAACTTGTGTACATTGCAAAACAAAACATTTAGAGATATAAAAAACAAAGAAAGATGCCAAATAACAGAATAATCATCAGCAGTTTAATAACAGGGATTATGAGAAGAGCACTTTCAATGGTATTGCTAAAAACAACTTGATAATGGAAGTTCAATTTGAAAGTTGCTATTTTTAAAAACTGTTTTTCTGAAGAGACGCGATCGCTTTTTTGTATTCCTTGATGTGCGAAAACCAATGAGTAACCCATGTTACGCAGCACGTTTGAGCTTCCGCAAAAACCAATGAGGTTTGTTCTAGTGAGTCAGGCAATTATGGTTGAACTTCTGTTTATGTTCCCTAAATAATGTTTATATGAATAAAAGCTTTTCATTATGATTAATTTTTGGGTGAACTAACCCTTTAACTTGTGGTTATATTAATTATTATATTATATTATATTATATTATATTATATTATTATATTATATTATATTATATTATATTATATTATATTATATTATATTATATTATATTATATTATATTATATTATATTATATTATATTATATTATATTATATTATCTCCTTCACCCATTTATTTCCTATATCATCTATCATAGTAGGCTACATATGTTTTGGAGATACCATAAATGCCCAAAGTTATGTCAATAAAGCTTTGACATTATGAATTGTTCAAAAACACAGATTTATTCACAACAGAAACAGTTCACAAAAACAACACTACAAATTACATTTTATACTAATATATTAATGACTAATACTAGTCTAACTGAAATGAAATATGATAACGTAAAGGTAAAATACCAGTGAAGAGTTGTTTCCATCGAAATAAAACACTTGGAGGAGGTTTTTCCTTCAACATAAGACCATGTGATACGGAAGTCCTTACCACGAGTACACGACACAATGAAAATGTTATACTATGTGATCGCAACAACACAAAGTAAACCAAACCTGTCCTTGCCTGGCTCTGTACATTCCCATAAAAAACTTTTAAGTATTTTTATTTACATATTTTATAGTTATATGATATTAATAATCTATATATAGATCTGTACAAGTTATTTTTTTGTTGTTGATGCTTCTGTATTGCACACATAAGTGATCAAAGCTTATAATCCCTGATTTGATAAATGAATGACATTGCTAAAAGTGGGAAATACATAAGCAAACAAGCAACCACACACACGCACACACACATCTGTGCTGACAAACCCAGGTGTGAGCCAGTGACAGGAACAGAACATCCTCTGACAGACACTTGGCGGGGGTTTGTATGATTAAACAGACATACACCCACCCACCCACGCACAAACACACACACACGATCACTTATTCTTGTGTGCGGTTTAAATTGTGTGTACGTGTGTGTGCTTGCGCTTGTGTGCGGTTCAGGTATAACCTACGTTGTGGGAACAAAATGTCCACATAAAGATGGCAACATCCAAAATCCTTATCCTTGTGGAAAACAGCTTACAAATCATAGTGATGTTCTTTGAAAATGTAAAAATGCAGAAAGTTAAGGGTTGTTTAGGAGTAGAGTTGGGTTAGGGTTAGGGGACAGAATATACAGTTTGTACAGTTTAAAATTATTATGTCTATGGAAAGTTCCCTTAAAACATGGAAACCCAATGTGTGTGTGTGTGTGTGTGTGTGTGCGCGCATGTTTTTGTGACATATATTAGGACACAAATTTGTATAATGACATGGGTATGACATAGGTATTACAAGGGGAGGGTGAGTTATGAGGACATTACCCCATAAATCATACAGAATGAGTTTTTGTGAGAAAGTAAAAATGTGCATTTGTGAGAAATGTGGGAATTGTTCCTGTGACAATTCACAAAAACAAACATGTGTGTTTGTGTGTGTGTGTGTGTGTGTGTGTGTGTGATGTGCACGATACCAGTATTTCTGTAGTACCAGGAGTACCGAGTATCCGGGTATATTCGGTACCCACTGATAGGATGGACTGTGGCAGTATATACGTGTGAAGCACAAAGCTTTGTTTAGCCTACAGAAGAAATGGTTAGCAATTAAATGTGTCAACGCAGCCATTGAAACATTTTGGTTCATGCCGAATGAGAGAGGTACACGAGTCCATAAATTTAAGCTTTGTCGGGTTTGCATTCTGTTTTAAGAACTGTGATCTAGTCACCCGATTATCAGAGAATTTAACAATATTCCATTAGTTATTCCACTGAACATGGGAAAATCTTTTCCCAAATCTTCACTCACGCAGGGGATTATAAACGTTTCTTCCTTTCGTTCGCTTTTAAGCCTATTATATTTGCATTCTTTACTGTGGTAAAGTAGAAAAAGCACTGTAGGACAGAAATCTTTTTGCTTGCACGTCAATTTCTATTTAACACAGTTTGTGCTTGTTATTAGAATTTATAAGGCGCGTCAAGTTTATTTGTATAGCGCGTTTCACACACTCCGATGATTTTTAGTTTCGCTTTCTCTGGCAGCGCAAAATCAAACAGCCTAAATGTCTTGCCCCTGCGGAGGATAAAACTCACTCTTCAGACCTTTTACAACAAGTGTCAGTAGCTTGTAACATCAGGAGATAACATGAAGATATTATTAAAAAGAAATGCTCTCTTTCCTCTTCGTGTCTCTCATCCCACTCAAAGTGCAGAGCAGCAGGCTATAAGACGCATCTTTGTGTGGAAATAAAAAAAAAATGTTTTTTTAAAATAATATTTAACTTTCTTATTATTTAGGTTACCATTATTTATTTCATAGTTTTACAAGCTGTAGTGTGTCGTTTCACTGACGGAATAGCTAAAATAAACACGTACGCCTGTTACAAAATGGATGTTTGAGCATTTGTTTATTTATTTTTTTATATTTCATAACTGATTTAATTGAGGTATATATACACCCACAAACATACACTCCAAATATTTATATGTATGATTACCATCATATTTAATATGTTTTTAAAATAGGCTAGTGAAATAAAATAGTAAAATAGTTCCAACAGATTTTTTTCTGTGGTACCGAAATTGGTACCGAGAACCGTAAAATTTTAATGGTATTGGTACCAACTACTGGAAATTTGGTACCTTGACAACACTAAGTCAGATCATGAAACGAACTGCCCATTAGAGGTAGTTTTAGCATTTATAGACACAAAAACATCTCTTTATTCATTCCCAATGTACAAGATTTACATTTGGCCATGATAAGTTTTCAAAATCACCCTGACAGGCAAAGAAAATCATCATCAATCCACCTAGAAGGAATTTGGAGATGTTCCAGTGTCATAGAAATAAATATTCAATGAACTAGAGTAAAAGGTAAAAATTTAACTATGAGATGGACAGGTGCGCAGGGCCCCTCATAAACCACACACACATTTCACAGTCAAGTGTATGCTGTTTTGGCTACTAATTATGTGTTTTGCATTTTTCTGAGAATTGGCAGTAGACCAAGCATTGTCATTGGGCTGTTGTAATGAAAGAAAATCAGAAAGTAGAAAAGAAAGAAATTAAAAAAAGTCATATCTACCTCATATTCTTCATTAACACAGGTTCATGCTTTAATGATATACTGTTGCCTGCCAAAAAAAAAAAACCCTGCTGAAGTTAGAGAGATTTTGTCTCTAGCAGACTAGTTTACTTAATTAACTGTGAAGTCCTTAATGCACTCAAACGTAAAATATGGGAAAAACAAAGTATGTTTCAAATTTGTTAATTTACAATAATTAGCAATGAAAGGAACATATAATCATTGGAATTACTTATTTTTTAGTGGAGAGAGAGAGTTATTGTTATTGAAAAATTTACATGAAATAAGGTCTATGAGAAACAACATATGTGACCCCTGCTGGCAAAATGAGTTGCAATGAGTACATTTTCAAAAATGAGTTTGTTATTTTCACAATCTCTATTAAAAAAACCTTCAAAGTGATGTAAAAAAAAAAAAAAAATAAATAAATAATAATAATAATAAAAATAAAGACTAAGCTACACCTGTTTGCAGTCGATAGAGTCAGCCAGAGTCAATTTTGAGAAAAAAAGGAGTTAAAGTTTTCTGAAGGTTCCAAAACAAAATCATCTAGCAACCAATACCTTAAAATCCCTGTTAATAACAACTAATTTGGCACACACCTCATCAAAACCAAATATCTATAAAAAATATTTTTTTGCCTTTTTCTTCAATATTTTACTTCAATATTTTGAAGTACTGTAATTCTGTTTATATGTGTAGGCTATATCGGAATCACGCGCTGTCTAGGGCGTCTTTGTGCGAGTGCTTCGGATCTGTCAGTCAGGGTGAGTATCGATTTGTTTACATCAGCATTAGTTTGAAAATCACATTTCATTGGTACAGACTCATGCCATCAATAATTTGCTATGAATATTCACAAAGTTGGAATACTATGCTTTAAAATGATACCAAACTTGGACTAATGAGGAAGTTGCTGAGGGAAAGCGCAAGTGGTAAAGCGAGCAGAGAAAAACTGCATTTTTCATGGACAAGGGAAAGGTACTCCTCTCAGAAAACATACAAATAAAGATACTTTGAGATGTTTAATTGCTATCTGAAGCATTTGGATCGCTTTGTGAAAACCTCAAATTCGACCAAAATCAACATTTTTGACTTGTTTTGGCAGTAACTCATAATCATTCCGACTCATTTTGCTAGCACGGATCACTTATGTATCTATATTACTTTCAGAATTATATGTATTTATTTAGTAGACATTTTTATCCAAAACATCTACTTGATACAAGCAAAGAGAGAAAACATCAGGTACATCAGGGTACAAAAATATTTATTTATTTATTTACTTATTGAAGAACTATTTCTTTTTACTGAATATTGATGGAGGAACATAATTTGCTTCAAAAATAAATCAATGCTTTGAGAAAAAAAAATGCAAAAAAAGCTGGCCAAAGGGGCTCTTTTCCCCTACATGGAAAAATGTGTCCTTATTTACAGCACAATATTGTCAAGTACCTTTTAAAAGCATAATTATTCAAAATAAGCACTTCAGAAAATTGGGTAACAATTTTCTGTTAATTTAATCACTTTTGGCATTTCATGATGTCTGGTATTTTATAAAATATCTTTTATTATTTCATTTCCAGTACAGTACACTGTACATCTTGGAGTTACAATGGGTGCAGACATTTCACAAATTAATCTCCAGTGTGATTGGAACAGTCCATGTGGGCCCATTTTGTATATCCTTGGCAACAAAATTATTCCTTCACCAATTACAGAAAATTGTTAGTTGCGTGACAGACATTCTGCATTTTTCTTCTTTGACAACTCTTTTCTTAAGCTGAAGTGGGTCTTTTCACGAGGGTAACTTTAACTTTAGCCTTTTCAACTATGGCTTTTTTTTCCCTACCTTTTTTGAAAGGACTGAAAAAACTATTGATTTAATCACATTAAACAGACCCTGTTTAATTGTCCATTTAATTGAAATCATAAAAAAAAAAAAAAAAAAAATTGTTTCAAAGTATATGTGATAATTTCAAGGACTCTAATTAGTGACATAAATAACTCAACCTAGTATCATGTGTGACAACCTCATGTATCAGTTTAGCACTACTGTGCCCTACATGAAAGCATATACACCATATGGCTATATACTGGAGTAAAGGGCCATTCACACCAAAAAAGATATAGTTCAAAAAAATGTTCTAAATATAAGAGAATAGCAGAGTTCACACCTCAACTATAACAATAAAAAAGATTAAAGAACTAGTGAAAGAATTAAAAAGAATTAAAAGCAGTGCTCCCTAAATCCCATCATTATGTTAAGTGTGCCACTAGAGGTGCAAAACCGGACAGGGTTTACTCCAACATCAAACAGGGCTACAGGGCTGAACCGCGATCATACCTGGGCCAGTCTGACCACTTGTCCTTGCTCCTAATTCTGGCATATAAGAAGTGGCACTGACACCCATTATTATAGTGTTTTTCGAGAAACTGGTCCGGGAGTCATATCATTACCAGTCTTCCACCCATATTTGACACACACCAGTTTGCATACAGAGCAAATAAATCTACAGAGGAGGCCATAGCCACAGCTCTTCACACTGCTGTGATCCACCTGGAGCAGCAGGGGAGCTATGTTAGGCTGCTCATCCTCCCCCACAGACTGGTGACCAAGCTGGCAGACTTGGGACTGCCCCACTCAATTTGCTTCTGGATAAAGCACTTCTTGTCAGATCTCTTCTAGAGGCTCAGGGTAGGCCCCTGCATCTCCTCAGCCTTCAGCCTTAACACTGGCTCCCCTCAGGGGTGTGTGCTGAGCCCCCTGCTCTACACTCCCTATAATCACTACTGCATCCCCGCACACTCCGGCAATGCCATTATCAAGTTTGCTGATGACATCACTGTTGTGGGATGCATCTCGAAGGGAGATAGATGAGTCTACATATCAGGACGAGGTAGAGCGGCTGTCTGTGTGGTGTATAGATAGTGCTGTCCTTAACATCACCAAGACCAAAGAGCTGTTCATAGACTACAGGAGGAATAAAACAGTCATTCAGTCCTTACTCTTTAGCAGGGACTGTGTGGAGAGGGTTTCAGACTTTCGGTTTCTGGGCATCCACATTGAGAATGATCTGACCTGTAGTGCTAATACCACAGCACTAATAAAGAAGGCACAGCAGGGACTTTACTTCCTGAGGATTCTCAGGAAGAACCATCTGACTGAAAAAACTGCTTGTATCTTTTTACAGATGTTCCATAGATAGAAAGCACACTAATACTGTATTTGTGTGTGGTTTAGTAGCTGCACTGTAGTGGAGAGGAAAGTGCTTCAGAGAGTCGTCACCACCACCCAGAATATCATTGGCTGCCCTCTCCCCTCTGTACAGTTCCAGCTGCCTCAAGAAAGCCCATTACATCCTTAGGGACCTCTCCCACCCTGGACGGCATCACTTTGAATTGCTGCCCTCGGGCAGATGCTACAGGACAGTAAACGAACACACAGATCATGAACAAACAGAGTGAAAAAACTGCTTTTATCCCAGAGCCATAGCTGCACTAAATGCTAAGTCTTGAATTACAATATCCAATATGTAACAAAATAAGTAGAATGTTTGACCCGACTGTCTTGTGAGCGTGGATTATGTTTTACTTATTTATTTTACAGTCTTCATTAGATTTATTTATTATTTATTAAGATGGAAATGTTTATTTTATTTTATCTTTTTATTGATGTTTCTTTTTTATTATATCCATTGTTGTTTTTGTTTGTTTGTTTGTTTGTTTTTTTGGTCGCAATGCACCAGCGTAGCATTATTAATTTTGTTGTATACAAGTATACAATGACAATAAAGGTATTCAGTTCAATTCAGTGAGAACATTGACAGCCACTCAGAATCCATTCCGCTTTAAAGAGCATGAGCATTTAAAGCGGCAGACGACAAACCTGTAGCGCACAATTAAAATAAACAGTGTTATCGTTTGTTGGTGTGGACCCTATTAGTTTTGACCGTTATTTTTAACAAATGAATGCAGCCTTGGGGAGCATAAATGACTTTATAAGAAACATTTTTTTTAAATCTTACCCACACCATACTTTTGAACAGTAGTGTATATAAAATAAAACTTATCTAAAATGGGCAATAGAGAAAACAGGACTCTATTCACACCTGAACTATTTGCATCAGATGAAATTTTGGAACCAGAAAGTGATGTAAGTATACTGTGAGACAGCCTACGCCCACTGATGTTTATATTAAGCCAACAGCATTGAAAGCCAAAATAAAAAAATTAAAAATAAATAAGCTGTGTGATAAGCTGATTTCACGACAATCTCAATGTATTTCTTAGGCTATTATAAGGGTTGGTAATGAGTCTATCAACTCACTTGCTGACTGACGAGAGCAAGACTTATGAAACAAACTCTGGAAATTCCACTTACAGCAATTTTCTCTCTGGAGCCAAAATCTGTTTGCACAGGAGTACAAGGTGTTGCACCATGTTGCTGACTTGCCTGTCAGTAACACGTCTCTAGATAACACATCCAGACGGCCCTAATATGGCGAGATCCTTGGATATACACACACGCGCTCGGTATCAAAGACAACTCAAATTACCCAATGTTTATAGATATGACATCAGATTTGTTCATTCCTGGGTTGTTCCTCCAGAGAGGAAGTGTTTAATGACAGAGAGCAAGAAGGAACGCCACAGGGGGCCATCTGAACCATTGTCAATCCCGCGGATGCGGGATTCAAAAAATGTCCTTGTGGCACTGCATGATGTAAGTCTTTAGAGAGGCCTGAAAGCTAGCGGGGTACTCATAGTGTAAATGATTTATTTAGCACACACACGTACCAACGAGAAACACACAGACACACTCACGCTGACACTATGATCAAAGCAGATGTGAGAAGCCCCTGGGAGATCCTCACTCCCTCTCTGGAACACAGGGGGAGAGGAATTAAGAGAGGGATGAGGAAGAAAGCAATAGGCTGAGGAGGAAGAAGAAAGACCCACAGTGGCACGGGGAGGGGAAGCGTTTGTGATTAAGGACGTCCCTCCTCCCTTTAAATCCTCAAAGTCATTTGCTTTCATTTCTCATACTTTCTTGTGCTTATTAGCTCAAAGAGAGCAAATCCTTTGTCATATGACCCCTCTCGTAGGCGTCTTTGAACACTGTGATCCATCTTTCCCGCCGCACGGGTTTGTGTGTCGAGTGTACGAGTTTTAGCTGTGAAATCCTTGAACGTCAGCACAAGTACGCACTGTGTTAAAATAAATCTGCTGTAAATCTGATACATTCCAACCAGATTTTATTATGGCAAATGCTGGTTTAAAACTTGTTTACTGAGCTAATGGGATTCATATTTGTTTCTGCAAATAAGAGCTGTTTTTACTCGGCAACACACACACACGCGCACCCACACACACACACACACACATATGTATGTAATAAGGATTTAGAGTGGTCTGAAACACCGCTTAGTGAAGGAATGTGTGAGCAAATTAGTGGACATGGCTGACGATACTAGTGTGAAGGGAAGACAAATTCATTTCATCCGCTAGAAGCTCTGTTATCTTTATTGAGCAGACTCGCAGACAAATTAGACTCTAGCGCTTGTGCGTGTATGTGTGTGAGCGTGCGTTCATAAACAACACCTTAGTCACTTTAACATCATAATCCAAAGCGATTTTTTTTCTGTGATTTCCCAGGATGTGAGTGTTTCTTGAACTATAGGCACTTTTAACCCAGTGCACAACATCACAGGAAAATGTCAATGTCATTTCCACCACTTCTCAAATTGTGCACTGTGTAAATTATGGCAGTGGAAATTAAAATTTTTAAACAGTTTTGTAATAAAATGGCAGACTCCTGTCTTGCTAAGGCTAATTTCATAGCTAGTATCTCAATGTATCCTAAAGTTTAAAAAAATAATATTTTCACAATATTTTCACACTACAAAATATGACAATATATGGGAAATTATTAGAATTTAATATATTTTTTTAAAATGCAACCATTTTTAATAATTTTAATATTTTTAGAATATAATTTTACAAAAAGAAAAATGTAGACTAGAAATCTGTTAGTTTTAATAAAAGTCAACCCATTGAAGTGCATAAAAGTACCCATATTTGAAGAAACACCCATAGGCACACATACAGACACGATCACACATACCATCAATTACATGCCCAAGACTTGTGTGGAAATGTTCTCTTTAAGCTCTTTAATGAAGTCATCTATATTTGTTAAGTCAGGCCGTTGTTTCACAACCTTGTAAAGGTCATGGAAACTACCGCGCAATGTACTGCAATAGATAATGTATTTTCTCCATTCTTCTCTGTCTGGCCTCTGTGTGCCTGTAAAGAGAGGGAGTGGCACGCCTCACCCTGATTAGCATACTAAACGCCATCAGAATCGATATGCTGATTAACTCTGAAGCCCTTGATGGTAATCTCATTCACAGATAATTCAATATCACTCTTATCTGAGGAAGGCATCCCCCTTCAACAACTTTGTGTAAGGTCCCCATGTAGATATCTAGCAAAATGGTTTGGCAAAGTGAAGACATTAATTACCCACAAATAGAGGACAGACTAGTCTCTTTATCTTTTGCAATCGCTCCCTTGCTCGCTCAGTCACCATCTCTCTTTGTCCTCTATTGGACAGCAAATAGTTGTGTTTCTAAAGTTTGCCTGCTCTGCATGAATGCTAATTATTGTGTTTAGTACAGCCATTGATTTATTAATGAAAAAAAAGAAGAAAAAAAAAGAAAAGAAAAGAAAAACACAAACAGACATTTCTTTATAATCACTTAAACAAACCTAACACTGCCCCATGAGAAATAACATTTAAAAATGAAAAATGAATGGATAAACATTTTAAAGACAACTGTCTATACTGGATACTGGGATGTCACTATGATGACCTATACAATAAATAAAAAAAAACATAAAAAAAAAAAAAAACATATTCCTATTCCTACAATGAAATTAAGCAAAGCAACACATGAACTAACCTTTATATGTGTAATTGAAAAAAATAAATAAATAAAAATGATTTATGCAATCTGTGAATCAGGGTTGTGAATCATTAAGGATAAAGGTCAGAGTTCAGTTCTCGATTTGTAATTTTAATTGAGGCAGAAAACCTAATACAGAATTGCAACTCAAATTTGAATTTAACTCTTTGCCCGTCAGCGTTTTCTAAACAAGTTGCCAACCAGCAACTTTTTTTTTTTTTATCATTTTCGCAAAATTTTCACGGCACCGAGAATATTTTGTTGTATAAATATATATATTTAAAGCAAGAACAGAGCCTCTGCTTTTTTGTCAAAGAGTTTATCCAGATCGGATTTAGAACGATGATGAAAATGTAGATGGAGTAGATCGAGTCCAAAATGCCCCCAAAACTTCACAGTCCAATACCTCTTTGTGGGTTTGACATTTCTCTTGGTAACGTTAGGCAATTTTGATTTATATGCTGTTTGATGATCACATTAGCAAACTTATATCCACTCCTTCTGGTTTACATAGATCTTCTTGTTTTTGGATCTGGATATGCTGTACTATTTCAGACGATTTGTAACAGTGGCCCCTACTGTATACCAGTGAAAACAGAGATTGCCGGAAAAACTTGTAAATAGCGGGGGAAAAAGTTAAGAAAGTACAACAATATTTAAATCTATGAATCACACAGACATTAAATTTTTTAAATCAATTTAAAAAAATGAATGGTTGAAGAGTTAAACAACTTGAATAAGGACAAACAGTCTATACTGGATACTGGTGGGATGATGTGTCAAACTTATAAATTGTTACCTTATAACCACCAAAGCTGTCTACAATAAAAGTAATTGGTGTTGCATCATGGACATGCAGCACAGCTAATTTAGCACTTTTTCCCCCGTTTGTCAGAAATAAAACGAACAATGTTCATTTGACATATGAACTAATTGCTACAGATTTTAATCGACAACTTATTGGCTTTTAATGACTCAACAAAGAAAAACCCCCAAATCATTCTATTTTGTGAAAGAAAATACATTCTAAAAAAAAAAAGGTTATTTGAAGGTTTTTTACACATAGTAACAGTTCTATTTAGAACCGCATGACCCTGAAGAACATTATACATGCTGAAATGGTTTGTGTTAAAGTTTAGGGTTTTCCCACCTTTTTGTTTTTCAGATCTGTAACAGTCAACACATCATTACTGGTTTTCTGGAGCTTAGCCATTCAATTGCATAGACTGTCAACACACTCTCAACAGGTAAATTATTTCTTTCTTAAAATGTCTAAAAATTTAAACTTTCAAACTTTCAAATTATAACTGGTTTCCTACTAATCACCTTAATCACACTATTGAGGTCCTATAGCACTTTCAAAGCATGGTTCTTTATGGAACCTTATAAAAAGGGTTCTATTTAGCACCAAAAAGAGTTCTGCTATTGTTACAAGCCGAAGAACCCTAATTTGGTACGGTTTAGAACCATTTTTCTTTAGAGTGTACAGGGAAGGTAGTCATCTAGCTCTTCAGATACAATTCCTTCCTAATGACTTTGTAAAGCTTTTCAGCCAATGTAAGAGAAGAGAACTGAAAAGCAGCAGAAGAAAAACAAAAAGTGACTGTATGTGTGTAGGGAGGAGGGGGAGTGGGGGAGTGGCAAAGTGTAAATTTTTTTAGAGCAGCCATCCTAACAATGTTTAATTGTGTCAGTAAAGTGGGACAGTATTGCAATGTGACCTTCCAAAGGCTCAAAACCAATTCTACTTTTGGAGAGTGAGAGTCTCAGCAACTGAATACCATGTATTCTCATTATGACTGGTGTCATGGTGCTCTCAGAACAACGGCCTACCACAGTGAATGTGTCAATTCACAGCAAGAACAGTTTCAAATAGGCATTAAGGAGTCAAGGGCCGCAGTAACATACATGTGTAACCTCAGCCAAATTATGTGAGACAGAACAGCTCTGAGCATCTGACATAAAACAAATAACTCTGCTTCGCTGATGGGTAACTTTTTACAGATCAGAGGGTGCCTGTGAGACCAGTGAGATAAACAGAACTGTGGTCAGAAGTTTGTTTCTAATGTAACTCTTTGCAATGACACAAAACAGGATGACAACTAAGCCCCTGTTAAAAATTAAGAGAACATAAAGTAGGTCACTCTCGTGAGACAGCTGGTTTTAGGGTAAGGATCATGTTGAGTATTCTATCTGAATGCTCTTCCAGGTCCCAGTGTTTGATTGCTGATCTTTCGCTTACACAGTGTTTGAACTGTGGGTACAACATGAATGCAATTTCTTAAATATTTCATCACATTTTTAAATCTTTTCAGATCTTAAATCAGATCTTTTCAGATTTTAAATCTTGTCAGATTGCCATGATGCCCTGTACAGTAAACAACAACATGTTAAAGTATTCCTATAAGTAAAATTATAGGCAAGCAGAAAAACATGAACTAACCTTTTTCAAAACAAGCTTTTTAAATATAAAGTTAAAAAAGAAAAAAATGGATTTATGGAATCTTATCTGTGAATCATTCAGAGTTGAGTTAGAGTTCAGTTCCTGAATTTAGTCCCTAATTTTAATTGAGGTAGAAAACATGATGCAGAATTGCAACTCGAATTTCAATTTAACAACTAACTTATATATATATATATATATATATATATGTTTTTTTTTTTTTTTTTCATTCCAGTGTTTTTGTTTCACTTTAAAACACAAACTCTGTCATATTGTGTCATTGCATCTTATGAGCGCGAGCCCTCCCGCATCACGCTGTTCCTGTCTGAACGGAATGTCAAAACATCCCACAGCTGTATGGCCAGCTGTATCCAGCTGAGAAAACTATGTTTCTCAGCTGGATAAAGCAAACCAGCTTCTTGCTATGAAAGTTTTGATGGATGAGGATTGCAATCAAAGTAAAGACGTTCAGTTCCATCCCTGACACATTAGGCAGAGGGATGAAACTCTAAAAGTGTTGTTCTTCTTAGTTGGTAAAACATTATATGTGTGTGTGTGTGTGTGTGTGTGTGTGTGTGTGTGTGTGTATGTTATGGCATGCCGTTACGGAAATTATAGTATTTATAATATGATTGGTTGTGTATATTGAATGAAAATCTGAATATATGGAATGAAAGTCTGAATATATGGAATCAAACTTGAATATATTGAATGAAATTCTGAATATATGAAATGAAACTTGAATATATTGAATGAAAGTATGAATATATGGAATGAAACTTGAATATATTGAATGAAAGCCTGAATATATAGAATGAAAATCTGAATATATAGAATGAAAATCTGAATATATGGAATCAAACTTGAATATATTGGATGAAAGTCTAAATACATGGAATGAAAGTCTGAATATATAGAATGAAAGTCTGAATATATAGAATGAAAGTCTGAATATATTGAATAAAAGTCTGAATATATGGAATGAAACTTGAATATATTGAATGAAAGTCTGAATATATGGAATGAAAATCTGAATATATGGAATCAAACTTGAATATATTGAATGAAACTTGAATATACACAATGAAAGTCTGAATATATTGAATGAAAGTCTGAATATATAGAATGAAAATCTGAATATATGGAATCAAACTTGAATATATTGAATGAAAGTCTGAATGTATTGCATGAAAGTGTTAATATATTGAATGAAAGTCTGAATATATAGAATGAAAATCTGAATAAACTGAATGAAAGTCTGAATATATAAAATGAAAATCTGAATAAACTGAATGAAAGTCTGAATATATTGAATGAAAGTCTGAATACATGGAATGAAAGTCTGAATATATAGAATGAAAGTCTGAATATATTGAATGAAAGTCTGAATATATTGAATGAAAATCTGAATATATTGAATGAAAGTCTGAATATATTGAATGAAAGTCTGAATACATAGAATGAAAGTCTGAATATATATAATGAAAGTCTGAATATATTAAATGAAAGTCTGAATATATGGAATGAAACTTATATTAAATGAAAACTGACGTCATCAAAGCGCCATCTTGTGTTTTTCATTTGTGATTGTTCAGATGTTGTACTATGAGCGAGTCTGCGTGCAATCTAGTAGCAACAATTTTAAGTAATAACGAATTAATAAACATGCTGGCGAATGTGTGTACGGGCCAAAATACTGGCAACCAGACTCAATACGCTTCTAACGATGAAGAAATCTGTCGGCTATTTAATTTGCGGTAGACTTAACGCTAAACCTCACAGGCCAACAAGTTCCGGCAACAGAAAGAAACATGCCTTCCACCTCGACCTCACAGGGACCACCCACATCATCTCCTATCTACAATCTTTGCCCGTTCACTCGAAAGGGTCCTAGACAGAAGAGGTAAGAATAGAACTGAAAGCATTTGAATTGCGGTTGGTAAGAGTTTTATTTTAATCAGTCATAGTAAAACTCATAAATATCACAGGTATTAGGTTTGATTTCAGACGTAGTCAATATTAGGCTATATCTTTAAATTTAAGGTAAATAAATTAGGCCTGTTAGGTTTTATTTAAACTTTGAAATGAATGCTTTGGATCAGTGCACTGCTGTATTAATGGCATGTATGTATGTATGTATTTATGAGTAAAATATATATTCCATATATTCAGACTTTCATTCAATATATTCGTTTCATTCAATATATCGTAGTTTCATTCCATATATTCAGACTTTCATTCAATATATTCGTTTCATTCAATATATTCTAGTTTCATTCCATATATTCAGACTTTCATTCAGTATATTCAAGTTTCATTCAATATATTCAGACTTTCATTCTATATATTCAGACTTTCATTCCATATATTCAGACTTTCATTCAATATATTCTAGTTTCATTCCATATATTCAGACTTTCATTCAATATATTCAAGTTTCATTCCATATATTCGCAGCGCAGTTTCTGTGCTATGTTAAAATTACAAATGACTTACTTCTAGCTTCTGACCAAGGCTGTATCTCAATACTAGTGCTACTTGATCCCAGTGCTGCGTTCGACACTATAGATCATAAAATACTCCTAGATCGACTACAAAATTACACTGGTATTCAGGGACAGGCATTACGGTGGTTTAGGTCGTATCTATCAGATCGTCACAATTTTGTTTATTTAAACGGGGAAAAATCTAAGATAACGATAGTAAGTTATGGAGTGCCGCAAGGATCTGTGTTAGGCCCTCTGCTATTTTCAATATACATGCTGCCACTTGGTAATATTATAAGAAGACATGGAATCAGTTTCCACTGCTATGCCGATGATACTCAGTTATATATTTCAACACAAACAGATGAAATCTCTAAATTATCCAATCTGACAGAGTGTGTTAAAGAAGTAAAACATTGGCTGACTAGTAATTTTCTTCTATTAAATTCAGATAAGACTGAAGTATTACTTATTGGGCCAAAAACCTGTACACAGAATCTCTCAGACTACAATCTGCATTTAGAAGGATGTACTGTTACTCCATCCTTGACAGTTAAAGACCTGGGTGTTATATTAGACAGCAACTTGTCCTTCGAAAATCATATTTCATATGTTACAAAAACAGCCTTCTTCCACCTCAGAATCATTGCTAAGATACGGAATATGTTATCTGTTTCTGATGCAGAAAAGTTAGTTCATGTTTTAATGACGTCTAGACTAGATTACTGTAATGCATTACTAGCTGGTTGTCCTGCTTCCTCAATAAACAAGCTACAATTAGTACAAAATGCAGCTGCTAGAGTTCTTACCAGGTCAAGAAAATATAATCATATAACACCAATTTTATCATCTCTACACTGGTTACCTATTAAGTTCCGTATCGATTATAAAGTACTGCTAATGACCTATAAGGCTCTAAATGGTTTAGCTCCAGTGTACTTAACCGATCTTCTATCGCCCTACAATCCTTCACGCTCTTTAAGATCACAAAACTCTGGACTTCTGGTTGTACCTAGGATAGCTAAGTCCTCTAAAGGAGGGAGAGCGTTTTCACATTTGGCTCCTAAACTATGGAATAGCCTTCCAGATAATGTTCGGGCCTCAGACTCGCTCACCCAGTTTAAATCTAGATTAAAGATGCATCTTTTTAGACAAGCATTCACATAATGCATCTCATATCAGATCAATTGCACATGACTATCTTTGCTTAATGTTATGAACAGCAGCTATGCTAATTATTCTCCATTTGCTTTTCCGTCCCGAGGTGACTAGAGAGTACATCAGCTTCAGTTTGGATCCAGCCTCTTAAGAAGACCTCAGATGACCAACACCTTGAAGAGACGGTGCCAACTCCTGTGAGGATTTCAGAAGACGCAACATCTGGATCAACACGCACATTCCCAAATTTCTATGTATCCTAATTATTGTTAATATGTAATTCATTTTTCCAGGAGCTCATTGCTTCTACCTTCAATTAAATTGCTAACAGTGATTGTAAATAAATTGCCTAAATTATTACATTATTAGCTAACTGTATTCTCTAAATTGTAATGTTGACATGCACTCTCTGTAAAGCTGCTTTGAAACTATATGTATTGTGAAAAGCGCTATACAAATAAATGTGAATTGAATTTAACTGAATATATTCAGATTTTCATTCAATATACACAACCAATCATATTATAAATACTATAATTTCCTGAACGCCTGGCATGCCATATGTATGTATATATGTATATATATATATATATATGTTCATAACTGATTTATGCATATCAGGGAAAATATAATAAAATTATAATATAATTATATCAATATGATATTTTGTCAGAATTAAAGGTACACTATTTATTTCCTCATTAAAAATTATTACAGGTAAAGAAATTAACTGTATTAGAAAATCTGTTTAAAATAGTTAAAACTGAGAGATGTTTGATTTACATGGAGCAGAATGCTTCAAATGGGCCAAATGTTCAAGATCACATGACCAGCTTAGAGCAATTTGTTTCATCCCAGTAGCCCCCATTATCACACACTTTTGATCGTGAAATAAATTCATCATGGCTGCTAGGTACCATTACCAAATCAGTGTAACATACAAATATTAAATAAATACATAAATAAATAATACTGAGTTCACCTTTAAAAATGTTCATTATTTATTTTTTGTTTCTCTGTTGTGTGACTGTGTTTAATTTCTCTAAATTGCAATTCAGTAAATCCTTCTTAATGTCATTCCTATTCAAACTCCATCTCATGAAACAAAAGACAGACAACTCTTAAATTCTGAATTTTGCTGAACCCTGCTGTTACTACGTGAGAAAATGACGGAGATGGAAGAGAGATATTACAGAGCATTACACCTGACAGAATTAAGATTAATGGGGAAGTGTCTGACACATATGACCTCTGATTGAGAAACATGAAGAGAAAAAAGATAAAAGTTACAACGGATGGGTAAGCAGCTGGCAAAATGCTGCCACAGTAACTTGCAGTGACAACTGGCATATTGAGAAAGTGCATCGGAGTATGCATAAAGTGTACCAGGATTGGTGTGTGGGTGTGTATGTGTGAGAGAGAAAGTGTGTGTGAAAAAGAGAGAGCGTGTGATGAGCTTGTGTGTGATGTGTGTTCTGTACATCACTGCAGCCATCTGGCTGAGCAATCAAGGCCGGATGATAAACAATATATGCTGTCACCTCTCAAATTCTGCTGACCAATCAATATGCTGAACGTTTTTGTGACACACTTTAGGTAGGAGGAGACATCCAGCTGGTCAAATTACACTTTTTGTCTGTGATGTATTAGTATGATAATATGACTTCTTGACGTTTTGAACACTTCAGAAGTGTTCCTTGAAAGGAACACTTCACATTGTGTCTTTTTACAGTCCACATCATTCCCACACTCATTCAGTATTTGTTTGTCAAAAATATCCATTCATAAATAATTGTCTTAAGATTTCACAAATCAAATATTTATTTCATTCTGACTAATAGGCTACATAATAATTGTTTTTATGACATGGTCAGCTGCATTATACACTGTTAATGTGTGCTTGTGATGATGAAGCATTTTTGGAGACACAACATTAAAGGGTTAGTTGACCCAAAAATGAAAATTCTATCATTAATTTAAAAAAAGTATTCTCGTCGCTTCATAACATTAAGGTTGAACTACTGTAGTCACATGAACTGTTTTAAATATGTCTTTAGTACCTTTCTGGGCATCTGAAAGTGTTAATTATCTTGCTGGCAATAGAGGCCTCACTGAGCCATTGGATTTCATCAACAATATCTTAATTTGTGTTCCGAAGATGAATGAAGGTCTTACGGGTGTAGAACGACATGAGGGTGAGTAATAAATGACAGAATTTTCATTTTTGGTTGAACTAACCCTTTAAGGATGCAAAGTATGTTGGTACCATATTAAACATTGGATGTTTCATTTTTTATGTTCCAAATTTTTACATTAAGATTACCTTTGCCATCATCTAACACTTAAAAATGAATCTTTAATTTATGAATAATTTAATAACACTGGCAGTAAGATTTTTTTTTTAAATAAATTATTACTTTTATTCAGCAAGGGTGCATTAAATTGATCAAAAGTGTCAGTAAAGACATTTGTGATGTTACAAAAGATTTCTATTTTAATTACACACAGTTCTTTAGTTTTGTCTTAATATTTTCAACATTCATAAACATAATACGTTTTTTTTTTTTTTTTTTTTCAGCATTAAATCAGCATATTAGATTTCAGAAGGATCACGTGATGCTGAAAATTCACCTTTGCCATCACAGGAATTAATCCAGTTAATAAATAAATATATTAAAAGAGAAAACAGTACTTTAAAGACTTCTTTCAAAAACATTTAAAAATTCTACCGAACTCAACCTTTCAACTTAATGGATATTATTATGTTTTGATGCCCAAATTCAGTTGCAGCAATTAAAATGATTGATTTTAGTGTTTTAGTTTTAATATGTTTAGAAAAATAGTATAGGATTTTAACATTGCATTATTGAATCAGCCATGATATAAATATTGTGCATCCCTAGACAATATTACATGACTAACAAAGTCTTGCTGGTTAAGCTAGTTAAGAAACCTGGTGAGGACAGCAGCATCCCAAACATGACAAAAAAACTGGCCACACTCCCTAAATCATGTCTAAACACAGTTATATCATCTCTTATGTTTAGTTTGAAGTTAATTTACAGTACTGTAATAAGCAGGGGGTTGGTTCTTTTAGCTCCTCATCACTGCATGAATGGGATATGGTCTCATTCCACCCACCAAAACCATGGCCACTGTCCAGACTCGCCACACACAAACCAGAGTCAAGAGCAGAAGGTATTCAGCTTCTCTCTCTTCTCTTGACCCTTCCTTTCCTTTCCATCTCCATCTTGCTCTTCTTCTATTTGCACTGCTATTTTCTCATCTTGCCTCATCTCTGATCTCGCTTTTCCTCACCTCAGGTGATTTCACCTCTCTCCTCACTCTGGCCTTTTTTTCTCTGTGTGAAGGAATCTCTTTCAGTCAATCAATCACTGACTCACTCACTCACTCACTCACTCATCCATACCGCTGGTGTCTGACGAGTGAGATTCTGTCCTTTTAGTAGCACGTCAACACAGGCTGAGCAGATCAGAGACTTTAGAAGGCCAAATAAAAAGTTGCATTTTATTTTTCTTGTCTGCCGCAATAGCTCTCTGTTTCATTGGCTGTCTGCCGCTCACATTGGCTTGTGAAACAAGTACAGGATATTAACTTCAATTTAGAGCTAAACACTATAAAAAACGGTGCTTTTGAAGCCCTCAGAGTCGATACTGCAAATCAGCGTGTGACATTTAGTAATGACTTCCCCGTAAGTAATATTCATTATTATTAATCTTTCATCAAATTTTAATGGGAAATGCTAGTTATTGCCCCATTAATAGAGCGACTGGCAACATGGGACTTAATCTAATATTAGCAAACCTTGGCATCACTATGTGACAATCGATATGATAATGTCATTCAGGCAAGCACCGTCTCACTGACGAAAGCCATCCCTCCGTGTGCGTATTTGTGTGCTGAAAAACCACTTGCACTTTAATTGCCTCATCGTCAATTCTCGTTTTCAGTCCAGAGGTTAAAAGTTATAAATTGAAAGACTTTTTTTGTAGCAATTTGACCGTTGGGCCATAAATTACAACAAGGAGAGAAAACGCACGGAGCGGAGGAGTGGGTCAGCATGATTTATGAGCGACGGAGAGCCACCTCCAAGGCGGAGTGAGAGAGCGGCTCCATTAAAATCAACTCCCTCTGCCTCACTGATCTGCATGGTATCTACACCTGCCTGCTACACTTCTTCAAATATGAATTTCATCTATTCCCAGCCTCCTCCTGTACTTCATCAGAAAAGTCATTTCTGGGGGGGAAAGGCTTCAAAGCACACACTTCTGATGTCCCGAATGCTCCTATTGAGAAATGAAGTTGGACTAAAGTTCTGTATCAATCTCCTCCGCTTCCCCCGAAGGCGGTGCTGTTGTTCGTTATTTTAATTAAAGCGAGTACTCACTTTCTACATGTGCGAGAGACACAGTCGATAACGCCTCGCATTAATGAATTCTAAAATGCCCTTATCTCTTTCCTCCCCGTGGAAACCTGTAAACAAGATAGTGTCCACCAAACAAATCGCAGTTGTCAGCAGAAGTTTGGCTATTTACTGCACCATCATCTGATCAAACAGCCACAACTGATATGCTTTACTAGTAGGCTATACTCACTCCAACGGGGAGAGTAAGTGCACACACTTGGTAATTTACTCCATGCAATAGCATTAGCACTGGAAGCTATGCATTCTAAGAAAAGTCCATAAAATAGGGCCCAATTTAGTTTGTTAATATGAAGGACTTTTTTTAAAACATACTTTGAATTAATCATTGCATTCTGTTGTGTTTTAAAGTTAAAAGAAATTTCCTTAAACTTAACAGATAAATGACCTGGCAGAAAATTACTAGTTTTCTACTAGTTTTCTTTTTTTTCTCACTTTTCAGACAAAAGGTAAAGTTTAGAGCCCTATATTAATGACATAAGCACACGGTGTGAAGCGCATGGCACAGGTACACTCATTTGGGGTGTGTCCACTTTTGCTAGTTTAACAACGAAAAAAATGATTGGCACACCAGGCGCATGGTCCAAAAGGGTTGTACCTATTCTCTTAATGAGTCTGGGGTGTGTTTTGGACATAATGTGCAATAAACCAATCAGAGTCCTATTTCCCATTCTCTTTAAAAGGCAGGTGCACTCGCACCATGGTGAATACAAATAGGTTGTTCTGATACATGCAATGACTCTCCATTATGACATGTATGCATTTTTATCTTTACGTACACAATAATCTTTTACATTGTAATCCTTCTATTTTTAATATTTGTCAGGTTTGTGTGCTGCTGCACGTCCCTGTGTGTGTAACAAGCATAGTGTAAGGCGTTGTACGACCCCCTATAGGCAAATATTAATAACACACCCTTTAGATAACAAAAAATAAATAAAATAATACTTCACCATTGACTTTAGACCAGGTTTTTGTTGGTCAATGGCGTTTTCAGTTGCCTCAAAACAGCAACACGCCAACAATGTGCCTGAAAACACCTCATTTTCAGACCAGCATGCCTGGTGTCGCATTGCGCCGGGTGTACAATAGGGCCCTAAGACTGATTAGAATAGCCCATACATGCAGGCCCCATTTACACTGTATGGTTCAAGTGACCCAATTCAGATTTTGTCCTCCCATGTGGCACAGATCGGATATGAGCCACGACTGTGTAAGCAGGAAAAAAGCGCATGGATTCCGATATTCACAGATCAGTTTCAGACCTCATTCATATGTGGAAAAAAATCAGATATGAATCGGACACGTGCGTTTGCGCCTGCCATGTAAGCAGACAGATCGGATATTCCCCTGTAAATGCGACTCCTGCGTCATTGAAAAAGTGAAGTTTTTTTTTAACATTTCACAGTACAGACATACCTATAACAAACGGAACATCTCTAGTTGACTGGCAGAGTATTAATTTCATTTGTTTGTGTTAAATAAAAGGTGATCTGACATTGAAATGTGTTGCTCTTGAAATGCTTGTTGCCGCTGTTGTCAGTGACGACGGCTCGTGCACAGACCTGTGCTTCAGCCCCATTGTGAAGACTCAATGGTTCCATTGAAACCACAAAATAAAAAGCACACAAACTTGTACCTGCCCTTGATATACATTGATCACTGATGAATGCATTTGGTTTTAATGAGTAAAAAAACTATACAACAGCAGATTCGAACCCAGAAGCTGTGACATGTTTAACAAATATCTTTCAACCGAGTATTAATTATTCCACTCGCATAATTAATATTCCAAGATTTTTTATTGTTTTGATGTATGGATGTAACTATTGCATTAAATGGGTTTCTATATATATTCCATGTCAATACATTAAACTCAATGTACTATTGAAATGCATTTGTGATGTCATATATGCTATTTTTGGTTCGTTTCGCCAAGTGCAGTGTAAAATGCAGACATCGGATACAGGTTACTTTTAAAAGAAACGTACATCGTCCAAAAAAAAATCGGATATGGTTAATAGATCGGATCTGTGCATTAGGCTAAGACTTGCAGCGCAAATGCAGTCTTTGTAACTACACCTTTTGGACATCTTGGCAAGCAAACATATTACAGTATATTACAGTAGGTGTTTTACAGGTAGCCCATTTCTTTTGGAAGTGCTCTTCAATGTATGCAGTGTTCATTTTTGACATAGTTTTAATCTTTCTCATTTGACTTTTGATGAGAATATCCTTTAAATTTTGTCATGACATGGTTATTAATTTTACGCAGTGGCAATATTTCAGTTGACAAGAAAGTGCAATTTATGTTTTTTTTTTGTTTTTTTTACAATTTATGTATTAATTTAAACATTTAACAAAAACAACATGTGAAAATGTCTTTGTTTTTTGTTATTGTTGACTAAATAAAAACACCCTTAATCTCAACTCTTTCGAGTATTCAACAAGATTTTCACCAAAAAGCATAAAATAGATTTATATAATGCCCCTCCTCTCAAGCAACTGCAAATAAGATAAACAGAAATGCTAAGTGATAGCTTTCTCCAGGTATTACAGACCTCCTCGGTCCAAAGCACCAGCAGGCCCACTAGGTTCTGTATGAGTGGGTCATTGACAGACAGAGAGAGACGTCTCAAAGGGAGAACCAGACTAGTCTCTGTGGTCATCATTATAATGGCAGTGAAGCAGTAATGATCATTGTAAACACTGTTCAGGAGGGAGCATGTGCTGTGCCTAGCGTTCACTAGAGACATCACAGTCTGTTCATCACTGATCATACAAACGCACACACACACAAACATGCCACGGCAGGAAGGCCTTGTTTTCATCCCTATCTACTTCTCCTGCTCTTTTTTTTCTTCCTCCCTCCTAGTGTGATTTATCTCTCTACTGCCCTTCCTTCCATTTTGTCTCCACGGAGCCGTCACCGCCGTGATTTGTGCTCTGTTCTTCACCGATGCATCTTAAATTATCACCGTCTGTTATTAAACGGGAGCACTTAGAGCGTTTGTGGCGGCTCGTGCACACACACAACCAGGCAGGGGAGGTACCTGCGGTGTCAGCTGTTGGCTGTAGGCGATAAAAATGGCAGCGTAAGCAAATCTGATCGGGATTTAAAAACAGCAGCCACGCTGTACCGCCCATCAAGAATCAATCACGGCGCACGCTGCCACCAAACACGTGTGGAGAGCAAGTGACGGGCCACATGTGTACGTTAGTGCAGGTGGAACGGGTGGAGGTGTGTCTACAGATGCTCTGGGTGTTTGTTTTTTTTTTGTTTGTTTGTTTTTCTCATTCTTTGCTCAAAAACATAAGGCAGAAAGGCTTTCCGTATTAAAAAACAAGTGAGCAAAATAAATAAGAACGCTCCATTTTTTTGTTCTTCAATTTCTCACAGTCTAACTACACTATTGCTGCTTCACTGATATGGGTATCTATCAACACAATACAAGCTCCTCTGAAAGAAATAATGATGTTGTAAGACATTATGGGAAAGAAATGATGCCACATAGCTTTGAATTCTTATCTTCTGCACCCAAAGAGTGGTTTATAATCTTTCAAACAACTGCATGTCCACATACGTTTACCTAGCTATCTAAATAGCGACATTCATTGATTTTTACTGTTTTTATATACAGCTAGTTACAAAAAATGTAACCTAACCCATACTGTAACCACAGAACCTGATTTTGCCAAGTACAACACGTTCCTGGATCAACATCTTTGTTGATTCTGGAACAAGAACATTCCATTCAGATTTGAGGGTCAAGTTTACAGTCTATGTCAAGTTTAGGCTTACAACCAGGTATGGTGCTTCCACATTTGTGTTATTCATTTACTATTTCCCTCTGATTTTAGGGATAACTTATGGGTAGGGTTAGGTTTAGGGGTATGGATAGGAATGTTGTTCCAGAATCAACAAAATATGTTGACCCAGGTACGCATCTAACTTGTGCACCTTAACCCCTAAAATAAAAAATAAAAAAAACTTTATTTTATATACAAATTAGATACATAATAATAATAATAATAATAATAATTGAAGAAAAGATGGCTTTCTCAAGCCAACTTAATAAAAATAAATAAATAAAAAAAAAAAAACATACAATGTGTTTAGTATGACTAACTAAAGTTTTCCTTATGGGGACCAAAAAAAATGTCCCCACAAGATAAAAAATTTCTGGAATTACTATCCTTGTGGGGTAGGGAATATCTGAACCACACACACACACACATGACTTCATAGGGACCTGAGATGAAAATGAACATGTGCAATATCCTCTATGTACAACATATATTTTTAAGTTTGCAAATAAGTAAATAAATTATTATTACATCCTATAATGTGTTTTACAAAACACCATGATATGGTACTTTCTATTGCTAGGCAGACCCTGCTGAGAGAGAGAGAGAGAGAGAGAGAGAGAGAGAGAGAGAGTTCCATGAGAGATGGTCACACTTGAGTTGAGCTCCAGATAAATTGCGAGAAAAATGAGAACATTTTGCCAGTAACCTAGAGAACATTAAAGATTCAACATACAACATTATCTAGACAACATCTAGACAAAGCTTTTATTCAATTAGGTTGATTTTTTTTTAACACTGTCACCTGAATCTGAGGAAAATTCAAGAGGAGATAATCACAGGACAAACATCTGCAGAAGAGGATATTCATGTTTGAAAGGATAACATCAAGCAACATAAACAACAACAACTAAGAAGAAAACTTACAGGAAAAGAGAGGTAAAGACATTTGAAAAGACAGTGCTATTTATCTCTCATTGGATATTTGCTTGAAAGAACAGCACAGAAATACATTTTGGACACAACAGGAGAAAACCAAGAGTTCACCAAATTGGACAAACACCCAATAGAGACTCTGCAGACCAAACTATGCAAAGTTTTGCTCAGTAATTAGGATTGTACCCACTTATAATCACAGTTCAAAAAAAGGGCCATTAAATTCCATACCCACCTAAAAAATTTTGATAAACAGACCCTCCATCACAAAGCCCTGAACTACCAAGAGCTGACACCAGAAAGAAACGCCCTCAGCCAATTGGTCTTAGAGCTGACTACACAAACCAAAACATGTCTGACTAAAAATAAAAACTTAGCCAGACCAAACCAAATAATCAAAACACAAAAAGAAAACTACCTAAAACATTGGACAGACGCAACAGCCCTACAAAGTAAATTGGAATGCTATTTGGCCCTAAATAGAGAATATGAATTGGCAGGATACCTGAGTACAGTGAGCAACCCTAAACTGAGAAAATTCCTGAGCATGTACAGACTCAGAGAACACAATCTGGAAACAGAACTGCACTTTCTGACATCCTGCCCTAAATATGTACAAATTAGGGACACTTTCTATCCCCATTTCACAACTCACCACAAAGACCATCAGAAACCAAATATGGACAAACCCCCATACCTGGCCGCCAGGTATGTGAGGTCCTGTCACGACGAAAGAGCCTCCAGCAGGACAGAACTCACTCACTATTTGCCTAGAGATACTTCTATAAATACTATAAGATTGAACATTTTTATTGCAATTTTTTTTATTATTATTATTATTGCTATTTTATTGCTAGATTTTTTTCTTCATTATTATTATTTTACTTATTTATTTTTATTGTACAGAGAGAGAGAGAGAGAGAGAGAGAGAAACAAAAACAAAGCTTAAACCATATATATATATATATATATATATATATATTTTTTTATAATAATAATTGTAATAATTTTTATTATTATTATTTATTTATTTATTTTTTAATTGGTATGTGGGATCATTACTGCAAACATCATTACATCCATCATTACTGCAGATTCTGACAATTTGTAGCAGAACAACAGCAAACTCCTTAAAACAACATGTACTCACTCACAATCCCAAGTCTTGTTTTTTTGCATCTAAGCTATTTCGGAGAGTTAAAGTGGCACTGTTTTTCAAATGGTGGAAAGTGCCTTTGGATAAAATTGTTTACCAAGTGAGTGATAATACAACAAAGAACACTTGACTAAACACAGCATGACACTGAAAAAAAATGTTGTTTAAGTTCCAGCTGCCAAAGCAGAGTGTTCAGCTATGTTGGAAAATAACAAGTGTGGAAACTTGATTGTTGTGCCACTGCAGTAAACAGGTTATTTTATAAGGGAAGCCATCAGCATACACATAATCTGATCTGGCATAGCAGTGATGCTTTCAGGGGTCACAGTACACATATTTCATCTAAATTACCAATCACCACCAATTGGACTTCACAACATGGCACAACCCTTATTTGCCGGCTCATAGATTTCATGGATCAGTTCTGAGAATCTAAGTTCAAAAGAAGGCAGATCAGACTTAAAGGGTTAGTTCACCCAAAAATGAAAATAATGTAATTTATTACTCACCCTCATGTCGTTCTACACCCGTAAGACCTTTGTCCATCTTCGGAACACAAATTAAGATATTTTTTTATTAAATCTGATGGCTCAGCGAGGCCTGCATAGACAGCAATGGTACTTCCTCTTCCTCTGTTTTGAAATCAGCCATCACTAGATATTGTTAAAAAAGTCATTATTTTGGGGTTTTTTGGTGCACAAAAAAATATTCTTGTCGCTTTATAATATTAAGGTAGAACCACTGAACTCACATGAACTGTTTTAAATATGTTTTTAGTACCTTTATGAATCTTGAGAGAGGAAGTACCATTGCTGTCTATGCAGGCCTCGCTGAGCCATCGGATTTAATAAAAAATATCTTAATTTGTGTTCCGAAGATGAACAAAGGTCTTAAGGGTTGAGAACGACATGAGGGTGAGTAATAAATTACATTATTTTCATTTTTGAGAGAACTAACCCTTTAACCCGAGCAAGAATAAGATACACACCAGATAACCCCAAGTTTTTAATAAATATTATTTTAAATACATATTATTTATTTATTATCATTTTTCTTGAGCTTGTTCAGGTATCAGGTATGTAATTTTTTGAGCCTAGTATTAACTATATAGTACATTTATATATTAAGCATTTTACAAGAAAGTTAAAAGTTTTACTAAAAAATAAAAAAAAAGAGAGCAAAATCATATTTATGTCAACTGCACTTTAGGAGCTGCACTCTCACTGTGTCCAAAATGGAGCAGCAAAAGAAGGTTAGACAGGGGTCAACAGTGAAACAACACTCCCTCAGTCATAATCATTTATCTTTTATTCATGATGCACAACAGCAAGCGCAAAGATGCAGTGAGGGAGAGAAAGAGCGCACATGGAGGGTGATTGTGTGTGTCCTGCATGCACTGTTGTCCCCAGCTCTCTGTCTTTCTTGCCTTAAAGCTCTGAAGAGGGAAAATCATCTGCTTCTACAACAGGAGGTCAGATGAAATGTGGAGCAGAAAGTGAAAGGAAAAAGAACAACTGACTTGCAGCTTAATGGACTGGGCATCTGGCTGAGTGGTAAAGAGGAATGAGAAGAGAAGAAAGAAACTGTAGAAACATTCTGTTTAAATTCTGAATATGATACTCCAGAATATGAATGACCCTCATGTCATTCTAAACATGCATTACTTACTTTTTCTTCTGAGAAATTCTGGCCACTCTTGTCAATTTTAATTCAAGTTAAGATTTACAACAAAACATGATAAAAGTATCACAAAAATGGTCCATACATGTCTTTTAAAAACATATCTGACATATTTGGCATTATTCAAGAAATAGTTCTCCCACAATAGTTATCAGATCAGTGCTACGCTGCTACAGTATGGAACAGCAACAGTATAATGCATCACTATATATTTCCATTAGCAGTCTGTGTGAATGACAACATTCATCAGCGAGACATTTATAAAGCACTGATAAATACTTTCATTAGACCGAGCAAATTCTAGTCTCTGTTTTCTGCATGCATAATTATACTGAAAGTATTAGATATTTTTGTACGTTTAAACTATGACACGAGCATGCCTTAATCGCAGCACACATTCATTCCAATTCTCACACTCGTGCCAGCATTAGCATTAAAACAATTTGAATGGAAATGTGTGCTAGTAGAAAACGCCAGAATTTAATCTAACAATCCTTTTGGATATTTATATACATTATGAAGAACTTCAGGTGACAGAAAGAGAGTGAGAAAGTGACCTTGACCAGGACTAAAGAAAACTGTCTGAACAATGAACATGCAGAACCACCGGGGATCACAACTAAAGTGTTCTGTTAAAGACCAGCATGCTTTACTGTCAGAACAAACCGTCTTTCTGGGATCGACAGACTGTGGGTTGATGAGCAAAAGATAGTTTTTAAGAAATATAGGCTGGCATAAAAAAACATAGTTCACCCAAAAAGTAATTATTTTATCATGTCATTCCAAACCTGCATGACTTTTTCTTCTATGGAATATAAAAGAGAAATTATAAAGACTGTGCTGGTCATTTTTTTCCATGCAATTACAATGAACAGGGGACTGAAGCTTAATAAAAAAGGACACAGAAGTGCCATAAAAGTAGTCCAAATGACTCCTGCACTATATTCTATGAGCCAGATTTACTAACAGCTTGCGCCAACGCAAATCCTCTTTTGGTGTTAAAAAAACTACTGTCGGGATTTACTAAAGACAGTGAAAAATTAGCGCGGAAAAGGTGTGGACAGGGTTATTTTTGCAGCTGACCTTATTGCATATGCATTTGTAGGAGTTTCCCACCCAGATGCAAAATTTATGGGAGGAGAGTATTTAAATGAATAATGTAAGGTGCTTTACTAAGGTTTATGCTTGTCTTTTACTGGTTTTTGCACTATTATTAACCACCCAAAAAAAAGCATGTATTAAACTAGACAATAAAGCCCTATTCGCATGGGACTAGTATTATCTGGGGACCTCTAGTCATTTGTAATAATCGCGGAGGTTATCTGTGATCTTAATCCTGTGCGAATCAGCCGTGTCTGTAATTTATAAAGTAAAAATTCCCCTACAAAATGACCTTCTGTCAGACAGAGGGGTGAGTGAACACAGATGTTTATTAAAACAGAGGCATGAACACAGGCAAACGGTGGATTCAGGTGAGTAGGTAAACAAGCACTTTAGGAACAGTCACTTAGCTGAAGGTAATAGAGGTTTTATTTGCAGGTAGAGGAATCAATGTAGAGCAGGCGATTGGAGACGGAAGACGATGGAAAGAAGACACAGAAAGATGCAGGTAAGTAGCAGGTAAGGAGTCCAGGTACGTGTAACGATTCCAGACAATAATGTGAAGGGAGTGAGAGTCTTTATAGTGTCCTGGGTGATGGGATGCAGGTGCAGGTGATTAGTATTCGGAAGACTGTGAACGAGTGGGAGGAGCGTGGCGATCTGGTGACGATGCGTTGATGTTGGTGGGTGCTGGTTGTGACTCCGTGACAGTACCCCCTCCTCCACGGGTGGCTCCCAGGGAGCAGGGAGGTCCGGATGTTCAGCGTGGAATTAAGTGAGGAGTGAGGGGTCGAGGATGTCGTGACGGATGACCCAGGAACGTTCCTCTGGGCCGTAGTCCTCCCAGTCAACGAGGTATTCAATCTGGGGCCCCTGTTATCGGGGGTCGAGGATCGCCCGCACTCGGTAGATGGCTTCTTCTTCGGCGATGTCGGGAGGAGGAGGTACCGCATTGCCACCAGGATCTGTGCAAGGAGAAGACATGGGTTCAGTGTGGGCTTGAGTAAGGAGACATGAAATGAAGGTGAGATACGGTACTGTGCAGGAAGGTTGAGATGGTAGGTGACTTCGTTGAGCTGCCTCTGTATGGTGAAGGGACCTATGTACCGGGGATTCAGCTTGCGGCAGGGCAGCCGGAGACGGATGTTCTGCGTCGAGAGCCACACCGTCTGGCCAGGTTGGTAATGAGAAGTGGGGCCCCGGCATGCCTCTTGTGTCTCTGGACTGCCTGATGGAGATGGACATGAGCCGAGTCCCACACTCTCTCGCTCTGCTGGAACCAGTGGTTGACAGCTGGGACCTCCAAGGGCTCACCCGACCAGGGGTGGTTGGTAGCCCAGGACACACTGGAATGGGGTGAGCCCTGTGGTGGTCTACCGGAAGGAGTTCTGGGCATACTCCGCCCAGGGTAGGAACTGGCTGCCAGGGTACGAAATCAGAGGGCATATATACTCACAGATTCATTACCTTGGCATAAAGTGAAGATTTGGTCATGTACAGGGAGATCGGCGGTGCTTTGTCCGAACACCTCCTGGAAGTGATTGAAGAAGGAGGTGATGGTGGCTGTAACTAGGGGGTTGGATTCCCAGTGGGGTTGAGCCCATTGTAGCGCTCGTCCAGCAAGCAGAGAGATGACGAATGCTACCCGGGATCGCTCGGTGGAGAATAGTTGAGAGTGGACTTCCAGGTAGAGCGAGCACTGTAGGAGAAACCCACTGCAATCCTCCCCCGCGCCGGAGAATGTCGCTGGTCGGGCCATGGGACTGACAGAGGCAGCTGGAGAAGAAGCAGTGGGTGCTGGGTGAAGGAGTGCATGGTGGATGGCATGCAGGAGATCAGCTGGCACTGTGGATGATGTGCTTGTGGCAGGCTGTTGGAGTGAGGATTGCACTGCGTCGACCAAGGTGGTAAACGGGTCCGCAGTATGATCCTCGCCTGTGTCCGAAGTGCTCTGCATATGGTCTGGTCTTCTGTCAGGACTCAGACGGAGACAGAGGGATGAGTGAACACAGATATTTATTAAAACAGGGGCACGAACACAAGCAAACGGTGGATTCAGGTGAGTAGGTAAACAAGCACTTTAGGAACAGTCATTTAGCTGAAAGTAATAGGTTTGTATTTGCAGGTAGAGGAATCAACGTGAAGCAGACGATTGGAGACGGAAGACGATGGGAAGAAGTCACAGGAAGATGCAGGTAAGTAGTGGGTAAGGAGTCCAGGTATGTGTAACGAGACCAGACAATGATGTGAGAGTCTTTATAGTGTCCTGGGTGATGGGATGCAGGTGCAGGTATTCGGGAGACTGTGAACGAGTGGGAGGAGCGTGGTGACGCATGCGTCCTACATCATAAGCTGGGACGCCACTCTCTCATGAACGTGCGTATGACAGTTAGCGGAAGCTAGAGATTACAGTTTATAAAGTTTGAAATATGAATATTTTTCTTACACAAACGCATTGCTTCACTTCAGAAGGCCTTTATTAACCCCCCGGAGCCGTGTGGACTTCTTTTATAATGGATGAGTGCATGGATTAGCCTGGACATTATTTAATATAACTCAGATTATATTTGTCTGAAAGAAGAATGTCATGTACACCTAGGATGGCTTGAGGGTGAGTAAATCATAGGGTAATTTTCATTTTTGGGTGAACTATCCCTTTAATTTGCACTGCTCTTCGTAGATTGCATTGGTCTTAATAGAAATGATTCGGCTGCGTCTGTGTTCTTTAATTTGTGCGTCGTCAGTAGATTATGTGCAGAGCTTTCCACTCCCGTTGGCGCTCGTATGCGATCGTGCTCTCACGCTATTTTCCCCTGTTTAAAAAATCTGTCCCTATGTCTTCTAAAGTCATACGATAGCTTTGTGTGAGGAACTAGTTACATTTTAATTATTTTTCCCTGATAAACTTCACACTCAGTGAGTTTTTAACCACTACCACTAGATCTTTGTGTTAGTGAGTTCAACTCAAGAACCGAATCAGTACAATTCAGTCCAAAAAATCATTCATACAGATTTAACTCAAAAGAATGATTAATTTATTGCTTCTCTTATCAATTCTTTAAGGAAAGCAAGTAAGAAAGTCTATATTTTTAGAGAATAAGAGTTTTGAACTCTCATACAAACCTATCGAAAACTCAAAATATAGTGCATACAAACAAGTCTTTTATTAAAAGAAAAAAAAGAAAAAAGAAAAGGAAAGCTTCAGCCCAAATTCATTGTATTTGCATGGACAAGAGCATGAAAAACACTTCCTTTTGTGTACCGCAGGAGAAAGAAAGGTCATTTGTGTTTGGAAAGACATGAGGGTGAGTAAATAATGACAGAATTTCATTTTTTGGGAGGCTGACCTAAAAGTCGAAATTATTGGCTTTAATGTCAATGCTGTGCCAAGTAAATGCATTCACAGGAGTTTGTTGAGTTGAGATTAAAATAATATTCTCCCGCAGGAGTAAAAAGAAAAAAATCTAAGTAATACACATAAGTCAGTGAAGAAAATAACAACGCGCCCTAATGTGATTGAAAATTGCTTTAGCCCTGCAGTCATAAGAAGTTGGTTTATTCCTAACAGCAGTGAAGCCCAAAAGTCTTTAAACAGGAACAGTTTGTTCATCAAACCTCAAGTTATCCAATTTGCAAATGAAAAATGTGGAGAGCCGGCATTTGCAGAGAGAACTGCCCATAAATGGGGTGCTCAGAAGTGTTTGAAGCAGCGTATTGGCTCTGCGGGGGGAAAAAAATAAATAAAAAGAAGAAGAAAAAAAGACATTTCTCACTCTGTGCTCTTTGGAAATGTCACATTTTTGGAGGCGGTGTGAAGGAGGCTGGCTCTCCATACTGAACGCCACGGCTGGCCATTAATATGCAGCAAATAATTAACCCCAGCTTCCCTCACCTCTCACATTCCGTTCACAACAGCACTTAAAACCACTCCAATGGAGCACCGGCCAACCACGACCCAGACAATGGAAGCATGTGGGTATAAAAAACGGAAGGTAAGAGGCCTGCATGCACATGCACATAGACACACACATGTATAATCCAAAACACACACAAGCCATTAGCACAGCAGAGACATTATAAAAAAAGTGTGCTTTCTAAATAGGCAACTTTGAGTGTTTGTGTTCAAGTGCAGAAGAAATTTCTAACCTGTTGGATCTCTAAGAGAGCCATGATGTTGACCCCAGATGTCAGCAGATCACTGTTTGGTGGAAGTCAGCTTTGTGTCCCACTCTTCCCACAAGTCGTCCTGTTCCCAGGGTAACACAGCCTGCATGTTGACAGCAGCCGGTTGCCAGGCAACGGGGCTCTCATCCAGCCTGTTATTAAAACATCCCTGTGCGAGAAAGGAAATAAACTTCACAATCGCAACAAGTCCGGATATGAGTTCCACCACTCACTCCATCACACGAGTTATCCATGGCCATCTTTTCTTCATATTTATTAATTCAAGCATGTTATTTTATTCATTTTGTTATTTTTGTCCTCGTTTCTCCAAACATGGGTTAATGACATATAGAGGCTACAACAAAGAAAAGGAGATATAAAAAAAAAAGTCTAAAACACACAAGCCAAGTTTTTATGTACTTTTTTTATATTAATGTTGATTTCAAATGTTTTTGAAAAAAACAAAAAACTGTTATAACATTTTTCAATTCAATTTAGTGATAAGAAAAATATAATCATCAAGTTAAAAGTACATATTTTTCTTACACAGTATTTGTTTTTATGAATTTAAAGTAAATATTACTTTGAATAATAATAATTAGTTTATATTATAATGTAAACAAGTTATTATTAATTCATAAATATTATCAAGTTTTTGGGGAGTCACACCCACATATTTTGCAACCTGAACAACCTGAAGATAAAAATAAAAAACAGGTTTTCTTTTTAAAAATTCTATACATTTAATAAGCTTTTTTTGCTTCATTTGATATTAAAACAGTTGCATAACTGTGACTGTTACTTCATACCCCCTCAAATATACCAAAATCAAATGTAATACAGAAAATATTTATCATAGAAGAGGTGCAAAAAATCAAAAAATATTATTGACACATGCTGTTTACTTCAAGGTTTACTACAACTCGTCTTCATATAGGCTTAATAAGGATTGCACCATATTTAATTTTTGATAGAAATGAAAACAAGGCTGTGAGGTAGCCTACAGAAGTACAGTGTGCTCAATGGATTGTATAGCCTACTGTTGTTTAACAACATACCGATTGTCCAGTGGCTGAGCCGACGTCTTTCCAATAAAAAAGAAAGAAAAAAAAACCTTTCACCAGACAAAACTCCATAAAGCAGTTTTTAAAGCTGTGAGCTGTGAAAATTACGTGATCTAGGACCTTTATAAAGTGCTTGTGATTGTAAAGACAACAAGTCTATCCCTTAAACCCTTGTTTTTAACCGCATTAAACTCATTATGGCATCGTGTGAGCGTCTGTCGGACTAGTTTATGCGGCGCGTTGAACACGCCGGCTTTTGGTTGGGCTCGCGTTGGTGGTAGTTCGGCCATTTCAGTATGTTAGTCGATAAGAGAGATCGCTCTGATTGGTTGTTTAGTTTGGGGAATGAGGCAGTGCACGAGAATAAAAGTGAAACACAGCCCAGCATGACTGATATCATTCTGGGACCCAGGACATTATATTTTAGTGATTTTCTCTGACATCATACATGTCACAGTTTTAAACTCAGGAGTTCTGTAAAGAGCACATTCAGGGCTTTGCAGAGATACCACATTTTTGGAGGTTTCACCATGACAACAACTTCTCTTTGGTCTTTAAATATGACTGACACTAATTTAATTATCAAAATTAGTGCTCTTATGGAAAATGATAATATTTTTTAATTATCATTTAGATTGGATTTATTTTCAAAATTGTCAACATCTCAGGAAAATATTATGGGGTTTCTAATCAAAATATGACTTTCTTTTACAAAACAGGGCATTGATTTCATACATGTAAACTGTAGAGGACACCAGGACTTAATGACTTAAATGCCTGACATGTTTACCAGGCATTTTGGGAGACACAACAATTGAATAGCGGAAGAAATTATATATCAATATTCCTATTAATTATTAGATATTATGAAAATGTTATAGATGCATTGTATTGAATAGGAAAACCTATGTATGGCTATTTTACACACAGTAAAATGGTATATCAGTTAATTCCATTATATCTTTCATGACATAGTTGAGAATAAGTTTTAAACAAAGTTTGGTTGAAAAAAAATCCTGAAGCCTAAAAACTGATTGGTTAATAAAAATAAATAAATAAACCCATTGTTTTTGCCTATACATGTCATTTCATGTCATTTTTTTAAACAACTTAGTCCTGGTGTCCACTACAGAGGACATAGCATAACATGAGAGATATATTTAAACACATCCTTGCTCCTCCAAGCTTTATAATGGTTGTGAAGGGGGAGTTACGACGCATATGGCCGTCTGCTAAAAGCGCTAGTTATTATAGTTAATAACGTTTTAAATATGGATATTTTTCTTACAAGAATACATTGCTTCGCTTTTAGAAGGCCTTTATTAACCCCCTGGAGCCGTATGGATTACTTTTATTATGGATGGATGCAACTTTTGGGGGGGCCCCACAACCATTATAAAGCTTGGAGGAGCAAGGATGTTTTTAAGTATGTTTCAAATCTCCAATTGTGTTCGTCTGAAGGAACATAGTCATATACACTTAGGGTGGCTTGAGGGTGAGTAAATCATGGGATCATTTTCTTTTTTGGGTGAACTATCCCTTTAAGGTGTGCCTTTAGACTCATTGTATCATCTTTGTGGTGCCACTTAGTTTTAAGAAGCTTCAGAAAGTGAAACTCTCTTCACTGTGTGGATTGACCTGCACTGCTGCTTGTATATCATATATACATTGTTCAGTGCAACCAGATTCAAACAGATGTAAGGAGAAACATCAAAGTGTTACTCTTTCGTCCTTTAATCTGTTTTCGATGAACCAGGAGAGATAGTCAAGCCACAGTAAAAACACCACATCCTCAAAGCACTGGCTGAAATAACCAAAGAAAGACAAACAAATACATAAAAACAGCTTATATTTGCTTTTAGTGGACTTTGATTACAGGTCACTTAAGAGTCTTTGAAGTGTCATGGGACTTACGCGTTTCATCAATGCAATGTCTAATAATATTTCAGACGTCAAGCTTTATCAGCTCCTACATTTGTCTTCATTTTCTAAACATTCGCACACCAAGGCCGCATAATACAAAACTGATATTTCTATATCTATTTTTCGCTGTACGTCAATGGTTCTTTGAAAAATTATCTGAAACGCCTGTCTATAACAGTAGACTCTGTATTTAATCTACCTATGTGTATCTTTCCCTCTCTTTCTCTCTCTCCCTCACCCTAGTAGTCTTATTGGGAAGGTGGGAACTTAATGAAGTGTGGATGATCGACTCCAACACATTTATCATTGACTTTGACTCCAGTTCGTAGAGTCATGAATAATTTATTGTGTATGAAAGAGAGTTTAGAACCTTGCAGAGGGTTTACGTTTTGTTTTTTGTGCGTGTGATATATTCCTCCTTGAAGCTTTCCTGGAATTTAGATTAAGCCAGGCCACAGTTGTGGCGCTTAGTGGCGACTCCAACTTCAGACCGGTCTGTGTTTGCAAGCAGATTCCCGTTAATCGGGTATGGATTTTACCCCGCAGGAAGGGATGGAGATTGGCGGAGGTGTTGGCGCAAACACTTAAGTGCGCTTTGTCCACTTCTCCAAATTAATTATGAGTATGGGGAAGAGAATAAAGATTTTTGTCAAGAGTCACAGACGGCATAAGACCCCTCACCCAGCCACAGACCTGGACTTAACTGACCCTGAGGTTTATTTTGTTAGATTAGTGTGAAAAACATTTTCTGAAATGAAAAGATGACAAAAGCTTTTTCCAGTCACTATCTTGAAGAGACAAGGGCAAGTTGTGAAAAGGGACTATATCTCAGTAACTGCAACCTGAATTCTGGAAATGTTTTTTTAAATTTGAATAAATGAAAACTAAAAGACTTTCAAATCACATGAGCCAATATTTTATTCACAATAGAACATAGCAAATAGATAACATAAATGTTTAAACTGAGAAATTTTACAATTTTATTCACAAAATGAGCTCATTTCAAATTTGATGCCTGCTACAGGTCTCAAAATAGTTGGGACGGGGGCATGTTTACCATGGTGTAGCATCTCCTCTTCTTTTCAAAACAGTTTGAAGATGTCTGGGCATCGAGGTAATGAGTTTCTGGAGTTTTGGTGTTGAAATTTGGTCCCATTCTTGCCTGATATAGGTTTCCAGCTGCTGAAGAGTTTGTGGTCATCTTTGAAGTATTTTTTGTTTAATGATGCACCAAATGTTCTCTACAGGTGAAAGATCTGGACTGCAGGCAGGCCAATTCAGCACCCAGACTATTTTACAATGAAGCCATGCTGTTGTAATAGCTGCAGTATGTGGTTTTGCATTGTCCTGCTGAAATACACAAGGCCTTCCCTGAAATAGACGTCGTCTGGACGGGAGCATATGTTGCTCTAAAACCATTATATACCTTTCAGCATTCATAGTGCCTTCCAAAACATGCAAGCTGCCCAAAACATATGCACTTATGCACCCCCATACCATCAGAGATGCTGGCTTTTGAACTGAACGCTGATAACACGCTGGAAGGTCTCCCTCCTCTTTAGTCCGGAGGACACGGCGTCTGTGATTTCCAACAAGAATATCAAATTTGGACCATAGAACACTTTTCTACTTTGAAACAGTCCATGTTAAATGAGCCTTGGCCCACAGGACACGACGGCGCTTCTGGACCATGTTCACATTTGGTTTCCTTTTTGCATGATAAAGCTTTAGTTGGCATCTGCAGATGGCACAGTGGATTGTGTTTACCGACAGTGGTTTCTGGAAGTATTACTGGGCCCTTTTAGTAATGTCATTGACAAAATAATGCAGATGAGTAATGCAGTGTCATCTGAGGGCCCAAAGAGCATGGGCATCCAATAAAGGATCTTCGGCCTTGTCCCTTACACACAGAGATTTCTCCAGTTTCTCTGAATCTTTTGATGATTTTATGCACTGTAGATTATGAGATTTGCAAAGCCTTTGCAATTTGATGTTGAGAAACATTGTTTTTAAAGTATTCCACAATCATTTTACACACTCTTTCACAGATTGGAAAGCCTCTGCCCATCTTTACTATTCCTCTTTAAGACATCCCTTTTATAGCTAATCATGTTACAGACCTGATATCAATTACCTTAATTAGTTCCTAGATGTTCTCCCAGATGAATATTTTCAAAATTTCTTGCTTTTTCAGCCATTTGTTGCTCCCGTGCCAACTTTTTTGAGAACTGTAGCAGGAATCAAATTTGAAATGAGCTCATTCAGTGGATAAAAATTTATCTTAAACATTTGTTATGTTATCTATGTTCTATTGTGAATAAAATATTGGCTTGTGTGATTTGGAAGTCTTTTCGTTTTCATTTTATTCAAATTTAAAAAATGTCCCAATATTTCCGGAAGTCAAAAGTCTGATCGCACATGCTTGCAATTACATACTACATGCTTGGTTTCCCTAGAAGAGGTTTTGTGTGTTGGTTTTCAACACCAGCTGAAATTTTTAACTTCAATTACAATCTTTTTTTAATAATTAATCCTCAAATTATTAAATACTTTCATACAAAAAAAAAAACATTATGACCGCCAAACTTTTCAACGGTAGTGTACTTATGACATATAGTCCATATAGTGTGAAACAGTGCTCTATACCTGCCTATTGAGATAAAAATAAAGAAATGGAGAAATGTTCACTAGAAATGTTCAATACTAATGTATTTTGATGCTGTTGTTAAATATGATATGTTTCTTTGATGTTCTCAGCAAACATTTTAGTAAGATCTATCAGGGCGTGTTTTAATTTATGTACCAACTTTTTATTCGAACTCCCTTTTGAGGATCCAAAGGGAAGTATATTACACTATTCACAGGCACAGTCCCGCAGGAGCAACCTGGGATTAAGTACCTTGCCCAAGGCCACAGAGGTGATAGGAAGGTATTTTAAGCATATAGTAACTTTCCAGTAACTTTCGAAATCACTCCTACTTGAAATAGAACCAGCAACCTTTTAGCTAGCAGGCTAGATTCATAGCCATTGGACCACCACAACTCTTTACACTCCCTCATCATTCCTGGCTCTAATTACACTAGATCATCAGACAATGAGGTTATGACATAAATCATGGCAGCTCATGAGGACAGTCTTTGATTCATTTCTCAATCGGAGACACATACACACACGTATTCATAGTTCACAATGGATGGCAGCAGCTTTGAGATCAGAAATATGGGTCTGTACCCTGAAGACTGTTTTGATCCCTGTATTAGTGGGGTGCAAGTAGGTCATACCATCTTGCAATACCCATGACAGTGTGACAGTAAAAATCTGTTTTCTGAAAGCATGGGACTTATATAGCATTACACCTGGGGCCATCCGCCTCTTCGCCTGAAAACAGACTTTGAAAGAGGAAATTTTCCTTCAATGAATTGTCACATTAAGCATTTGTTGGTTTTGCTCACACTCTCTCTCTTTCTCTCTCTGTTTTTGCCAATGCTTTCAACAGCACAGTGGGTGGGGTAATATTAAAGACTATCAGCTATCCCTTGTTCTCCCTATTGAAGGGAAAGAAAACTAAACAAAAGAATAAAACAAAAACACGGAGGAAATCAATTATATTTCAGCTGTGGCTGCCGTCTCAAGCCCCGGAGACCAGCGCAGTCAACAGCAAACTTTATTCATTAATGCAAAATGTAATCAGAGACTCCCTCCTCTGAAAACACCAAATCAAAGTAATTCATTATGTGTAAATAAAATATACGGATACTCTTAAAGGCTCTATTATGTTTTAATTTCACCAGTCATGAGAAACGTCCCAAATGAGATGTTATGAGTGTTGAATGTAGTTCGTAAACAATTAGATTCCATCCCAAAGGGATGAGAACAATCTTACGCCATGGAGCCTGGTAGAAAAAGGCCGACCTACGCATCTCCTGCTCTCTCAACCCCTTATTAAAGCTATTATCATCTGTCTGATTGTTTCATACGCAGGGACATTACCGGGAGTCTCCTCAGAGTTTCTCATTTCATGACAAAAACAAAGTAGTCTTTATCAGAGATGCAGACATGCAGTAAGATAAGACCAGTGTTGGGTGTATGGATTATTTATCTACTGAAAAAGTAAAGTAAGGGATTACTGTTCATTTTTAGGTAACAGTTACTTATAATGTACTTGCGTTACATACTGTTAATTAGTTCAACAGTTCTGTATAAATCAATATTTAATTTAAAATCTAAATTTGTCATCTAAAGGTTAACGTAAACGCTGCCTCTTTAAAATCGTTAGCTGTAGAGCAGTTGTGCGTGAGTTTGCAACTTCGCACCAGTTGGCTGCGTAGTCACTGTCTGAAGATGTCGGCAGAAGCGAGTGGCTGTTTTGCAGAATGGACATATTCCAATTACTTCACTTTTTTGACACAGGTAGGCAAGAACATTACGGTAAAATGTAAGCTATGTCCTAGGGAGAAAAAACTACATGCGCGCCCTCTGAGAGACGGTCTTCAGTCAGTGCGCTCTCAACCAAAGCGCACACACACAAGTGTCATATTTTTGCGGTTTATTACACATAAACGTTCAAATACACACACAGTTATGTCAAAATGCCCCTCTTGGTGTATATTCGCGTTGGTTATGTAAATGTGAACAGCATGTGTAACAGCATATTTTTTCCGTCCATTAGGTCTTGACAGCAGCCTTTAAAACATGCTACTGTCTACTATTGGCTGTCTGTATTATAAATGATAATCAAACAACAAAAGAAAACCTTTAATAAGGATTAATCTATATTTGATTTATACAGTTATAACTATGCAGAGTTAGTTTATATTTGATTACTCAATTTCTGTGGTATTTTACTTACTACTATTAGACCTACTGAAAAAAAAGATAGCACTGTTTTATTTGTATCTTTAAATATTTTTACCGTGGTATCAACTTTGGTATCAAGTATATGCACTTTTGGTGGTATCGTTACGGACTAGATTTTTGGTATCATGACATCCCTATTTGTTAATAAAAAAATTTAAGTATTATAGTATGTTTTAATAAAGCTAAAATGTTTTAAAAAGCTATAAAAGGCTAAACTATTCCATGTTTGACTCATATAATTAAATTATTAAAAGAGTTTCTTTTCTATTGCCTCTCCGGTCAATGTTTACAGGGATTTTAAGAAGTAATTAGTATTGAATTGAGTTACTTATTGACTAATTAAATTACTTTTCAGACAGAGTAATTAGAAAAGTATTTTAAATACAACACTGATGATAATTAGTAATTAGTAATTAATTACTTTTTTGAAGTAACTTACCCAACACTGGCTAAGACTATGCAAAGTATAAGGAAAAAATGAGAATACAATTACACAAAAAATCAGACTTAAATGCATCCTGTTATTCAGGTATAATTCATATCAAACTATAAATAACAAAAACAGGACATAGAAATATTCTCTGAATAGGAGTCAAAACTTATTGCAGCCTTAGTGAAGCCCTGAAGGGCAAGGTGGAAACAAATTTTTGAAGTGTCTCTCTGAGTCCCTAAAACCTGATGGAGAATTAGTCATGGGTTCCCTCTGGAATTTTGAATGGGTTTTTAGAATAGCAAATTGGATTTATGAATAAAATACGGTCTGTGGATAACATTACTTAGGGAGACATTCATGTTTTTTTAACAACATATATTACTTTACAGCCATTCCTCAAATGTGAATTTTGAAACCGTCATGCAAGCATGGAACATGACTTGATAACAAGTTGCTACAAAGCATTCAAGCAATTGTCAAATTCAAGCAAGAACAGTAAACTCAAATCATAAATGATTGAGGTATTCCATATTAGTAACTTATTTAAAACATGAACAGATGTAATATTCTTCTATTCTTCTATGAGTAAATGTGCCCCCACTGGCCAAAGTTGACATTGTGTGTTTATTGTTAGTCAGAAGCAGTAATGCAGTAGTGTTTTTTTGTTTGTTTGTGTTTTTTTGTTTTTTTCAATTTTGATATAATAAAGTAATGGTACTTAAAGGGTTAGTTCACCCAAAAATGAAAATAATGTATTTTATTACTCACCCTCATGCCGTTCCACACCCATAAGATCTTTGTTCATCTTCGTTCATATTCTAAAGTGACAAGAATACAAAAAAACAAAATAACTACTTATATTATATTGGTGCACCAAAAATATTCTCGTCGCTTTATAATATTAATATTGAACCACTGTACTCACATGAACTGATTTAAATATGTTTTTAGTACATTAGTGGATCTTGAGAAAGGAAATGTCATTACTGGCTATGCAGGCCTCACTGAGCCATCGGATTTCAACAAAAATATCTTAATTTGCGTTCCGAAGATTAGCGAAGATCTTACGGGTGTGGAACGGCATGAGGGTGAGTAATAAATAATGACATTATTTTCATTTTTGGGTGAACTAACCCTTTAAGAAAAATCACCTTGACCTTACTTGCATGAATAATAAAAAAAAAAATTTTTTTTTAGATTTTTTAGATTGCCAGAATTGCTAAACTGTGTTTTACATTTAAAACATTTAAAGGTACAACAAAATCAAAATACAGGTAGGGGGAATCAGTATTTCAGACAGGCAGAACAACACACAAATATAATAAGCTCTGTGTTCTTACATGGACTCAACAACGTAGTATGACCTTCATAAAAAGTAATTTGTTCTCTAAAAGCACAAACGGTCACATAAGCTTACTTAAAATTACTTTCATCTTTCCTTCTTTATATTAGAAGCTGCTACCATTATGATGAGCTAGACAGCAATATGTCCTTTTGACTATCATAAGTAATTTACATTAATCCAAGTGATATGGAGTACTGCAAGCTTTCACAGCACACAATAAACACACATTAATGCAAACAGCATTGTGAGGTGGCATTCAGATTTTGATGACAGGAATTGGTGACTGTGCTTTTAAAATGTTTCATTATACCAGCAGGAAAATGGGCTATAGTCACACTTTCAAATGAGTTCCCTTTCGAAAGGGAACTCTACACTGCGTTTGAACGCATATGGGGAACGTCATCACGTGAACCAGTGTCTGAAAGCAATCATCAAATCTCACCAATCCTACTGGCCGGCGACAGCCTAAGACATCATTATAGACACGACCCGGAAGTATAAAAGCAGCGCCTAGAGAAGCAGTCAGCTTCTTATCGCCTTCAGGGACTGTTTTGTTTCAATTGCGATTCTTCAAATCTGGTAAGGAATTTACTATGTCTAACAAACGTTTCAGGAAGTGTGTGGATCTGTGTCCCAGGTTTTTGACACCTGCTGACACACAATCTGTGCGTTTTCTGTCTGGGAGAAGAGCATGCACGGACAGTGCTCGAGGGCGCTGTCTGTGTTAACTGTGAGCGTCTGCCTATTAGGAAGCTCCGTTCTCGTTTGGCCTCTTCTTGAGGGAAGAGCGGCCGACATCTGTGCGCGGTGGTTCTGATCCCGCCTGTGCTGAGGCAGAGAGGCGACTGAAATCATGGGGCTCACAGTTGGAGCTTGCTGAGGAGTTTGAGAGAGGTGTAATCTCTTGTAACCCCCAGCGGTTGATGAGGGTAGGCTGCTGTATGATGATGATGTTCTTTCTTTGACATTATCTGATTTGGCAGCGAGTGCTATTCTGGTTTTTAGCCCAAGAGAGCAGAAGATGGCTGTTAAAAAGGAAGAAGACGAGCCTTCTGAAACTTCAAAGCCTTCTTGCCCCGCATATGCAGAGCTGCTTAGGTTATAAAGCACGCCTCTTGCAGGCTGCAGCTGCCATGAGAGTGCGTTAAGAAAAGGACCACACGCGGATGGCTCGACATACAATTCCTTTCCAACCATAATCTGGCAGCCCCCCCGTGAGCCTTCCATTCCTTCCTGATCTACATGTGGTGATTGAGAAGACACGGAAGAGCTCATATTTGGCTCATATTCACCGGCATCAGCGAGCTAATTTCGTTGATGTTGAGGGAATGAACCAGCATGGGTATGTGTCGATGCCCCCTATTGATGAGATGTTTGCTAATTATCTCGTCACAGGGCGGGTACAGACATCAAAAGCTATGGTCCTGCCTTTGAAGCTGGAATGGCAGGGCATACGCGGCAGCGGGTCAGTGTTACAGGCTTACCAGTCCGATCTACTGAAGGATCTGGATCAGCAGCAGTGTTTTAAACCTTTTTACCGCTCAGATCCGATTCTGGGTTCAGACAGACAGGAGGTCCTGGCCCGTCCCGATCCGGGGATCAGAGGCAGGACCAGAAGTCCAGTATTGCCTCTCGGGCACCTTCTCCTCTGCTGGGTAGGTCCCAGAGAAGGCTAGACTCTGGGAAGAAGAAAGATTTGAGGGAGGTAATCAATTACGGATGGCAGCAGCAGTCTCCGTTCTTCAAGCCGCAGGTTATAAGCTTGGTCTATATTTATATATTTTAATATATTGTCCGTAGTTTCCCTGTATAGCTTTTCCTGGGTGTGTAAAAGAAATAGAAGGGGAAATTTAGGGCCCTGAAGTTCCCATTAGGTTGGTTATCTTTGTGTTGGCTATATGGCCACCTTTTCAGCCACCATATGGTAGAGTAGCTTTCTCCTCTCATCATAGCTAGAGTTTATATTAGAGATTGGCACTCTTTACTTCAGTTAGATCTATGTTAAGCGCCGGCCTTCGGGCCACTTGACATTGTTTGACTTGGGTTGAGTATCGCTCCTCTGAGCTCTTGTTTTTAGAGTTTATTTCAGAGTTGCCTCCTCTCTATTTAGAGGTGGAGTTTTTAGCCACAGGCAGATCTATGCTTATGTGTGACCTTATAGGCCCACAGCTATAGCTGGCCTAGGCTAGAACTAGGGTTTAGGTGATATACTGAAGCATTTCACCCCATTTTATTACTACCCCTGTCAGGAGAGTGTAGTTTTTCCTAGTTCTGGCCTCCTCTCGTCAGAGTTGTCAGGCCAAGGCCCATTACCCTTTTGGTGGAGGTGCAGGATAGATAGCGGCTAAGGTAGCAGACTATTGCCAAGTCTCCCTGGTGCCGTTGTTTCAGGTGGTAGGCCTCTTATCACTATGTGAATAAAAAAATGCTAGTGTTGCTGTGGCCCTACTTTTCTAGAGTTTTTCTTTTTATACTTTGTTTAGTCTTTTGCCCTGAACCTTTTTAGCTCCTGTTCCCTAGTTTTGTTTATTTTGACACTGCCACTGGCTGACGCCCTTGTCTTTCTGGAGTAGTAGGCCCTGTTTGGGCCTCTTTCGGAGCATGTTGGTGTAGTTTGTACTCCTCTTGCTTAAAGAGTTTAAGTATTTTACTGAGTACATTGCCTGTTAGAATGTACTGAATAGAATCAAGGTCAGGTTAAGCTAAAAAATTAACCTCACTGGATAGTTTGGTTCTAATTATGGCTCCCTTAGAGCTTGGAAACTGCCACTAGCTGACACCACGTGTCTTTCTGAGTCGCAGGCCCCATTTGGGCCTCCTTCAAGAACATGATGGTGTAGGTTTCCCTAAGCTGGTCAGTGGTTGAAGGCCTCTCTGAGGCCTCCCTATTGAGGATCAGCCCCTAGGCTGGTAAATGTACTTCCCTTTGTTGGGTTCCTTTAGAGTGCACAGCCTCCTCAGTGCAAATAATCAAGCGCTGAGTAGATCCTAGGATTGAGCAGAGTGTTACTCCCCTCATTGGTAAGGGTAAAAAGCCCTAAGCTGAGTCCTGCTCTCCAGGATGCTAGTCTTTACGCTCTGGTCTGAGTTGCTTACTGCCTTTTTGCAGTCACTCTTACTGGATATCTTCTCTGAAGAATGTGATTTGAGATTCTGTGATCGAACAGGTTGTTATCCAAGACTAGGTTGCTTTAATTAGACCAGGTCGGCCTCCCTGGTGGCATTCAGGGTTGACTTTGTTCCCCTGACAAGTGACTGGCTAGGGTTCCTTCGGGCCCCCTGGCTACATTCCCTTAGAGGTACCCTCTTTTCTTGGGAAAAGAAGTCTGTGGAAGGCCTCTTTGAGGCTTATAGCTTGGGCTGTTGGCCATAGGGAGTGCTGTCACTGACAGCCTATGTATGACCCATAGGGGGAGTGGTTCAGGCACTTCAGTTGAAGCTGCTAGTTCTGACATTTGTCTAGCCATTTTTTGGCATGCACTCCTCTCAAGCTTGGCGGCGTGGGTATATGGGCGTCCCCATATGCATTCAAACGCAGTGTAGAGTGTAGAACGTCTCAGGTTACGTATGTAACCATGGTTCCCTGAGAACAGGGAACGAGACCCTGCGTTACCTGCCATGCATCGGGGCTGCCTGCTGAACAGTCCCTTCAGACGGGTAACGTCTATAATGACGTCATAGGCTGTCGCTGGCCAATAGGATTGGTGAGATTTGATAATTGCTTTCAGACACCGGTTCACGTGATGACGTTCTCCATATGCGTTCAAACGCAGTGTCTCGTTCTCTGTTCTCAGGGAACCATGGATACATATGTAACCTAAGACGTTCTTCCTGCTTTTAAATCTCTAAATCTTTTTAAATCTCACTTGCTTTTTACTTCTCGGTTGTCTCAGACATTTGATAGATTTCCAAAACTACTGTTTGAGGACACAAGAAAAACATGTGGTTAATTTATTTTACTCACAGGGATGAAAAGTGTCAGGTCTAATTTGAAAATAAATCAAAGTTATTCAAAACTATCAAAACTTTTTTTTTTTTTTTCTATGGTGACTGTACAGAAAATTGTTTGGGGGCTTGCGTCATTAATTCTCTGACAGCTCAGCATGCCCCTGTTTCCAATCACAAGAGCACTGTAGGTAACATCCATCTCTTATGTAAAGGGGAATTTTGATAACATGCAACATTGCCAAGCCTGTCCATCACCCACCGCAATTTTCTTTTGTTCCTGACCTCAGGGTGGCCATAATCATTTTCCCTCAGAGTTGCAGTCATGCATGATGTGCAGTATACACCTAAAATATCATAGCAGAAATTATACAGTATATAACTTACACTGATTTTGTCCTTTTGTATTGTTGTCACTTAGACTGAGAAATGTATTATTACCGACAGGAAAATAGATATCATATATGACACTTCGCACAGGATCTTAAAATTCTGTTAATCTAAATTTTAGTGTTACAGAAAACTTTGAAGATTAATCTTTGGAGAAGGACTGGATTCATTTGTTTGAAATTCTACAGTCAGGCTTTTTTTTTTTTTTTTTCTACTCTGCAGTGTAGATGAAAATGTCAGGACGATTCCAGTGCGGATGTTCCTGCGACAAGCATCTAAAATACTGACTGCACATAGTGATCACCTCCTTTCTTTATACCCATGGGTCTGATTAGCATTCCCTGATAGAATACGACTTAGGAGTGGGAGTGTGGAAAAGCCGTAAATGGAGAGAAAAAGGATGAAATACGGAAAGAATGGCTTTGATACCGTGCAATTAATGTTGTTAAATTGAACTGAATGATTCTCCTTCTTAGGGGATCTTTTAATTACTCACTGAAATGCAGAACTCCCTTTCTTTCTTTCTTTCTCTTTCTCCATTCGATCTCTCATTTTGAAGTTAGTGTACCCCAAGGGGAGATGAGCAGATAGCTATGCAGCAAATTAAATGGTTCGTTATTAAGCGCCAAGTCCAATTAAAGCAGGTGTCATTAAGCACTGTTTATCTTAATGATGAACCTAATGAATATTACCTCTTTTTTGTAGCAAAATGTTGCATTCTTCCACATATCCCTCCTTAAAGTCCCCCTCCCGTCCTTTCTTCCTATCCTCTCCTCTTCTCACCATCCCCAGAGCAGAATTATTAGAGAAATTGGCAGCATCACAAACCATCTTACGTGCGTGCTAGAAAGAAGCTGACTGTCCTTTGAAGATTTTTTTTCTCCTCTTCAGTTGTGAGGGGTGAAAATGGAACTGTATGTTTTTGATCAGTGGGATGACACGTTAGGCCCCGCGCCGCTTTGATGAAGTTGTCTTGCATGGCACTGGATGTAGTTCAAAACCACTAGATGCGGAGAGAAATGTCGTGGGTGAGGAAAGCCTTGACCCTGACGGTATAAAGGGAATAGAATAGGGGGGAAAAGAGACAGTGAGAAAGTTAGAGGCAAAGGACACCAGACAGGGCATTGTGCTTTTCATGTTCCCATCAAGTTTGGCTTTTTCAGTTAAATGAATTTTAATACTTTTACAGAACTTGACAGATTAGTATTTCATGGACACTTTATAGAGTAGCTATTTTACAGTGGTGTAAAGTACCTGAGTAACTATTCTGAATTAACTCAAAAATTAAAATTCTGTCATCATACTCACCCTCATGTCGTTCTAATCCCGTAAGACTTTCAGAAGTTGCGATAGTCTTTTCTTCCCTATTGTGATATATATCCGAGTGAAACGGCTTCTCGAACAAGAAAAAGATGTACAGGGCGGGACTTGATTTTGTCCAATTGGATTCGATTGGATTATTGTGGTTTGCTATTGGTGTGATCTCATGTGAGTGACAGACTGTCCTGCCCTCGTGCCAGTAAACATGTCATCAGAGAAGAGAAGAGGCGTCACTGCAAGAGGGAAAGGAAATTATTTTGATTAAAGATTATGAGGGCATATGAATTAAAGAAATAAATAAATGATGTGCGTGGATAAATAATTGTGACCCTGAACCACAAAACCAGTCATAAGGGATTATTATTGAGATTTATACATCATCTGAAAGCTCAATAAATAAGCTTTCCATTGGTGTATGGTTTGTTAGGATATGACAATATGTGGCCGAGATACAACTTGAAAATCTGGAATCTGAGGGTGCAAAAAAATCAAAATATTCAGCAATATAGCAATGCATATCCACTAACAAAAATACATTTTTGATATATTTACGGTAGGAAATTTATAAAATATCTTCATTGAACATGATATCTACTTAATATACTAATGATTTTTGGCATAAAAGAAAAATCCATAATTTTGAGCCATACAATGTATTGTTTTTGCTATTGCTAGAAATATACCCATGCTACTTATGACTGGTTTCACAATTTATAATAAATACTGCAATATTCCATAAAAAATGAGAATTGTCCATTTTGATTTAATGAAATCTATGTTAGTGTAAAATGTAATTAGCCACAACTACAGTCATTCGTCCTTGAGAAGAAATGTCTCATCAGTCACTGTAACACAGAGGGTATGAAACTAATCAGTCAGTGTCTTAATGGTCAGAACTGTTTAAGACACCAAAAAAAGCAGCTTCCAAAGCAATATATAATGTCACATCTAATGATCTAAAAGAAATTCAAGTTAGATAACCAAATATTCAGTGACTATGATGATTATTCATAAGTTAAAAAAAATACACAGACACACAGAGGTTTGTTTTGCTATCAAAGTGAGGACATTCCATAGGCATAATGGTTTTTATACTGTACAAACTGTATATATTATCCCCCTACACTACCCCTACTCCTAAACCTACCCATCACAGAAAACATTCTGCATTTTTAAATTTTTAATAAAACATTGTTTAGTATGTTTTTAAAGCTATTTTAAATATGAGGACTCATGAAATGTCCTCATAAAACATGTTTACGTCGTAATAGCAGTGTAATACCCATGTCATTATACAAATCTGTGTCCTCATAAATCATGAAAACAAGCACACACACACACACACACACACATACACACTCTCATTAGGACAAGGATAAATACCCATTTATAAAAAATCAATTGACACCATGTGCTACAATAATGTATTCTGAAACTTTTTTTCGTTTGTTTGTTTTAAGAGCAGTACCGTAACAAATGTTTAAGGACTTGGAACAAAACTGGCACATGCAATTTCTCTCTGCAAACTTTAAATGCTCAGAAATCTAGTCACCAACAATCAGTAACACTTTATTTTACAGTATTTGTTACACGTTACATGTACTTGCTATAGTAATAAGTTAAAGTATGCATAATTACATGCAAATAATCCTAAACCAAACCCTAACCCTAAAGTCAGGACATGTTGTTCATTAATTCTACTCAGTACACAAATGTATAATTACACTGTAACAAGTACACCTTAAAATAAAGTGTAACCCACAAATCAAATGGCGAGACATCTTTGACCTTCTCTGTTCCTGTCACTGTATATTTGTGTGTTTGTGTCTCACTTTTTGTGTGAGAGTGTGTGTATGTGCGTGTTTGTGTGTGTGTGTGTGTGTGTGTGTGACTCTCTGAATGCCTACTTGGTGCTCTTTGAAATTTCCGTCCGACCACTGGCTGCGTGTGCTCTCTTTTCAACACCTCAGGAAAAAGCCATTACCGTCAGGCCTTCTGTAAACAAGCCCCACCGCCTGTTTGTGTTCGTCACAGCTAAGGACCTGTTGTAATAGTTTTTTCATGGTCATTTCACACAATCAAATTATGCCAAGAAAATGCAGTGAGGGAGAAAAGAAAAAAGTTAGCACTCACCAGCTATGGAATAAATAAGAGAGGCAGGGGGTTGGCGATGGAACGAAGCAAATGGAAATGTTTTTTGGGGGAGTTTTAATCAAAAAACAGCAGACTGATGAATCATAATGTGATTTCCCACCCCCCCTTTTTTTTTTTTTGCACTGAAAACAGGGCATTATTTATCCTGGGGTAAAACTGCTGTGAAATCGGAAGAGAAGGGCTGGTGTGACTCGCAAAAGCTGTTCAGAGACGGAGACTGCCGACACACTGAGATGGTTACCACACAGATGCAGTTCCCAAAAAAAAATTACCAATGCTCCTTCTAACAAGGACGTGGGACCCTTTCCGTCTCTTGTCTACCTGTACTGCCCTTTCAACTAAATTAATTAATTAAACTAAAATTAATTAAAATAAAACAAATATGTAAATGAATAAGGACAATAAAGAATAAAGAAATATGGTAACACTTAAGTTTAGGGTCCAATTCTCACTATTAACTAGTTGTTTATTAGTCTCAGCTTCAGATGTCGTGCCCATGGACCATTGGCTGAACATCTGATGCATATGGCACACTTAACTGGAACACTTCAAGATTTTCGAAGTCGTCATCTGGTTGGTTGAATTCTACAGGATGTCCGGGAGACGTGTGTGTTGCGTTCTTTAACAGTCTGCCTGGAAACAAATGCCGTGACGACCCCCTTGCAGAAGAAAACCGTCATGTTTACAACTGTGAGAATGAACGCTTACCAGGATCAACTAAACGCTGGATTTTTAAAAGTATGTAAAGGCTCCATTGTTGCAGTAAACTTGCACAACGTTCTTGAATGAATAGTTTATTAGACGCAAGCCGGTCTGTTATTGTAGGGATATCGACTTTACATTTTCACTCCCCTAAACATGACGCGGAATAAAACGAACTGTGATTGGTTGCGTTACATGTCAGTCAAATGTCCTCTTGGGCGGTCCTTGGCCAATGAAAGCTGCGATAGTGTCCAGACCTTCTGGCGTCAGTCTGAAGATCTGGCTAAGAGACTAGTTGTTTATTAGCATGCATATTACTAGGATATTGGTTGTTTATTATAACTTATAAAGCACATATTAATGCCTTATTCTGCATGACCATATTCTACATTCCTTAATCCTGCCCAATACCTAAAATTAACAACTGCCTTACTAACTATTAAAAAGCAGTAATTAGGTGTTTATTGAAGAAAAAGTCATAGTTAAAAGTTAGTTAATAGTGATAATTAGACCCTAATTAAAGTGTAACTGAATATGTATTATATACAAAGCAGTTAGTGCTACAATCACAGGCCCTCACTGTAAAAAAATTTGCATGATTTTAACAGTAAAAGACTGTAAAAATGCTACGGTAAAACTGTTCATTGGTTCACAGTTTGTTTTGTTTTTTTTAAATCAGTTATGCTCATTAGGGTTTTTACATCTAATTTTGTTAAATTAATGTTTATTGCTTTTTTTTTTTTATGTCAAGTGTGTTCTCATGATGATGTTAGTGTTTGTGTGAATGACACTGTGCACCTTCTATACAAAGTTTAAATCCCTTCTGGCTAGCGCGCTTCCCATAATGTTTACTCGTTAGGTCATCAGTAGGCTGAGAGTAGGCGGTCTTTTGTGGATCTTCAAATGCATACGACCACATAAGTGTCTACACTACGAAAGAAATCCGGTTGAAAATGTTTTCAACTACCTGTGAAAGTGGTCAAAAGCGGTCAAGCTTTTAGACCCTGATTGATGAAAAGCTTCTTAATACAGATGTAAACAGGGCCATTGTGGTCCTCATTTGGGAAATCCAGGGTTTGAATGTGTACTATGTTGTATCCAGACCCCATTTCCCCCATTTCCAATTTGATATCTGTTCTACTGTCTCGGTCAATAAAAAGTGGCAAAAAACATCCCCCAAAATAGACCTAAAATTTCAATGTTCAAGGAGACTTGATCTCAGTACAATATCTTATTATGGTTTCAAATAAATGTACAAATCAGATTACGGACTAATACGGACTACAGCTCGTATAATTACATCAGCCAGAACGCCTCAACGAAAGCACATCTCTGAAATTTAAAATCCTCTTCTATCATGTTTCATAACATTTTCGCCCAGTAGCTTCATCCATCGTGTCTTTCACCTAAACACCATTGGGCTGTCGTTTTTAAATGGATTGATTTGATATATGTGTTTATTTAGGGTGGGTATGTGAAGCCTGTGTGTGCGTGTGTCTGGAGCTCTCTGAATCAGAGTGTTAATTATGAGACTAGGCTCTTTTTCAGACAGAATTCCAGCATTAGTATGGGCTGTAGTGAAGACTTTAATTTATCCCCTGGTGCATTGGACTGGCAGATCAGCTTCCTCTAAAGTTCATGCTACACAGACCCTACGGCCAGAAGTTGTATTCTTTCCTATTACATTTGAAATTACCCCACGTCTCCAAAATGATACATTTTTTAACCTCTCTAACTTCACACCTACTGTTTAAAAATTCTTGCTATAATATCATTCAATGGCTGTAACTCAAGCAGTGAGTCACGAGTGCTCTTTACTGCTACGTGAAACACATTAATGATATTGTAATTTCAAGTACTTTGCTTTAATAGAGTCTGAATTAAACTGTGTTGGTGGTTACTTTTGTATAGCATTTAAGTTTTAGTAAACTTATCTGAATTAAACTGTTGGTGGTTAATTTTGTATAGCATCTAAGTTTTAGCAGATTTGTTCTTTGGTATGTATAGATATATACAGTGTTGGGTAAGTTACTTAATTACTAATTATTAATTACATGTATTTGACAAAATCTGACACTCGCGAGAGGCGGCTAGGCGTGTGCGCTTTGGTTGAGAGCGCACTGACTGAAGACCGTCTCTTAGAGAGCGCGCGCGAGTAGTTTTTTTCTACCTAGGACATAGCTAACATTTTACCGTAATGTTCTTGCCTACCTGTGTCAAAAAAGTGAAGTAATTGGAATATGTCCATTCTGCAAAACAGCCACTCGCTTCTGCCTACATCTTCAGACAGCGACTACGCAGCCAACTGGTGCGAAGCTGCAAACTCACGCACAACTGCTCTACAGCTAACGATTTTAAAGAGGCAGCGTTTACGTTTACCTTTAGACGACAAATTTAGATTTTAAATTCAATACTGATTTATACAGAACTGTTGAACTAATTAACAGTATTTAACACAAGTACATTATAAGTAACTGTAATTAAATCACCTAAAAATGAACATTAATCACTTACTTTACTTTTTCAGTGGATAAGTAATTTAATTACAGTGGCGTTACACCCAACACTGGATATATATAGCCCGCCTGAGTGATTAAGAAGGTTCGGTTTGACATTTAGATTTGCCTTGATTTTCATCCTGATCCTCTGAAACTCTACATTTAACTGTTGTGAATATCCTTGTTTTGTTTTTGTTCTAAAAATAATAATAAAATAGAAGTAAAAAATAAATAAGGCAAGAAATAAATGAGGTACTGTTAAAAATGATCAGGGGTCGTATTCAAAACATTTTATCTTACCACTAAGAGTTCTCCTAAATAGCAATAAAAGTTCTTAGCTAATAGGTCTTAAAACCTATTCACAAAGCTGCTGAGACAAATTACTAAGGAATAGACGGAAGTCTTAAGCTAAGTGTAAGGGCGGGGTTGACCTCATTGTTATGGATGATGTCAACACACTTACTAACTATGCCCACAGTGATTGGCTGATGGGGGAGGAGTCTCTGTCAGCGATTTAATCATAGAAATATTGTAGAACGAGATATCATGTTTCCATATTCAAATAAAGGTTTTAAAAAACAAATGTTGTCATATTCAAAGAAAGATTTGTTTTAATAAAAATGTTGCCATATTGAAATAAAAATTTTAAAATGTAGGCTAAGTGTCACTAATTAAACTAGTATATGTTCAGTTAATTGTCCGCCTCTTACATGTCTGTCTCGAGAGACTGCAGAATTCAAGTGACAAATTATGCTTTATAAACAAAGATTTTGGTGGAGCGCGTTCAAACAGTCTATTTAATCAGGTCGAGTGAAGGTATATATTAGGGGTGGGGCGGTTCAGATTCTCACAGTTTGGTTTGTATCACAGTTTTAGGGTCACGGTTTCAGTACAGTTCGGTATGTGCTATGTTCGTTAAAATAAAAAAATAGGTCAATTGTCAAATAAAGATAAAGAAAATAAAAACAAATAATCTAACTACAAGAAACAGCACAAATAAATACATGAGAGCAAAGAATCACATAATAAAATAACACTGCATATAAACTTATTTTAAAAGTTAAATAAAGATTAAACATTATTGAAGTTACAAAAGCGATCCAGTCATGAGTGATTTCTTAGTGCTTTGTCGTTCGATTAACATTAAAACGCCCTTTAAGACATAATTCAAAGATCCAGTACACTGATACTGATACACATGCGGTGTCTGTCTCGTTTTTCTCTTAAGACATAACCTTCTATGTTTGTTAGGACACTCACTAAAATGGGCATGCTGACATAATGTTTGTGTGAATTTGTCCGTTTAGGAGCAAGACTTGAAAGAGAATTTGCGCGAGAGTAATTCCAAGCTCGGAGCCCTCGATCCCCTTGGACAGCACGGCAAATATGTTTACATATATATATATATATATATATATATATATTTTTTTTTTTTTTTTTTTTTTTTTACTCTATTCAATGAGTGTAAGTGTAAACTCGTGAAAACATAGGAGCCTTCTTGACTACTTCATAGATTTAGGAGCTAGTTTTAGCACTAAAATGCTTTGTGAAATACTAGAGCACAAATTTAGGAGTCCTAAATTTAGGACTGACACGCCCATTATTTTTAGTTTCTCCTAAATCTGCAAGTTAGGAGCTACTTTTAGCCTTAAGATGTTTTGTGAATACAGCCCCAGATTTATAGTTAATGTCCAAAGCACACTGAAGACTAAGGATAGCACTTTTTGTATTATAATAAACCTTTGGTCAAAAAACATAACATTTTCTAATTATATTTCCAAATTATATATATATATATATATATATATATATATATATATATATATATATATATATATAGGTAACACTTTATAATAACTGCACAATATGAATCATTAATTAACATTAAAAAATAGTCATTTCATCATTTATAAAGAATAATAGAAGTAAGCAGTTTATACAGTGGGTACGGAAAGTATTCAGACCCCCTTATATTTTTCACTTTTTGTTATATTGCAGCCATTTGCTAAAATCATTTAAGTTCATTTTTTTCCCCTCATTATTGTACACACAGAACCCTATATTGACAGAAAAACACAGAATTGTTGACATTTTTGTAGATTTATTAAAAAAGAAAAACTGAAATATCACATGGTCCTAAGTATTCAGACCCTTTGCTCAGTATTTAGTAGAAGCACCCTTTTGATCTAATACAGCCATGAGTCTTTTTGGGAAAGATGCAACAAGTTTTTCACACCTGGATTTGGGGATCCTCTGCCATTCCTCCTTGCAGATCCTCTCCAGTTCTGTCAGGTTGGATGGTAAACGTTGGTGGACAGCCATTTTTAGGTCTCTCTAGAGATGCTCAATTGGGTTTAAGTCAGGGCTCTGGCTGGGCCATTCAAGAACAGTCACAGAGTTGTTGTGAGACCACTCCTTCGTTATTTTAGCTGTGTGCTTAGGGTCATTGTCTTGTTGGAAGGTAAACCTTCGGCCCAGTCTGAGGTCCTGAACACTCCTGGTTTTCCTCCAGGATATCCCTGTACTTGGCCGCATTCATCTTTCCCTCAATTGCAACCAGTCGTCCTGTCCCTGCAGCTGAAAAACACCCCCACAGCATGATGCTGCCACCACCACGCTTCACTGTTGGGACTGTATCGGACAGGCGATGAGCAGTGCCTGGTTTTCTCCACACATAGCGCTTAGAATTAAGGCCAAAAAGTTCTATCTTGGTCTCATCAGACCAGAGAATCTTATTTCTCAGCATCTTGGAGTCCTTCAGGTGTTTTTTAGCAAACTCCATGCAGGCTTTCATGTGTCTTGCACTGAGGAGAGGCTTCCGCCGGGCTACTCTGCCATAAAGCCCCGACTGGTGGAGGGCTGCAGTGATAGTTGACTTTCTACAACTTTCTCCCATCTCCCGACTGCATCTCTGGAGCTCAGCCACAGTGATCTTTGGGTTCTTCTTTACCTCTCTCACCAAGGCTCTTCTCCCCCGATAGCTCAGTTTGCCCGGACGGCCAGCTCTAGGAAGGGTTCTGGTCGTCCCAAACGTCTTCCATTTAAGGATTATGAAGGCCACTGTGCTCTTAGGAACCTTAAGTGCAGCAGAATTTTTTTTTGTAACCTTGGCCAGATCTGTGCCTTGCCACAATTCTGTCTCTGAGCTCTTCAGGCAGTTCCTTTGACCTCATGATTCTCATTTGCTCTGACATGCACTGTGAGCTGTAAGGTCTTATATAGACAGGTGTGTGGCTTTCCTAATCAAGTCCAATCAGTATAATCAAACACAGCTAGACTCAAATGAAGGTATAGAACCATCTCAAGGATGATCAGAAGAAATGGACAGCACCTGAGTTAAATATATGAGTCACAGCAAAGGGTCTGAATACTAAAGACCATGTGATATTTCAGTTTTTCTTTTTTAATAAATCTGCAAAAATGTCAACAATTCTGTGTTTTTCTGTCAATATGGGGTGCTGTGTGTACATTAATGAGGAAAAAAAAAAGAACTAAAATGATTTTAGCAAATGGCAGCAATATAACAAAGAGTGAAAAATTTAAGAGGGTCTGAATACTTTCCGTACCCACTGTAAATACATATGTTTTATTATTATTATTATTTTTATTTATAAGCATATCTATAATGTGTTTAATAATTGTATTTTCAGACTTTATTAATTATCAAATTTATAATTTCTAAATTAAGTATTACATTATTAACAGACCAGTTATTTAGGAGTTGTCAGTGGTTCATAAGATAATTTAGAAAGTGTAAATGATTAATAAACTATTTAAATGTACATTTATACATCTTATTATTTAGGCATATAGTAATAGCTACTCAGTAGGTTAATAAATGCTTTATTAACACATACTCCTACTGTAATTCATGATTAATTCAGGTAGTTATAAAACATTTAGTAGTTGTCAGTTAACTTTTTGTGAGCTCATATAAAGTGAGGACTATTTATGCCTTGTAAAGCTTTACAAAGAGGATTTACAGTCATTTTTTTTTTTTGCATCTTGAAATAAATATTTCTATGTTCTGTATCACTCTGTGTTGTGTTTGTTTCCTTTTTTCTGTTCAGAAGATAAATGAGCCTTTAAATCTCCTTTGTAAAAGCTTTACGGGGCATAAATAGTCCTCACTTTAGATGAGCTCACAAAAATAGTTAACTGACAACTACTAAATGTTTTATAACTACCTGAATTATTCATGAATTACAGTAGGAATTTGTCTTAATAAAGCATTTATTAACACACTGAGTAACTGAATAATGTATAAATGTACATTCAAATAGTTTATTAATCATTTACTTACACTTTCTAAATGATGAACCACTGACAACTCCTAAATAACTGGTTTGTAAATAATGTAATACTAGATGTGAAATAATGTAATAATGTAATTTAGAAACGATAAATTGATCAATAAAGTATAAATTTATTAGACATTATCGATATGCTTATAAATAAAGCATTTACAGCTGTATTTATAAACCGCTTATTAATGTCTATTAATGTAGGGACAATGTTTTATAAAAAATGAATGAACTATTTACTAATGCTTAACTAATGATTCATAGTGAGTTATTATAAAGTGTTACCTAAATATTTTATTTATATACATATAGATATATGTATATCTTAAACATTGTAAATATATGCATGTATATTATTGTCTGATCAAATGCTCTCTAGAATGTGAATGTACTTCATATATTGTGCAATCATAAAGCAAGTAGCAAAATCGTGGTTCATGGCTGATTGTACTAAAGCCTGTTGGCTATTTTTAAAAAGTGGCAATCCCTTTGATAAATCCTGTAATAGAAAACAAGAAAACTGTGCTTGTCAAGCGATTTTATTAGTCTTTAAGAGGTTGTATTGGATATAAATGCACTTCAGTGGTCAGCAAACACACAGGCATTTCTTCACAAAGCCAGAGATGGTGCATACCTTTTAGCTTGAGTTTGACCAGTGATGAAGAGCATTTGCATTCTGATTGGTAGAAGTTATACAGAGGGTCTCTTTGGAGGGGAATCAGTCCAGATTAGCACATAGACACACACATACAACAGCACATGCCTGGTGAATTACCCTAATGGAATATACAATCTGATCTAGCCCGCTCAAAGCAATATGATGAATGGACCTGAAGCTCTTTGGAGTGAGAGTACACAAGAGTGATTGAGGTCCATCCATAAAACAGTGTTGTCAGGTTCAGGATTTAAATTACAGGAGGCTATTAGCGAAATAAGCCACCACGTTAAAGCTACACTTCCTACCGCCCTCCCTTTCGCCATCCCACCTAACTCAAAAGGAATAAGTGGGCAGAATCAACTTTGCCGATATCCATCAAGCGAAATGAGTTTGCAGAAGGCAAGGACCCAGCTGACACTCAAACAAACACTTAAATCGTGCCCCGCATTCAAGGGGAGATATCTCTCTTTGAACTGCACTTGTGTGTGCATCTGTGTGTTCCTTAATTCTTATAATGGTTTTAATGCAATCAATGTGAACAAAGTCGTCGATTTGATTCTTTATTTGTTGGTTAAAAGGAGAGAACAAGAGGTCAGGCTTGAAAACATTCAGTGATTACAGACAGACAGGCAGAGTGTTGCCCCGGTGGCACGTTCATTAGTCCAAACTGACCTTTGAAGCTTCATGCTGTTAATAACAGGCAATGGAAACCAAATTGGCACTCATGTATGTGTGAGATTCTCCCTCTGGCTTCTTTGAAAATGTTCGGTGTCTCATTTTAGCTAGTATGTAAGGAGGGTGTATAGTGTATGAATGCAGATGCTGGTATGTGAGACCTGCTGTGTTCCAGGTATCTGCTAATTGGATGACCTGCAGTGTGGATTGACTCATGTTTTTTATTTTATTTAAAACTTCACAGGAATCAGACCTTGTTGACAGCTGAGCCAATCAACAGAATTAAAAGATGATTTTTTTTCCTGGTGAAAAAAGAAAAATATGGCAAGATGTAAATAAGGAACTTAGAACTGAAATAAAAATTATAATAATAATAAAAAAAATAAAAAAGAGAGAAAGTAAAAATAAGTGATCAGAAAACATCACACTTTTCCTAATGAATTTTCCCTTGTGTCTTGAGCGGAGCTAGGACATTGTTCAATGACTATTATAGAAATATCTACCTAAATGAATACAAGAGATGATAAATCATTATGGATTGAAGGTTCTTCAGAACGCTGAGCATTTGTTTGAATGTACAAGACTCTAATTGCACAATCTTAGTACCAATCATAAAGGGATTTTTTTTTTTAATGCAAATGACTTTTTATGCTAATATTATGTCGTTATGGAATGGCTGGAAGGACTGTATTAGTAGAAATTATATTTCCATGGTAATATATTCTGGGTCTGCTTAGCACCTGCTCTTTTATGTGTTACACATTGTGAAATTTCTTTGTTTCAGAAACCTCTAATTATCACATCACATAAGGGTTAAAGATGATTAAAATAGCAAATGCAGCATTTAAGTGGATCAAAGACATAAAAAACATCAGTTTAAGAAAGAGAGAAAAGGTTCACAGTTTGCCAATAAGACTAGATGAACAAAGAAGGATCTTTTACTTATAGTTTATCATTATATGTGATGGTTTGTAATCATTTAAAAATATAATTCACACCATACAATGAAATTTGCACATGCATTCAAAACAGGAGGAGGTTGGCCTATGGCCTCCACCATATGCTCTCTAGTGTGGCAGAAAACAAGAGTAGAACTTTCTTGTTAATAAAGTCACGTTTGTTTCGTCTGTAGATTTAACTCTTCTGGGATTTGCTTTGCAATCAGCTTTGAAGCCAGAGTGAATGTGGCAATGGGAAGTCCCAACGGTCCAAACAGGAAGTCATCATCAACACCTGGCATTACAAATTCTGACCCTCCCCTAATGCATCCTAGTTAGGCATCTTAATTAGCTCATTAGAATGCATATTCATGAACGCGTTTAGGTACTAAAGGATAATACAAGATGTTAACTAAGTGCTGTTGACCTTCTACAAACGATAATCTAAACTCATTTCTGATCAACCATTCAACTCATGTTTTCCTGCAGGAGAATCACTGATGGAATTTGTGCACTTTCCACAATGATTTTGGGATGAAATCTGTGCCATTTTGCAGAATGGGTTTAAAACACGGTAAAACATGTCAAAGGAAGCTAAGGGCATTATACAAATTAGCTCAAATATTTCATATTATTCATAATTAATGAAAATGCATGGGAAGGGATGCAATTTGGAAATCTGCATAATTCTGTGTTCCCTATTCTGTGTCAGCCTGAAATAAATATATGCATTCATATTCAGTGCATTCCGGAAATACAAAATGATCTGTATTTAACAATTTTAGGGTAAAATCAAATGTTTTTTGAGGCCAAAAACTCAGCTGCTCAGTTGAACTCTGGAAATGTTTTGTATTCCAGTCAGCTTTACTTATTCTGTTATTTATCTAATCTTAATACGATAAGCTTTAGTATGTCAGTGAACACCAGAGCATACCTAATGAAGTAGTTTAAATGCAAATGATTGTTAGATGAAAGCAAAATGAAGTTTAAAAAAAAAAAAAAAAACTTTAGGGACTGAAGCACAACTGTGCTTTGCACACACTTGCACTCTAACTTGATGAAGCATGTGCAATTTTTATCATGTTTACCAGGATGGTGCAGAAGAAGCTGGGAAATAGCTTCCTGTTTCTTGTACCTGTGTCCTGCATAGCTGGCAACTCTCACACTCTGAAAGATGGCGGTGATCAAAAGGATTGAGGTGCCCTTGATTCCAGTCCCCTACAGACTCGCTCTGTCTTTGTTATTCATCTGATTCCTCTTGCATTTGAGATTCCTCAATTAAATTTTTTTTTTAAAGATCTCATCCTCTCTTTTTTTTTATTCCTCTAAGCCATAGAAAGAACTGAGTGGAATTAATTTCACAAGCACAGCAAAATTAAAGATAAAAATGTCTTTAAATTGTCAAACAGATATTTAAATGATGATTTTCTGAATGTTTGTTGCCCTAAAATGTGTGGTCAGTACAGGTTTCAGTTTGTATAACATATGAAACATCACCAGTACACAGTCAATAATAAATAGCAGAAACTAGAATAAGGTCAGAAGTATAGAAAAGTTGTAGAAAAATGCAGAGTATTACTTGATTCATTACTTAAGTAAGAAACAGTACATCTAAAAATAAAAGTTCTATGATGATTTTCTCACACTCGTTTTTGTATTATGAATTAAGAGATGTAAAATAAGTCTCTGATGTCCCCAGAGTGTGTATATGAAGTTTTAGCTCAAAATAACATGTTAAAATGGGCGCTTTTTGGGGTTGAGCAAAAATGCGCTGTTTTAGTGTGTCCCTTTAAATGCAAATGAGCTGCTTCTCCCGGCCTAAGAGGGCGGAGCTTCAAGAGCTGACGCTCTGAGCTCCGGTGACAGAACAATCTCACGCAAGTAATGTAAAAAGTTCTCCGTAGCGGTATTCAGTCTGAAAATGATGTCTACAGAGACAGACAATATATGCTGCATGGAGATAGAACAGGTATAGTTCAGTTTAATTGCGGTTATAACTCATGTTGTCATCTTGCTTTAATCCACTATTAGTATAAGCCTGTTGTATTGTACCCCGTTTGAATAATGGCCAAAACTTTACTGATGAGATTTATGAAGTTTATTGTGCATCACACAAAATATGAAGCGTGCGTTTTCACTCCAGGAAATCACCATTAGAGCTGAATAAAACACAGTACAAGAAGTGTGCATTAAAGTCTTTTATCTATAAACCATATCTCTCCCTTGTATTATCATTAACATAACATTACACAGCGAATTACACAAAAACACTAGTTACAACTAACAGTAAACAAATATGTACAGACCTAATGTCTTTTCGGGGTATTTAATATACTGGTAAACGTTATAGCCGTAAAAGAACTGTAATAAAGTGCGCGCTCTCCCTTTCTGCCGTGACCAGTATCGCTCCGGAGAGGATCACAAACAGTTTGTACTGATCCAAATTTGAGTAATAACTTCAACCACGGTGTCCTCAGTGACTGAGATGGTTGGAGTCTATGGAGCCTTGTATGTTCGTTGGTACATCCAACAACAGACATTGTATATCTCTAGCTGATACAGCAAGTAAACAGAAATGGCGGACTCTGTACTTCTCACTCAGGGCGGTATCTATGCTAACAGGGCAGATAGGTTTCCCTACTCTTGCATAGGAGTAGGGAGGAAATAAAACAGCATATTCTGAGAGATTAAAAAAGTTATAAATGGGGATTATGAAAAAAGTATTGGGGGATTTTTACCAATATAGGCTGGTTGTTTACACACACTGTGGACACATCTGTGTTCAAACACCTTATAAAAGTGAATTTTGCATAATAGGTCCCCTTTAAACTCTATGACTTTCTTTCGTCTGTGATACACAAATAAAGACATTTTAATTAATGTACTTAGACATTAAGTAAATGTTTGAAAAATGGAAAAAGGAACATTATGATATTATTAAAATGCTCTTTTGTAAAGAGCAAAATGATGTCTTGACCAAAAAACACTAACTTTTCCCCTATTGCTAGTGGTCAGGTAAATGAGAAAGATAAAACATTATATATATATATATATATATATATATATATATATATATATATATAATCTTATTTTAATTTAAATAAGCTGGTTGAAACCACAGACCTGTTCATATAAAATGCCAGTAATTAGCAAAAGAAAGTAAATAATCTTTACACCTCCATATCTCTGAAACACAAAACATGTTCTTATAAGTCCTTGAACTAATTTCAGATCCATTTGAATCAATTAAAGAGAATTAAATGACTTCTCAGCAGACTCATTGAATTATTTATTGCATTTAATGATCCCAGTGGAATAAAACATAAGTCCGATTTCTCATACTGAATAATAAGTGATTAAGGGGTGGGGGCATTTCATTAACAGTGCTGTTACTGAAATTTGCCATTCAATATGAGACAAAATCTAAAATATTTTTTGGAGATAATATCCTCTCTCCCTTTACCATCTTAAGTTCTATAATCTTCATTGTGTGATCGAAACGGAGGCAATGTGTGAACTTTAGCACAACAAACATCTTTCATCGTTAGAGTGTAGGTGGCTGTTCCCACCATTATGATCTTCATTTAACCAATATAACAGTTGGTTAAACAAACACATATGATTATTTTTCTTCATACAAAGCTAATGGACTTTAAAAAATTCTCAGAACATTAGAAGGAAAACAAAAACATGCAATGCCTGCATGTAAATATAAATCAAAATGAGCTAATGAAATGCAGTTATGGCCAGTGACAATTACACTACAGTGAAAATGCAACAGTACATCTTTAATTAACTTCAATAGAGACATCTGCTACTCAAATGCAAATGAAAGTTAAATATATACTGGCAAACTTGTATAACATCACCTTATGTGCAAAATCAAAACTTACAGCTATTTCTACTGTAAGTACAGCATTGTCTTACTGTTTGTTTAGCTTCCAATCATTGTAGAACTGAATTATTGTGCAATTGCATATTGCATCGCATACTTTTATTAAGTTTTATAGTCTTTAGGGATACACTGTTGTGATGAAATACAAACTGTGTGTACATACTGTATTTGGTTGGCATATGGTCACGCATATTGTATTTTAATAAGCAAACGCCATTCTGTGTGCCTATGAACACGTGTGTATTGAGAATCCCTCCTGCAGGCCCCTGATTAACATCAGAAATGCGTAATTCTGACATGATACCCTGCAGGCCTCTGTCTGAACACTAAATAGGACTGGGACAGGGGGATCAAGGGACTTTGGGAATGGAGAGGTGTCTCTGTTAGCTCCCCTTTCTGCTATGTGAAATGCTCTTGGGGAACAGCCTGCCATTAACAACAACACAGTGGAGTCTCAAAACTACATGTGCTTCTGTTAAATATACAAAACTCTTGTCAAATATTGTATTAATATGACAGGGTTTAATGCTATCCAAGCAAACTTGAGAAATTATTCTGAGAGGCATGTTAGCCTGTACGAAAATATGTAAAAAGTCTGTGAATAATAATACTAATAATAATAATAATAAATGTTTGTGTAAATATATACACCTAAAAACACAAATATGATCCTAATAGATTTAAGATTCTACATTATTTCAAGTTCAATAATAAATCGAGCTTGCACACATTGTAGTTTTCTTACAAATAAATAAATAAATACATTTTTAGAGGCCAAAAAAAGAAAAAAAGAAAATGTTTTTAAATCATTATCACAGTCGTGGTCATGGGGGTCAATAATAAAACAAGAAAATATGTGACACTGACCATGTTAACTTTGTAAATGTGTTTTTTTCTTTCTCTTCCTTATATAGAAGACAGACGTGCTCCTGGTAAATTGTATATAAAGAGATACACACTATATGTCTCATCCAAATCAACATTGTAGTACTACTGCATATTTTTATATAAAAAATGTATGTTTTCAGCTGTGAAATTTGATCTCATCCTTGCAAATCACTCATGTTAGAAGTGCGCAACATTATAGCTGAGCAGATCCGATTAAATTTGAAATGGCCATATGACAAAAACAGCTGCAGCTGCACACCTTGAATGTATTTAAGTTTAAAAAAAAAAATATATATATATATTGAAGTACATCCAGCTCATTCTTATGTTTATATAATGACTAATGGTAGCTCTTCCTCCATATGTTTCTGCTCCATCTGTTTTAAATGTTCCTGTTTGTCTTTTCTAAACATATGCACACAGTCTGAGAGGTGTGTGGTAATTGACAGGTTGATCACCATTTAGATTTGGAGATGAAATGGCTCTCTCTACTGTGAATGATAATGAGCCATTGTCTCAGTCCAGGATTGCACAATCCGGTGGGTAGTGGAAATGAATGCAAAGACAGACTGTAACCGCCCATTCACATGTGTGTATACATTTCATTAAGCATAATATATAAGCTTGTATAATATACATGATATCTGGTTTGCTATTACCAAATCTTAACAGCTCAGACTTTAATCTAAAGTTTGATCTAATAAGGGTAGGTATCTGAGTAGAAATATAAATTAATTAGGCTAAAAGAACACGAATATAAATGACTTCAATTTAAAGCTGCAGTCCATAACTTTTTGGTTAAAAAGTATCCAAAATCAATTTTTGAGCAAGTACATAACCAGCCAGTGTTCAAAACTATCTCCTTACCTTAGCCTGATTCACAATGGTTAGCTTGTAATAATGTTTTCTAATTAGAGTGGTACTGATAGGTTTCCGTTCGTCTTTGCGTCATTACGTCACATCTGTTTACATAAAGAAGGAGTCCCAGCTAGTAGGCTATATGCATGTGAGGATGCTGCTGGTAGCGGATCATTTATAGCCTTTTCTCACAGCTGCTACAATAATTAAACATTTCATTTTGATGGTGGATTGTAATCCGAAAATGTCCAAAGGACAATCATCAGTGACAACTGGAGATTCACCCGTAGTCAAAAGCAAAAGACTTCGGACTGCGGAGTGGCTACAGAAATTGAAATCTACAGGTAACGCTAATACACACTAAAAACACATAGTGTCACGCAATGCTGATGTTGTTAATATTAACAATTTGAGAACAAATATAACAATAATAATTTGCACGGTTTGACGTGATCCGTTAGATTTATTCATCATTGGCAGCGTGATTTATTGTAATGCTTTTTTTCTCAGTTGGTCAGACCAAAAGTGTTATTTACTTGTTCAGATGACATCTTCTGATGAAAATTCTTATTTGGTCAAACTTCCAAGATGTAGAATCTGTGATTCCGAAGTACAGTCTCCACACTGACAGCAAACATTAGATTCATCTGCGCTGAGGGAGCCGTGCCGATGCACAACCCACGTAAAGATAATAATTCTGTAAATAACTGCAATTGCAGGTTTCAAACAGAGATGGTGACAAAGAGGCTAAACTTATGGACTGCAGCTTTCATATATAATCTTAAAATATAATATAATGATTAACTAAATGTATTACATTTAAATTATTTAGTGAACAGAATTAATAATCAATCAGAAAGAGTGTAATTAATTAAATGAAATCTACAGGTCAAGATGTTTATATATTTAATTATGTTTTTCCAATTAAGCTGAGTGTGTATATCTATTTGCATGTTCCTACTTAACTATAGTTTGGGAACAAATTTTTACCCAGAAGTGACCAAAACCTGACAAAATCTCCAAAAAAAAACCCTCCCTTTAGGGACATCCTCATTTGTAAAACTGGTTTAAAAATAAAGTAATTAAAGCTTTTTTGTTGGACTGTAAAAATGTAGAATGTTTTCTGTGATGGGTAGGTTTAGGGATAGGGTTAGGGGGATAGAATATAGAGTTTGTACAGTATAAAAACCATTATGCCTATGGAATGTCCCCATTTAGATAGCTAAGTAAACGTGTATGTGTGTGTGTGTGTGTGTGTGTGCACGTGTATATACAGAGAGAGAGCTCTGTTGAGCATTGAGAAGAAACCACGTCTGCTTGATCAAGTTTAAGCTTGACAGACAGCTGGTGTCTGTGTGTACCATTGATAAACAGATAGAAACACACACACACACATACATATACGCCATATGTTGTGTTTTGGTTCAGTGCGCTCTCTCATTTGACTGCATGCAGAAGAGAAGGGCTCTAATTGGGTGTTTTCGCAACCAGATGTGCAATAAATTCCGTGTAGAACAAGATTATCATCAGTGGCACTGAAGAGTGAGACAGAGTTATGGCCCCAAAAGTCTATTAGTTCGGCCCATTTGCAGAAAATGGAGAGATAGGATTAAAAGACGGGAACGGAAATGAGAGGGAGCAGAGTTTAGGCAGAGGGAGCAGAAATCACAGATATCTAAGATGTCATAATGAGGTGTATTGCTCGTCATTATCCTGGGAACGTGATTGCGCCTGCAAATTTTTTTTTGATATTTTGCTTCATTATTTGGTTTCTCATGAATATATTTCCTTTTGTTGAGTTTAACAGTGTTTGTAATGGACTGCACAGCTTGACTCTTTGCACGAGGAGAGAGAGCAATCTCAGTGGACGCTCTGGCTCCGGTTTCAGAATCACTTGCACATATCAAAATCATTATTTGGCATTTCCCCTGATTGAAAGAGGCTAATTGTCCAATCAGAATGTGATCATGCATATTTATGTGAGCATATATTATTAGCCCGAACAGAGGTCTGTCATGCAGAAAGAAGTGGAGAATTTCCATTTGCGCTGGCGTCGGACTCAGGTTTCAATAAGCTAATAATTAAATAGCCTCAATTTCCAGATGATCTGCCTGGAATCAAGGCACAAGTAAACTGGGACAAGCCCTTGCCTGAAGGTGAGAAGACAGAATGATTTGAATACAAGTCTTTCATTTCATTCGAGAAAATCACATCGTCAAACCTTTTTCACTGAGGCGACCTCATGCAAATCTCATACTGCACAGCAGACAGACACAGATGCATCTTTTTTATTGCCAATTTCTCTCCAAAATAGTCTTCTTTGCCTCAAAGGGTAAGATGTATTAAAACCTATAAAGATCTTCTCGCTAGAGGAGTATGTTCAAGATATGGATATTAAAGACTGGTGCTATGTGTGATGTGGGATTTGCTACTTTCAGAAATAGGGAACTCTACTCTATCCCAAGGTGATATTGCATTGTGTCCAGACTTCATTCTAGACTCATGGCTGCAGAACTACAAGTAATAATTCAGTGTCCGTGACAGAAGGCCTAGGAGATTGAGATTAGTATTTCCGTTAGCAAGCCTGGAGCACGACCCACAGCTTCTTCTTTCTCTCTGTTGTTATCCTATTCCCGAGAACTATTACTTATGCATGCAGGGCATTGAAGCTCTTTAAAGAGAATGTTCCTTATTAATATAGCTTGAATAAAAGAACGTACTATGGTCCTTTAAAACGAAAAGAGCGATTACAATAAAGTGCACTTGGTCCTTGATTGTAAAAAAGTACTTTTGCCCTTTTTTATATGTGAGATGTTTATCCTGAAGAATACACTAGACACAATGAATACAGCCTTGGTATTCTTTATTTGTTATCTGGTGGGATTTGCTTCCATGACATTGCCATGTTAAGTTACAGAAACAGCCCCCCTGGAGCCATTGGGGGAAAAAAGCTTTTTTTTTTTGCTCAAATTTTGCTCAAGGACACAATGATGATAGCTAAAGGAATAGACCAAGCCAGTTTGAACCCTTTGGTTATTGCCCTATCTTATGAAATGTCTTCATGAGCACAGTTTTCTTTCCCATTCTGACATATTTCCTATTGAAAAAAGAAGCAGGACATATCAAGTGGCTCTTCTCTGCGAATAAACATGATAACGAAGATGAGCTGAAAAATATGCAAACTATTTTTTACAGTAGAAGTAAATATGACAAAAAAATAATACTGTAAAATATTAACAATGTAATAGTGTTGTTAAAAAATAAAGATGTAGAAAGAATATAGATCTAGAAAGAATGTGACTTTCAAATAATTTAATAATTGTCAATAGTAACCCCTCTTGAGGTGCGTAAACTTATAACAGTGAATGAACAAAGTAAAGTCAAGCAATTTGCTACAAGGTTAAATGCATCCAATACATATGCGATTAATCAAATATACACGATATAAACATAATATAACAACTTTCAACTGCACAAAATGCTGCAAAGTTTCGCAATACGAATGCAAAAAGTTTTGCGAGGGAACCCAAAGGTTTTGCGAGCGAATGCAAAGTTTCTCGGAGGAATGCTATAGAACGCAAAAGTGTAATGGACGTAGGCCAACACTGTGTTTAAACACGCTATGGGGAACGTCATCATGTGAACTGGTGTCTGAAAACAATTATTAAATCTCACCAATCCTATTGGCCGGCGACAACCTATGACATCATAATAGATGTGACCTGGAAGTATAAAAGGAGCGCCTAGAGAAGCAGTCAGTTCTTTTTCGTCTTCAGGGACTGTTTTGTTTAATCGCGATTCTTCAAATCTGGTAAGACGTTATGTCTAACAAACATTTCAGGAAGTGTGTGGATCCGTGTCCCAGGTTTTTGAAACCTGATGACACACACAATCTGTGCGTTTTCTAGTCTGGGAGAGGAGCATGCATGGACAGTGCTTGAGAGCGCTGTCGGTGCAAACTGTGAACGTATGCCTATTAGGATGCTCCGCTCTCGTTTGGCCCTCTTCTCAAGGGAAGAGGGGCCGACATCTGTGCCTGGTGTTTCTGGTCCCACCTGTGCTGAGGCAGAGTGGCGACTGAAATCATAGGGCTCACAGATGGGGCTTGCTGAGGAGTTTCAGAGAGGTGTAAATCTCTCGCAACCCCCAGCGGCTGACGAGGGTGAGCTGCCTGATGATGATGATGATGTTCTTTCTTTAACATCATCGGATCCGGAAGCAAGTGCTCTTCTGGCTTCAAGCCCAAGAGAGCAGGAGATGGCTGTTGAAGAGGAGGAAGGTGAGTCTTCTGAAACTTCAAGACCTCCATGCCCCGCGTATGTGGAGTTGCTTGAGGTTATGGAGCGCGCTTCTGGCAGGCTGCAGCTGCCATGGGAGCGCATGAAGAAAGGGACCGTTCGTGAACGGCTCGACGAACGGTTCCTTTCTGACCATAATCCGGTAGCACTCGTGAGCCTTCCACTCCTTCCCGATCTATATGTTGAGACCGAAAAGGCATGGAAGAACCCATACTCAGCTCGTATTCACCGACATCAGCGAGCTAATTTTGCTGATGTTGAGGGAATGAGCCAGCATGGGTATGTGTCGATGCCCCCTATTGACGAGACGTTTGCATTCTCGTCACAGGGCGGGCACAGACATTGAAAGCTCCAGTCCTGCCTTCTAAGCCCCTTAAGATGACATCCCACTTGAATGGCAGAGCATACGCTGCAGCGGATCAGGCTGGTGCTGCTTTACACACGATGGCAGTGTTATAAGCTTACCAGGCTGATCTGCTGAAAGATCTGGAACAGGGGTAGGGTCTGTCCCCTGAGGCGGTAGAAGAGCTGCGCCGCACCATGGATCTTGCTCTCTGGGTCACTAAACAAACTGCTGCCTTAGTGGGAAGATTGATGGCAGCAATAGTGGCCACGGAGAGGCATCTGTGGTTGAACATGGCCGACATCGGGGAGAAAGAAAAGGGCTTTCTCCTCAATTCGCCAGTTTCGCCTTCTGAACCTTTTGGCACCTCCATCGAGGCAGTAGAGGCAAAGGCGCGCTCGGCAGCGTTTAAAACCTGCATACCGCTCAGATCCTCCTTGGAGCAGGTCCCAGAGAGGGCGGGACTCTAGGAAGAAGAAGGATTTGAGGGAGGTAATCAATTACAGACGCCAGCAGCGTCAGTGATTGATTTTCTCTCCATGAGGGTACTTACATTCTTCTTCCGCCTCCTGAGTAATGGTAAAAATTTTACCCAGGCATTTCTTACAATCAGGCCAAGGGCTGGGCCCATGATGAAACTTTTCTGATTGCTCGCCTTATGGCTTGGTAGTAAAGGGGCACTTTCAGGCTTGAAAGAACCATGGATTCCATCCTTGCTATGATGTTAAGTCTTTGTTCTTCAAGCCGCAGTAAGGCGAGCTTGGTCTATATTTATATTTTTAAATATATAGACCTTAGCTTTCTGTATAGTTTTTTCCTGGGTGTGTAAAAAAAGAGAAGGGGAATTAAGGGCCTGAAGTTCCATTTAGTTGGCTAGAACGATTTATCTCTTTGTGTTGGCAATATGGCCACCTTTACAGCCACCATATTGTAGAGTAGCTTTCTTCGGGGCCGCCTGACATTGTTTGGCCTGGGTTGAACATCGCTCCTCTGAGCTCTGAGTTTATTTCTCAGAGTTTGCCTCCTCTCTATTGAGAGTTTTAGAGGCTGAATTTTAGCCCCAGGCAGATCTATGCTTGTGTGTGGCCCTATAGGCCCACGGCTATAGCTGGCCTAGGCTGGGACAAGGGTTTAGGTGATATACTGAAGCATTTCACCCTTTATTACTACCCCTGTCTGGTGAGTGTAGTTTTTCCTAGTTCTGGCCTCCTCTTATAGAGTCGTCAGGCCAAGGCCCATTACCCCTTTGGTGTAGGTGCAAGATAGACAGCAGCTAAGGTAGCAGACTATTGCTAAGTCTCCCTGGTGCCGTTGTCTCAGGTGGTAGGCCCCTTATTACTATGTGAATAAGTAAATGTTTGTGTTGCTGTGGCCCCACTTCTATAGAACTTTTTCATTCTTTACTTTGTTTCAGTCTTTTCCCCTGAGCCCCTTGAATTAAGATTCAAGCTTGAGTGAGACTGTGTTAGCTTTCTTTAAGCTCCTGTTCCCTAGGGTTCAGTACATATGTTTCTGTCTTTGGTGAAAAGTACCCACCCTTGAAATTGTCTCAGGGTAGTATGAATGAAAAGTGTAGCATTCCCTTGTCTCTCAGGGTTGTTAATACTCTAGTTCTAATTTGCCCTACACAATGTGAGCCCAATTACTCTTGCTGCCACAGGTTAGTACCTGTTTCTGTAGTAGTAGGCCTTTTTCCTTCAGAGCATGGTGACTAAGTTTACTCCCCTTTCTGTAAGGGTAAAAAGTGTTTTTACTGAGTAATTTGCCTGTTGGAATGCATATCTCAGGTTGAGTTTGCTTAGTGAACCTCACTTTTCAGTTTGGTTCTTATGTATCTCCCTTTAGAGTTTGAACACTGCCACAAGATGTTGATTGTTGTTTCGAGTAGAAGGCTCTTGTTTGGGCCTCAAGTCACTGGCTAGGGTTCCTTCGGGCCCCCTGGCTACATTCCCTTAGAGGTACCCTCTTTCTTTGGAAGGAAGTTTGGTCCCAGAAGCCTTTGAGCGGCCTTGGTAGGCCTTCTTTCGAAGGCCTCTTTGAGGCTTATAGCTTGGGCTGTTGGCCATAGGGAATGCTGTCACTCAGAGCCTATGTATGACACGTGGTTCTGGAGAGTGGTTCTGGCATTTCAGTAGAAACTGCTAGTTCTGACGTTTGTCTAGACATTTGTTGGCATGCACTCCTCTCAAACATGGCGGCGTGGGTATATCGTTCCCCAGAGCGTGTTCAAATGCAGTGTTGAACTCCCTTTCGAAAGGGAACGTTTAGGCTACGTATGTAACCATGGTTCCCTGAGAACAGGGAACGAGACACTGCGTTACCTGCCATACATCAGGGTGCCTGCTGAGGAGTTCCTTCAGACGAATTAGGTACTGACTGCTTCTCTAGGCGCTCCTTTTATACTTCCGGGTCGTGTCTATTATGACGTCATAGGCTGTCGCCGGCCATTTGGTGAGATTTGATCATTGTTCTCAGACACCGGTTCATGTGGTGACGTTCCCCATAGCGTGTTCAAACGCAGTGTCTCGTTCCCTGTTCTCAGGGAACCATAGTTACATACGTAACCTGAGACGTTATCAATATCTTTGCTCTGTTTCCCAGGAACAGAAATACCGCTGAAAACTGTTAATTTAAAAAGGTCATTCATCACTTTTAAGGAGTACACTGACATATAAATTACATCAAAGCTAACAGACATAGACTAAAAGAAAAACACACATTTTACCACTAAGTTCCTGTACACCACCTACACAGTACACAGAAGAGTGGACTGAGTTACACATTGTATTAGGTATGCACCGATACCATTTTTTAAGGACCGAGTACGAGTACCGATACTTTTTTTCTGGTACTCGCCAATACCGATACAGATGCATTTATTAATTTCTCTCTCTCTTTTTGTTTTTGTTTTTTTTTTTTTTTGGGGGGGGGGGGGATGTTGCAGTTTTCCAAGCACAACACTAAAGCTTCTTTATTATCACTCTAATGAAAAAAGTAATAATTTTTATGTGCTTGTCACAAACTTAAAGAAGGAAAACTGGGATCGCGAGAGAGGGAGAGAGAGAGAGCTGGCCTGTGTCATTCAGTGTGATTTCGCCTATCCCACCTTCACTAATCAATAACGAATGATTAAAAGCAGGCAGTTCGCAATGTGTGGGTTAGTATTTCCACACCCCTGAGGCTGACATTGTTTTTGCTGCTGCCGCCGGTGTATCTCTGCATGGAAAATTCTGTCAGTTACGTCACATGAGTTATCGGTCTTTGGTATCGGGGGTATTTTTACGAGTATGAGTACATGAGCTTGGTATCAGTGCATCTCTACTTTGTATGAAATTACACCGCATTAAGACGTTAGCAAAATGTTCAGAGCTTCATCATCTTGTTTTCTGTCAAAGCCATAATTCAATAGTGCTGTATATTTAGTACATAAAATGCAGAAAGGATTTCTTCAGAGAGATTTTTCAGAGCTGAAAATTGTAGCAAAACGATTTAAAAACATTCCCAGGATATTTGGACTATTGTTTTTATGAGTGACACTACACTGGTTTGTCAGCTGTGAAGGTCTTTCCATATAAACATGCGATTAAGTGTCCTCTCTACTACAATAACATGCTAAAAACTTCTTGTTCTATTCATACTGAGTGCCCATGTGGGCACTTGTGATGCCCTTTATTTGTGGCATATTAAAATGGAAGCTTCTGGTACTTTTGTCTTCATGCCAACAGACTCAACCTCCCACATGCATAACAAATAGATCAAAAAGGGGGAGCTATGAGGAAGAAAGCAGGAAAAACAAGCAAGAAAAAAAAAGAAGAGAAACAAATTCCATCTGTCCTGATTTAAATATTTTATCTATTTGATTATTTATTTTGTCACAGGCTGCAGAGGTGCCTTTCACAACTCCAAAAGGTTACACTCCTGGAAAGTTCTTGTGAATGCGTACGTGTGTATTATGGGAAGAGTGGTTAAGCAATCGGATAATATGGAATTCAGTGTGCACCTGTTAGACAATAGCAATCAGGGAACAGCATGCATGCAAAACGAAGTCTGAAAATAAATAAAAGAGTCAAACACACCAGCTGCACACATGGTGCTTGTACAGCTAAAAGGCAAAGGTCAAGTGGACATCTAAAATCACAGGTCATTTCCTAGGAATTTTTCTGACAGCTCAGACTTAATTTTCACGAGGTCATATGCTTCTGGTCTCATCGAGGGCTAAAAATGTTTTCTGTTTACATTAACTCTAAATGGTGACCTGAAAAGTCCTTGAGAATCCTGCCATGTTTTTTCTCCTAATAAGTTGAGAAATTTAGCAGGACGTGAGAGTCACATCTTTTTTTCTTTTAGATAAAATGTTTGCTGCTTGTCTACATGATCGTTTGCCACTTTTCTACAGGCCTCACAGTGTGTCACGAAATCAACTGCTGCTTTCGAATCTGTGAATGACTGATCAAGGCACTGAAAATAAATCGAAGAACCCGAGTGTGAAGTGAGAAAATGTAAATAAGACAACATGTTTGACCCGAAACCAGAAACAGACTCCCAAATATATTAGTGACTGTGGGCTATCATCACATTCTGGTAATGTCATTTACGCTCATATGCCTAGAGAAAGGACCACCTCCCTGCCTGGTTTTGTGCCGGCGAAATGGACCGACAGCCGAGACCTGCTGGCTTGCGCATTTTGTACAGAAACCCATCAGGCATGACAGGGGCACCTGCAAGGAGAAGAAAGAGGACCCCTGTAAGTTTAATCACCTCTAATACAAGATTATCCATGTGCCAGAGGACATAATCTTCCCCAAAATACATCACCTGTCAACATCTTGCACAGAACATGATCACCCCCTTCCAAAAAACATCAGCTCTTAATCGTCATTGAAGTCACTCAGCTGGAAAATCACAGAGAACATTTCCGTAGTGTTATTTTTCTTGTTGAAAAGTGTCAAATTGTCCTTAAATTTCGAATGTGGAAAAAGTCAGAGGAGCCTGCTGATTTAACAAAGGTTTGTTTCCGTACTCTGAAAGACAACAAAATTGGAAAAAAAAACTAGGTAAAATAATGCCACGCATTGCGTTCATCTGAACTATTGAATACCCTAATAGCCAATGCTAAACATGCTTATTGTACTATGACTATGTGTAATTTGTCTGAGGAATGACAGTTATTGTAACAAGATGGGCTATTTGCAATTAATACTAGAAAAAAAGTCTGAGAAGAAATATTGTTCTAAAGTTTAAAAAGTTTTTTTTTTTTTTAAAAAAGAGCTAAAATATTGATTAAAATAATTCCATCATGTTATTTTAAGTAGCATATTTACCTTAACTTACAGCAATAGCTAATACAAACAGCAATCTAGATTACACCACAAAGACAGATAAAGTAAATAACTGCTGCCTTCCCAAACTAACACTTTCATCATTTCCACTGACAAAGAGCAATGGATTGTTCACAGATACCTTTATATATAAAGCTCAAAGGACAAAAATTTCGGTTAGCTTGTAACTCAAAGGCATATTACACTTCTGTGGCAAAAATGACTCTTAACTGTGAACCTGGTTTTTATTATTTAATTCAATAGCTGATCATGCCTCCCCTACTTGAACCGCTGGGGGATAACTTCAAACACTCTGCTGTGCTGTCTTTATCAATGTCTTTCTCTTTTGCTCATACATACACATTGCATCAGTATGGCATCAGAGTCTCTTCCTTTCTCTCTCTGTATTCAGGTCTGATCTCTCCTCCACTTTTTTGACCCCTCTCCCACTCTCTCTCGTGCTCTTTCTGAACAAAGAGTGCCGGCTCATTACTGAGGAGAGCAGACAGAGGGGAGGTGTCAGACCTCAGCTCTTTATCCATGAGACTAGAGATGGATAAATCAAAGCAGCGTGCTGCTCGCATACAGAAATAACAGCCATCTTAACACTGTTTTGTTAGGTGAATAAAAAGGAGGAGAGGGACCCTTTTCCAAATGGAGAAGTGTCAAAGTGAGAAATTGGAGATTTTAAATGTCTAAAAAGCATGCATCTCCTGTATCAGTGGAGTATCTGTCTATAAATAAATAATAAACTTTTTAATTACTTGCTATAATTTTGATTGGTGGCAGGAGGTCACTGTATTAGAGCACTGAGGTCATCATGGTGAGAAATTACATAATGAAAACAAGAAAAAAAAAAAATAATAATAATAAAAAAAGCAATGGCAAAACATGGTAAAATGTTAAATAAAAAAATTCTATCCTGATGATGATTGTGTTTATGTAGTTAAAGTCTGTGTAAAGCAATATTTGAATGTGTTCTGAGTTTGTCACACCACAGAAAAATGTGTTATTAACTACCCAGACAAATTTGAATAGTAAAAGAACTGGGGGGATGTCCACTGTCTGCACTGAAAACACACACACTTGCAGGAAACACACAAGGCAACTTACTGCTGGGCACGTACTGCCGACAATGGCACCAGATGTTGGAGGGATGGGAGGATGAAGGCCAGGGCAGGAGATAATCGGTTTGGCCCCATTCACCAGTAACAGCGGATTAACAGTGAATCCCAGTTGTCTTCGATGAAAGTTTATAAAAATATCCAGTGTAAAATGTTCACTGCAGAGGCAGGTGTTGGTAGTAATCCTCAGCTCTCCATCGAGGTGGCCCTTCATAAAATTAATTCACCTCTTCTTGATATCATTGTTTTTAGGAAACTTAAATAAGGAGACTAAGCTGTTATGTAAATTATCGCAAGGTAATATGCATTTACGTGACAAAGGTATAGCTAACTAGCAAACTGTAGGCGAGTTCACACTGCATGATTTTCAAAGTTGTCAGATCACTGTTCTTTTCACACTGCATGACTATCTCGGGTAGCATTCAGTCACTGCTGTGTACACATTGCACAATGGATCGGCGACAGCACCGATTTGCCTTTAATTTCAGGCATTTGTATAAAAATAGGGCCTAAAATCGTGCAGTGTGAACTCGACATAACGCACTCTAGTTATTATAGTGTTATGCTGGGTACACACTAAAAGATTTTTGAAAACTTATAAGATTTTCAAAATGTGAGAGACCACAAACATGAGGACAAAAAAATTCTAGATTTAACCGTTTTGCTCCCATAGTATGTCTTCACAGCACACCACACACAAACAGATTTTCAACCAGAGTCCCGACTGTGAACACGGAAAATCTTGCAAAATCTCTCGAGACTTCAGAATAAACATGACAGACAATAGGCAGGAAGAAATTGCGTTGATAGTGTTTGGAATGACTTTAGTATGTTTTACAGGACACTTTGTATAAACACTCATGCTGTTGCCACAAATCGAAAAGCTGACACTCCATCCCTGCTGTCCAAATCCATTTAACTTTGTGCTGCGCCATGACTGCATTTCTTATGCTTCTGTCAGCTCGCTTTCTGATTGGATATTGTTTCGTTTTATGTGATAATCTCCAGAACGTGTGCGCATTTGTCCTAGGGGTCCCCCCCCCACACATCAGGATTTCTGATCGTAAATATTCAACATGTTGCGATCGGGGCACCTCCGACGTTCTTCCGAGCAGATTCAGTCACTCTTAACACACCTCACACCACAGGAAAATCTGATAAGATAATCTGTAGAACCATCAAGATAATCAGGACATTACCTAGGATTGTCGCAAGGGGAGTAATTGGCCTAAAATCAGCCCGATTATCTTGTGGTGTGTACCCAGCATTAGGGGAGGGGCCATGATTTCAGACTCGCCCAAAAAATGCTGAACACAAAAATGGTAAAAAACAGTTTAACGGTTAACTATTTAAATCCACAATTCAGTACATAGTTCACAGTCTTTGTAATGTGTTTTCAGCAATAGATTTCTAACGTTTATAATGTGTTTGGAAACAAATGTCTGAATTGCCTCTACACAGACTTTAATTATATACAAAAAAAAAAAAAAAAAAGGCTTAAGAAAAGGTATGCTATTTGCACTGACTGTAAATAATAGTAGATACTGTTTAAATACTGTTACTGTTTAAAAAGTGTAAATAGCAAATATACTATTTAGACAAACTGTCAATATGATATTTTTAACTAAGTGTTTTTAACTGAGCAATTCTGGATTGAGTTGTGGGCTATTTAAAAAATGTGGGCTATTTCAAATAATTAAAAAAACAATAATAATTTTTAACTTATAAAAATGGTGGGACATGACAGTGGCCAAAACTGCACTGACCAATGCAATTTGATGTACATTGTAGGTCAATGAAGGCTTACTGTATGTTCAATGATATGGAATATATAATATATTGACTTTTAAAGACACTTTTAGTCTATTCAATGATTTACCACAATATTATAATGTTGTAAATGATGGTCAGGACATAGGGTTAAGACTAAATTTTCAGTCAAGAATGTTAACCCTACCCGTAATGTATCCCTAAAGTCACAGGGAAATGATAGGTGAATAACACTGATGTACAACAATCTAACCCTTGTAAATCTAAACTTGACATAAACTGTAAACTTGTCCCTCAAATCTGATTTGTTTATTGGAATGTTGTTCCAGGATCAACAAAGATGTTGATCCAGGAACATGTTTTAATTGGTGAAATCGGGTTTACCCTTAGAGGGTTAGTTCACCCAAAAAAGAAAATTCCTGCCATTAATTGCCCTCATGTCATTCCATATCCGTAAGACCTTCATTCATCTTCGGAACACAAATTAAGATATTTTTTTAAGAAATCAGAGAGGTATTTGACTCGTCCACAGACAATAATTTAACCACCACTTTCAAAAAAGGTACTAAAAACATAATTATATAAAACATAATGATAAAAATCCAACCACTCCTTTTTTTTTAAATCCCCATAAATCATAAGCAGTGTCTCAGAACAAGCCATTTGCAGGTTCCTGGCAGTGTGACGTCACATTAGCCACAGGCCCCGCCCACGAATGTCAACAGACACTGCCGTTTTAACATAGAACCGCCCTGAGCGAGTTCACAGCGAGTTGTACACAGTCCGCCATTGCTACACTGGAGAGAATGTCTCCCAGGCGTTTTAGGTGTTTTGTAGCTGGATGGATTAATCCACATAGCTCTCTCCATTTACTCCCGAAATCTGAGCCGCTGAAGACGAGGTGGATTAATTTTTTTTTTGAAGAAAATGCTTCCTCAACTCTACCGAAATTCATTTATATCTGCACGAATCATCACCGGACTGCTTTGTGAACAAATGTCAATACAAAGGGGCAATACAAAACAGAGGTTGTGCTAAAAAGTTGTTACTCAAGGATAGATTAGTACAAACTGTTCGTGATCCAGCTTACAGCCTCCAGAGTGATACTAGATACGGCAGTAATGAAGGTGAGAGCACTTTATTACAGTTCATCGGAGTTGATTTACGGATATAAAGTTTAATAGTTTATTAAGCACCACCCGAAAAGGCATAAGGTCTTTATATATTTGTTTACAGTTAGTTGTAATGAGTGTTTCTGTGTACTTCGCAATGTATGTTGATGATAGGGAGATAATGTTGATAATGCAAGGGAGAGTTGCATTATAGAGTTTATGGATAATATTTTAATGCACACTTGCACTGTGTTTTATTAAGCTCTTACAGAGATTTCCTGAAAACAGACTTCATCTGTTGTCTGAAGTACAATGAACATCATAAAACTCATCTGTAAAGTTTTGGCCATCATTCGGACGAGGTCCGGTACAACAGGCTTGTAGTAATATAGTGGAAGAAGACAATATAAGTTATAACTGTAATTAAACTAAACTATACTCCATGCAGCATACATTCGCAGTTTCTGACATTATAGCGCATCCTGACTGACTCCTTACACCGGAGAATCAGCTCTTGAAGCTCCGCTCCCTTAGGCAGAGCACAGCATCTAATTTGCATTTAAAGGGCACACACTGAAACGGCGTATTTTTTGCTCAACCCCAAAAAGTGGCAATTTTAACATGCTATAAAAATATCTGTGGGGTATTTTGAGCTAAAACTTCACATACACACTTGGGGGACATCAGAGACTTATTTTACATCTTGTAAAATAAGGGCATAATAGGTCCCCTTTGATTTTAAGAAGCGACGAGAATATTTTTTGTTTTTGTTTTTTTGTAAAAACAAAATAAAAATAATGACTTTATTCAACAATATCTTCTCTTCTGTGTCATTCTCATATGCTGTTTACATTCAACGCTTCCAGATTCTATGCCAGAACGCGGACTCAGTGTTGGCAGAGGTTGTTCACGTGAGCAGCATGACGCATGCGTGTGATGCTGATGCAGAAGCCAGACAATAATGAGTAGGCGTTCTGATGTAGAACCTGGAAGCATTGGAGGAAGAGAGGATAGTTTTGTTTTTGCACACAAAAACTATTCTCGTCGCTTCATAACATTAAAATCCCTGTAAAGCAATATTAAAATATGTGTTCTGAGTCTGTCACACCACAGAAAAACGTGTTATTAACCACCCAGCCAAATTTGAATGAAATTTGAAAAAAAAATGCCAAGTAAATGAAATGTTATCAAAATCTTGAAAAAATAAGCAGTATTCTCTTCTACAGAGTTCACAGTCTTGTAATGTGTTTCAGTAATACATTTGTAACATTTATAACGTCTTTAGAAACAAGTCTTAGAATTGACTTTAAGGTTTAATCACTGCAGTCACGTCGACTTTTTTAACAATGTCTTTAGTACCTTTCTGGTCCTTGAAAATGGTGGTTAAATTGCTGTCTATAGACGAGTCATATACTTCTCAGATTTCATAAAAATATCTTAATTTGTGTTCCGAAGATGAATGAAGAGTTACGGGTGTGGAATGACATGAGGGTGAGTAATTAATGTCGGAATTTTCATTTTTGGGTGAACTAACTCTTTAAATGATCTACATTATATATTAAATACTGATATGTGGCTGTGATTAGTTTGAATAATTAATTAGCACATCTTGTAATTAGTTCGCTTTGATTAAAATTTGCTATTTAAATAAATTAAAAATTAATTAAATTACAGTGTTATTCTTTATTTATGTGAATACTGTTTGCACTTGCAGTCCTGACTCCTGAGAATACAATTATATAAAAAATAAATATATATCTCATGCAAGCTCCTTAAATTGTTTAGGTGGTGTCCTCTTCAAATAAAGTATCTTAAGAAGTGTGGTTAAGTAAAAACGTTGTCTCTAATTCCTTTGCACAGGGTTGCCTGAACTGATTGCACCAGCGTTTAATATGCAGATAAAAACCGCAACTGTCAGGCGTCAGAGATGACAGGCCCCTCGCATGTGATATGAAGATTTAACTTGTTTTTATCTTAATTTAATGAGCCCCCAGTAGGTCTTCATATCAGCATCATCAGCCCTGATTACCAATGAAGATTATAGCAACTGACAGAAGATCTGACTTGGTATTCTGGTGCGAGATGGGAACCTTACTATAACCAGAACAGGCTGTATAATAGATGAATAGGAAAGGTGTCAGTCAAAATCTGAATATGGTGCCCTCACCCCCCTTCTCCCCCACACTTTGTTCAGAACCCATAATAAAATATTCAGAGAGTTGAAAGTGTTGGTGGATTCAATTATGCATACTTAGCTGTCATTTATTTGGTAGGGAACACAATTACCCATAGCAGCACTTCAAAGCCTATTAGTAGACCACAACCCATGGTCAACTTTCAATCAAAACTACTGCATCTCTTACCCAGGGAGACAATGCGAGGGTAATGGAATTTTAAATCTGTCTGTGAGATGATTGAAGAAAAAATAAATATATTATATTTGCCCGACTTCATTGGCTTTTGTTCATTTGATATTAAACAAAAACTTTTTCCCCAATGAATCTTGTTCAGCAGAAAAACAGGAAACAGTTTTATTGTGTAATTGTTCTGCCAAGATCGTTATGAGGACTCATCCAACAGCAACTCATCCGTGCAGGTGTTGGATAAAACAATGGCATGGATTTTCACAGGTTTGCCACGGACATCTGGACCAACAGCAGGCCAGGTGCATCTTAAAACATCTGAATACACAATGCTGCAATCCTTAATCAGTTTCAGTTGATGCTCCATTTATGGTGCCAATCCATTTCCATTTCCACTCTTCAGCCTTTGTAGTCATTGTGAAGCCGCAGTCAATCGCGACCTCTGATGGGAGATTAAACCACGGTGAACACCTCTCCAATTCCAGAAAGCCCTTGAAAGCTGCATGCTAGCCCAGAGACACACGATTAGCCACTTTTTGAATGCCAAAGTTTGGTAGCTTCTCTTGTGTAAGTCAAACGGTTGCCAGGGGAAACAGACGACTGCCACCCCACAGCAAAGCCCCCTGTCCACAAAATCCCATCAATATATTCGTGGTGAGAGCCTGGCTCCCTAACGTCAAGAGTCACAGGCCCTCCACACCTGCCAATTTAATTGTGATTTACACCATTGCACTCTGCAAATTGTTATGTCTGAGACGCCTGAGCCTTTAAGCCACGTCGATTATATTTTTCTGGCTAAAGGCTGTCAATCTCTCCCGCTGTTTACCTGCAAGGCTGATTAGCAAATGCACCCGTACCTGGAAAACCCTCAAATCAATTTCCTTTTGGAAACCCAATCCTCAAGGCTTCTGTCTTTCACTTACCGCCCGAGCGTATATGCTTGAGTGAGCATGTGATTGTTTAAGACCTTCCGAGGAGCCTAGTCTTCTCCTCTTGACCTCCAACCCCTCATTCCTTTCCCTGACTGACTGCATGGGCAAGGCAATAACGCAATCTCTGTCAACCGAAAACGCTTCGCGAGAGACTTGCGCGACCTCTCACATGTTTGCGGGGATCTCGCCCTGAAGAAGCAAACAGGTTTATAGCTCATAAAGCAAACTAGTTCTTTCTTATTAAAACTGTAATCAGGCCATCAAAAGAAATTTCTAGGCATCTGTAATGGTGTCAGTATGTATACTTATGTGAAATATTGAGGGCAATCCGCTGAGGAAAAGTCTAGCCTTTCGAGTGGCTTCATTTTAGAGGTTAATCAATAAAACTCTCATATCAGAGTAAATAAACCGAGGCCGAATCAATAAGACTCTCATATCTGCCATCAGTTGTTTGTCAAGAGCGGAACAGCAGCAGTCTTAGCAAGTGTAATATTGTAGTTTGTGGAGAGCTGAAGTATGTTTGGTAGCAAGCTGTCTTTTTTTTTTTTTTTTATGTAAACACTTTATGTAAACGCTCTGGACACTATAGAGTATGCCCAAATTATCATCATTTTGTAGTGGTCAAATAAACAGTTCTTAAATAATGCTGTAGAATGACCAAGCATGTCTGATTGGCTGAGGCATTTGTTGATTATTACGTTAGGCTCTACTGCCTGAATCCCACACATGCTGTGTGCCGCCGTGATGAACTGCATGCTGGGAGTGGGGCATCTGTGGCACTTGGCGGAGGGTTAAGGCTGATGTAACGCCACTAGTGGGACAAAATGCTACGGACAGATTTGTCGCTTAGCCTTTTCCAACCTTCTGCCTGTAGCTTCTCAATGTGTCACTTTGGGATTTTTCCTGTTTCTCCATTTTTCTCACTCAAAATCAATGCTTTCCCATCTTCCACACTTTTGTAAACACTTTACAATGAGGTCTAATTTGTTAACAATACCTTATGCATTAGATATCCTCACTAACAATGAACAATACTTATACAGCATTTATTAATCTAGGTTAAAGGGGCTATATATAAAAATTGTTTTTTATTAATTACTTGCCAATGTGTGAACAGCTTGTAACAAAACTTAAAAGTGTGCAGCAAATATTTAATTATTAATCTAAACGTCATTCTCAGCAGCGTGGACAGCGTTGGGATGTTTGTTAACAGCAAAGGTATTTCCAACTTCTGTTTACTTCTAAAGCAAAGAACAAAAAAGAACTTTGCAGTGAACATATCAGGGCACTGAATCACATTCAGAATTGCATTCGCTAATAACAAGGGTTTCTGCTAATAGTAATTCCTAAATATACATTATAGTTCTATAAATTCGCAACGCAACTTTAATTTACAAGATGTATAAATTAACATTAGTTGTATGTATTATGAACATGATTTATGAAGTATACTTATAAATTATCATTAACATTAACCTAGAAAAAAAAAAAATGTTGCCATAACATTTTTCGTTTATTGTGGTTGTTCTTGATACCTACCATATTAACTAGTTGTATGTCTTATGAACAAACATGAATTAACAGTAAAAACAACAAAAAAGTATACTTATAAACTATAATGTAATTCCAATCTCTTATTATTTTCTTTCTTCTGTGAGACAGAAATAATACTTTGAATGTTATATTAGTCTTTAATTCATAATATGAAAGTAAATGAGAGCCCAGACTTTCAACCTCCATATTGCAAGTTTTCTAAAGCAATATGATCACTTTGTAATGTATGAATAACAGATTGATATTATAAGCTTAAAAATTCAACATTTCAATTCAAAACAAACATGCATGATTACACGCATACACAGATTACATTAAATATAACGACATATTTGCGTATCAAGTAATTTTAGGGTGAACTATCCCTTTAACTAATATTAACAAATCAAACCTCATTGTAAAGTGTTGCCACATTATTATTCTTTTTTTAAGTCAATACAATTGTAAGAAGAAAAAAATCCCTTCTAGCTATAAAGGGTACTATTGCACTTTATACCTCTTTCCTGGGAATTGTTCTGTATTTGCTCTTTCTGCTACAGCTCTGCCTAGACCGGTTTATTGTTTATTGTTTTCATTTGTGGTTTTTCTGCCTTTGAGACCATCCAGATCACACTGCCAAAAGTGTCCAAGCACTGTGTCCACAGCCACCAGCCATGAGTCTGTCACAAACCACCGACCCCCCTCCAACCCCCGTCTCCACCCATCACACCCTCCAATTTCAGGACTGCAACCCAAGCCTGGCATTCCATCTGTGCAACTCTGCACCTCCTCACCCTTCTGTCTGTCCATCCAAAAAAGCACATAGTGAGGTGACAGAGGGAGCGCAAAAACATTGTGTCATGCGCACACACATCCAAACCAGCCCTGCGTATGAAAACTAATCTAATATCACAGGACAAACCTTTAACAAGCTAAACATACAGGCAGATTATTATAAGTCTCTACTTCTAATTGCTCTTGGTTACATATAATTGCACATGTAATGCCGTTGCAGTGCAATTGCATCATGACTGCTGTGACAATGTTTGCCTTTAGAATGTAGAAAGCTTAATGTAACCCTTTCTTCTCTAATGAACTTGATGTGTATTTTTTCATTTACAATGCCTTGAAATGTCAAATCAGTTCCTACATTTGAATTGTATTTGGACTATAGTAGCAAACAGGATGCCTAATTGCAGATAGATAGATAGATAGATAGCCTTGTTTATTGATTTTGATGACACAGAAAAAGGGCAAAATTGTCTGCATAATGATCACTGTTCTCACTACTGATAATCTACCATAATTATACTTGCATTGATTAAAACTAATTGGACATCAATTAGCATTTTTCAGTTTTGTTTCTGCACTCAAAATGCCTAAACTAACAAATAGCACTTCACAACATGTTAAAAAGGGAATTACATTACATTAGAGGTCACTTCTTGGGTTCCTTTAGTGGATAAAAGCAATCTTGTTTACAGCAAATAAATGACAACCGCATAAATAAAAGTGGAGAGGAAATGACACTGTGTAATGCAGACACTGATCTGTGGCAGCAGAACTAATTTCAAATATGTCAAGCTTGAAATTACTACACAGACTCTGCCAAAAATATGGATGTTTGTTTACAATCCATATCAGTGGGGGATATCTAGGTTTAGTGAGTAAATACAGGGGTTGGGATGAGGCATGTTAATTAGTACTCGAGACTTGTGTGCCTTCGCAAATGACTCACAAGGCTTGATAAAACAGCTCTGGATAACAGCTGCAATGTGGAGAATTTCTAATGTGTCCAACAGCAAATCTGCAGGAATTACTATCACAAGTTGTTCCCAACCCCACCTGTCTAGAGACTCATAACAGACTCCAAAATTGCTGATTTTATGATATAATTCGTGTGCTTAAAGAATAAACAGAATGGCGGTTTGCTGCTGCCAGGCTAAAACTCATCCAACTCCAACAGCATTTCAAGTGCTTCTGAACCAACTATGGCACACTGTAATATAGGGTAAGTACTTTTGGTCACCTTTGACCCAGAAGTCAAACATTATGTAAACTTTTAGCTAGAATCAAGTTACAATAGCAAGTTTATAGAGCAAAGAGGTTTTAAATTCAAACATAAGTGCTTTGCATCTCATTTGAGAAAATTTCTTGTTAAATGTCAATGCATGCAAACGCGTTTCAGAGATGACCCCTCAGGGTCGCATAGATATTTTCAAACTCTTTTGATGGAAAGTTTCAGAAAATCCTCTAGCTGATAAACGTTTGAAAATGTAACAAATTTAGAGATCAATAACAACATCCAAATATAACGGACTGTTGGAAATGTACATCAGTAAATATGGTGTATTTATAAAACGGTTAGTTCCTGTCCTTGATTCTGATTGGTCAATAGCTGTTTTATTTACAATAAAACACGGCTATGACCGCTTCATCAAACGGTTCTGTGTATCACTAAACAACACCCTTAGCAACCACTCTTAGCAATGTAAACTGTTTGTTCTCAATTGATATTGTTCATTGAAGCTTACTGTATTATGTAGAAGAGTATAGTGAGAAAAAGATCGAGTGAGTGAGTTTATTTCCTGCATTCAGATTTAGCATTTTCCTTCAGGTCAGTCCTATGTTCATAATAAAAAATCTGTTTAAATGTATGATGTATTATCTTGTCCTTTTAACAGTTAAGGGGTTTTCCCATGACTGACAGCGCTAGTCAAAGCATTTGTCAGTTGCGTCTTGTTCTGTGTTCACTACAGTTCAGTCTTTTCAATGTAAAAGTCTTCGCTACTGACTGACACATTCATAAAGACAGTCTTTGCTGCCATCTAATGGTGTAATAATGTAACTTTTGTTGCTGATTATGGTCAAGGACTATTTTTCCGCGGAAGGAAGGCTTTTAGTGAAAGTTTACTTCAAGTTGCATTGATACATATCTTTGGCTTTAATATTTGTATTGTCGTACCTAACAACGCCCTTCAGCAGTGACTTATTCACGATACAGCACAGCCTTTGGTGTGGAAATGGTGTGTAAAATGTTCACTGATTAAAACTGTACTCTAAGTACAAACCATTTTATATATAAGCGAATACTTTACTATAGTATGTTGTTTGTTTCAAGCAAGGTCAAAATGAGTTAATTTCTCCGAGAACAAAAGCACACAAACACTAAAAAAACCTAGTGGTTGTGAAACGCTCATGACTTTGTGAAGTTCTGGAACTAATTGGATGATTGACCTACAGACATCCTCCTGTGTTGTTCCTCTCCATTCTTCTCACACACCCCACTACAGTTATTTACAAAGTTTTTTCTTCATTTTATCAGTTGGTATTTTGCTCTTTTATCCTTCACAGCGAGCTTGCTGTCAGAAATGAAAGTTGAGACTGAGTCCTGTTAGCCAAAGATTGCGTCTTGTTTACTTGGAGGTGTTGACCCCTGTTGGCCGATAGACCGTGCGTTGAGATCCGATGGCGTGTGTTCGCGGATGCGCAGCGTGTGCGTGGGTGCAGGAATGAAAGGCCAGGGCGGTTGGAGGTGTGAGTAGTCTTGCCTCAGCACTTTCCAGGTAAACTTCTGACTCCAACACCCTACAGCCGAGAGAAAGAACGCCCAGAAAGAACATCAATCCCCCTCCTCCTCCTAGCAGCATTCTCTTTGAAAAGCACCTCCAAAACACTGAGAAACAAAGAGAAAATGTGTGCAAAAGAAAAAAGTTTTGTACTCCAAGAGCACCGTTTCCCTTGTATTTTTTTTTTGTTCCTTCCTCTTGTTTTTTTTGTCACATCGTGCTTTTTTTGGTGCCAAGGACTGAAGGATTGGTGGCAGGAATGCTGCAGGTGCACGTGGCCCCCAGGGACTTTTCCCTAAACGCCAGCCAGACAAACAGGGGGACATGTTCCCCCGCATAGCGCCTCGACGGGATTGGAGCATTTGTGCTGCGTTCAATCACAGCTCATTCCAGAGCAATTTTACCGTTTTTCAACGCATCCCTGAAGTAATGGGAACAAAACCCTGGAGACTCTGTCAGCATGGACCCAGAAGACTTGCAGTCTTTTAAAAACGCAGACACCAGCACAGCAATAAGAGAATTGCACAATTAAAGTCTGCACACCTTCACCAATGCTAATGCCAATTTCTTTTTGATAACGCGAGCGAGAGAACATTATGCTAAACGACTCTCGCATCTATGGAATTCTGAAACGTGATTATATACAGCGCTTTAAGCCATATTATACAGAGAGTGGACTCGTTTTAGCATAACTCTGTTGTTCACCCAGTAGCCACAAGCCCACAGCGGCACTCGCTTGGAGAGGAAAAGATTGGGAATTGCACTGCAGAGAATCATTCATCCAGAATATTTATTCGCACAGAAATGGCTGTGATGATTACTTGTATTTTATACTCTAATGATTAGTGTGTTTATATAGAGGAACCCCCACCTCTCTTCCTTTGAGCTCACGCTGTTCCTCCTTCCTCTTTTTGTCTTCTGCATTCCAGGGGTGTGAGTTTACCCCTGTAAATTGCAGTGAGTCTGGTGCAGTGATCTAAAGGCTGATCTTTAGAAATTCACATTAACCCTTTGCCAAGAGAAGATCAAGTATCACACGTCTGTCCTAATGTCCGATGTTTCATCTGACCCACAATGCTCCCAAGGTCATTGACCCTTCCACTCAGGGTAATACAGGCATGCATAAGTGATAAGAGGCTTCAGCTTCTACCATATAGTCTTTTTTGCACTACTGGATAGATAGATCATGTGTTGTTGTTCATCTGCGGTAGTATTTACCTAATTTTAAGACCTACTAAAGACCAGATGATTTATTATATCTTAAATGAAGCAGGTTTAAAGACACTAGCAAACCTTTTTCACTTGTCCCTGCATATATTGTTTCTTTCAGGGCCAGTAATGGAGTCCAGAACAGCTATTTGGGGAGTTCCAATTCACAGATTTGAGTTTCACTCCAAAAGAGAGCAGGATTCTGATCTAGCGCATATTGTGACAGGCAAGGTCCCGTACTGTCTTTCCCTGTTAGGGGCACCCCCTCCCTTGCACACCGTTTTGGCATAAGCACCATCTCTGCCAGCTGGGCAGCAGCTCTGTGAAGCCAACCTTTTGCTAAGGGACAGGTGGCCAGTCAGAGCCCCTGGACTGTCTTTATAACCCACAGTCCTGTCAAACTCCCTGCACACTTGAAATTGGCTAGGATTTTTTTGAAATACATACAGACTCAAATCCCATTTACTCTTGAGGTACCTATAGTCTTAAAGTAGTTATGACTCATTAGCTGTTCAGTTGAGAACTGTGTGTGTGCGTGTGTTCTCTGTTCTGTATCACCTGTTCTGTGTCTCATCTCTGTCCAAGCTGGCACAGAGTCAGGTGCCTGGCATGGGTCCATATGCTAGCGTGTGCTCTCAGCCCTCTGACCTATCTTCAGAACATCTACTACATCAGAGAGAGACAGAGGTGAGGGAAAATGACAGAAGGAGAGGAAGAGACAAATGTACAGACACTGAGAAGGTTGTCTCTTCCTAACTTGTAACTTTGAACATGCAGTTAAATGCTTTTCAGAGCATGCAGAGTTAGCAGTTGCTCCCAAAACAGTGTGAAACTTCAAGAATGCAAGTCTTTATCACAGAGATGTACAGTGGGTACGGAAAGTATTCAGACCCCCTTAAATTTTTCACTCTTTCGTTATATTGCAGCCATTTGCTAAAATAATTTAAGTTTATTTTTTTTTCCTCATTAATGTACACACAGCACCCCATATTGACAGAAAAACACAGAATTGTTGACATTTTTGCAGATTTATTAAAAAAGAAAAACTGAAATATCACATGGTCCTAAGTATTTAGACCCTATTTAGTAGAAGCACCCTTTTGATCTAATACAGCCATGAGTCTTTTTGGGCAACAAGTTTTTCACACCTGGATTTGGGGATCCTCTGCCATTTCTCCTTGCAGATCCTCTCCAGTTCTGTCAGGTTGGATGGTAAACGTTGGTGGACAGCCATTTTTAGGTCTCTCCAGAGATGCTCAATTGGGTTTAAGTCAGGGCTCTGGCTGGGCCATTCAAGAACAGAGTTGTTGTGAAGCCACTCCTTCGTTATTTTAGCTGTGTGCTTAGGGTCATTGTCTTGTTGGAAGGTAAACCTTCGGCCCAGTCTGAGAATCTTATTTCTCACCATCTTGGAGTCCTTCAGGTGTTTTTTTAGCAAACTCCATGCGGAGAGAGGCTTCCGTCAGGCCACTCTGCCATAAAGCCCCGACTGGTGGAGGGCTGCAGTGATGGTTGACTTTCTACAACTTTCTCCCATCTCCCGACTGCATCTCTGGAGCTCAGCCACAGTGATCTTTGGGTTCTTCTTTACCTCTCTCACCAAGGCTCTTCTCCCCCGATAGCTCAGTTTGGCCGGACGGCCAGCTCTAGGAAGGGTTCTGGTCATCCCAAACGTCTTCCATTTAAGGATTATGGAGGCCACTGTGCTCTTAGGAACCTTAAGTGCAGCAGAATTTTTTTTGTAACCTTGGCCAGATCTGTGCCTTGCCACAATTCTGTCTCTGAGCTCTTCAGGCAGTTCCTTTGACCTCATCATTCTCATTTGCTCTGACATGCACTGTAAGCTGTAAGGTCTTATATAGACAGGTGTGTGGCTTTCCTAATCAAGTCCAATCAGTATAATCAAACACAGCTGGACTCAAATGAAGGTATAGAACCATCTCAAGGATGATCAGAAGAAATAGACAGCACCTGAGTTAAATATTTGAGTGTCACAGCAAAGGGTCTGAATACTTAGGACCATGTGATATTTCAGTTTTTCTTTTTTAATAAATCTGCAAAAATGTCAACAATTCTGTGTTTTTCTGTCAATATGGGGTGCTGTGTGTACATTAATGAGGAAAAAAAAAATGAACTTAAATTATTTTAGCAAATGGCTGCAATATAACAAAGAGTGAAAAATTTAAGGGGGTCTGAATACTTTCCGTACCCACTGTACGTTATACTAGAGTTTTATTTTTCTTACAGCAGCGGAGGCCTTGTAGGTACCTGAAGAAACTTGTCCTGACATGAGAGAGATCAGGTTAATGCCTAACACCCCCCTCCCTCCTGTCCCTTACCTTGTTCTCTATTTCTGTCTCGCTGTCTTGAACGTTCAGTGATTTCACACTTCGGTAACACTACCGTGGACACAATTACTGGAGCGGCAGCCCCTGCACAACCTAGCGATAATGGCTCTGACACGTGAAGAGCGCCTGCCCACAAGGCCCTTTTTTTTGGCTTCTGCCATTCGGGCATGGCACAGGGGACGCTCATTACCCAGTGTCTTCTTAGAACTGGTTTTGCGGCTAAACTCTATGGCTAATTCAGGCCCAGAAGCAAAGATGTTACAAGAAAAAAAAAAAAAAAACATGGACAATGACTTAAAAGACTGTCATTTTGGATTAAAGAGCATGGGGGTCAATTATAGATTAACATTATTAAGCCATTAACTTCAGTGGTATCCACAGTGAAAATTGATTGGACTTGCTTATCCATCCAAATTATGTAAATAAGAATGAGTCAGGGTAAAATTATAAGGGCTTTAAAACATTAATTAAGGCTTGAATCCCTCCAATTAAGATTAAGATTATTTTTAATATAATCTATAATTATGATTATTTATTAATGATTTTGAAATATGTCTTTTGTTTGATCAAAAATACAGTAAAACAGCAATACAATTTTTAAAAGTGGTTTTCTATTTTAATATATTTTAAAATGTTTATTCCTGTGATGGGAAAGCTTAAACTCAATTATTATCAATTATTATTGGTGGTCAATTATTAATAATGGTTCTTATTATATTATCAATGTTGAAAACAGTTTTTCTGCTTTTGTGGAAACTGTTAACAGCATTTATTTAAAATACAAATCTTTTGTAAAATTATAAATGTCTTTTCTGTCACTTTTGATGAATTCAATGCATCCTTGCTGAACAAAAGTACTCATTTCTTTCTTTTTTGTAGTTTTACTGTCAACAGTATAATAATAAATAAATAAATAAATACATTTCCTCAGCAGCAAATCAGCATTTTCAAATGATTTCTGAAGGATCATGTGACACTTAAGACTCCAATGAGTACCATAAAGGACCATAGTGGGCTGATGTAGAACCCGATGATGGCACTGGCCTCTACTATCCATCTTCATTAAACAGAATAAAGCAACAGAAAGGAATTTTTCTATGACTCTGTTTGTGGAAGAGTCAAGTTTATAATGAAATGAGGTTGAGTAAATGCCAGCATTCTACAGCATGTTATAGTAAGTGCGTCTTGGAGAATAAACAATAATAACGGAAATGCTATCTGCTCATGGAGGTTTTTTTTTTTTTTTTTCTCTCTCAAAGCAAAGGCTTCAAAGCTGACCTGCCGCTGAACAAAGAAATGGATAAAAATGGAAGCAGAGGGAAGGGGAGTGAGAGGCGCTGTTTTTTATGTGGCCATGGGCCAGCTTTGCCTCGCTTCCTTTGAGTTTTGTCCTGACCCATGATCACCTTGAGTAGGACGGTGTCACACGAGAGGGCTTGGTGAAGTGCTGCTTATCGCTTCTGCTTTTCCCTCTCCCTTTTATAACAATTTTTTTTCACAGCCCTTTTATTCTCTTTTCTAAAGTGGCTTTTTCTCCTTGAAGGATCTCTCATGGCTACACCTACCTTCGGTTATGGACTGTTGTGTTGATGTGAGAACACACACACACAAACTTTCTCACTTTCTCCTCAGACACACTATCACACATACTTATTTAACACATATATTGTGCACATATACACCTTAATCCTGCATATATATATATATATATATATATATATATATATATATATATATAGGTTGAGCAGGTAAGAGGATCTGAGTGGACTGCTCTCAATGTTTTGGTACTGCTTTGGAGGTTCAGTGTTTACACTTTTGGGGGAGACACATCAGTGAATAGCAAGAGTAGTCAATGAACAATAAACTGGGTTAAGAGAATATTAACATTAAAAAAAATAATCTTACAAACTTCATCTTTAATTAATGCATAAAACACTTAAAACTGCTATGTCACAGTGACTACATTAAATTCTTTCAATTTAAGCAAATAGGCTAAAATATGCACTTACAGAATTTATAATCAAGACTGCTTTACAGATAATAGTGTTTAGATTTGGAAAGTTTAGATTTCATCATCTAGAATGCAGCTACTGTTTTTGTTTATCTGAAAATGCTAATGGCTATTCTCTGAGACTTCCCCAAAAACAAGTCCAAAGTGGATGACCCGTTAACTCAAATAGCTGTTAATTATGGACACTCAAACCAGAACACAAACATTCCACAAACCCAACATTACTCGGCAGGCGGTAACACCTTTGTGCTCGCGCCTCACTGGTCTTTTCAGCGGTAGAATCGCACGTCAACCTTCCACAAGTGCTCCATTATACAACTATCTTGTCAGACGAAGCTTTGTTCTTGATATTGATTCAGAATGTGTAACCGGTTGAAATAATGATTCTCAAAATTCCCATCACTCTTCTATTGAAAGGTTGAGTAAGATGTGAAGTTAAATATGCCCTTTCATGTAGGATGGAAGGAGCTTAAACAACAAAGATGCAGCTCAGCAAGAGACTTATTAATGCATGAAGCATACTTTCAGCGGGCACAGACTCACAGCACACATTTCAATATTAGCAACTGAAGAAATTAAGCCATGTTGAGGGACAGAGATGCGAAGACAAATGGAAAATAATTGTAGGTTTTGCACAAAGACTGGAAGAAGACCTTGACCTCTTTTTGTGAATTAAAGATTATGCGTTTGTGAAAACTGTGTGAGTGGTGAAGACAAGCACTGCCAGCTCTTTCATTGCCCTTCATGCTGTTAGCTTGGGATACCAAAATGATATAAATGATACTTCATATACTTTACACAATACTTAATATATACATATAGATTACTATTAACTATTTACTCACCCATGATGAAATGTCAAATTACATTTCTAATAAACATTTTCAAACTCTTGATATTTTTTTTTTTTTTTTCCATGCAGTTACAATGAATGGGAACTGAAGCTTTCAATCTTCAAAAAGGACACAAAATCACCATAAAAGCAATAATAAAAGTAGCCCATAGAATGTTGTCTGCTATATTCAAAGTCTTCTGAAGTCATATGATAGCTTTATGTAAAGAACATTATGTAAAGAATTGATATGCAAGTGCTTTTTTTTTCTTTAACCACTTCCAGATACTGGAGCTTTTATCCTTTTAATAAATAAGCAAATAAAATATTGGCTTCCAGATAAAAGACATTAAAATTTATTCTTAGGATCAGCTAAAAACTTTCAATATGGTTGACATTTCCTGTCGGGTGGTCCTTTGCCTTTTACCATAGAAAATTACTTTGGATTGATCCCTGAAGCTTCTTGTGTTTATGGAATGTATAGGTACACACACACACACACACACACACACACACAGGTTTGTTTTGCTATCAAAGTGAGGACATTTCATAGGCGTAATGGTTTTTATACTGTACAAACTATACATTATATCCCCCTACACTACCCTTACTCCTAAACCTACCCATCACAGAAAACATTCTGCATTTTTAATAAAATATTGTTTAGTATGTTTTTAAAGCTATTTTAAATATGAGGACTCATGAAATGTCCTCATATTTCATGTTAACATCGTAATACCAGTGTAATACCCATGTCATTACACATATTCGTGTCCTCATAAATCACAAAAACGCGCACACACAAAATATATACTGTATAGTAACACACATTTCCTACACCCCCCATTTTCCTTACCCACCATGCATTATCTCAGTACCATCATCGGCACCCTGAGTTCAAATTCATTTTCAGCTGATAGGGCTGATAAGCCCATATTGGCTTTCTCAGTGGCATTTTCTTTTTCAGCACAGCAGGAGCAGCAGGAAAAACGAAAAGGAGGGCCGAGTCCCCTGATTCAGCTCAGGGAGACATTTTGAATTTAGAGAATAACCTGCGGCCTGGAGCTGATATGAACGTAGCCCTGGGAAAAATAGAATGAACCTGAGACTTTAACCAACATCTCTTAATAGGCATTAGATAGAGGGTCTGCTCTCTGGATAGCGCACATGTGTGTCTGTGTGTGTGTGTGTGTGTCACGCCTCTCAGGCCCAAGATGTTTCCACGTGTCCGCGTCTTGATCCACGCATGTACACATTTGTACGCACTTGTGTCTTTGCATTCGCAGTTCATTGATCTTTTGACTCTATTAAAACAGCAGTACGTTCAACTCTCATCGCCTCCGACTGCAACAGTCTTCCCTGCCATCTCCCATCAGCAGTGTGTGTGAGGAGCGTTCACGCACACGGCTGCACATTTGCCACGCTCTACTCTAGAAACATGACATTTGACTGCGCTTTGCTACAATAGAACAAATAGCACCGCCGAGTCAACACCACGCTTCCACCCCCTGAAGCGCTGAGTAGTTGATTAAATTTGTTCTTGACTTATCGCTGCCTTCACTCGCTTCTATAGAGACAGAGAAAGAAAGAGAGAGACAGATAGAGTGAGAGAGAGAACATATTTATTTAGATTTATTCTGCCTTTTACACCTCAAAGCGCAGCTAATACTGCATGTGCTAAAGGGAGGAAAGGTTATAGACATAATGTGATAAGTGTGCATATGTTTTTGTTGGCTTGACTCAAAAAAAGCTGGGTGTAGTTTTTTTTTTTCCTTTACGAATGTTGCTTGCCAGATGATATATTGGGTAAAAGCCAAGACAGAATGTGATATCAATCGCTTTTATGTCAGACTGTATGATATACATCTCAGCTAAGACTTTGGTTACGATTGACAGTGTTGACTGGCCGTTTACCATCATCACATCTTCACTGACATACAAAACTGAAATGGTGCCACACAAACCCAAGCAAGCACTAACATCAGCAATGTTGTGTACAAGCTTAATTTAGTTGCGTAAAAATGAAGTTTATTGAGCTACGTTTTACAAGAAAATACTATTTCAGTCTTTCTAAATTCACATTTAATTACTTATTAATAATAATAATTAATTATTATTTGTGAAATTGGTCACATGTTGGTTTAGATTAGGGTACAATTCTCAGTATTAACTAACTATTAACTAAATATTTTGCCTCAATAAACTCCTAATTACTGCTTATTAATAGTTAGTAAGGTAGTTGTTAAGTTTACGTAATGGGTAGGATTAGGGTATGTAGAATATGATAATCGAGAATAAAATAAGGGTATTTACAACTGTCAGACTGTCATGATCCCAGCCTGTTTAAATTATTTCCTGTTTTACGCCATGTTTTGTAGTCCTTTGTAGTTTTTCTTGTTGATTTGTCTCCCCAGGTGTTTCTTGTTTCCCTGTTATCTTGTTAAGCCTGTTTTCTCCTTGTGTATATATATACTCCAGTGTTTCTCATGTTCTTTGTTTGGTGTTGTCCTTCCACGGATGTTACGTGTGTGCGCTTGTTGTCAGTGTTTCCTTGCCCCATGTCTGGATTTACCAGTTTTGCCTGGACTTACTTTTATTTATGTTTGTTTGAATAAATGTTTGCTGCATCTGGATCCTACTCTCGTCCCTCTGAAACAGCCACCGTTAAACAGACACAGACGGGAACAAGAGGGTAAGTATTGAACAGGTAGTTTATTGTTAGACAGAGGCACGAACACAGGAATGACACAGGTGAGTAGTTGGTTGATATGAGCACGTTGAGTATAGACACTTAGCTGAACAGTAACAGAGTTCTTTCTCTTTTGCAGAGGAATCGATGAGGAAAGACAGGACCTGACGAAGGAGTGGAGACACGGAGACATCGAAGGAGAGGTAAGGAGTCCAGGTATGTACAAACAAGACCAGACACTGAAGTGCAGGGAGTGAGTGTTCATATAGTGCTGGTGAGATGAGGTGCAGGTGCCGCTGATCAGTACTCTGGTGATTGGGAACGAGTGGGCGGAGCGTGGAGATCCGGTGACGATGTGTGCTATGTGTTGGTGATGTGAACTGACTCCGTGCCAGTACCCCCTCCACGGGCGGCTCCTGACGACCGGATGGGGCAACGTCGACGGGGTCTACCTCGATTCCGAGGAGCAGGACGGTCCGGATGGTCCTGATGGAACTGTTTTAGAAGAGAGGGATCGAGGATGTCATGACTGTTGACCCAGGAACACTCCTCTGGGCCGTAGTCCTCCCAGTCGACCAGGTATTCCAGTGCCGGACCCCGTTGTTGAGAGTCGAGAATCGCCCGCACCCGGTAGATGTTCTCCTCCTCAGCGATGTCGGGAGGAGGAGGTGCCGCATCGTCACTAGGATCTGTGGAGGGACGAGACAAGGATTCAGTGTGTGGTTTGAGTAGGGAAACATGGAAAGAAGGGAATATACGACACTGTGGTGGTAAGTTGAGCCGGTAGGTGACTTCATTGAGCTGCCTCTGGATGGTGAATGGACCTATGTACCAGGGACCGGAGACGGATGTCCCGCGTCGAGAGCCACACCTTCTGGCCAGGTTGGTACTGTGGAGTTGGGCCTCTTCTGGCATCCGCTTGCCGCTTGTGTCTCCAAACTGCCTGCTGGGACCAGTGGTTGACAGCTGGAACCTCGGAGGGCTCACCCGACCAGGGGAAGAGAGGACGGCAGACCTCTGAGGGGAATTCGTTTGCATGACTTGGAGAACCGATCCACAATCACGAAGATGCAGGTGACATTTTTGGAAGGTGGAAGGTCCGTCATGAAATCTACTCCGAGATGGGTCCAAGGTCTCTGCGGTATGGGTAGCGGAAGGAGCTGTCCACCTTCCTCTGGTCCATCTGTATGCCATGTTGGTTGATGATGTATCCTAGGAAGTGAATGGAGGTGGTATAGAACTTGCACTTCTCCAGCTTGAGGTACAGGTGGTGCTCACGTAGTTTCTCTAGGACCTGGGAGATGTGTTAGCGATGTTCGGCCTGGTTCCGGGAGTAGATGAGGATATCATCAATGTACACTATGACGAACTGGTGGAGGAACTCTTGGAACACCTCATTCATATAGTTCTGGAACACGGAGGGAGAGTTGGACAGGCCGTACGGCATAACCCGGTACTCGTAGTGGGCTGATGGTGTTACGAAGGCAGTCTTCCACTCATCCCCCCGGCGGATATGAATGAGGTTATACACGCTCCACAGGTCCAGCTTGGAGAAGATGCAAGCTCCCCACAGCTTTTCCAGGGCTGCTGGGACCAGAGGAAGGAGATAACTGAACTTAACAGTCTGGGAATTCAGATGACAATAGTCAATGCACGGCCTCAAGCCTCCGTCCTTCTTGGCCACGAAGAAGAAGCTTGAAGCGACAGGGGAAGTCGATGGACGGATGAATCGCTGGTTAAGGGCTTCCTCTTCCATGGCCTTTTGCTCCAGGATGGACAATGGGTAAACTCTACCCTCGGGTAGAGTAGCCCCAGGTAGCAGGTTGATGGCACAGTCCTATGGCCGGTGAGATGGAAGCTGTATAGCCAATCGCTTGCTGAAGACATCCTGGAACGCCCGGTATTCTGGAGGAATTTCAACTTTTAAATCAGTTTCTGGACTTTCGATGGAGGTAGAGAGAAGGGGAACACACTTGGAGTGGAAGGAGGTAGATTGGAACTTTGCAAGAGGTTTCTTGATCGGGGATAAGCAGGATCGGAAACAGTCATTACCCCATTTCAGGACCTCCCCAGTGTTCCATTGCACTTGAGGTTGATGTTGCGTTAACCAGGGGCGTCCCAGGATGATGTCAGCCGTGGATCCTTCCAGCACCATGAATGTAATCTCCTCTGAATGCAGGCAGCCGATACAGAGCGTCAGTGTGGGAGAGAAGTGTGTGATGCGACCACAGCCCAGCAGCTTTCCTTGGATTGTTTGGATCCATAGATCTTGCTGACATCCTTTACGGCGTACATTCAGTTTCTGAAGAACTTCAGTGCTGATGAAGTTTCCTGCTGATCCAGAGACTAGGAGGGCTTGCGCTGAAACACAGACGTGAAAGTTTAACAGTTGGACTTTAGTTCTTGTAAGAGGTGCTATACAGACTGGGACTTGAATAGTACTCACTGCTGGGCGTGGTGGTCGGACGGGACACACGGCGATGACATGTCCTTCTCCCCCACAGTAGAGACACAGTCGTTGTTGAATTCTTCTCTGACACTCCGCTCGGGAGAGACGGAAGGAATCTACCTGCATCTGTTCAGGTGCTGGAAGGGCGACAGATGGTGAGGCAGGCAGAGAACTGACAGCGGGTGGAAGCAAAGAACACACAGAGAGGCATTGAGCCACACGTATAGTCATCTGAATCAGGTTTTCTAAACCCATTGTGTCAACGTACACGACCAATAACTGTTTCACTTGAGGAGCGAGTCCTTGACGAAAAGCTGTAATAAATGCCATCTCATTCCATCCCCTGGCAGCTGCCAAAGTGCGGAAGTGGAGTGCATACATACTCATGGTGTCCTCGCCTTGACGTAGACTGAACAGTTGGTCATGTACGGACAGGTCTGCTGTGCTTTGTCCGAAAACCTCTCTGAAATGGTCAAAGAAGGCATTAATGGTGGCTATTACAGGAGCGTTGGACTTCCAGAGGGGTTGAGCCCATTGCAATGCTCGTCCAGACAGCAGAGAGATGATAAACGCCACCCTGGCACGTTCAGTAGCAAAGAGATGAGACTGTGCTTTCAGATATAGTGAACACTGAAGTAGAAACCCGCTGCAGTCCTCCGCTCCGCTGGTCGGGCCATGGGACTGGCAGAGGCAGCAGAAGAAGAAGTTGCAGCGGGTGCTGGTTGAAGGAGTGCTTGGCGAACGGCGTGCACAAGAACAGGAGTGACAGCGGGTGTCGTGCTCGTGGAGGATGCCATGAGGGAGGACCGTACCGCGTTCACCAGGGAGGCAAACAGATCCGGGGTACGATCCTCGCCTGTGTTCATGGAGCTCTGCATTCGGTCTGGTCTTCTGTCAGACACAGACCGGAACAAGAGGGTAAGTATTAAACAGGTAGTTTATTGTTAGACAGAGGCACGAACACAAGAATTACACAGGTGAGTAGTTGGTTGATATGAGCACATTGAGTATAGACACTTAGCTGAACAGTAACAGAGTTCTTTCTCTTTTGCAGAGGAATCGACGAGGAAAGACAGGACCTGACAAAGGAGTGGAGACACGCAGACATCGAAGGAGAGGTAAGGAGTTTTGAGATTTGTAAATAAAATTCCAATTTTAAATAATGGCTCATTCCTTGTCATTGTCACCTATCAATGACGTAATATATGCGCTATCCCAGTTTCCGCTTGTAGACACTATGGCAACTCACACTGACAAAATGCTAAAGTGTTGGTTATACAGCATCTAGCACGCCGCTGTTGTGTTGTTTTCATTGGCGAGTACAGAAAATCCTAAAAAACTATCAAGTGTTCGTAATTACATCATTCTGTGGGTTATGCTGATGAAATTACACATACAACTATTTTGCAATTTGTTTATACTTCAGTAACGCTTTTTATCAAGTCTGGTGACCACGTCTATGGCCATGAAATTAAAAACAGCATGTGCTGCACAAAAATATTTAGCCATTACTTGCAAATACTGTGGGTTCTTTCAAATTTACTTTTAGTACAATTGTTTTAAACACATAAAACTGCGCAGCATTAACCCAACAAATCATTTTACAAATAGTCACATATCAGTAACAGGCTAATATAGCATTAAATTTCATGTTCCTTGCAGTGAATTCATTACGATGATATAAAATAGGGTGATCAAATGTACAGATAATACGAAAACTATTTCATTACCTCACCCGTGAACATAATTCGAAAATTCCATAATTCTCTGCATGGTGAAAACGACATCTCCCATTGTTCCACTCTCCTTCATAGCATCATCAAGCTTCACCTTTGTTATTGTTTTGAAAATGTGACCTCTGGAGGCGAAAGCTTACATAGTGTGCCTTTAAATTACATCTTGTAAAAGGGGGCATAATAGTCCCCTTTAATATGTACTTTATTAAGTACCTATTAACTACTACACTATGATCAGATCAAACAACATGAATTTTAATACCAGGTACAAACACATTAAGCAGTTAAAAACTGCTTATTTTGCCCCAAAACCAAGAAATGCTTTACAATTACAAAAAAAAATATATATATATATATTTTCTTTAGTCACATCTCCCTCAAGTGAAAGGTCATGCTTGATGGAGATGGAGGCTGCTTAACTTTAATCAAACCTCTGTGTGTGCGTGTGCCTGATAATGTTATCTACATGTGGTAAAGAGACACATTCATCAATAGCATTTGGGAGTAGGGCTTGATAAAACACATGCTATACCACTGTGAAAAAAAATACTTGTTTTTGATAGAATTCCCAGCTAAATGGAATGATTAAATGAAGTAGCTTTAATCAGGGAGTTATGAGAGCTCAGCATGGAGTCTCAGTGCCATGGTAGGAATTAATTGGCTCAACTGAGCTGTACCTCATATTACAGTTGCTCTTTCTCTCTTGCATACACACACACACACACAAACACATAGTCATATTTTAAGACTACAAACCTTTACTGATTCTGGATAGTACATCAAACAAGTCTGTATGTGTGTTTGTGAACATATTTCAAAGGCTAAACACAGTTAATACATAAAGTTTGTCTGCCCCATGCGCTCATGTGTGTTCCCAGCACAGTTTGCTGTCATTTGTGTGTGAGATTTCCTGAGCATTTGGTAACGAACCATCTGAACAGAAAACAGTTGGATCCTCTAAATGAGTTTATGTGCCACGCATTGTTTGGATATGCCAGATGTCAGTGTTTCTCACATAAGCCATACTCTAAGATATGCTTGTGTGGTAATGAATCTAGCAACAGCTCCCTCACTGTTCATGCTGGAATAGAAGAATAGGAAGTCAGAAGTGGTGCAGCATGAGTGTGTAAAATAACAACAGATCTACCTACTGGTATACTTAGCATCTGTCACTTAATATTTCATAAAGTTACATTCTGTGATCCTTAAACTTGGATAAACTGTACATATTTGGAAAGAATTCAACAATATGACTCAACACACTTGGTACTTTCCAGGAATAAGGTCAAATTTGGTGCCCCGTTACTTTTTTTTAAAGGATTTCATGCATAAATAAGTACATGTATACAACCAGAATAGTTGGGACATTTAGTTTTCATCTTTATTCAAATTAAAAAAAAAAAAAAAAAAAGACTTTCAAATCACATGAGCCAATATTTTATTCACAATAGAACATAGATAACATAACAAATGTTTAAAAAATTAGCTCATTTCAAATTTGATGCCTGCTACAGGTCTCAAAAAAGTTGGCACGGGGGCAACAAATGGCCGAAAAGGCAAGAAAAGTTAATTGACATCAGGTCTGTAACATTAGCTATAAAAGGGATATCTTAGAGAGGAAGAGTCTCTCAGAAGTAAAGATGGGCAAAGCTGTGAAAGAGTGTGTAAAAAGATTGTGGAATACTTTAAAAACAATGTTCCTCAACGTCAAATTGCAAAGGCTTTGCAAATCTCATAATCTACAGTGCATAACATTGTCAAAAGTTTCAAAGAAATCTCTGTGCGTAAGTGACAAGGCTGAAGAATGCCGTGGCTGTACTGGATGCCCGTGGTCTTCGGGCCCTCAGACGACACTGCATCACTCATCGGCATGATTGTGTCAATGACATTACTAAATGGGCCCAGGAATACTTCCAGAAACCACTGTCGGTAAACACAATCCGCCATGCCATCTGCAGATGCCAACTAAAGCTCTCTCATGCAAAAAGAAAGCCATATGTGAACAAGGTCCAGAAGTGCCGTCGTGTCCTGTGGGCCAAGGCTCATTTAAAATGGACTGTTTCAAAGTGGAAAAATGTTCTATGGTCAGACGAGTCCATATTTGACATTCTTGTTGGAAATCACGAATGCTGTGTCCTCCGGACTAAAGAGGAGAGAGACCTTCCAGCGTGTTATCAGTGTTCAGTTCAAAAGCCAGCATCTCTGATGGTATGGGAGTGCTTAAGTGCATACGGTATGGGCAGCTTGCATGTTTTGGAAGGCACTATGAATGCTGCAACATTAAATGAAAAATACGTCAAAGTCAACCACAAACTCTTCAGCAGCTGGAAACCTGTATCAGGCAAGAATGGGACCAAATTCCTACACCAAAACTCCAGAAACTCATAACCCCGATGCACAGACGTCTTCAAATTGTTTTGAAAAGAAGAGAAGATGCTACACCATGGTAAACATATCCCCCGTCCCAACTATTTTGACACCTGTAGCAGGCATCAAATTTGAAATTGAGCTCATTTTGTGCATAAAATTGTACAATTTTTTTCAGTTTAAACATTTGTTATGTTATCTATGTTCTATTGTGAATAAAATATTGGTTAATGTGATTTGATAGTCTTTTAGTTTTAATTTTATTCAAATTTAAAAAACATCCTAACTTTTCCCAACAATTCAGGTTGTAAATAAACAGTACACTGTTGCATTATGTGCTGCATGATATACCCCCAGTACAAGATTTCTTAAAAATGTCCAATCATTTGGACCCTTTCTAACATCCTAGCAGGTCTCATCATTTTTAAACAATAAAATTATCATTTAAAAAAAAAATCTCAATAAATGATTATGTCTCAGGCTTTTATGACTAACTCTATATGGCTAAATCTCAGACCTTGATTTATACCCTATTCATAAAAGGGTCTACACACTCTGAAGAGCAGTGTCTCCTTGACTTCCTGTGGCACAAAAGCATCATTCACTTTAGAATTACTGGAAGTTTTCAGCTTCAAGTTCAAACTGACAACAATATCAAGCCTCAAGCAGTGCAGGTTACTTAGCACCTCTTCTGTTTCAATTAGCGTAGCTGCTTTTAAACTCACTCCTTCTCTCTGCCCTTCATCTCAAACACTCAAGGCTAAAAAAAAATCTATCCATTTTTAACCTTAAAGCACCTGCAACTTCCCAATGCTTGTAGAGCTGTAAAACACTTACCAAAATACACATTTCTTAATTCTAGCAGCCTGTAAAATAATGTGTTTCAAACGCGCAAAGATATTCTGCTGCTTAGAAAGGTGAGGACTTTAATTTCTTCACTGAAGTAGGCCAGCAGTCTATCATTAGCATAATGGTATCTATCTCATACCAGTGATTAGCCTCTGATGAAAAGCCTTTTCTGTCCAGATTATGGCCCAGGACACTTAAGAGCCATGAAATATGAACCTAAAAACCACAGCTGTGAGCAAGTGTGCACTTTTGAGAAACAACGACTTAACTACAACTTCATCTTAGTAGATGTTTGACCCGTTTTATAAGCTGTGAAAGAGTCTCTCTTCTGAAAGAAATGTATCTAATGGAGTTTTATCTGAGTCTAAAAAGGACAGAAAATGAATGACATGCATTTATAGCAAAGGCCTGACACTAAAGACTTATTAAACTACCAGTATTCAGTATAAATTTCAAACTGGAAAGTAATTTATGCTTTTTTTTTACAGAGTACATTTAAAGTAATCACATTCCTCAGTATTAATTCATAACCTGACCCACAATTCCTCAAATGTACGGTCAGCCCTTGAACCGTCAAATTATAAATGCTTTTAAACTTATGACTTTCCAATCACTTTTTCCAACTGGAATGCTTAATTTTCACACAGATGGCTACTTCAAAAAAACATTTCTATGCAGATGAGGTTTTTCCTAATTACCATACATTAAATATGCCAGCCATTATGTCAGTAAGCAAGGTGTGTGTATCAGACTTTCACAATTCTTCAATGTCAAGGTTTATTATAATTATTATTTTTTTTATTTTTTTGATGGCTAGTCTCTCTCTCCCATTCTCTCCTTCCCTGTCGTCTTGCGTGAGGGTCAGTACTGTCACTGTAATCAGATCATCTTCATTTATCCAGCTCTAATTGTGAGACTCACACCCTGTGGCTAAATTAAATCATTTCTCCCTTTCTAAACCTGCAGTAATTATGCACCTATGAATTATTTATAGGACAAGTATAGATATAATAATTTTTAATCAACTTTTAGCTGGTGAGGGATGGACAGCAGAGAGTATGTGTGTGTGTCACCGTATGTTCATCTGTGTGCTGAAACCTGATGCTCCTGCTTTCTCTCTACTTCCTGTGTGCCGTCGTCATGGCAATGTGTGTGTGTCAACACAGAGTTTGATTTTCTCTGACTAATTTGGCTAATTAACGGTGTGACTGTTGCACTGTGGGATGCGCAGCCTTGTGCATGCATCTCTCTGAGGACATAAAATCCCAGGGCTTGCTGCTGTTTCATTAGTGGAAGTTGTGCTTCTACCTCTCAAATGTGGGAAAAAAAGAGACTTTGGCCCAGCCTATTTCAGAAGTTTACCCGGTTAGTTGCATTAATACTGTCAGAGGATTTCATTCACTAAACAGAGCTTTCACATTAAAATGTATGCCCTTGCCAGATAATTTTATTCACAGCAACTTATTGTAGTCAAGGTATCAGAAATCAGAATTTAATAATTGGCTCCCTTGTCAATTCATGAGCTGGAATTTGAATTTAACTGGCCAATGAATGTTGGTTTAAATTGGAATGACAGGAATGATAAGAATTTTATTAATCTAACACATTTAGTGATGAAACAATAATATCAGAAACATTGATTAATGTGCCTATTTCAATAAAGACATCAAAATTATTGTTTTACATAATACTAAAATATATTAACATTTTTTTTATATATATTTCAAAATATGTGCATTTATATACTAATATAAATACTATACTGTATATCTTCATATATACTACAGTTCAAAAGTTCAGTACGTTTTTTAAAGAAAGAAATACTTGTGATAGTGACAGTAAATACATTTTTATTGTTACAAAAGATTTCTATTTCAAATAAATTATGTTCTTTTTAACTTTCTATCCAAAGATTACTGAAGAAAAAAAAATAAATAACAGCTATGACAAAAATATTACACAAATATTTTCAACATTCTTAAAAAATATTTCTTGAGCATCAAATCAGCATATTAATATGATTTTGGAACAATCATGTGACACTGAAGACTGGATTCATGGTAATATATACAGTACGCACACACACTGATTCTTAATTCTGGATTGTGCACAAACCTGCAAATCACACATTTCGGTTGAGCTTCAGGAATAATATCAACTACTTTGCCTGTAATGTATACTGACAATGCAAAAGCTCATCAGAACAGTGATGTATATTGTGAACTGTTGTATTATTTTTAAATATACCAAGAGTCACACAATACATTTGTTCTACTTAAAGGGGTGGTTCATTGCGATTTCACCTTTTTAACTTTAGTTAGTGTGTAATGTTGCTGCTTGAGCATAAACAGTATCTGCAAAGTTACAGCGCTAAAGGTTCAATACAAATGGAGTTATTGTCTTTCAAAGTTATGGCAGTTTAATGCTTACAAAAACGGCCGGTTTGGACTACAACATGCTTCTTCCCGGGTTGGTGACATCATAAACCCTGCAATTAACATAAACCCTGCCCACGGGAACACGTAACAAAGTGGGCGAGGCAATGTCGCACGGCATTATGGAAGCGGAAGAGTTGTCTACACCAGACACATCAAAAGATAATAGAACCCAATATAGTCAGTGATATTGTATACACTGGATGCAGCACGGAAGACAGCTTCCAGAATCTACACGAGTTCAATGCTGGATTTGCACCAAGGCTGTTACTGAAAGATGAAGCAGTTCCCACTTTAAAAGCAGAAGCTGCTGTTTATGGGCCCCTAACTGTAAGTATGTTTTATTGTTTGTACATGTCTTTTAAATGTATTATGTTGCTATTTTTTGGTTGCATCAAGGACGTAAACAAAGACCAACGTGTTTTTGCTTTGCTAGCCAGTTAGCTAAATTCTATTGCATACTTCTCCAACAAACACCAACAAACTTCTATATTCACAGACAAACAGTTGTTCATGCTACAAATTAAACGATACCTTTACAAAAATGCTACTCAGTCATGTATTCAGCTAGAGTAAAGCTTTAATCAGGATAAACCCGTATATTGAAAGCTAACAAACAGCAGTAACATTTACAAGTGACAGCATATCTAAACACAAAAGGAAATACTTACCATTCAGAAACGTTGTTTAAACATCGTTCATCATTACTGCTATTTGGGTCTGATTCAGGCTCAATTTGATACGGCAATATAAACGCCATTATTTACATTTCCACTGAAGCACACAATACACTGGGCCAGCTAACCAATCTGAGCATATTGCATATTTCTGAAGGAGTGGTATCATAGAACCAGGAAGTCAAACCAGCCATTCTAATGACAATGGAAACAGCGGTGCAGAATAAAGGTAAAATATATGAAAAATACAGTGTTTTTTAAAAAAAAAAAAACAAAGCATTAAGACGTGTTAAACTGCGCCCCATAAACACAATCATGCCTAGAGAGAGAGAGAAAAAAAAAAAAAAAAAAACACTGAACCACCCCTTTAAATCTCTCACACACACTCAAATCTTAGAACATTTAATACATCTCCCCCCCCCCAATTTCATTTTATTTATGTACATGTGTATGTATTTAGCTCTAATACTCTCCTTTTGGGCTACTGTGCCTAAAGTTGTGTTGTCACCATGTGGTAATAGAGATCTCAGCTTCCCGCTGGTGAAGGACCATGTAATAGCGGTAGACCAAGAGTGCCCAGTAAGTATCATGATTCTTCAGCAGGCCTTGATTGTTTTCACAACCCTCATTACAAAGTATGGGCTTCTGGTTACAGTCTGCAGAACAAGGCTGAATCTCAGCTGAAAAGAATCCTGGACCTTTATCAATTATTACAATCTCTAGAAAAAATATCCTTCAGTGGCCTGGATTACACCTTAAACTGGGGTACCTAAAGTAATAGTCAATGACTGAACTACCTTTTAGGGACAACAATGTTACCCAGAGCTGCATAGATAATTGGGGTGGAACAGTTCAAATGGTTTTTATCACGGTTTTAGAGTCATGGTTTTGCTACAGTTTGGTGTGTGCTATGTTCAGGACTACTGTCAAATAAAAATAAAGAAAATAAGAACAAATAATCAAACTATAAGCAACAGCACAAATATATACAGAAGAGCAAAGATACAAAAAAAAATTTCAGGTTACATTCTAATAAAATGTAAAACAACATTGCATATAATCTTCATTGTATAAATAAAGATTAATCATTTTTAATTACTAATTAAGTAACAAAAGCTATGAGCAGTGAGTGATTTCCTTGTTTTTTGTTGTTTGATTAACATTAAAATCACATATAAACAGCAGGTATATTAGGATGCTGTCACTTTAAGACATAATCCAGTACACTGATACATGTGTTCTTTCTCAAGTGTATAAGTTCATAACCAACTATGTTTGCTAGGATACTCGCCAAGATGAGCATGTTGATAATTTTTGTGTGAATTGGTCCGTTCAAGCACAAGACTTGATTGCACAAATCTTCTTACAGAGCACGAGTTCTCTTTCGAGTCTTGTGCTAGAATGTTTAAATTGGCAAGGTTTAAATGAGTTTAGTTTAAACACAGATAGCAATGTTTGCTGTCCAGGTCTCACCTGCGCTTGCGCACTATTAACACCCGGGTGATGACGGTGTAAATGACTGGTCATACTGTATAGAGCAGTGGTTCCCAACCACGTTCTTGGAGGCCCCCAAACACTGCACTTTTTGCATGTCTCCTTTGTCTGACACACACATTTCAGGTCTTGGAGTCTCTACTAATAAGCTGATGACTTGAATCAGGTGTGTTTGATTATGGAGACATGCAAAATGTGAAGTGTTGAGGGGCCTCCAGGAATGTGGTTGGGAACCACTGGTATAGAGCATACGGCACTCGCATTAAACAAAGTTTAGGGGAAGCCAGAATGTGTATCCATCAACAGAAAAATACATTAGCCTAACTCTGTGTCTGTTTTATTTATTTTCAACAAACCATATAATAGATGCGTATGTGTTGTCAGATTTGAGATGAACCGTGGTGCAAGTGTGTGCCGAACCATTTGTGGAGAACGGTACGGTTCGATTTTTTTTACCAAGAACTGTTACACCCCTAATAGATAATATGGATGACATCATTGGTCCTGAGTAATGGGATTTAAATCAAACTTCATACACAAGGTCATGCCTAGAAATCTTATATCCGAAACATTTGTGGCCTACAAACAGATCTTCAGACAGAGCAACTGAACACGTCTCATTTAGAGTTAGATTAGTTTTTCAAAGTCATGACAGGACCAGTGTAAGCCGTTCATCGTGTTGGGATTTATCTTTTCACACAAACTAACAAATCATCCGCATGGCAAGTCACCCCTGTTAGTCCATCTAAGAGTTGAGACATGCATCTCTGGAAGAGCTCTGGACTAGAGCTGATGCCAAAGGGTAAGAGCGGAGCCAAATGGTGTGCCAGAAGAATCTGCCAGAAGCAGGACTGTGCATCTAAATTGGAAGAAAAAAAAAAAAACAATTGTTCAAAAAAAGTTGCTTCATTCCACTGAGCCAGTAATTGTGCTGCTGATGATAATATATGCAAGCTCTCTGTACACTGCCTCATTGAGCTTAGTTAGATCAACGCATATTGTATTTTTTGGGGGGGGGGCTTTACCGGCACAAAATTCTCTTGGCCATTCTATTCTTTAAATTACTCTCATTTGTTCTATATGCTCTAGTTCCCACTTACATTTCTCCCCAATGGAATTTGCACTTTGAACGCAGTTATGACTGCATGACACAGTGTCAGCAAATTCTGTATTCTCACTCCAACATTGTATGGAACTCCACGGTAAATTTCTGGTGGTCTTTTACCTTCGATTTCATGGAATTTTATATTACAGTGTGGTCATAATGGGCATAGACTACAGTTCAAAGCTTTGAGGTCAGTAATCTTTTGTGACACTTTACAATAAGGTCCCAATAGTTAATGTTATTTAATGCATTAACTAAGAATTAGCATTACATTAAAGGGGACCTGTTATGCAAAATTCACTTTTATAAGGTGTTTGAACACCGATGTGTGTCCACAGAACAACCAGCCTGGTAAAAATCCACTCACTCATTATTTTTTTTTTATTTTTTATAATTTCCATAAATCAAAAGCAGTCAATCAAAAGGCCTTATCGTAGGGAGAAGCCCGCCCACAGCTGGTGATAATCTGCATGCCAAAAGTATCTGCCTGAATAGACACAGCACCGAGTGAGAAGCACTAGAGGTCTGCTACCTGACCCGAGCCCGACGGGTCCTGAAGAACTCATGAGTTTTGGGTCAGGTTAAGGTTTCATGAATAGCTTCGGGTTAGTTACTAAGAAAAACTATATAAACTATATAAGGTTTACATGCCGGCTGCTGTGTTGTGGCCGAAAGAGCGTGCGAGTTTAGGAGCACATTTATATATAATTTATATAGGCTATTAACAGAACTGTTTTGCACATGTGCTCCCGCTCTTGCGCACTCTTTCGGTCTCAACACAGCACACGGCAATCAAACCTTTAGCTAGACCTACGTGTGCGATAAGACAAACATTACTGAGGGAAAACGTATTATAGTGCCAAATAAAGGGAAAGCTGCAAGCTGGAAAAGCTTTTTTCTTTTTTTTTCACTAAATTTAATTTATAGGAGGTGCAAATAAGAATAGACAGGTCAATACAATTGCACTAGTGGCGTTATTACTTACTGAGTGAAGCAACATAGTCATCATCTTCAACACAACAACACCCGCAAAAACTTAATAATAGAACCTCTTCTAAATCTCCAACATTACTGAACATTAAACTGTTTCCCTTTACTAAAAAAATAACACTTTCAGCATTTACTCTTTCAATTCAGGCACAAGCAAAATGCTAGCAAAAAGTAGTCACAAAACAAAAGGATTAAGTCAACTTCCATTTTACTAATGTAGGTGGACTGAACATAATGAGATGTTCATAACCATGTTGCTTTAGCTCGTCTGAATTAAATTAAACAACCAGCAAAAAAATAATTTTTGAGTGCATAATTAGTCTGGACATTTTCACTAAACTTTTGTTCAGCAAGTTTTACTCTATCTATCCACTACACAAGCTGTAAGGCCCAAGAATTGAAACTTTTATGAAGACTGGTTGACTGATTGTGTGTTTTTGCTTTACTTGTCCTTCCAGTAGCGAAGTATTACTAGAGCCATAAAGTTTTTATATTGCTATCAAAGGCTCATCCCTTACATTCAAATAGCTTTGTGAGAATAGCTGTGACTGCAGCTCTTGTATCTATTTTGAATAAGATAATGTCCCCATTTAGTGTTATATAAGTGTGCCATCCTGAGTTTATGCATTATGTTTGTTGTTTTTTCACTGGGCATGAGACTGCATCAACATCACTCTTTTCCTCAGTCTGTGGAGAAATGCTCTACAACAGCCTGCTGCTGTTTCACTATCTCACTCCGTTACACTTGGCTGATGCTTCGGTTTAACATTAATTCAGGGTCCTGTTGGAGTGTCATGTCTTTTATGCCAATGACAACGTATTAAAAAAAAAATCCCAAATTAATGTATGAAGTCTCCAAATCTCCATGCTCTCATTTATGGCCATTAAACTTGGCCCTCTCAAAAATGACATTATACCTTCTCACAAAATGTTCATCAACAATGATACATCGGAACTAACCTGGAATTTGTCAACTCTCTTGTTCAGTCTTGACGTTACACAGCACCTTTTAAAGCATCTTATTCATCTTGGCCACTTTTTGCCATCTGTGCAGTCAAACTTGTCAGGAGCACTGACTTGGAAATATTAATGTGTACGCTGGTGCTTCATCTGCAAACATAAAACAATGCATCTAATAACTTTATACTCTATCTACTCAAACAAAGTTCCTGATGTTAGGAAAGCACAAAATGTGTTTGTCCCATATTATTTCATTACAGAACCACTTCTGATGTAGCATAAACTACTGTTCAAACGTTTGGGAGCAGTAAGTTTTTGTTTGTTTGTTTTTGTTTTGTTTTTTTTTGTTTGCTGGATTGTAACTCTGTTTTAATTTACTCCCGCGCATTCGCAAATCTTCTAAAAAATAACGATAATATTCAATCTAATCAGTAAGACATTTGTTTATCTTCAGAACACAAATTAAGATCTTTTTGATGAAATCTGAGAGCTTTTTGGTCCCTCCATTGACGGGCTACGCATTTACGCTAAAAAAATAAAATAAAATAAAAATCCATAAATATACGGCACAATGTACTGTATTAATCTGAAAAGATTAAAATAAGAATCTCCAAGTGTTCATGCAACAACACGCATGCATTGAGAAGGCACATTGGAGATTAATATTTTGTAAATAAAGTAGTAAAAAAAAAAAAAAGTTATGAGTCAGTACTTTTATGATTTCTTTACTACCATTCTAGGGCTCAAAAGTGGTAGTTTGTCAAAGTTACGTAGGTTGTCAATGGAGGGACAGAAAACTCTCAGATTTCATCAAAAAGATCTTTGTGTTCCGAAGATGAAAGAATGTCTTACGGGCTTGGAACGATATGAGGGTGAGAATTGAATGACATAATGTTCATTTTTAGGTGAACTAATCCTGTTTAGCATACCACTACTCATTCGTTCTGTAGTTTGTGGCCATTACAGAAACTCAAAACTTCACTGCATCTCTTTGGATTTCTGTCATTTGCATGCCACTTTTTAGAATTCTAACATCTGTGCAGTGATTGTCAAAACAGTTACTTTTCATAAACAGCACTAAATGGCATTCAGCTAAATCACCTGCGTTGTCTCTCTTTTTCTTTTCTTTTTTTATCATTTTTTCTCTCCCACCCCATGCTCTTTACACTTCAATTATTTCATTCCATTAATAAGAGTATTCTTCATACACAGAGAAAAATAAGTTTTTTTTTATTTTTTTTATTATTCAGTTAGTCTGTCTACTCTGTGTTGTGCTAATGCAGAAAAGCATAACGTGTCAAACCTTTTTATCCTTATTAAGAAGTCCATAGCACAGAGCGGAATCCATGTAGGTGTTTGATTCCCTGCGGGCTATAAGATAAATAGTATCTCTATAAGATAGAAAGAGAATTCTTTACTCAAGTAAAAATTGCCTATAGTCTAAAGACAAAGAAGGAAAAAAAAAAAAAGATGAGACTGTGAGAGAGTGTAACAGGTTGGTATAACAGAAACAGAATAGGAGAGAAAGAGAGAAAGAGATACAAGGTAGATAATGAAGATGGTGTTAATTGGAATGGATACATCGGGGAGGAAAATGAAATAAGACAAGAAAAATTTAAATGAGAATGAGACGGGGAGCGAGAGAGAGAGAAAGGAGAAATGTTGAGCATTTAGATTTTAAATGAGGCCAGCAGCCCTGACCCAGCACAGCCACCGCTACTTAATGAGGACATACTAAAATTACACACACACTTAGAGAGAGAAAGAGATTATAGGCAAACGAACACTCACATTCTCTCAAATGACGCAGGTTGCAAGGACAGATAAACTACATTTGTTATAGTATAAACTATATCTGCTGAAAAAATATATCAGGGAAACTCTGATGTTTAGACTGCAACATCTGTCACATATCCACACTAAATAATTGTATAGATTTACTAATATAACAGCCAAAACTGAACAGGATGTATTGATGAGACCATCAGTGTATAAACGCTATAAAAATGCCTGTGAAATAGTTTGTTAAACCAAGTTGAACTTGCTTTAAATAAATAAACACAAGTAAAAAATTCATAAAAGGAGCAACTTTGACCCTACTTTATTATAACTGTTGAAGCATATCTTATTAGACCTGTAAATTTAGAAGAGATCTTTTCCTCTTCTTCATTCTTCATTAATGATAGATTCGGCTTCGGCTGCCCCTTCACTAAATGAAAGCATTGGAGGCCCTCTGGGTTTTTGCAGTGGCACTCTTTTATCATTTGGTTCAAGAAGATGCCATGCCATGCTTTCATATCCGAGCTGCGCACGCTCCTGGCAAAAGAGAATATTTAGAAGCGAGACCATGCACCAGGCACTTGCATGAGACTTCAGAGGAACACGGCCAGGCGTAAGACTATTTTAATGTCATATGTGGGCGATTTCCTTGATACATCTATTGTTAACCCTTTGTCTTGTGTCAATAAAGAACAAATACAACTGCTGTGCGAAAATTAAGTTGAGTCTATTAGTTAAATCTTCTCCTGATAAAGCTTGATACAATGTCTTGCTGGATTGTAATTCTAAACTACATTTAGAGAAAGGAGGAAATAAATCTGCATTCCTATATACTTGATTATATAAAATTACACTGTGATCTGACTTTTTGGTGGGCATGTAATGTGTTAGAGAGAGTGCTGGTGTTGAAGGGAGGTTTGTTTAACACCCGCAGCAGCCTTTTCCATTAAAAGGGCATTTCACAACATTTTAATACAAGGTTCATTGTGTTCAGCATTAAAGCAATGCCAATGAATGCAACAGGGCATGTTTATGTAGTCTTTGTAGAAAATGAGTTTGAGGATAATGGAAAGGCCTTTCCAAAGTACCAAGCCCCATAACTAATATAACAGAAAACAAAATAAAAATGTAGCATGTGTAATTATTAATTTTAGAATTAATTATTATAATAAGACAGCTTCAATTCAGAAACAACTGTTCCATTCAAATAAATTTGAAATCATCAAACTGTGGACCTCAAATTTAGTGGTTCATTGACTCTTTCTGCAAGTTACATATTTATGCCAACAGGTGGCAACAAGTGACTGTCTTTATGAGTGAACGATTCGATAGCTCAAACAATTCGTACAAAACCACTGATTCATTCAGTCTCAACTCACATAAGTACTTCTTAAAGTAATTATGACGTACTACATTCATCATTTTGCTGTTGTCATGTGACCAACCAGTGCAATTCACAAATCTTCTCCCATGGTCTTATGGGCTGATAAAATATCTAGTGGATGCACACTTAAAGAGTTAGTTCCTTCCAAACACGCAAGAGTTTTTTTTTTTTTTTTATCCCCCATAGAAAGCAATGTAATTTCTGTCATTCATGGTCCAGAAAAGTAGCAGAGACATTGTTAAAATAGTCATTGTGACTACAGTGGTTCAATCTTAATGTTATGAAGCAACAAGAATACTTTTTGTGCCATATAATACTTTATCAACAAAATTTGTCTCTCCCCTGTCATTCTCTTACACCGTTTAGGTTCAGCGCTTCTAGGTTCTAGGTTCAACGTCAGAATGCTGACTGAGTATTGACCAACACTGTTCACTGAAGCAGCACGTCGCTTCATAACATTAAGGTTGAATAGTCACGTTGACTATTTTAGCGATGTTTTTACTACTTTTCTGGACCTTGAATGACGGTAATCGCTTTCTTTGGGGATTAAAAAAACCTCTTGGATTTCATCAAAAATATCTTAATTCATGTTCCAAAGATGAACAAAGGTCTTACATGAGGGCGAGTAGTTAATGACATAAATTTCATTTTTGGGTGAACTAACCCTTTAAGAATTTTGCCTGAAACAGTAGGTCATCCGGGTACTTTTTGCCTAGTGGTATAATGAATACTGTAAATTTATACATATTATACTTTTCCTATACCATTTTTCACCCACTATATAAAAGGAAGGATGTGGCTTCAGATGCAGCCACCGTTTTTACAAGTGAGTCGCTGAATCATTCACACTCGTTCAACACACTTATTAATCTGGGAAAAAATACAATTGACTATCTTTATGAGCAAATCCCTGAATAATTCACCCAATTGATCTGTTCAAAATGATGATTCATTCAGGAACAACAAAAGTGACTGTCCTTAGAATAAGTCACTAAATCATTTCATCAATCGATTCATTCAAAACACTGGCGTTGGTGTGAATATCAACAGTTGTGTTTACATGTGGTCATTGCTGTTATTCTGAACAATAGAACTTGCTTGTGTGACAATCCTTAATTGTATATTTAACATATATTTGAAAAAGCAATATATACGCTTCACGTCATGACTAAGAAAACCCTTTACCCATGGTAAAACTGTAACCCATAGCCTCCTGTGACCGTTTGCTTTCATCAAATATATAAATGTAACATGTTTACACAGAGCACATAAGGGGGGAAAAAATCAAGTCAATTAAATCAGTTTTTCTCTCTTGAACTCACTTGTACCTTTTGTTCATTATCAGTTATTTCATGCAAGTCTAATCACTGATTTAAGTAACTGTCATTGTTCAACGAGGAATGGTATGTCTATTATTTTTGTTGTTGACGTTGTTGAAGTTTTTTATTTGCTAATGCCTCACAGACCAATTACAGAAATTCTATGCAGTATTTTTAAAACAAAAATCAATAGCTACTGTGAGAAAATTGCCTAACCTATGCAGTAGAGCCAGCAAAATCCCTTTGTGGGTCCAACTGCCATTTGTGAATCTTTAAGGGTATTCGAGTGGACCTTAGAACAGTTTTTCCATTGCTTAAATCCAACATTTCAATATCAAGCCTTATACCTGCTTCAGGGCAGAGTTCTCCTAAAACACAACTGCCCATTTCTGGAGATGCTGATCCAATGTGGGCAAACTGTTCCCATGGAAATAGGATGCTTGCAAGTTGCAGGTCAATCTGAGGGGGAAAAAACACAGTAGACAGAAAAGGTAGACTTTGAGCTTTCGAGAATGTAGGTATTAGTTTTTTGCCTGGAATGTGAACTGTGTCACAAGGTCTCACTAGCATAGACAGACTTGTTTAAAATACACAAACCATATAAATCAGTTGCATTATAGATCTTATTTGTTCTGCAGACATGCACTTGAAATACAGAACAGAGAAAGTGATTTATACCACTGATACCAATGGAAAAACTCTTTGAAGAGCGATGCTCCTTTTACTATTCTCTTTCATCATCCCATCTGTCTCTACGCACAAAATAGTACCATTTGGTTGTATTCCATACCACACTTGACATAGAAATTAACATCATTTTGTGATAATTAACCCTGAAGGCAACTATTTTGCCTCCAACTTTCTTGAACAGAACAGAATAAAAAAGACAGACATATAACTCTCTCTAAATGTTCTGTTTGCCTTCATGATTATCTCTTTCTAAAGGTTATTCAAGACATTATTACAATGACTGTCCTGTTCCTATTTTGTACTTCGAAAAACTGTAAAGGAAATTACTATCCAATTTGTAACTATATTACTCAAAGGAAATTTACCTTTTTTTCAGTCTCTCCAGAGGATGGGTTTCCTGGTTCTTAAGAGGACAGGTGCGGAGGATTTATTTGTTCTCTCTCAGTGAGCACTCTCTCAATGAGCACTCTCAGGTAAACTTTTGTTTTCTCCAGGGAGTGAAGAAAGAGACAATAATAATAAAAAAGACTAATTATTCTCGATGACTATTATCAGTCTTTAAAAAGCAAAGACTCATAGAAAGAACACTTTTGAATTACACTCAACACCACTCTTGGGAGCATAGGTGGAGTTTTGCTTCACTATATACCTGATTGTATTCCCTACCTTTAACAATTTGTTGCCACGTGATGAGATTATTTCAGATAAAACAAATCAGAAATACATGTATTACACTAATTGAAAAAGGTGTTTAAACATTTACAAACCAATAATTAGTCTATAAAATATAGGCCTATAGTATAAATATTCTAAATAACTAATATAATGTTAATTATAATGTTAAACAAGATTTCTGTTTCAAATTCTTCTGTTCTTTTGAACATTTTATTCATCAAAAAATCCTGAAAAAAATGCATCACGTGTCCACAAAAGTATTAAGCAGCAAAAATGTTTTAAGAAATGTTTCTTGGGCAGCAAATCAGCATAATAGAATGATTCCTAAAGAATCATGTGACACTGAAGACTGAAGTAATGATGCTGAAAATCCAACTTTGCATCACAGGAATAAATTACATTTTAAAATAGCTTTAAATAGAATGTAGTTATTTGAAATTGTAACAATAATTTACAGTATTACTGTTTTTAACTGTATTTTTGTAAACATTTTATAAATGTAGTCTTGTTGAGCATAAAAGATTTCTTTTAAAACATTAAAAATCCTACTGCCCCAAACCTTTGAATGGTAATGTGTATATAATGAATTGATATATAATTTATTTGATATAAAAGTCATCACAAATCAGATTACACTGAAAGAACCATTAAGTCAAATATTTAATAAAAAAAAATATTTGTAAAATATACAAATCAAATGTTTAGGTTCCTTTTTTTTTTGTGGCTGTTTTTTATAGAACCAGTATACTGAAAGGTGGAGACCATGCAACTCTTTTTTCTTTTTTTCTGTCTCTCTCTGTATCTCTCTCCACCCCTCATTCAGTCACTCTTTCATTCTCTTCTTTCTTCCCATTAATCATATTTGTTCACATTACCGAGGAGAAGGCAGAGTAACACTGTTGATAGGAGTCTTAATTAGCAGGAACGATCTAACACACACCAGAACCTGTGTGAAGATCAAACAGCCTGTATCTGCTTACCGTTCAAATATCCCTGTCATTTAGCACGGAGAGCAAATTTGATTTTTCCAGCATTTTGTACCTTTCCCAGTAATTGAATTGTGCACCTCATAACTAAACGTTATCTCCGCAAATAGAGCAACACTAACACGTTAAACCACTTAATATCTTCTGTTGTGGCTTGTGACCAAGAGTGTTTAAAGCAGTCATGCATGCTTAGAGGTGTGGATGGCATGGCGACTTACCGAAAATAATGAACTTAGTGTTCATAAATGATTAGCGGGGGCCAATTAATGCTTGACAGCGTATATGTGTGTGCGTGGAGGCCCGTCTTCACAGCCAAGAGAAGTCAGAATGAATTAGAGTTACTAACAGATACACAAATAACTCGGCAATCATGGCAGGCGTTTCAGCTAGCTTAGATTAGGTCAGCTAATTGGCACACTAACATGATTTAAATAGCTCAAATTAATGTTGGACAAAATTAGTGAGGTCTATTTAAATGAATCCCATTTCAAGCTTATTTCTTTCAGATCCCCCTCTTTTTTAAGCCTAGATCTCATTCTCCAACTCTCTATCTCTCTCTCCCTCACACACACACACTCATTTTCACGACCCCTTATAATAATTTCAAGAACATAAAGCCTCAGGTATTCAGTTGATTTACATATTTCAGTGATTAAGTATATATGTCAAAGCTGATTTCTTGAGCCAGGAGAAAGGCATGATTTATTTATAGGTGATGGGAGAAAAGGCACACACATTCTCTAAAAACAGTTTCTACTCTCGTATGACCAACATGTGAAGCTTATCTGCATATGCAGCATCCAAACATAAACGTAAACCTAATGAAAGCCAGAATCAATCATTCCATATTCTAAATATATCCCACCGTCTCATGCAGCGAGAGCAGGTGACCCTAACTCATACACATCCCGCGAGACTAATTTGGCTTCCTCTAAATCAATCACTCAGGCCATCAAATCAGCCTATCGCATTGTTTGTTACTCACAGATGCTCACACGTGGAACAAGTTTTCATTTCGCTCTGTTTATGAGGCATAATAAAATGTAAAATGAACTGCCAGAGGGAGTAAAGACAGGGAGACGACTCACAGCGAGGTTTATTCAGCAATGTTCACAAGATTACGTTTACTACTGAGCAATATCGCAAGAACAGGACCCCCTGGCCAAGTGAGTGTTTGCAGTAAATGCAAGTGTATTCTAGCATGTTACTGCCGCTGAATTGTTTTTTCTATGAAGTTTAAACCTTTACACTATTGTTCTAAATAAAGCGAGCTAACACATTCAAAGTATACAAATAGAGGTGTTAAAAGAAATTGGCACCTTAAGGTGAATCCTCCATATTAAGCCAGAAGATGATTTCTCAACATTTGGCTGCTAGGATACATGCAATATATCTCTCTGCTTTGAACAGATTTTCTTTACTCCAAAGCGAGTGCCATTTCTGGCACTAAGTGGCAAAAATACAAAGGAGATGCAAAAATAGTCGATGCAGGTCTTGGGACTCTAAAACAGGCTAATTTAAACCTAAGTGCTTGTTATATTTTTCCAAAAAGTACACTGCTTTCAATTAGAATTTATACAAAAAAAGGTCTTATATATATTCAAAGTTATTGCGATGCACACTTGCAAATCTTTGTAACATTAAAAGAATAGTTCACCCAAAAAATCTACCAATTTTCTTGCTCGTGTCATTTGAAATCCGTATGATTTTCTTTCTTCCATGGAACAATAAGGAAGATATTTTGGACAATGTACTTTCATGGTGATTTTGTGTCCTTTTGCAGCATACAGCCCCCTGGTTACTGTCCATTTTTGATGTATAAAAAAAGGGCACCATGTATAGACATTCTTCCACCTCCTTTTATGTTCCACAGTGGGCGAAAAATCCCACTGGTATGAATGAGTAGATGATGACAGAATTTTCATTTTAGGCAACCAGCTAAAACCAGCTGGCAACCATCTAGGCCACCTTAAACCATACAGCTTTGGATACTTTTCAATTATATATATACATATATACATATATATATATATATATATATAAAAAAATAATAATAAAAAAAAGTCCAAGCTATTAATTATTTATATTTATATTTATATATTATATTATTTAATACCAATCTAGCATTAGCCCCGTTTATTCATTCTTACATCTACTACACAAGAACATCTGTAATCTTTCCATCCTTGATATACAGTATTAGTTGTGGATACCACTGTGAAACACAAGCAAGCATGTGTTTTTATTCTCATCCCCAATAGCAGATTTACCTCAGATAATAAAAGCGCTCCTCGGATAACCTTGCCATTCATCAAGCCCTGAGAGCTTTTTACCTGTGTCGTCTGCACGAGGCAAGACAGCCTATAAAACATCACTAATTAAATGTTGCTTTGGAGATTCGCCCCGACCAGGTTCCAGCATTTTCAAAAAACGTCAGAGGCGTTTGCGTAAGCAGTACAATAACGCAACGATGCAATGAAAAAGAGAGTGGAGCCCAAGAGAAGTGTTTATAGTGTAAATTAGTTCATGACGCTCCTCAGCAGCCCATAAACAGTCGGAGTTCTCTTCCCTTGTGTTGCTCTTTATGATTATCTCTATTATCATTTCTCTTTATTCTCTTTCCATCCCCTCAGGCTTTGGCAGTTTAACAGGAAGGCAGCAATTAAACTCACTCAGGGGTTAGAGGCTGAGAAGGCCAGTGGGAGCACAAAAGGAACGGAGAGAGCGCAAGGAAGAAAGAGAGACACCGAACGAGAATGTGTTTTGCTGTAGCTCTATTACACGAGGCTTGCCATTTCAGGGACATCTCGTCAGCAGGGTCACAATCCTTAGAGAATGAAAAACTCATTTTCTCTTAATAAAGAGATGGAGGAACATTTGCTCTAGGTCTCTCTACCTGCTAGAGTAACGACCATTCAGTCTGAGAGAAAGAGCAAGGGCAGGGCAGGGCAGGTGAGATGCTACTTTATGCCCACTACAGCAAGGCCAAACCCAGAGAACATGTTAGGTTGGCCCACCTCTAGTCCATGACAGATGCTTTGCACCATGAGCAGCCCCACGGACCTACAGTGCAAAGACCAGAAAGACAAGGGCAAAGAGGCTGGAGAGAAATGTAGAGCAGAAGAAACAGAAAGAAAGAATCAACTGACGGATTTGAAGGGATAAATTCAGACAGGTGACACAAGGGTGCAATTTGAAGCAAAGCTTTGTGGCTGGGTGGTGAATTCAAAAAGGTTTGCAGTTAGATGTTTTTAGCAGTATGTCAAATGTTGTGGAATATATTCAGAAGCAATTATATTGTCTGTAATCATCTGGAACTGTTTTACACGTTGACTTTCATCTATTGTCGTGCATTGTGTCGAAATGTCACATAGTGAATTGTGAGTTCCCTGAGATGATCAGATCAAGCTGTATGAAAAGATGCCAAGCTGTGTAGCTGAACAAAGAGAGATTCAAAGCAAAACCAGACTATTTTCTCCCTCATTCTCTGACATATGCACAAAACTCACACATATGGTCAGAAATGCTCTTTTGTGTGTACATCTGTCTCATAGTTATGACACAATTTCAACTGTTCAGTTTGGGAAAACGTGTACAGAAAACCTTATTTTACCTCACTTTCTATAGATTTCTGCTGTTCTTCAATTAAGCATAATATAATTAGTATTAGGGGTACTGACAGTGGCTCACTGGGTAGAACTGTTGCCTCAGCAAGAAGGTCTCCCCGGTTCAAGTCCCGGCTGAGCAACAAAGGCGTTTTCTGTGTGGAGCTTGCACGTTCTCCCCGTGTCTGCGTGGGTTTCCTCCGGGTGCACCAGTTTCTCCTACAATCCAAAAACCTGTATCGTAGGTGAACAGGAGACACTAAATTGTTCGTAAGTGTGAATGGTACTGCAAATGTGTGTTTGAGCCCTGTGATGGACTGGCCATCTGTCCAAAGTTTTCCTCACCTGTGATCCAAGACACTGGACTTCAGCATCCCTGCAACCCTAGCGAGGATAGGCGGATTGGAGAATGGATGAATTACTATTGACTAACCCTAAAAAACTAACTTAAAAATAAAACATTTAACAAGTGAATAATTTTAGGTAGATGAACCATTTATAGTTGACAAATAATTTTCATATTAAATCGCAGATAACTAATTAATGGCCAATGCTAAAATTCCATAAAAATGCTATAAAAAAATAATAAAACTATGAAAAATGTTGTTAAATTATTTTTTAAAGATTAACTGTCAGAATTACACTGTAAACAATTACTGTAATTTTAACAGCTAAAACGCTATTAAATGTTAACAGTAAGTTCCTGTATTATATACGGAAAAAAACTGTAATAGATTTAACCTTACATTTAATTTAATTTTATAGTAAAATATGTTTACATTTTTACTGTATTTTTACAGAATTGTTCTGGCAACCACAGCTGCCAGATTTTTATTTTATTTTTTTACAGTGTAGATTAATTTTACATATATGTAAAAATAGACAGAAATGCTGAAATATCCAATACTGAATGATACATTTCCAATATGGACCCAAACTAATACGTTAATATGTGTAGATAACTGATATGGTACCAATATATTATGCATTTTTCTACAAATAGGAAAGAAAAGAAAAAAGATTTTAGAATGTTTTTCTTAGACGACATTTTTCATACAGCATTTAGATTAAATACAGATCAAATGTAAACCTTTGCTTAAGCATCATCTTGATAATGTCACTTGTGTCTTCTCTGGAGTTTGCAAAGATACCACAACTTTGTCATAAACTGTGCTCAGATTTTTCCAAGATACCAAAGTCTGCCTTAAAATGGCAGAAATGTCAATATTAACTCAAGCATTTCTCATTAAATAGTTTCAAGACCAAATTATTCGAGATATGCCATTTTTACACATTATTTAAGCTCAATGTCAACATTTGTCCCAGTTTATTCTCTTTTTTCCCCCACATTTTTTTCCTTAGAGAAAACACCTTCAATAAAACAAAACTTCAACAAAACAAAACTGAAAACTCCAGCGTGGCTTCTAGGGAGCCATTGAGCTAATTCTAGGGAACTTTTTCAGCAATTTCCTTTCCAGAAGTACAGCTAGATCATTCATACACAAAGAGTCCATCATACTGGCATGCGGTGAGAGAGACATGCAGTGAGCATCATGAATGGCTAAATGAGGGCTGGACTATCTCCTATCTGTGTCCAGCATGCCATCCACTGGCTCCTCAAACACTAGAATTGGATGGTGCTTTGGAATCCCACCCAAAAGAGAAACCCTGACATTTGAGCGCACCCATAATCCTGAAAGGCAGTAACTGCCAAAAAGCTTAGTTTAGGAATAGAAGAATCATTTAACGGCAAGCCGCCCTCACACACAGACACGCTCAAGCCAATACTCACTTAACCAGAACTCACTCAATTCCTCTGTTCAACTCAATCATGTCCTTTCCTCTCCTCACATACACCTTTTAGACAGCATCTATTCTGTCATGGCGGCTGGCATTGTTTGAGTTATCATTTGGTTTCATCAGCACATTGCCATTTATTAAGAGATTCAGATACAAAATATGCTATAGACCCACAATGCCCCCTTCTGGTCACTTATGAAACATTTTCATTTGTTTCTCAAGAGAAAGGCCCATTGTGAAAATAGTGTCCCTCACTGCTGTAGTCAAACGGCATCATTCAGAGACCTACGTCTATATACACAGTGATGACAGTTTTACATTTAATATTGACCCTGATATTATGGCCATAAGGAATCATGGTATAATGATATCTGACACAACCTAAACATTATTGGAGCTTTGAATTGCCAATAGTAGATACCATTGTTAAAGTGTCAGTTTAAAACAAGAGCTTTCTATAGACTACAGACAATTATCGCCCATTCCAAAAAAAACAAACTGCTTCACTTTCAAGGTTTTGAGCTCCCTGGGGGCCTTTTAATGTCCAGTGATAACTCTAATGAGTCCAAATATAGCTTTTGTAGGTAGCTCTACAGGTAAGGCACAGCAGTGTTCTAATCTAGGATAGTCTTATTAGTCCAAACTGCTCTGCTGACCACAAAAAAAAAAAAAAACTAGAAGTGTTTTACTGTCCTAGCATGCTCTCTCAATCTCCTTTGTTATGATTTTTTTTTGTACTTTTTGCCAACGCAGGGAAGGAAAAATGTCACAGCAATGCAAGAATATTTGCCAGTGTCTGTCTATGAGAGAGAGGGGGAATGAAGAGGTGTGTGTGTGTGTGTGTGTGTCTGAAAAGAATCTTTGATGTTTCACACCTTCTGAAGTGGGCATTCTTCAGGTGTCTAAAGTGGAGAGGTCCTGGAACTGTAGGGAGAGGCGTACTTGTTCAAAGACTCTCACTCTTTCTATCACTCCCTCTCTCGTTCTCTGGAGAAAAAAAAATCATTTTGATTATTCACTGTAGCCTTTGGCACACATACACAGCAGCAGTTTTATTCTGTCAAAATAACACAAGGATTGTTATACAATAATACTTTCCTTTCACAGTAATTTAAGGTACAACATATTTTTTTTAATGTTAAAATACATTCTCCTTTTCCAGATTATTACGCAGACATAACTAAAACAATGTCATACCAACATCAAAAAGCATTTTTCACCATTATTGGGCATTTCATACTTCTAGTCAATGATCTCTCTTCTGTCACACTTTCTGAAAGCATCATCTTAATGAAAATATTCTCATGATTTCTCTCTGTCCTCTCATCACAGACAGGGACGTAAAATTTTGGCTGTATTATTTGTGTCCCCTTCAAAAATTGCTCTTATGTTTATTGTCCCCCACAACTGTCAGATTAAATTTATGCCCCTGATCTGCAGAAGTTCTCATATTCACTGAGTTAAAAGCATTCTTTTGGGACAACATGAATCAGACAGCCGCTTGTTTAAACTTTTTCTGCGCCATCTTTGGACACAGACAACTTCCCATGGAATAACACATTTTCAGTCTTTCACATCACTCACACCTCAATGCACCCATTAAATGTGAAGCATGTGATTAAGAGACAGATTTGCTTTGTAGAGACCTGTCTGATAGAAATGAGAGCAGAGCCACTATAGCTCATAAACAGGCCGGCAGTTGTTGTGTTCTTGAATAATTCATTTCATTTCATGTGTTGCCTGTATATTAACTATAACAAGCCCAAACTTGTCAGAGTCAGAATAACTCAAAGACATCACAATGAGCTGTTGAGAGACAGCAACCCAGTCTAAATGACTCATCTGTGTGTGATACAAAGAGAGAACAAAGAGAGAGAGAGAGAGAGAGAGAGAGAGAGAGATGTAGGTCTCTGTATGTGACCTACAGCACAACAGGTCTCTGATTCCATGCCTGACTAACTTAGACATTTGTCAACTGTGCACACATACAAGTCACAACCATACATGCTTACATCCCAGCTTTGGATGAAGACTTTCCATTGACTTCTATTATTTTTATACTGAGCCAATTTTCTATCTCCTAACTCCTGTGGTTAAAATGGATTTGAAAGCACCTTTGAGTAAAAATAGTAATTACTAAAAAGAAAATGTAATTATGAAATAATTCTGCACCACACAGAATAATTTAGTTATATTATAATTATTGTTTATTTTATTATTCTTTCAAATAATTATTTTAATACATTAATTCATGTTTATTAACATTAATTTTGTTAGAACTGTATTAAATTAACTATTTATATTAATTATTAAATTAGCAAATGACCATTTTGTAATTAGATTTTTTTTTAAACACACACACACACACACACATATACACATATGTCCTACAAATATCACTAAAATACTACTGAACCAACACATACCATATCTAGTAAAAAAAATTAAATAAAAAAAATAATAAATAAAAAGAAAATTAATCATACCCCCCTGACCTTTATTTATTTTTCATACCATCTGAACAATTTAAGCTTGAATTAACACATTGAGTTCACAGTCAGCCCAGCTCCAGCTGCTATCATTGTAATGAAGACATTATTTGGTATGTTTATGAAGCTGTTTTTCTTCCATCATTCCGCACAATGCAAAACCTGACCACCACACACACACACACACTGCTTCATGAGTCAATATATTCTCTAGTCAATGGAGCCAGATTTGCAGACACAACATATCTGACAATGATCAGTGAACCTAAATTCAGTATTCATATGTGTATGTGTATACATGCATGAAAAGTGTGTATATTACAGACTGAAGAAAGGACATATCGGCCATTTCAGTCTGCCAAGATGCATGGCAAACCTGCCAGGCTTGATTAAGTTTCCATATAAATTGCACAATAAGCAACCCAGTCATGTTTGAGCAAACACATGAAGAACTAATATAAATGGAGAGCAACTAATATCAGCATGCTTTAAAGGATGAAGTCAGAGATAAAAACTGATGCACATCAGTGTGTGAACAACAAATACACACAGTATTAACATGCATCAGATTATGTTGAGGAGTGGATCTCTAACTAGACATCATTACTACATCAATGCTGTGCACCAAGTACAATGTGTTCACATACATTTCTGATTACCTCTGAACGTGCTTTGCGGGATCAGACCCTTTTTATACTTGTATTTAGTGTTGTACATTTGTGATCTGACCTTTATGATATGCTCCTTGATGGGAAAAGTCAAAGTCAAAAAGTCAGTGGCTACCATCAACTGTCTGGTTATCAACATTCTTCAAATTATTTTCTTGTGTTCAACAGAAGAAAGAAACTCAGAGTTTTGGAACAACTTGAGGGTGAGTAAATGGTGACATTGGTTTTTTGGGTGAACTGTCCCTTTAATACAGTGTTTTCATCAACTTGCAGGTTATAACGTTTATTGTAATGAAAGCTCAGTTTTTGTTGAATAAATTTGGACAAAATCTCATGATATAACAGATGAAGATGTGCCAGTGAATTTACAAGCTCTTAAACACAAAGAAACTTACATAAACGACAAACATGACAAGGACACGGTGTTTAATATAAGCGATATATTTAAAACAGTAAAGTTAGCATATTGGCTACAGCTAGACGTAAATATCAGACTAAGACTCTTCTCCGCTCTTCAAATAAATAAAACATTAGCTTTTATAGACATAGTGTTTCTTGAGCAAAGAAAACGCTGTACCTTTTTTTTTTTTCTACCAAACGTCAGTTATTTATTTATTTACCTTTGCATTGCAAACAAGCAGAGATCTGTCTCCAAACTGCTTGTGGCACTCACAGGCACTTCATTCACTATAGAGGTGGGGCGGAGTTACGAGGTTTGACTGACAGTTTGAGTATCCAATTGAGTTACGAGGTTTTGTCACAAGCTCTCATAAATCCTTTTCATTCGTTAAATATTTTTAAAACCGTCTATGTTTAAAACCCACATACAGGCGTATGTAGTTTTTTTTTTTTTTTTAAATGACGAAATATATATACGAGGTTTCCGCCTGACAGCGACAATAACTTTTTTTTTTTGGCATTTGGTAATTTTTTACGGCACACTTGTAAACCGCGGCACAGTGGTTTCATTGTATAAATGAAAGCAGCTCAAACATTCAGTTGCAATTCTCCTTTTATTGCATGGAAAATAATATGACTTTCGAACAATTTGAGGGTGAATAAATATTGGCAGAACATTAATTTTTGGGTGATCTATGCCTTAAATATAAACAGGGTCACATATTGTCCATCTCCGAAGCAACACTGCTGTCAAACAGCATAGTACACTGGTCATCTCAAAAAAGAGAGAGCGAGAGTGAGCGGATAAAAGAGTGAAAACCAAATACAGCATCATATTCAGAGGAAGAGGCAGAAAAGATGAGAAATGGGAGGACAGATTACATGGACAGAGAGATGGAGAACTTTTATCTCTACCTTAAGGGGACTGACATGGTAGGGGCCCCAATGAGACAGCTCCTCCACTGTAGTCCATTTGTCTCCCTGTTCCAGTCTGTCTCTTAGGTACAAAATCAATATATCTAACCTTTTCAGCAGCCGGAGGCTTAACGCACACACTCGCGCACACACTGACACACACTCTTCACCTCACCTTGCCTCTGCTGAGTAAGATTTAGTAAATCACACATCACCTGCTGCTGTTCATCCAGAGACATGGAGCTAGATGGCACGTATATGGCTCAACACACACACACACACACATATATATATATATATATATATATATATATATATATATATATATATATATATATACACACACAAACAGATGCACAATAAATGAAAGATATGGGTCTACATATGGCCAAAGATGCATCGAAAACTAAGAGGCACAGTGCCATCTGTAGGTCGATAAGAGAACGACAGCTTCAGCAGCGGTAGGGATAACAGGCTATCAAGTTTTGCAGAGGAGGAAGTAGAGTTCTTTGGATCACAAGAAATAGTCTCGGAGCAATAATTGATTCTTTTATCCAATTCAACAGTGATGAAGCTGCGGTTTAATCTGAGAATGTCCTGATTTGAGATAAAATTCACTGTGTGAGTGTGTATCTGATAGAATACAAGTGGGAAGGAAACGTTCTCTGTTAGAAACTCAGACTGCTATTAGGAAGTCGACTTATAATCTTCATGGTGTCATTCTGCTCATCAATATGAGAGCTCTGATATCTGCATTGCAGGCTGTGAATGGCGTGCATTAATCATCGTTTTATGATACACTCTCCACAGCAGCCCTCACAAAAATCAGCACAATCCTTCATTATGATTCATTGAGGAGAGGATACTAGAGACCTCTCAGACAGTCTGTCTGTATGTAAAGTATACTGCGAGGCCAAAGAGTTCAGCCTTGCGTGTCAATCATGGGTACGACTACATCGCATAGGTAGGCCTACGACCTCAACTCATTCATTTTCAATTAGAGTTGCTAACTTACAGTGACATAAGTGACAGCGAAAAGTTTTAAGTTTTAAAACTTTATGCAAATGTAAAGCGGCAATAAAATTTAAAGTACTGTAGTTGTCTGTCATAAAGATGGAGAAAATAATTTTGTAGTGTGTAAATTTTAGCGGCATCTAGCGGTGAGGTTGCGAATTGCAACTCACGGCTAAGCACCGTGCTCACCCCTCCCTTTTGAAGCACTTTTACCGGCACTACCGTGGCCGACACAGAAAGTCAACGATGTCATTGTCTGATTCAGCAGATAGCCAGGCAAGCAGTGAGGTTTCTTCTAACAAAGAACAGTCTCTGCTTCTAATAAACCAGACGACTACTACTACAACTACTTCTTTGTGCATATTCAACGTAGTGACGATGCAAGCTACCTCCAAAAACACCAACGAACATAGAGACGAAACGCGCTCTGTAGAGCAGTTTGTCCGTTTAGGGTTACTGTAGAAACATGCCGGCGCAAAATGACAGCTTGACATGGAGGGGGGACCCGCGGTGTATGTAGATAGAAATGGCTCATTCTAAGGTAATAAAAACACAACGGTTCATTATGTAAGGTCTTTATACACCACTCAAAACATAGTTATGTATATTATATTGCATTTCTGTCAATAGATCCTCCTAAATTTGACACATTTCACCTTTAAGACATGTCTGATTATGTACAGGGACAATATAAAAAAATAATAATTATGTGTGATAATGTTCATAACCCTTACTATGTTGACAGTACAGTGACTGTTGACATGCTGGGACAAAGTCACTGTCATGTAAACAGAGCTTTTAGATGTCAAAATTATCTTTATTCAGTATTTTGACAGAAGAAAGTGGGCATGACTTAAACTGAAAGTTGGTCAAAACTACCACATATATATATCAAATGAATACCACTACTGTGGATGACTCTCCCTCACTAACTTCCATATTCACTAACATTTCTAAGAATTATGTGGTTTAAAGATTTAAAACCCTTTAACTGCTTTTTCAACCAACTGGTAGTCCATAGGCTGGTAGCAGATTAAACACTATGAATCAGTGTCAGCTCCGCATTGCTCATTTTCTGACCCATGATAATCAAATCTCCATCAGTGCCATTAAGCAAGTCATCTTATTTTGGTCTTTTGATCGTTGATCACATTGAAGATAGAGAGCAGAAGCTATAAAGCATCCTTATAGCACTGATGTTGAAGGTGTTAGGAAAAGGTTAGTTAAGGATGTCAACTGCACTGCTTCCCTTTAGAGACCCTATTGAGGAGATTACAATGACAACAGATTTCTGAAATACACAAAATATATAGAAACAGATGATTTAATCAGCTCATCTACCTCCGACTGATGGAGATATGAGATAAATGTAAGATCCTTCTGTGCCGCAGTTCATTATGTTTTATATCACCACTAGAAATACCATTTACCACACTATTATATTAAGGCAATTAGATTAAATTAATTAATTAAATATGTTTTATTCGGTTTAAGAGGTCAAGAATTTCCATTATAGATGAAAATGATAAAATATAAAGAGTATTTTATTTTACTCCCTTTAAATAATAATAATTTAAAAAAAAAACATATTTTTTTTTTCTTAAGTGTGTGGTGAGACATTGCCCTGTACCTGTATTTAATATTTTCATTTTTGAATTCCTGCTCGGGATGCAACCTTTAATCAGTAGGTGTGTCGCTCCAGTCAATAATGACGCACGGCGAGTCAGCTGGAGTGCGTGTGCAACTGACATCATATTAGGTAACTGAAAATCCTGCAGAGTACCTTTAACATATAATTGAAAATTCCTAATTTACTGCAAACCTAAATTAATTAAAACATGATGGTGAGAAAATAATTAAAATTTAGGACAATCTTACAGAAATTCACAGAATTTTTAAAAAATTCATTGTCATGTCTTGCATTTTTGGTGGCCTTTGGTGGCCATCTACTTTGTCAGTGTTTTTAAAATGGTAATAGAATCATTGATACAATAAATTGACTGTGACATAAAACACTGTGATGTACGGTTTACATAGGGTGTCTTATTCATTGTGACAAGGTGTTTCGTAACAGCATGAATTGCAATGAAGGCCCTGACTTAAAATGCAAATGCATGGGGTGCTATTGATTGTAACTGTTTGTACACTAAGAACTTAAAGCAAAATACTGTCATGCGTGAGTGTTTTTCCTTGTTTTACTCTGAATATTGTGTGCCGCTTTGGCTTGGCTGTCACTGAGGTACTAGATTTTTCAATATTGGTTTAGAGATACCTCCCTGTAGCTATCCATTTTCATTCAATTCAGAAAAAAAAAAAACCACCTCCAGAGACATTAGCTATGGCTGAGTGAAGTAATTCATCACTGCGAGCTCTTCAAATACACAGCCATTGCGTAAAGCAACATTAATGCATTGTTCACCAAACACGATGCTCTCATTTCTCAAACGGCATAACTATGCTGCTCTGGGATAAACCTTTGTGGCCTAAAAAGACATTTTTGGCATTATGAAAGAAACAGTTCTGCTGAACTAGGATCAGTAGGAATGAGAGAGAGAGAGTAAAATAGCAGCAGCCATTATGCCTGGATAAAGAGACACATTTGAAGGAGTGTGTGGGTCGGAGATGACAGCGGGGCTTTTTCATTTGACTTTTAAGTGCTGTAGATGGAAGGTGTAAGGCTGACAGATCAATGTCAAGTTATGAGAGGGTGAAAAACATCTCAGAATGTGACTGCACCAACACACATACATGCAAACTAGCCTGAGAAAAACAAACACTCTCAGCACAGAAATATTAGCATGCACAAACAATTCCCACCCTTTGGTGTACCTCTCCAGCGATGGAGAATTGATGAGCGAAATCATGGTTCCATCACCATAACATCTGGCTGCATCTGGCTTCAAAACAGTGTTTTTGAACCAAAACTGTCTTACCTATGCCTCAAGGTGTCATTGAAAGAGGCAGGGTGTTAGTATATCCTGCACGTTTGGCTCACAGCACTCCACTAAAGAGCCGTCAGTGCGGAACATTCTGAATAAAGAAAGTCATTTAGCTGCGTTTTGCTGCCGGACAAAGAATAAGTGATTGCCCTGGGCTCTTCTCTACTCGCTCTCAAAAACAAAGTCATAATTGAGGTCTTTGTAGGGGAGAACATTAGACTGTGAAACATTTATGCGTGTGTTCGCCTGCCGAATAATAATAATGCCGGCAGTGTTGTCTCTTTAATATTAAAAAAAAACACAAACATTTGCACAAGTTCAGCTTTCTTTATTACCAAATGCAATAATGAGATGTTTGCGCTACCAGATGATTCTAAGCGAGTGTTTCATCTACTGCTAACAATGTCAACTTCACAATAGGTGACTGTGATTTTTGCGATGCTGAAAACGCAAACTGAATTATCAAAATCCAGTCATAAAAAATCAAGCGTATAGCATCAGTTCTGGCAGGTCACATTAGTCAAGCTTGCTTTAGCTGACACTAATATTCCTATCGCTGCTCTACCTGCTTTTATCCATGCAAAAGGATTAGTTCTTTTTTTTTTTTAAATGAAAATGACCTCAAGCTTTACTCACCCTCAAGCCATCCTAGGTGTATATGACTTTCTTCTTTCTGATGAACACAATCAGAGAAATATTAATAAATATCCTGACACATCTGAGTTTTATAACAGCAGTGAGTGATACCAACGAGTATGAGCTGAAGAAAGTGTCTCCATCCACATCCATCCATAATAAACATAGTCCACACGGCTCCAAGGGGTTAATAAAGGCCTTCTGAAGCGAAGCGATGTATTTGTGTAAAAAAAAAAAAATCCATATTTATGAACGAAAATATCTAGCTTCCGCCAGACCGTCTTCCGTATACAACGTACAAAGAAAGTGTAAAACTCTCGCCGTTCAAAAAGCTTTCCCTATTCAACTTACGGTACTCACGCAACACCAACTCCGTTTTTTTTGTAACTTGAATACGGAAGGCGGTCTGGCAGAAAGATGAAAGTCATATACACCTAGAATGGCTTGAGGGTGAGTAAAGCTTGGGGTAATTTTCATTTGAAAGTGAACTAATTCTTTAAGCCTTGTTTGTGAAACCAGGGACTACTGTTTTAGTACAAGGGTACACTGATGCCGCCAAATGGTGTATGTATTTAGCCTTCATTATTCAGTTGATGCAAATGTAGGCAGGAACTAAATTCAAGTAACTAATCTTTAAAGCTTAAGTGAAGAGATCCACGCTGATAGTCTGCAGAATGGGAGCTGAATCTTAATCTCAGTTTTAATAGAAGTTGTCTTCAGCTCAACCTTGTTGACCACTTTGCTGCTGAAGTGGGGAATAGAAATTAAGATATATTACAAATTCAGGTAAACTGAATTCAGGTAAATTCAGGTAAAAGATGGTTCATGGAAGGATGTGTAAATTCTTCAGCCCTGTAGGTAGTCCAGAAATCAGAAAAATGCCAGCCTAGACAGAGATTTTTTTCCTGGTTTAAAGGCACAATATGTAAGATTTTTGCATTAAAATCCCAAAAAAAAAAAATGTTAACCAGTGTAACAGCCCATGTCATTCCGTCACCTGTGGGTAATAAACGCTGGTGTTAATCAATTTAATGCCCAAAAGTTTGTTAAATTCATTTAATATGCGTGACATAAATGCCGTGCCTTGATCAGTGAGAATCTCTTTAGGGATTTCCACTCGGGATGCAATACGAAGCGCGTCCCCACACTCTTTGCAAAGTGCAAAAGATCACCGCTTCCGGATATTGTGCACTGTAAAAAAAATAAATAAATAAAAATAAAAAAGTGAATATGGGTGTAAATTGGATTGCTATAATAACTATTTTAATAACTATTTTAGTCGAATGACTTTGTCTTTCTGCTTTCCGAATTGTAACGCATTATTGTACACTTTTTCAACTTAAACACGAAGAAATTCACAACTACTCAAATGTCTCACTTTCAGCCAACGTATAATTTCCCTTTAAGGACCCCGCGTCAGACGTTTTTTTCTGATGTCATGACGCACGAACCTGTCCTGAAAATTTCAAGTCGACCGCCATTTTCTTTTCCCCGGACTCGGATGATTTAAGGTAGGTTGGGAAGTTGTTTTAATTGTTTGCTCGATAATGCAAAGAGTTTATGAGTTAATTAACGTAGTTTGTGAACATGAATACTAACGAAATCGTAACTTACCTGAATTTTTGAATTGGCTCGGCCTTATGTTTACATTACACAGGTTAGCGCTAACTGAATATTTTCTATACAAGATGTGTATTCGATTTGGACCTGGGGAGTATGTTTATAAATCATTTTAAAATAAATGCATCCTTTAGCGTGTATGCAGTGTGTGATATTTAAAATGCTGCGGGCAGGAAGTGCGCGGGGAGCGGGAGGGACGCTCGAGGCTGAGGGGATTCTCACATTACAATTACTGAGTTTAGTTTTTAAAGTAATGTTTGTCAGTTTTTTTTTTTTTTTGTCTTTGTCACGTTAGCTCTGATTTATACAAGATGATGCATTTACTTGTTTGTTTTATAGAAATGTATTTAGTTTGGACCTTGGGAGTAAGTTTATAAATATTGTTAAAATAAATGCCGTGTATGCAGCACGTGATATTTGAAATGCTGTGGGCAGGAAGTGCACGGGGAGCGGGAGAAAACGCTCGAGTCGAGGCTGAGGGAATTCTTGCATTATAATATTGAGATTAGTTTTTAAAGTAATGTTTGTCTGTTCTTTTATTTGTCTGTCACGTCAGCTCTGATTTATTCATCTATTTGTTCGACCAAAATGATGAAGAAAGTCTGTAAGTAAAGACATTTGTGCTTAAGGCTAGTTTCATTTGCCTAGCTCGAGGTGTTTTGCTTCGTCCAGGAAGTTTTTTTTTTTTTTTTTTAGTAGAAATCATGATTTTAGTAGAAATAGTATTTACACAACTAATTAATTACTTGAACTGCAGCAAACAATTTTTTTTTCTCCCCTTTGGACCTAAAGTTAAATGTTGTTTGACGACTGAGGACACTTTGCAATAAGTAATTTCTTTAAATATGGCTATAATTGTCAATAGATAATATGAATTACTAATGTTGGATGTGTTTGAGTAAAATCCTTCTAATGCTGTCTGTTGACTGTTGATTGTTGGCATGTTATCCTCATTAGCAAACTTTAGACTTGGAATTATCCAACCAAAATGTTTATCAACTCACTCTTATGCCATCTCAAATGCATATGACTTTCTTGTTTTTCTGAAAAATATCTGTTCTGTATTATTATTATTATTATTTTTCTTTGCCTGTACATTTATTTATTTTTACTCTCAAAGTGACTGTAGCCATTGACTTGCATTATATGAATCACAGAGGATCACAGTTCCAGCTAAAGATCTTCTTTACTGCTCTACTGAAGAAAAAGTCACCTACATCTTGGATGGCTAGAGTGAGTACATTAACAGTACATTAATTTTCATCCCTTTAATCAAGAATGATTAAATATATTAGGGTGTAAAACTAATTTATGATTTGTAGATGCATGTTTTATTTTAAGGCTAAATTAAATCTGCAAAATCTGATTATTACAGATTATTCAGATTTTTTTTTAAATAAGAAAAATAATTACAATTGCTTTATCACAGACTGAAAACATTCACTTAAGAAGAGTGTGTCCTGTAGGCCCTTATCTTTTTCCCGGGAGAAAATCCTGAAGACCTCACCAAGGAGTACCTTCTGAGTTAAACGTAAGAATATTTTGATTTATTTTCTGAAAAAAAAAAAAAAAAAGTCTATATTTGTGTATTTTGTAGTTATGCTGGCAAAAGGCAATGGAACTTTTTTTTTTTTTTCTCCACAATTTTAGGATAACCAGACAGATGCTTATGAGGAGCAGCCCACCATGGCAGTGTTCATTATTTGGAAGGAGGGGGGAGAACTTCATGAACCACCTGCTGACATTGTGATAGAGGGAGTTAAAGTTTTGTATCAACAGACTTCAGTTACATCAGGCACACCCTGCTTCTGGGTATGATATACATCATCAGCTTGGCTTATCCGAAACCCCTTCGATTTATTTTGAGGTGTTTCAGAAAGTATTCTTGCAGCTTGATAAGCGCAAGTCACCACAAGTAAAAAGTTTTTTCAGTAGACTACAGTGAACTTGCAGTAATCATGTGTGAATGTACATACAGTGGGTACGGAAAGTATTCACTCTTTGTTTCACTCTTTGTTATATTGCAGCCATTTGCTAAAATCATTTAAGTTCTTTTTTTTTTTCCTCATTAATGTACACACAGCACCCCATATTGACAGAAAAACACAGAATTGTTGACATTTTTGCAAATTTATTAAAAAAGAAAAACTGAAATATCACATGGTCCTAAGTATTCAGACCCTTTGCTGTGACACTCATATATTTAACTCAGGTGCTGTCCATTTCTTCTGATCATCCTTGAGATGGTTCTATACCTTCATTTGAGTCCAGCTGTGTTTGATTATACTGATTGGACTTGATTAGGAAAGCCACACACCTGTCTATATAAGGCCTTACAGCTTACAGTGCATGTCAGAGCAAATGAGAATCATGAGGTCAAAGGAACTGCCTGAAGAGCTCAGATACAGAATTGTGGCAAGGCACAGATCTGACCAAGGTTACAAAAAAAATTCTGCTGCACTAAGGTTCCTAAGAGCACAGTGGCCTCCATAATCCTTAAATGGAAGATGTTTGGGACGACCAGAACCCTTCCTAGAGCTGGCCGTCCGGCCAAACTGAGCTATCGGGGGAGAAGAGCCTTGGTGAGAGAGGTAAAGATGAACCCAAAGATCACTGTGGCTGAGCTCCAGAGATGCAGTCGGGAGATGAGAGAAAGTTGTAGAAAGTCAACCATCACTGCAGCCCTCCACCAGTCGGGGCTTTATGGCAGAGTGGCCCGACGGAAGCCTCTCCTCAGTGCAAGACACATGAAAGCCTGCATGGAGTTTGCTAAAAAACACCTGAAGGACTCCAAGATGCTGAGAAATAAGATTCTCTGGTCTGATGAGACCAAGATAGAACTTTTTGGCCTTAATTCTAAGCGCTATGTGTGGAGAAAACCAGGCACTGCTCATCACCTGTCCAATACAGTCGCAACAGTGAAGCGTGGTGGTGGCAGCATCATGCTGTGGGGGTGTTTTTCAGTCGAGGGAAAGATGAATGCGGCCAAGTACAGGGATATCCTGGACGAAAACTGTCTCCAGAGTGCTCAGGACCTCAGACTGGGCCGAAGGTTTACCTTCCAACAAGACAATGACCCTAAGCACACAGCTAAAATAATGAAGGAGTGACTTCACAACAACTCTGTGACTGTTCTTGAATGGCCCAGCCAGAGCCCTGACTTAAACCCAATTGAGCATCTCTGGAGAGACCTAAAAATGGCTGTCCAACAACGTTTACCATCCAACCTGACAGAACTGGAGAGGATCTGCAAGGAGGAATGGCAAAAAAAAAAAAAAACCTGTTTTTTCTTTCCCAAAAAGACTCAAGGCTGTATTAGATCAAAAAGGTGCTTCTACTAAATACTGAGCAAAGGGTCTGAATACTTGTGATATTTGTGAGGACCATGTGATATTTCAGTTTTTCTTTTTTAATAAATCTGCAAAAATGTCAACAATTCTGTGTTTTTCTGTCAATATGGGGTTCTGTGTGTACATTAATGAGGAAAAAATAATTAACTTAAATGATTTTAGCAAATGGCTGCAATATAACAAAGAGTGAAAATTTTAAGGGGGTCTGAATACTTTCCGTACCCATTGTATGTCTAGTTTGTGTTTGAATGAATGTCTCAGTTTTAGTTGATGGATGTTTCAGTTGTTGAATGTTTGTAAGACTGTCCAGTTGTTGGTTTGTATGTCTAGTACAAAAGTGTAGTTATATAAATGTCCAGTTGTTGTTTGAGAATCGCTTGGTTCACTTTGATTTGCGCAAGGGTAATCACCTTTAAAGGCTTAGTTCACCCAAAAATGAAAATTCTGTCATTTATTACTCACCCTCGTGTCATTCATAAAATTGAGGTTAAACCACTGGAGTCACATGGATTACTCTTTCTTACCTTTCTGGACCTTGAAAGTGGTAGTTGCGTTGGTTTACTATAAAGGGACAGAAAGCTCTCAGAATTCATCAAAAACATATCCATTTGTGTTCCAAAGATGAACGAAGGTCTTAAGGATGTGAAGCGATATGAGAATTTTCATTTTTGGGTGAACTAACCCTTTAAAGATGATTTACCCTTGCCCAAATCAAAGTGAACCAAGTAATTCTTAAACAACAACTGGATATTCATGTAACTACACATTCGTACTAGACGTACACATACAAACCAACAACTGGACAGTTTTACGAACATTTAAAAACAAACCCAAACCCGTAAAACTTTAGTTCATTTTAAGAATAATAAAGGTATTACTATTCTGAGAGCTTTCTGTTCCTATATATAATAGTATAATTTTGGGCATAAAGTAATTGACCTAGTGAAATTAAGTTGATATAAAGTAATAAATTAAGTTGAGAAAAAGTAATAAATTAAGTTCAGAAAACTTAATTTATTTAGGTGTAAGTCATTTTTTTAAGTTGATCCAACTGTTCGCTTTTTACACTGTGTTGCATAATCCACCAGAACAGATGCAAAACTATGTCTGCGTGTGGAACGTTCTAATGGCCTGATGAGGTCCATGCCAATTCTTTTGAAGGGGACCTCTACAAGAAGTAAAGAGCGCAACATCCTTGCACTATCCTTTTGGAATAGCCGGTGGGTTCACCTAACATTCACTACAAGCCGCACTCAACCAGCAGATGTTCTCATGAATGCCCAGCTAATAATTGGGTTGTATCTTCATTTGTCTGAGCATCTTGGGCCACCCGATACAACCTTTCCCTTATTATGGCAAAATAGGGATAAGAAAGTGGCTGATCAGGCTGGAGCAGCTGTCCATCGTTGGTGCAGACCCTTTCAAACCCATGTATGAGCGTTTCATCATGAGACTAGAGGGTAATCCACCACATTCCCGCGCACACATCTCACCTTAACTTTGTGGCTCAGATCCAATGCCCCGTTTTGCATCAGGTGCTGATGAATGGAGGTGTGGTTAAAGCCTGAATCCACCAGAGCCTGATATGTACCCCCCTTAATACTCACAGGTATTAGGTACTGCCTGGCTTGATTGTCCCCACCTCCATAAATGGATATAACTGTCCTGGAAATTACCCGGGTCCTTGCATCTCCAAAAGACCGGCCCAGACCTCCCTGCTGTCACAGTGACAGAAAGTTGGCCAAGCAACTGGTCCACGAACACCTCGAGGTCGTCCTGTGGAACCATTTTTACCAGAGGCACATGGGAGATGTGGGTACTGCATCTTGGGTGACCTCCCTGTGCAGACACCGCTTTTCCATGCCCCCCTCACCACAATGATTTCTGCCTGAGTCCCCTTGGATTGCTTTCCATCGGTTTGATGTGTTATGCGTTCAGAGATGCTGTTCTGCATACCTCGGTTGTAACAAGTTACTGTTGCCTTTCTATCTGCTCGAACCAGTCAGGCTATTCTCCTCTGACCTCTGGCATCAACAAGGCATTTTCACCCAAAGAATTGCCGTTCATTGCATACTTTGTCCGTTTTTAGCCATTTTCTGTAAACACTAGAGATGGTTGTGCGTGAAAATCCCAGTAGATCAGCAGTTTCTAAAAAATACCCAGACCAGCCCATCTTGGCATAATTGCTGCACCAGCAGCAAGTTCAATCATGCAAAGTCACTTAAAGGTCCAGTGTGTATTATTTAGGAGGATCTATTGACATAAATGCAATATAATATATAATATAATGCAAATATAATATACATAACTATTTTTTTTCAGTGTTGTATAAAGACCTTACATAATTAACCGTTATGTTTTTATTACCTTAGAATGAGCCATTTATCTACATACACTGCGGGTCCCCTTACCAAGTTCCTACAGTAGCCCTAAACGGACAAACTGCTCTACAGAGTATGTTTGCTTGACTGGCTACTCTCTTCTGTCTCAGGCGACAACATCTTTGTCCTGTGTCGGCCACCATAGCTTTTCTATGTGCTTTAAAAGGGAGGGGTGAGCGGTGGACTAAGCCGTTGGTTGCAATTTGCAACCTCACTTCTAGATGCCGCTAAAATTTACACAGTGCACCTTTAAAATCACCTGTTTTCTCCATTCTGATGCTCAGTTTGAACTTCAGCAGATCGTCTTGACCATGCGTGCGTCTCAATCAGCTCCCTAGTTCAGTAGGCAGGGCACTGATCAGGGAGTCAGCCATTTAAGGGCTGTCACAATCACAAAATCTTTCCGGAAATGTCGCCGGAAATAGAGTCATCATTGCCCCAGGGTCCTTACTGTCCTTACCAAAATCCCAGTGATACTAAAATAACTGCTCTGGAGCAATCACTTTCTCTGGTGTGGAACTCCACAAACAGAGAAGTGGAGTGACTAAAAACAGTGCCATGCTACTGCTAAATGCTGAATACCATTTTTTTTTAACCGCCACTCGTCCAATCATTCAATTATGCTGTAAGACAGGCACCACATTTACACTCTTATTTACAAAAGAAAAATAAATTGTCTTTTCACCTTTTCTCTCTGAAAGCTCCTTAAGGCATGCACACTTTGAGATGCACACACCTTAAATTAATCAAAGGTTTCATATTTCTTTCATACAATATAATCTGCATATTGGCCAAGTGAATGAAGTAGGCGGGATGTTCTTTAGAGCAGTGTGAAAGGCAAGAGAGAGAGAGGGATTTCTTTGCTATGAAATGTAATCTCCTGTATTGGTTTGTGAGTAATGGAGGCAGATTCAGTATTTCATTAAGTTGGCCAAAGTGATGTATCATCCCTCTCTTCTCAGTAACGTTGCATTAACTTATTAGCTTTACTCTCTCCCGCTCGCTCTCCCGTTTTTACTTGCTCTCTCTTTCCCCTCGTCTGTCATTGAAACATAATCACCCTGTAAAAGTAGAGATAATAAAAGTAGAGGGAATAAATGACTTTAAGAGACACAGAGAGAGAGAGAGAGAGAAAGAGGTAGTTCACAAGATGAGGGTATTTTCTCCCTTAATTTCATCACCATGACTCAATAGACAGACTGACAGTGGGTCATATATGTGGTTGTGAAGAATGCATTTGATATTTGTGTGTGTGTGTGTACGCATCAGTGCACATGTGTGCATATTTGCATGTGTATTAATGGCTCTCTGCATGAGTGGAGACAGTTCATTACTGAAGCTGTCCTCCATCCAATGATAAAGCCTTTTTAATTATGCTTCATGAAACAAAATTAAAGATTATTGGGGTGTGCCTAATTTTTCTAGACAGTGCCACTCCTCTTCGGGACGGCTGCCACCGTGGGACAGATGAGAATGACTGACGGTGGAGTGAACTTCAGAGACACGACAGGAAGTCGCCTGAGAGAATTAGGGCTGACTCAGCGCTTTTTGCCCAACTAGATGAAAAGCAAGACATCATGGGCATTTTAATAACAGCAAATACTTCTAGCAGATGTAATATGTGAGAGATAATGTACAGTCAGTCTCTTATGGTGGTACAATCATTTGCGATAATGAACATCTGACTGGATCCATCTTGTTACACAGCGACTGAATTGGCAGACATTAAATATTGATTTAAGTTGAAATTATTTTCAAAATAAATTATATATTTTATAGATGCACTCTATAACTGTAAATATAATAACTGTAATAATTTTGTTTGTTCTTATTGTTTGTAACATTAATGTACTTTGGTGTGTTTTGTTACTTTTTTGTGTTTATTTCTTTATTTAGTGTCATGTCTGTTACCCTGATGTTTTTTGTCTTTGTGTTTATGACTGTGCATTATATATACAGTGCCCTCCACAAATATTGGCACTCTTAGTAAATATGAGCAAAGGTGGCTGTGAAAATAAGTCTGCATTGTTAATCCTTTTGATCTTTCATTCAAAAAATTCACGAAATTCTAATCTTTCATTGAAGGAAAAGAATTGAAAGTGGGGGGGAAATCACATTATGAAATAAATGTTTTTCTCCAATACACGTTGGCCACAATTTTTTGGCCCTTTTATTCAATACTTTTTGCAACCTGAGTTCTGAGTCTTCATTTATAATGCCTGATGAGTTTGGTGAACACCTGGCAAGACTGTTCAGAGACTATTCCTTCATACAAAATCTCTCCAGATCCTTCAGATTCCCAGCTCCATGTTGGTGCTTCTTCTCTTCAGTTCACCCCACTCATTTTCTATAGGGTTCAGGTCAGGGAACTGGGACGGCCATGGCAGAAACTTCATTTTGTGCTCAGTGACACATGTTTGTGTTGGTTTTGATGTTTGTTTTGGATCATTGTCCTGATGGAAGATTTGGTGGGTTTGCTGCCTAAAAAGCTCTTTTTTTAAGTTTCATCTGACCATAGAAGCTGGTCCCGTTTGAAGTTCCAGTCTTGTCTCACAACTGATTATGCTGGAGATTGTTTCTGGATGAGAGCAGAGGATTTTTCTTGAAACCCTCCTGAACAACTTGTGGGGATGTAGGTGCTGTTTGATAATTTTTTTTTTTAGGCTTTCTGAGACTCAAGACTCAACTAATCTCTGCAATTCTCCAGATGTGATCCTTGGAGAGTCTTTTGCCACTCAAACTTTCCTCCTCACCGCGCATTAGGACGATTTAGACACACTTCCTCTTCCAGGCAGATTTGTAACATCTTTAATTGATTGGAACTTCTTAATTATTGCCCTGATAGTGGAAATGGGGATTTTCAATGCTTTAGCTATTTTCTTACAGCCACTTTCTATTTTGTGAAGCTCAACAATCTTTTGCTGCACATCAGTACTATATTTTTTTGTTTTTTCTCATTGTAATGAATGAATATAGGGAATTTGGCCTTTGTGTTTCCTCATGTTTATACTCCTGTGGAACAGGAAGTCATGGCTGGACAATTTCATGTTCATGATCACCCTGGTGTGATAAATTTTTTTAAATATGAATATACTTCAGAGATATTTTACTTATAAGAATTTCTAGGGGTGCCAATAATTGTGGCCAACATGTTTTGGAGAAAAACATTTATTCCATAATGAACTCTGATTTACCATGTGGCTTTCTTTTGTACCACCAGTATTATCATGGTGGTTATCAGTACAAGCTAATGTTGGTAATTCAACTAGAGTGGTATTTTAACATATGAACATTAAATATCACTTAAAAAATACAGGCACCCCTATTACCTGAAACATTGAAACAGGATATTATATTGGCAAGTTAATTACAATACAAAACAATGAGCATACCAGCAATATGAATACTGCTGCAATATTCATGTAATAATATCAATATTGAAGTCCTCTGAGAACTTAATTAGTAACATGCTCTGAAAACTCACTCTTATTTTAAGCCTGTGTTTGTTTCCAAATGTTTTCAACGTACTTGACGGTACTTAATTGACCAATTAACTTCAAATAAACAGCTATTTAAACAGGATCTTCTTGTAAAGTACATTCCAATGGGAGTTCATCTAGCAAAATATCAAACAATTAAATATACTATGTTGGTTATTAAAATAAGGAATCAATTCAGAACAAATTATATTGTCTAATTAAAAGTGTTAATATGTAATTAGTCTTTTATATTAAAAGGACAACATCCCCAAACACCCAGCAAGGTTGATAGAAGCTGAATGAAGGGACGTAGGAGGGTATGTTTTTTTCTCACTTTCATTTTGAAAATGTGACTGTCCTGGACTTATTTCAAAACTTGAATTTTCTCAAAGATTAGCCAAAGTGAGCTCTCTCTCTCTCTCTCACACACACACACACACACACACACACACACACACACACACACACACACAAGCAAAGGCAAGCCACACAAATCACAGCCTCCTCTGATGCACTGATGCATTTAATCAGAGCGGCATTTTTCAGTGGAGGGAAAGTAATCATTTTTGCACAATAAGGCCCATCTGAAAATGTCCACTCACATTTGTGTGGTGGCAGCATGCAGCCCAGTGGATGCATTATGCATTCCAGTGATAGATTAGACTCATAGCATTTGTGCTGCCCTCTTGCTGCTGAATGTCACCTTCTTTAATCATTCTTTCCCAAACAAACAACTTGAGTCTGCTCTTTTCCAAAAAGTTTAGACCCAAACTGAATAGAAACCACTCCACTATTGAGTACTGTATCATTTACAGAATGAATTGCAATCACAGAGGAAACACTGATTGACTGGAATGGAAGAGGTTCATGGAATAAAAGTCTTTTACATATTATTATTATTATTATTATTATTATAAGAAGTCTTTTAGCTCCACTGAACTGATGATGTGAAGTTTCTGTAATTATGATTACACTGTGTTCCAAATTATTATGCAAATGACATATCAGTAGGATTTCGGTACGATAAACATTAAAGGGGTGGTTGATTATGATTTCACTTTTTTTTATTTTAATTAGTGTGTAATGTTGCTGTTAGAGCATAAACAACATCTGCAAAGTTAGGATGCTCAAAGTTCAATGCAAAAGGAGATATTTTCTTTTAAAGAATTCTCTGTTTAAAGACTACAACAAACTGCTGGTAGGGACTACAATGAGCTTCTTCCCGGGTTGGTGACATCACTAACCCTAAAATGTACATAAACCCTGCCACTGAGAACATGCAACAAAGGGGTGAGGCAATATAGTACGTAACACAAATGCAATAGCATGTCATAAAAGCAAGATGACAACATAAGTTATAACCGTAATTAAACTATACCTGTTCTATCTTCATGCAGCATATTCTCTGACTATAGGATCTTACAATCATTCCCACCAGTTGTCACTCCATTATTGTCCAACTTCGGTTTGAACATAAAAGGCTGAACAGTTTCTGACATTTTTAGTGAGTCTGCGTGAGGTAATCGGCACTGCTAACACAAGCTCTTGAAACTCCGCCCTCTTCTTCAGCTTATTTGCATTTAAAGAGACACACACACAAATAAAGTGTTTTTGCTCGCCCTCAAAATGTGACAAATTTAACATGCTATAAAAAATGATCTGTGGGGTATTTTGAGATAAAACTTCACATACACACTCTGGGGATATCAGAGACTTATTTTACATCTTGTAAAAGTGAATTAGTTGTTTTCATGCCTTTTGCATAACATTTCATGCTTTTTGTCGTCATTCTCCCGATATTGCATGAGAACTGTGACTTGCTTAATAATGTGTTTTTTAAGTAGGGTTTCCATTTACCTAAGTAGACCTGGCAAACTATTTAACAAACCTGTCTGAGATTGATATCAGTTATTTAAAAAGATACGGAGAAATAAAACAAACACTTTTTTTTTAAAAACTATTTATTTTACTAAAATTCCACTGATATGTCACTTGCAGTGTATCCCATTACTTTTCTAAAGCAAATTTAAATAGAATAAAATTAAATTAACCAAATATTAATACTCAAAGCTCTTCGGCTCTGGTTTACGGACTCAGAATTATGCGTTTCTGTGGCAACAACACTATCAATGCTAAAAATGAATCTGCAGTGGTCAAGAGGTACAGCAGTCAAGTCGGAGCTCTCAGAAAATTCAGAATTTAAAAGTTGTAATTAATAAAGACATAAACGGTTTGGAAGTTGGAAACACATAATTACGATAATTCTGACATGGTGTGAACGCACCCCAAATCAGTAGCTATTCGTTGTAAAAATAGAAAGGTTTAGAGATCATCTATATCCAACAGTACCAAGAAAGCACCAAAAGTGGATTCTGCCACTGGAATTATGATAGTGAACTCATAAAAAGGAGACCAACTTGTTTAAAAGGATTAGACATAAATAAGCCATGTCCAACACAGTTATAATCAAAAAAATATTTTATTCATTTACTTACTCACTCACTCACTCACTCACTTATTCTTACTTGCTTAGATTTATTTGCTTACATTTTGTCCATCCGTTTTTATGGAATATACACAAATAAATAAATAAGCATCTAATAAATGATAACCATTACTAAGAGACATAATTATACATTTGTGTAAACCACAAAGCTGGTTTTTGTCTCACAAAGACATGACAAGTTTTAGAAAGAAACATTCGAGCATTCACACACAAATAAGTTTTTAGTAAGACAGTTGCTAGTTGGCGCCGGGTTCAAATCAGACTCTCTCTTCATCCAATCCAATCTAATTAGCTCCTCAGATCCAGTCTGCCCCTCAGCTTGGCCTCATATGACAGCCCCTCATCCATTAAATGTCATGCGTCTTGATGGCCTCAGGAGCACGCTGCCAAATATGGAGGAAGTTCAAGAGTGGGTGGAACAGAACTGGGATCAGTGGAATGAGGTTGGTCTGGTGGACTGCATTTTTAAACATTACAAAATCCCATTGTGGCAAGGTGAAGAATGAAAAAGATTGAAAGGATGAAATGACTGTGGTTCTCCCAGAGAGCATATCGGTGTGCCCTGAATTTACTGATCTGTTCCCAGATGTCATGGGCTACCTTCATCTGATTGGCTGGCAGAAGACTCATTAGTCTGTGTCTGTGAAATGCTGTCATGATGCCAAAGAGGACACCTAGAACTGCTCAGAATAAAAAGATAAAAAAAAATAAAGAAAACAGACTGTTATGAAAATTGGTAGCTTTTTTTTTTTTTTTTTTTTAAGTTAATTTTTTAATAAAAAAAAAAAGTTTATTTCTTCTTTATATTTCATAAAATGTAAAATGTATGCAGCTGTTGCATATACATATATATATATATATATATATATATATATTGCCAAAAGTATGGGACACCCCTCCAAATCATTGAATTCAGGTGTTCCAATCACTTCCATGACCACAGGTGTATAAAATCAAGCATCTAGGCATGCAGACTGCTTGTACAAACGAAGTGGTAGGCCACGTAAAATCACAGAGCAGGGTCAGCTTGCTGAGGCGCTCAGTGCGCAGAAGTCACCAAACTTTCTGCAGAGTCAATAGCTACAGACCCTGTAATCATAACTGTGTATGAAAACGATTTAAAGTGCTTGCTGATTTACTGCCTCTAGTGTTCATTTCTGTTGGAAACTACAGTGATATGTACGTATTGGTACGTATTTTGGGACTTGCAAAAATGTTACCACAAGTACATCTTTCCATGAGACTAGGTTGGACAATATCATGCTCCCAATTTTGTGGGAACAGTTTGGGGACAGCCCCTTCCTGTTCCAACATGACAAGCAAGGTCCATAAAGACATCAATGAGTGAGTTTGGTGTGGAGGAACTTGACTGGCCTGCACAGAGTCCTGACCTCAACCCGACAGAACACCTTTGGGATGAATTAGAGCGGAGACTTCGAGCCAGGCCCTCTCGCCAACATCAGTGCCTGACCTCAAAAATGCGCTTCTAGAAGAATGGTCGAAAATCCCCTAAACCTTGTGGAAAGCCTTCCCAGAAGAGTTTAAGCTGCTATAGCTGCAAAGGGTGAGCCAACTCCATATTAAACCCTACGGATTAAGAATGGGATGTCATTAAAGTTCATGTGCACGTAAAGGCAGGCGTCCCAAAACTTTTGGCAATATAATGTATATATATAATAAATTTTTATCAACTTCTTATTTATTTCTGAACAGACAGATAGATAGACAGATAGACAGATTAGCCCTCTATGGGACGAATTATGAAGTTATAATGTTATAATGACTTTATATTTTACATATATTTAAAGGTGCAGTGTGTAAATTTTAGCGCCATCTAGCAGTGAGGTTGGGGCGCACACCCCTCGCACCCCTCCCTTTCGAAGAAGCTACGGTGGCCGTCTGGCCGACATGTCGTCTAATGGGAGCAGAGAGTAGCTTGTGTGAAGCAATGAGGTTTTGTCTTACTTCTAACAAAAAATGGTCTCTGCTTCTAATAAACCAGATGACTACTACTACTGTGTATTCAACATAGTGACGATACAAGCTGCCTCTAAAAACAGGAATGATTTAGAAGAAGAACAACATAGTAACAAACGCACTCTGTAGAGCAGTTTTTGACAAGTGCTGGCGCATAATGGCGACTTATCATGTAAGGGGACCCGCGGTGTATGTACTGTAGATAGAAATGGTTCATTCTAAGGTAATAAAATCATAAAGGTTCATTATGTAAGGTTTTTATGTACCACTGAAAACATAGTTATGTATATTGTATTGCATTTCTGTCAATAGATCCTCCCAAATTTTCTGCATCTGACCTTTGACCTTTTTTTAGGGTTTTGACATTGTATTAGGGTAAATTATTTTTGGCAAATTTGGCAAAACTTCATACACATTCATATGCATTTTCACTATCTGAAAAAAGTCATAGTGTTTCAAAAAAACATTAAAAAGCTTTATTAACACTCGATTGCATCTTGTGCTATTTCATTTGGAACTCACATGTGAAAATGTCAAAAACTTGACACAAATTCAGATGCAACTTTGCTGTCTGGAAAATAGTGAAACCATGTCTTAGTGTTTAAAAAAAAAAACATTAAAACAATTTTTAACATGGCTTCTTTCTTGGAATTCCAAATCAATGATTGTAGCATGTGTGAAAATCAGCAAGACTCTTCTTTTTCAATGTACCCCACACTTTCCACACGTAACTCAATCTTGACCTGTCTAGTCATAATTTTTGGAGCATCCCTTCACTGTCAGTGAAGTGAGGTTAATAGGCAGTGGCATCTTTCCTGACCTCTGGTTGAAGTATGTATTACATTTTGCACAGGAATGTTTTGCCAAATACCTGACTTAAACAACAATCTATGACTTATATTCTTCATTTCTGCCATCACTACCACTGCTTTCAAGGCCAAGCATGGGGCGGGGCCCTAAGTACGGCCCTGACGGCTTCTTTTCTCCTTGATCTTCGACTTCTTACTTTCTTACTCCGAACTTTTCTGATGCACTGCCGTCACTATCATCAGTACTTTCTGGAAAATATTTTATACTCTTCTATAAAACATCAACCTAAAACACAGGCAAAAAGGTTATTATTCTGCCTGCCAGTAATGAACAATAGTGCAGCTATACAGAAAAAAATCTATCCCCTAAAAGGACTTTGTCGTTTATGCATAACACAGAGATTTTTTTAGTATTTGAGTTATTGAATTTACAAAATGTGCATTAAAAATGGCCAAAAACTTTAGAAAACACTATAGAATGTACAATGAAATTTGTTTTAAATTGAATTTATATGTATTTCCTAAAATGATCTCACAATGGAGCCTTGACAGCATGTGACCGAACATGTGCTCATTCCTCCTTCATGTCCTTGTTGCCAAAAATGTCAAGCACATGGCACATAGATTTAAATTTTTTGGCTGAAGAGAATGTCATATGATAATACTAAAATGCACTTTTTTGGTTGAATATTATTATTGTATTTTAAATGTGATTTTATCTGTGTCATTTACAGTGGGTACGGAAAGTATTCAGACCCACTTAAATTTTTCACTCTTTGTTATATTGCAGCCATTTGCTAAAATCATTTAAGTTCATTTTTTTTCCTCATTAATGTACACACAGCACCCCATATTGACAGAAAAACACAGAATTGTTGACATTTTTGCAGATTTATTAAAAAAGAAAAACTGAAATATCACATGGTCCTAAGTATTCAGACCCTTTGCTGTGACACTCATATATTTAACTCAGGTGCTGTCCATTTCTTCTGATCATCCTTGAGATGGTTCTATACCTTCATTTGAGTCCAGCTGTGTTTGATTATACTGATTGGACTTGATTAGGAAAGCCACACACCTGTCTATATAAGACCTTACAGCTTACAGTGCATGTCAGAGCAAATGAGAATCATGAGGTCAAAGGAACTGCCTGAAGAGCTCAGAGACAGAATTGTGGCAAGGCACAGATCTGGCCAAGGTTACAAAAAAAGTTCTGCTGCACTTAAGGTTCCTAAGAGCACAGTGGCCTCCATAATCCTTAAATGGAAGACGTTTGGGACGACCAGAACCCTTCCTAGAGCTGGCCGTCCGGCCAAACTGAGCTATCAGGGGAGAAGAGCCTTGGTGAGAGAGGTAAAGAAGAACCCAAAGATCACTGTGGCTGAGCTCCAGAGATGCAGTCGGGAGATGGGAGAAAGTTGTAGAAAGTCAACCATCACTGCAGCCCTCCACCAGTCGGGGCTTTATGGCAGAGTGGCCCGACAGAAGCCTCTCCTCAGTGCAAGACACATGAAAGCCTGCATGGAGTTTGCTAAAAAACACCTGAAGGGCTCCAAGATGCTGAGAAATAAGATTCTCTGGTCTGATGAGACCAAGATAGAACTTTTTGGCCTTATTTCTAAGCGGTATGTGTGGATAAAACCAGGCACTGCTCATCACCGGTCCAATACAGTCCCAACAGTGAAGCATGGTGGTGGCAGCATCATGCTGTGGGGGTGTTTTTCAGCTGCAGGGACAGGACGACTGGTTGCAATCGAGGGAAAGATGAATGCGGCCAAGTACAGGGATATCCTGGACGAAAACCTTCTCCAGAGTGCTCAGGACCTCAGACTGGGCCGAAGGTTTACCTTCCAACAAGACAATGACCCTAAGCACACAGCTAAAATAACGAAGGAGTGGCTTCACAACAACTCCGTGACTGTTCTTGAATGGCCCAGCCAGAGCCCTGACTTAAACCCAATTGAGCATCTCTGGAGAGACCTAAAAATGGCTGTCCACCAACGTTTACCATCCAACCTGACAGAACTGGAGAGGATCTGCAAGGAGGAATGGCAGAGGATCCCCAAATCCAGGTGTGAAAAACTTGTTGCATCTTTCCCAAAAAGACTCATGGCTGTATTAGATCAAAAGGGTGCTTCTACTAAATACTGAGCAAAGGGTCTGAATACTTAGGACCATGTGATATTTCAGTTTTTCTTTTTTAATAAATCTGCAAAAATGTCAACAATTCTGTGTTTTTCTGTCAATATGGGGTGCTGTGTGTACATTAATGAGGAAAAAAATGAACTTAAATGATTTTAGCGAATGGCTGCAATATAACAAAGTGTGAAAAATTTAAGGGGGTCTGAATACTTTCCGTACCCACTGTATAAATGACAAAACACCATAGATAGATAGATAGACACTAGATGGTAGCATTGTGCACATTAAACAGTCTAGACATTTTCATCAGTCCAGCATGACATCTGACTAATCAGCTCTTTCTTTTGATTAAATAATTGCTGGTACTATTGCATAATTACATTGTTGTCTGACATTTCATTTAACTTTTTAAATGAACACACCACTTTTAATAAAAGCGTAAATTTGATTCGATATAATATCAGGTACTGTGTATTTCAAGGAACACTGCATTTCACACAGCCCATGACGAAAGCACACAGCGAGGAAGAAAAAACGAAGATGATGAGTAGGAAAGAAAGCTTTATCCTCATTATGTCCAGACTGAGGGGTCTCAGGACACTTAACATTTCTCAGGATGAAAATATCTCTCTTTCCCCCTTTGGATTTAGATCTTGGCACAGACAGATATCAAGAGAGCCATCCCCACTTCTCTTATTCCGGGGATGTTTATAAATTTCCTTACATGTCCATTCAGCCACTGTCACTTGTTTGCTCCCAGAATATCTAAAGATCAATTGCAGCGGATGTCACTCTGCTCCCATAAGCATGTTGTACACAGATTAAGTATGTTATGTAAACCACCGCTTCACCAAAGCCGTCCTTCTCCCAAGAACGTATTTCTCTCAAAGTGATGAAGATGCAGCAAAACAACCTAAACTTCAGCGCTCACAGTTTATTTGGAATAAAATGAAGATTTACTTCATAACACACTTGTCAAATAAATTTATTTGACCAACCACCGCACACAGACAACACTTAAAACTTTTGACAATTTTAGAGAGAAAAAATCCTGTATTTCTATTGCTCATACACACAGGAAGTCCTAAACAATCTTGTTTGCACTACTGTTCCCTGAGGAGTTGGAGTATGCTGTTAAATCAAGTTATTCGGCATGCGCTGAGTGTCCCTCTGTGCTCTCAGCAACTTGCCTGTGTCCTCACTGTTGAGAATATGAAAGAACAGATAGAACAAACTATTCTTGGCGCAACCAACTCCCAGATCAATTTTTAATCTACTCAAAACATGTTTATTAACATAATTTAAAAGAGTTTAAGGGCATGTAGAAGTATTTTTTCATCTATTATCAACATCAAATCAATCAAAAGCTTCAAAAATTGAACTTATATGAAATGTAAACAACTTGGACATACATTTTGAGAGGAAATCCCAGCATGAAGGAGACTTTGATTTGCCTGAGTACACTTGAAAAGAGTATCCGTTATATAAAGTTGTTGGCATTAGTGCCTCCCTACCAGGATGAATGCTGCTTTCAAAGGCTGGATTCCTACCTCAGCCACAACAGATAAAGACACCATATGTTTCACATTGAGCGTTCACAATGTAACCATATGTTTTATACAAGTCATAGTAAAAAGGCTCATACTGTGTTAGTCCTCAGGGAGATAGCAGCTTTACTTTGACCTCACGCACTGCCCTTCAAGGCCTTGTTTGCTTTTCTTTCTTTAACATACTGTGTGTCAGATAACAGTATGGTATTTTCCATATAGGTTTATTAAGGTGTGGCATTATCCAAAAAGGTCTATTGTCAATAGTGTAGCGGTGTATGAAGCGGTAATATTTTACAATAAGATCCTATTAATTAATGTTGGTTAATTCATTAACTAAAACTAACAATGAGCAGCATAGTGTATAATATATGAGCAGCATAATATATTTCATCTTTGTTATCGTTAGTTATAAAAAATTTGACTGTTTATTGTTAGTGTAACGATTATGTTCAGTTTTGCTTTCATTTTTACTCTGTTTGATCTGTTCCTAGTTAGTTTCCTCATTTGTTAATTAGTCCCACACACCTGTTCTGCTTCATCCTGATTACGTTTCCTTGTGTTTCCTCAGTTCTTTGTCCGGTGTTGTGTATATTCATGTGGAAAGCTAAAATGATCTCCTAGTGTTTCTCCTTTGTTTAATAAATAAGCCTTTTGTTTCATTCTTCGTTCGTGTGAGACTTTGTTAAACCATGACAATTAGTTCATGGCAGCTCTGGTCCATAATAGATACAATTTTTAATTTTAATAGTGTATTAGTAAATGTTGTATTGCAAAAAATGTACACTCAAACAAAAGAACTTTTACTGTTGTTAGTTTCACTTAAACCATCCTTGTTCACATTACTTAAAAAAAAACTCATGTAACTACATTAACTTAATTTAACTGAATTTATTCTACTAAAAAATGAGTATTTTCAGCTATAAATGTTTGTTCAGTCAACTTAACATTGCTGAGTGAAATGCACAAATTAATGATGATAACTAACTGCACAGTGGATTCATAGTTCCCAGCATGCTTTGCAAGGAATTGCATTAGGAGAGTAAATTTAGGGATTAAAGTGTAATTTTCTGTGTTTTTCAGTAAATGGAAAGATGTTGTTAGTTTATGTTAGTGTTTAATGTTCTGTTATGTTGGACATTTAGAGGAGTTTCTGTAATATTTTTAAATTTTGTGGTTACCATTATGCAGAAGAGTGGCGTCTGTGTTTAGGCTGTGAACGCTCATAAACACGTTTATAGGATAGAATTCCTGCTCGCAAATAAATTGAGTTTGTTCAACCAGTTTTGTTTTTTTTGTTTGTTTTTTTTTTGAGTGCATTGTGTAGAGCAAATAGTTTTTTTAATATGGTAAAATAAGTCAATAAATGTGTTCACCTCATGTAATAAACGTTTATAAATGTAACATTAAGTAAACTGCACATATAAACAGTGTTGCCAAGTCTGCGGTTTTCCCGTGGAATTGGGCTACTTTTACACTGTTGCCGCAGGTTGTTTTTCATGTTCGCGGGTTGAATCGACCCCAAATAAAGTGATATTTAGCCCCTGGAATGCTAATTTTACCAGGGGAGCCCCGCCAAAAACGTGGATTTTACCCCCCAGAACACGATTTTTACCGTTGAACCCCCCTGAAATGCGATTGGGCTAGTTTTGGGCTAGTTTTGAGGAGCACTTGGGCAGGTTTTGTTGTGAAAACCTGGCATCCCTGCATATAAATATTATGTAACAGTGATAAATTCAAATTATTTGTATTTACTCAAAGAAATTTTGTCAGCTGTACTTGAATTTCTTTTGTTCATACAATTAAATTGTTATTTGTACAAATTACTTATTATAGTAGCGTGGAACCACTTGACGCTGCTTTTTTAAGTTAATCCAGCAATTCATTACTAAGTATTTTGATCCTATTTTCCAGTACAAACATTCTTAATTCGAGATACATTTACTTGAAATGCTATGACATTTAGTCATTTAGACAAGTCATTTAGTCATGTTTTCTGGAAAAAAACAAATCATTAAAAAAGTGAGTTTTGGCTGAAAACAAGGGGGAAAAAGTCTGCCAATGGAGTAAAATAAACTTGTTTTCCCTTTGAATTAAGTTTGTTTTTCTGACCTCATTAGCAGATTTTTTTTTTCTTGTTTAAACATAAACTTATTTTGATATATTGATACATATTCATTTTGAGACGTAAAACAAGATTTAATGTTTATGCAGTTTTGCTTCTCAAGTAAATGTGTCTTGATTTAAGAAAGTTTAGATATTTGTATTGTAAAACAAGACAAAAATGGCAAGTAATTTTTTTTTTTTTTTTGCAGTAAGAAATTAACATTAACTAAGATTCAAAAATGCTTTTGAACTATTTTTAATTGTTAGTTTATATGAACTAATATAGGTAACTAGTTTGAAAAAACTGGACCTTATTTTAAAGTGTTACCAACGCAGATAAGTCACTTTCAAACAAAGAAGCTTTCTGTTGGTCAATGCATGCTTTTCCTAACCAATTTGAACATGTTGGAAAATCTGTGTGAGAAAATATTTCACCCTCACGTGACATTCCTGATCACCCGCGACAAATTCACCAAACAATGGTAAATGTGACCACACCTTTACTCTACACCACACCACAATGCATTCCCACACCAGACACTTTTCAACGGCATCCAAAAGGCCCAAATCCTAATGCACCCTGACATACATTTCAGACAGGCTACTTCTCCCAGAAAGCCCTCTTTCTTTCCTGTCACAGCCATCAGCTCAGACTGACTGTAATTCAGACAAGCATATCTGACACTAAGAGCACGAGGGCATGTTCAGCCCGAGCTGCCTGAGACTTCCTCCTTGAAGTGTAAATGAGATTTGTGTCCTTTGGGATCCACATCATGTCTGTTACCAAAACTGTGTTGGTGGCTGTTTGACCTGAGATGGATGATAAAGCTGCATCAAGAGGTCTGCAAAGGTGCTGGGGTTTTAAGAAGGTGCAATATGAACCACATAAACACCGTGGCCTGAGACAAATGTGTCACAACAGGGTGCTAAAGAGCATTTTACCCACGAGACACAACCAGGCTGGCTGTACTTAAGGCATTTGAACATTATTTTATACAGGTGCACTTTGCAAAAAGAAACAGCTCAGACAAGGTTTATTACATGCCCCTAGCCATTTGATTTTCACACAAAGGAAATGTTAAAATGACATGCTTTATATTAGATAGAGTTATGTGAAGTCTTTGTGAGAAATTTGCATAATGTACCCGGCACAGGGACTTTATATCTGAAAGTGAAGGTTAATTTATGTTTACTGCACTTTAGCTTTTGAAGGTTTTCTCGAGATAAATCATATACATTTTAATAAATGTCTACTTGTGGAAATGTTATGGTGGCTCAGAGAACTATAACTGCTCTGACAGTTTGTCTATTCCTGGAGCTCAGCTCTCAAGTGTGTCTTAAAGTCTGAAGCACAACAAAATACGATCAAAAAGAGACATGTTAAGATTTCAACAGTAATCTGATACAGTTTTAATATGAAGCAAAGAGGAAAAAGGTTCGTATTTAAGCTATAGCTGAGTGTTCACAGCATTACGTCGTTGTCAGAGGCTAAGTAATGAAAGTAGGAGTGAGGAATTTGCAAAAGATAAGTTAACAGCAATGCTAATCTGATGAATTACAGTAATACCAAACCCATATTTCAGTAAGTAAGTGAATCTTCAACAGCCTTACACTTTACACTACATCTTATATTACATATTATCATTTGAGAGCATTCTGTGTTGGAATTTTGAAATGTCAGATGCCTTTCTTTTGCTATAAACTAAGTTCAAAGTCACTATTTCACGTATGTAAAATAATAAGAAAAAAACATTTTTGCATAATTGCATGCAAAATATTAAATTACGCAATTATTATAATTATAGACAGTTATTATAAACAGCACATTGCATAATTTGAAAAAAATACAGCTTTGAAATGCACATAATAAAATATTTACCTTCATATTACCTTACACATAACATGATATTTATTATATTTAAAGAGTTAGTTCACCCAAAAATGAAAATTCTGTCATTAATAACTCACCCTCATGTTGTTCCACCACCGTAAGACCTTCGTTCATCTTTGGAAAACAAGAAATTTTTGATGAAATCCGAGAGGTATATTCTCGTCCATACACACTTTCAAGGTCCAGAAAGGTATTAAAGACATCATTAAAATAGTTGACGTTACTGCAGTGGTTCAAAATTAATTTTATGAAGCGACAAGAATACTTTTTGTGCGCAAAAACAAAAAAATAATGACTTTATTCAACAATATCTTCTCTTCTGTGTCATTCTCATACGTTGTTTACATCCAGCGCTTCCAGGTTCTACTTCAGAACGCCAACTCATTATTGGCCGGCTCCTGCGTCAGCATCACACACATGCATCGTGCTGCTTACATGATCAGCTTTGGCTAATACTGAGCCGGCATTCGGACGTAAACACTGAAGCATTCACTGTGCTTACTGTGGCAACCACGTAAGGATAATGACAGGGAAGAGAATTGTTGAATAAAGTAGTTATTTTTGTTTTGTTTTTGCGCAGAAAAAGTATTCACATCACATAAAATTAAGGTTGAACCACTGCAGTCACGTCGACTGTTTTAACGCTGTCTTTAGTACCTTTCTGGACCTTGAAAGTGTTGGTTAAATTGCTGTCTATGGACAAGTCATATACCTCTCGGATTTCATCAAAAATATCTTAATTTGTGTTCTGAAGATGAATAAAGGTCTTACGCGTGTGGAACGACATGAGGGTGAGTAATGAATGACAGAATTTTATTTTTTGGGTGAACTAACCCTTTAATATATTATAAATTACTTATTTTTAATAATATTTTAAGATTATAGTCTGGCTTGGGACAAGGGTGAAACAATACAATTCAAATATACGTTAAATGGCATTTGAAAAGAAGCCAAAATAAATTAAATGTCTCCAAGACAGTTTTAAGGTTGAAATATGTTAGTTTTAATAAAAATCAACCCTTGGGACATAAAAGTGTCTGACGTTGATGAAATACTTGAGTGCTAATTAACCAGAACCAGGGTATATCTATCCAGTCCTACAGTAAATCATTCATCAAGACCAATAAGGTCAGGAAAATAATTTTAAACATCGTATGTATAGTAAACTGAACATCATGGGAAATGTCAAATCCCCATGCTAATAAGGCATTTAAGCTTATATCTTGGTCCAGAGGTATAAGGCACGTCCTCTTTTTCAACTCCGGTACTTTCCCCATGGCGTAGAGAAGGTGATGCGTTCTTAGTTCCCACAGTCTGATGATTTGGGTATCAAAAACTCCCTAGCATCAGTAAAAACTGACTTCTCATCTGTGCTCAAGCCTGACATGCTTGCATATTTCAAAGCCAAAGCACGTAGACTAATGAAGTCAAATATAGCTGACTTGCTGTAAACAAGCAATCACATAGTTTACTCTAACTGATGATGGAAATGTGGTGCATTTGTTGATATATTCTGTGAAAGAACACAGAAGGTTCTTTTATATCAAAAATAAAACCCAGTTTTGAAAATGTGTCAGATGGGCTACTTTTATGGTTTGTTTCTTTGTTTTGTTCTGTCCTTTATGTTTTTTTTTATATCCCTTTGTCAGTATGAACTGTTACTAAAGATGAAAAATGTTTTTTTTTTTTTTTTTTGTCCTATGGAAAAGACACATGGCATAAGGGTGAGTAAATAAGGACAGAATTTCATTTTTGGATAAACTATCCCTTGAAGAGACTATGAACTACTATGATTTGATCGAAGTTTATTCTGTTTGTGCTGCCGTTCTCCCCTGGGCTTTTAAGTCAGTCAGTCTATTTCCATTTAAAGCCACTCAATACTACCTGAACTCTATATAAGACTATGTTATGTGAGCAATGTTTAGAAAAAAGATTATTTTCAGAGTTATCTCAAGGCATCGTAAAACTGATTTTAAGTGGATGGATTTGTGTTCTTATTTCGGGGCACCAGTAGATGCCACGGGTTTGATTAATAACCAGGAAGGTCAGGAGGTTGTAATGTTCCCTTGCCAAACAAAACCCCTTCCAGGTGCTTGGACAACCAGAAATATCTCTATCTGAATATGTTCTCTGAAAAAGGACACAGGAGTTACTTCCCTCAAGCCAAGCATCAAATGTACCTGATAGTGTCTGACTACACAGTTTATAGTCAGTAATATTCTTATCAGGACTCAGATGCATCATGTACATTGAAACCCCCTAATCAAAATAAAAGCTCTCTGACATGAAGAACAACGGGAGCTTAATTAATATGTATGGGCAAGTTTCCTGGAAAAAGATTAACCCTCAGCATGAACTATATTACGCTGTCAAAAGATATTCTAGACTGAAAACACCTCAGACTAGAATTAATCTGTATTAGAGAAACCGCTCCATGTTTTATTCATCTCATTCCTATATGCAGATAAGCAGATTCTCACCTGTCAAAGCAGTCTCAACGCTGAGCTAATATTATTTTTCTAGACAATTTACAACACAGCAGACATAAATAGAGAATGGTAATTTTTTAACATTTCAAAAGACTGATAAGATGTAGCTAATTTTGAAGAAACAAAACCAGAAATATATACATAAGCTCTGACAAATAAACCTGAAACTTGAAAATGTGCGACAATGCGTAAACACTGGTGTAGGAAAATCATTAAATTTCATACAATCTCACATACATTTTTTTTTTTTTTTAATGAAACTCAGTGTTTAGCAGGTTTTTTTTTTTTTTTTTTTTGGGACACAGTTGCTGGTTACTCCTTGCTTTCAAAGAGAAGCCTATTGTAATTTATTCAAAAAATTACAAATCACAAAATCATAATGATGATTATGTTAGCGTTGATGTTTTGAATACTTTTATACTGCCTTTTTGGACATTTTGGTTTGGAAAAAAATTATTGTGCTTGTATATTTAATATATAATACACCTTTAGCTATAAAGAAGCATGGACACATTTCGGTCAGCAAGCTTTATGATCATAAAAAAAATATATAGATGCATGGTGTTGTAAAAGGTCGTGGGTTTGATTCACAGTGAATTCATAAAGTTGCATATTATGTAACTTGCTGTCAATTAAAAAAAAAAAAAAAATGTCTCTCAAATATTTTCAACAAGAAGATTAAGCAAGATTGTGACCTAAACAAGCTCTCTAGTTCCTGGCACACCTTGAGATGGAAACCTTATGTCTTCAACCCAATGAGCTCATCTTCAGACTCCACAGGAGATATGCTAATGAAGTCTCTGCATGAGACAAATTTGTGTAGCAAAAGTGGGATGATTATGTGGTCTCGTCTGGGTACAAGTGTATAAGCCAGAAATCAACCTATGATGTCACACTACTGCATGCTTCACAAAATGCGCACTTGAATTATTATTTTTTTGATGGCTTGAGATAATGGAAAATGGTAGACTATACCCACATGACTGTTAAATATTTCAGATGTACACTCAAACAAATGCCTCTTTTTGAGTGTACATCTGAAACTTTTTGCCTCTTGTTCAGGTTAATTATAATGAGCTAAAGTAACACAATTTTTAACAACTTATTTTCATTGTGTTCAGTCCACCTAATATTCAAAACTGAAGGTACATAATTAATTTTTTAAAACTAAATTAATCAATTTGTTGACGTAACTAACTGGTCAGTGGATCTGTAATTCCCAGCATGCTTTGCAAGGAACTGCATTAAGAGAGTAAGGCTGCGTCCGGAATCGTATACTCTCTTGAGTAGATACATATTTTGAATAAATTCAAAATAGTATGCACACTTCAGAATCTCGCCGGAAGTAGTAAGTCATCCCGGTACTTTTCGCCTACACTTTTATGAGTACTGTGAATTCAGACATCTTTTGTCACATAATGTTTTTTTCCTCCTATATAGTAGGCAAGTTTGCCATTTCGGATGCAGCCTAGATTTAGGGATTAAGTGTTATTTTATGTGTATATTTTATGTTATTTAATTCAGGTTGATTGGGACACGTTTCCAAGTCATCTTAATGGCAAAAAGTGTCCCAATCACCCTGAATTCACTCCTATATACATTATGATGAATGAAATTGCTTTAAACCTCAGTAATTTTTTTTTTTAAATAGTTTGGCCTGCATAAAAATTTTTAGTTTAACACATATATTTAAGTTAAACATACTAGAAAATTAATTTGACCTAAACTTATTTATTTTGAATGAGCTAAAATAAATTCTGAAAATAAAAAGTGTAATGAATTCGTTTTTTTTTTTTTTTTTTTTTTTTTTTTTTTTTTGTAGCTTTAATAATGTAGATTTAGCTTATGTAATGTAGTGGAAACTCTCCAGTTTCTCCTATGGTCAGTGCATTTTGTTCGCTTTCTCAGCACTCTTCCCCTGTTGAAAAAAAAAAAAAAAAAAAAAATTCAACATTCACACAGAGTTTGGACTGAAGCAGAGATGGGCGGTATTAACGTCTTACCACTGAGACAGAGACTCTTATTTTCACATTACATGAGCGCATCAGAATGAAAACATTGCTCATTAGTTACTCACGCAATGTTCTAGTGATGTAAGGAACCTGACTCAAGCGGCCAACCAACGTGTCAGCAATGGAGAACATTTTTCGCCAAAATGAACCAACAAAATGAAGATGAAGTCACACAGTCCTGGGGAATCGGTTCTTTGGACTCGCATGAAGAGTCACCGGTGTTTTCAAACTCTTCCGAGTTAAATGGCACAGGAATCGCGCCTCTTTACCTGTCCCGTGCCGTCCCCCTCGGCTTGGCTTTGGGGACTTTCATCATCTTCGCGGTGGCTGGAAACATCCTGGTGATACTGTCAGTAGTGTGCAATAAGCACCTGCGAACTCCAACAAATTATTTCATCGTAAATCTCGCTATTGCTGACCTGCTCCTGGGCACAACCGTGTTACCCGTATCAGCCACCTTGGAAATATTGGGATACTGGGTGTTCGGGAGGATTTTCTGTGATGTTTGGGCAGCTGTGGATGTGTTATGTTGCACAGCATCTATCATGAGTCTGTGCGTAATCTCCATTGACCGTTATATCGGAGTGAGCCATCCGTTGCAATACCCCAATATTGTGACGGGACGCAGAGCTTTGCTGGCCATGCTTGGAGTTTGGGTCCTGTCTTTGGTCATCTCCATCGGACCTCTGCTGGGATGGAAGGAGCCTCCGTCACCGGACGACACGGTATGCGTAATCACAGAGGAACCCTTTTACGCGCTCTTCTCATCGCTCGGCTCCTTTTATATTCCCTTAATTGTTATTCTAGTCATGTACTGCCGTGTTTATGTAGTGGCTAAACGGACAACGAAGAATCTAGAAGCTGGTGTGAAGACGGAAACGATGAATTCAGGTGAAATAACGCTGAGGATTCACAGGGGTTCACAGGTGCATGAGGACACCGGCGCTGCAGCCAAAAGTCGCGCTCATCAGGCGAGGAATTCACTGACGGTCAAACTTCTGAAGTTTTCCAGGGAAAAGAAAGCAGCCAAGACCTTGGGGGTTGTGGTTGGCATGTTTACGCTGTGCTGGTTGCCATTCTTCTTCACTTTACCAATTGGTAGGTCTTTATTATACACAGTTGCACAATTTGGCCCCCTCACACAATTATGTTGCCACACTAAGTTGTCACAAAGAGAAGCTGCAAACAAATAGTACATTATGGGGCTTTTAAGCTAAATTAAATCCATTAATTGAGACACAGTGGTCTTTTAAACTGGTCTCCTAGCCTAATCATTTAAAAAAAAAGCTGGCAGTTGACAGACCAGCAAAATTTTTTAAGATGGTTTAAATACAATTTTCTTTCTTTCTTTCTTTCTTTCTTTCTTTCTTTCTTTCTTTCTTTCTTTCTTTCTGTTGTAAAAGGTAACATACAAAAAATATCTATTTTTGGCCAACACATTTTTAATTAATTATTTGTATAAAATTTAACATGTAGCAACTTACCCCAATTAAACTGTGACTACTTGCTACAATCAGGACTATTACCTATCCCCTAAACCTACCAATCACAGAAAATTTTCTGCATTTTTACATTTTCAAAAGACATGACTTGGTATGATTAAGATGTAGAAAAGCGGCCAAAGCCTTTTTAAATGTGAAGTGGAAAAAAGGTGCAACTTTACTGGTTAAAAATGTTGTTTCGATGTTTCGGCTGTTCAAAGCCTTCATCAGACATTAAGAGCAACAATCTCACACTCCTACAATTACAAAAATGGAAAACTTTCCAATTCTATTTTTATTAAATTTTTCACAAAATACATAACAGTTACAACTTTCCCACTCTAATATATACAATAAAGTTAATATATTTATTATACAAAAATAAAAATGCATAAAAAATAAATGAATAATAATAATTTAACATAAGAAATTATTTACAGCGGAAATTAAATTACAGGAAGTGTCCATTCTGTGTTTTGTTACTCACTTCAGTTATTCAACTAAATAGAGCCGCCTTTACACTCACAGGAAATACATACGAATGATTTATCGTAGAAGCCTTCTGCTGCTGGACGTTTGTGGTCAGTGGGAAGACCGGAGAGTAGGGGTTAAGACAGAATAAATCTTTTTGCACTTTATTTCCTCGTCTCTCTCATGGGGCCTACAGTGTGGGGTCTGCTGCATCCGTCGTTTGGCTGTCACAGCAGGGAGTATGAGAACGAGGCCCTGGACCGCAGCCATTCAGACTCAAAGGCAGGTTATTATTAATGAATTAGCATAGTAGTCATTCCTGTCCCAGACAGGGTTATCTCAGCAGGGCAGGGTGCTTGGAAGTTCAGCTGGCCTGGTTCTTAATTAGGCAGCTGTAGTTTTCTTTAAATTTAACTTAAGTGGAAAACAGTAGCGTGTTTATTGGGTCCTTAAGTGAATCATTGTAAATACAGAGGTCATATTAACATGAATACATCATGATATGATGTTTCAAGTTAAAAAGATCATTTAGACAAGGTCAGTTTGTGTTTAAATGGAAACTCTTTAAAACGCTGAATCTTTAAAGTCATTTCAATTCAAATCTTTATTTATTTAGTTAGTTAGCAGTGTGAGTGGGATGATGGAGCTATATAGCTATTCAGCTTAAGAAGATCTGCTCATAATGTTGGCTCATTCATTGCTGAGGAAATGAACACATGTGATATACATGCTAACAGGGATTATGAGTCTTGTTACATAAATCTTTGATAAGTTCCTAAACCTGTCATACCAGACAATAGAAGAAAACCCAGTGAGACACTTGACTGCACACAAATTGGAAAAACAGGATGCAAGGATGTGGACAGTATATCTCAAACTTGTTTGTTTCCTCTGAATCCTACTGTGCTAGAACAATTAAATTCTATAAGAGTTCTTTGATAAGAGTGGTAATCAGAATAATGAGACTATTTACTATTTAAGTGAGCTAATGGTGTTGCTAATGTTTAATTAAGATCTATTTAAAGTCCATTCATGACTTCTTTTAGAAGGATAAAGCCATTTGTCACTAATATACTCACTTGGCGTTCATTCATGACTTTGTTTTTTCAGCCAATTCTCATGGTTCCCATGGTAATTTGAATGCAGTGGGTCAATGCACTGAGGTGCATTGCAGCATTGAGGTGCCTCCGGTTTACACAGTCTAAAGCAATTAATGGCACAGATTCACAGCTCTACCACTGAAATATTTCTACAAATATGGCTAAATATTGGTTTTGTGATAAACAGAAGAAGCATTTCATATTCAGGTTATTAATTTACAACTGCTTCCACTGTAAAAAAAAACAAAAAAAAAACTGACAGCTGAAAAACTGAAAATGTACTGACAGCTTATTACCCAGATTTTATCCAGTAATTTTACGGACATTTCCATTCATCCTAAAACACAACGCAATGAAGTTCAAAATTCAAAATACAGGTAAAACACATGTAAAAAATAAATATGGAAAAAAGATTCAGTTTGCATTTCTGGAGTTGTAAAAACATTACTTAATTTCAAATTGCATTTGTTTGTACTATTACGTTTGTTTTGAGGACTGGACTTTGCAAGTGACTGCATTTCGTAGGTTTTTTTTTTTTTTTTTTTTTGCTTTCTCAGATTTGGAATAGAATATCCCTAAAGAAAATTTCGTTTAGATAATTCGTCCCCTTATAAGGTTCTATCTGCATTCTGAGCAGTTTTGATATATTGAGCTTCAACATTTTTGCATTCCATTCAGCTTTGTAGAAAGAAACTTTTTGTTTTTTAAATAAAAAGTAGGCCTATGTGAATAACTCAGTTTTGACAAAAATTTCAGATAGGACCTTATAATTCCAAGAGGACTAATTGTAAAACATTTAGAAATGTCGAAATGTTACCTAAATCACTATTATTATTATTATTATTTTATATATTGGTGCTCTCTTACTGTCTCTTATTAATTGTAATGTAAAATACACTGTGTAGATCTACAGTAGCATGTTATATTTATTGACTTAGTTTTATGCGTCCTAAAACATAAGCTTGATCATCCAAACAACACTTGATTGATACCTTTAACTGGTGTCTAATACATCACATGCCCTTTCTTCCAAGTTTCTTCCTACTTTCTTATTTGTAAATGTTATGCACATCTGCCATTTAGTTTATTGTCAATGACACATTTTAAGTAACATACCAACTTGCAAGAAGCGGAAAAATTGCTAAGAAAGCGTTGCTGCCACCTGCTGGATGCTAAAGCAAATAACAGATCTTTAAAACAAATAACAGTTGTCCCTGCAGGGGGAACAATCACGAACAGTCACGAATTGTGTCAGCAGGGGGCACACCAGTCATGTAGTGTTAAATGTGAAGAAAAAAAAAGTGAATCCCACTCACACAGCATGCCAGAAAATGGATAAGTTTTTAGGAATTCACTTCATGGCTTAGGCTTTCTCTGAATATTGGGTCATTTTCAAATTCTTAACATGATAAAAAGTACAATGTGAATCTAATGTGTAATCTGATTAACTAATAACTTGTCACTAATGTCACATGGCTCATTTAATGACAATAATATCTCATGCTCATGCTTTCTCTTTGCAGTCGCATTCAACGTCAGCCTGCGGCCCCCTGACACCATCTTCAAAATCATCTTCTGGCTTGGTTACTTCAACAGCTGCCTGAATCCAGTCATCTATCCCTGCTACAGCCGGGAGTTCAAGCTAGCTTTCATCCGCATCCTGAAATGCAGATGTCACCGCAGGAGACGGCCAGGTTGGAGAGCGTACAACTACCAGGGCTCGCACATTAACTCCTTCTACTCACGACAGGATTCAAGGGACTCTGTGAATTATGGTAGTTACCTAAATGGGAGCCAGAGAACCCTGTCCTCTGCCAGCCCCAGCCCTAGTTATCATACCAAAGGCCTATCACATTTCCAGGAGGATGGACCCAGACATGCCCGGAGCAGGACCCCTTCGGTGTTATCTGAAAGTACTTTGGATCATCATCTTGAGCCTGTGGAGGAACATCCAACCCAGTCTGTAGGCCATCCAGGTCAAGCTGGTATCAGAAATTGGACTCAAGAGCAATTGAAAGAGTAAGGATGTCAAACTTTAAGTGGCACTTTTTTTTCTTTTTTTTTTAATTGCCCTAAGTATTTTTCTGGTCATGAATAAATACAAATAAATCATTCATATTTCTTTCTAACCTATTTAAATCTGATATACAACCCCATTTTCAGAAAAGTTGCAACATTTTGTAAAATGCAATGAAATCAAGAATCTGTTGATTCTCTTTAAACTTTATTTTACAGACAAAAGTACAAAGAAAAACATTTCCAATGCTACAAAATGTTCCCCATCTGAAAAAGGGGTTGTACAACCTGGCGCTAATGTACAGCACAGTGTGAATACTCTGGTATTCTTTAACAAACACAACATTAAAGCAGTTTTGCTTAACTTTTTTCATCAATTTCCAATTATAAATAATTCATTAATTATTTTCAAGTTATACAGTTGTCATGAAGATACTTTGAAAAGTTAATACTTAAGCAAACTTAAATGTTATTTCAAAATTGATTAGGCTCTTTCATCATAGATTAAGTTATTCAGACTGCTTGATCATACAAAAAATAATTTATGAGCAAAGGGAAGCTGATAAATTTAGCTAAAATCCTAATCTACTGGAATGAGAAAATGGTTCCCACATCAAGAATCTCAGAGAGGATTATTTATTTATCATCAACATATGCATTTCAGTGGCTCTTTACTGGATATAGACAATGCACTGTACAATTTATTTACAGTCATTTTTAATACATTTTCATAAGCACCCATTTTTGAGAAAGGGGTTTCTATATTTTGTTTAGTTTTTGTCAGGCTACTCAATGAAAACCCCTTAGGAAAATGTGAGAACTGGAGATCAGTTCTCAATACTCCCTTGAACACTTTACATGAGGAATGTAGAACAAGACTGCAAAAATACAAATTTATACAACAGTCTTTAAACAGAATCAACCTTTGACATTCTCAAGCTGCAATACAAGAACTGTTTTAATAGTGTGATTAGAAATATCATGATCAGTCCACACCACTCCAACACTAAATCCAAAGCAGAAACAAATGGATTTAGCAAAAACAAATAAATAAATTACACTTACAATTTAGTAACTGCAACTCAACATAAAAAGGCAAACAGAATATGAAAGAAAACACTCATAAATTGAATTGAATACACTTCCAATCCCCACCAGCAAAAGATCTATTAATAGTATTTTAACATTTAAAAAAAAGAACGTGGCTCT